>OZ014438.1:32150834-32593639 GCA_963966035.1 Acleris laterana | reverse complement strand
GAAATCAACCGGCGTTAAATCCGGACTTCTCGCGGGCCACGGAATGGGTCCTCCTCGCCCTATCCAATCCTGCATTATGCACTGTAGACCACGCTTTCCATTGTGTTACAGAGAGTCGTGTGGCGACGGTGTTTGTCGAAATTGTTGGTTCATCGATAAATTCTTGCAGAATATCCTCTTCGCAATTAACAACATGGACTGGGGGTCTTCCGGCATTAATTTGTCTTCTCTGAACACAACCAGTTTCTCGGATTCGCCTATACACTCCATTAAAAACGGATACATGGGGTAACCGGCGATTGGGAAACCGACGCGAATAATCATGACGAGCAGCTTCACTGTTACCGTTGCAAAAGCCTTTGGCTACAAGGCAAAACATGATATACCAGCAAGACGGATGTCCTGCACATTTTGGTGTCAATGTTAGGCGATGGCTCGATAGCCATTTTCCTAATCGTTGGATAGGGCGAGGAGGACCCATTCCGTGGCCCACGAGAAGTCCGGATTTAACGCCGGTTGCTTTCTATGTCTGGGGTCACATGAAATCCATAGTTTACGACCTCTCGCCTGTGTCATCCGCGGAAGAACTCAAGACGAGAATTATAAATGCAGCAAATGCAATGCGTAATAATTTGACTACCTACTTCGGTAGTTAAGTCACAACTAAGAAAAAGAATGCGACTTTGCGTACGCAATAGGGGAAGTCACTTCGAGCAAGAACTTTAAATTAAAAAATGTGTTAATTGTTACTATTATTAATTGTTAATTGTTTTTACTATTAAACTGTTACTGGTTTTAAATTTTGTTTTAAAATAGTTTTTTTGTTTTATTGACATTGGGTATTGTTTTTAATTAATTTTATGGGATTTTTTAAAGAACTACCTTGTGTTTAGTTCGAATCCAAATTTCCGCCTGCTTCTTTTGTGATCATTTTTTTTTCAGTTTCTTTGAAATAAGTTCCTAGTTGTTATGCATTTTTGGAGAGCTAAGAAAACGGTTATGTTTTTAAATTAATCTGCAAGCCAAGTTTCATAACAATTTTTTTGTTTTTAAGGCATTTTAGTGGAAAAAGATATCTAAAAAATCTAGAAATAATATCGTTTTTAGTCTCGCATTTTTAAATTTGGACCGATAATTGTTGTTTTAATATTGATAAATAACCAGAGTTTTATTGTTTTTATAAATAAGAAGAAAAAAATAGATTTAAATTGATACTTTTTTTTAAATTAATTTTTGATGCTGCATTTTTGACTTATTTTGAAAAAAGCTAAAAAACATGATAACTCAAAAATGGTTCACTTTTGCATAATGCATATGGGGGTTAAAATTACCGCAAATAGTCACCCCTATCACCTCCTAACGGGAATACGTCGAATTACCAATAACCCTGTATATTGCAATGAAGGATGTTGTAGCTCTCTTAATTACCTTTACAATGGTTTTTTACAAATTGTGATAGCATGAAAATTGAAGGAGTTATGATCCAAAAACTTATCATATTTTTTTCTACTTAGTAACTGAAAATTTCGGAGTGTAATAAAAAAAATTTAGTAGATAAAAAACCTGTTTGTTTAATAATATCTTATTAAAATTGTGCCATAAAATTATATTATCCAAAAATCTAATGACAATATATTCTACTAGTATTGACGTTCGTACTATTCAAAGAGCACGATAGCAGCACTTAATCCAGTCTGCATCTTATATCAGGTAATTTTATAAAATTGAATTTATATTGTAAATAAAGTAAATTTTTTAATTAGTTATTGACTAGCCTGGTCGGCTTTTAAGCTTATTCTCGTATTAATGTAATTAATTCTTTTTAATTTTTTTTTTATATAAGATTTTCAAGGGGTTGAAAATTATTTTAATATGAGGTAATTGTGTTAGAAAACACTTTACAATTTCACCACTTACTATTAGACATGTTTTCTAGCGATAAAATGGCTCAATGTAAATTTTTCCATTAAGGGGTTGTTTACACCCCTTAAAAATAATAGGCGGAGTTCAGATCATTTTCACTTTTGAAGTTAAGGGTAAGATGAGCCTAATTCCAAAATTTCATGCAAATCGGTTCACAGTAAAAAAATTCGGAGGTAAGACTGTATTTTTCGCTTCAATGACTTCACTAAGTAGCATTTTGCTACAACTTGTTAGATCCATAATGATTTCATAAGTTAATTTAAGTAGGTACCACCTATGAACGAGGGGCGGCTGATAAGTTCGCGGCCTGAGGTACTGAGCAAAGACATATAACCTATTTCTTGATATCACTTGTACAAAAACTCTTTGGTATTGTGAATATACTCTTTATTAATTATGGGCATCTTTATTATTTTATCTGTGGAAGATCAAACATCACCATGGCGGCAACTTCGGAGAATTCTCGTAATTTTGAGTATCGTGCTGTAATAAAGTACCTCGTTAAAAAAAAAAAAACGCCGAAAGAAATTTTTGAAGATATGTCATCAGTTTTTCAGAAATCTGGGCCATCTTATTCTATGGTGAAAAAATGGAGTCGCTTATTTCAACAAACAAGGGCGAGAGAGCTGTGAAGATGACGCCCGCCCGGGCCGTCCTGTGACGGTACTCACCGAGGAAAATGTCCGAATAATCGAAAAAATCGTTCTGGCCGATCGAAGAGTAAAATTGTGGCAGATAGCAGAAGAGGTGCAGATTAGTAAAGAACGGGTCGGAGAAATTATTCACGAACATTTGCACATGCGAAAAATAAGTGCGCGTTGGGTGCCGAAAATGCTGACACCGTTCGACAAAGAGCGACGACTACAGACTTGTAAAGATTTTTTAGAGTTAGCTGGGGACAACCTTGAAGAAATTTGTGACCGAATCATAACTGTAGATGAGACTTGGATTCGCCAGTACGATCCGGAGTCTAAACAGGAGTCCATGCAATGGATGAAAGCCGGGGAACGCCCACCGAAGAAATTTAAGGTGGAAAAGTCGGCCTCGAAACTTATGGCGACCGTTTTCTGGGATAGCGAAGGTGTTATATTAATTGATTACTTGCCTAAAGGAACTACAATGAATACAATGGTCAATATTACGCTAATTTACTGGTTCAAGTGCGTGCGGCAGTCATTCAGAAACGGCGCGGGAAACTCGCGCGCAAAGTGCTGTTTCTGCAGGACAATGCACCTGTTCATACATCGCGAGTTTCCCGGCAGGCTTTGAAGGATACTGGCTTTTCTGAAATTGGCCTTCCACCGTACAGTCCGGACCTAGCCCCCAGCGACTTTTTCCTTTTTTCTAATTTGAAAAAGGAGTTACGAGGCCGGAGATTTTCCAATGATGATGAGATGAAGGCGGCCGTAGAACGCCATTTTGAAGACAAGGAGAAAAAATATTTTTTAAGTGGTTTAAGGGCACTCTATGGCAGATGTGAAAAATGTATTTTACTCGAAGGCGATTACATTGAAAAATAAAAAAAGTCCTATAAGCTTTTCTTCTATTTTATCCCCCAGGCCGCGAACTTATCAGCCGCCCCTCGTATACCTATGTATACTTTATGGAATGCAATAAATGAATGAATGAATGAGTATTGAGTATTGTTTCAAACGCTCCCACACTGGTAAAAAATTATAACATGTTTGTTACCGTGTTGTAATTTGTTACATAACATTTAAAAAGTTATATAACGTTATATGTGTAACGTTATATGCATAACAATGTATAACTTTTGTATCATTTGTGAAAAACGATTTAAAACAAATGTTTTATACCATTATTTAAAATTTATAACAGCAACTGTGGGAGCTCTATAATGATTGCTTTTCTCCTAATCAAATTTCCTAACTTAACTTACTTTCCGTGCGGTGTACTTGTAATAGAAGTTTTGGGTTTAAATCGTAAAAAATATGTTAAGCACACTGTTGTAGGTGGAGTAGGTATAAGTTTTTCATCTAAGTTGTTAAGGAATGGGGCCGAAGGGGGCAGGCGCGAGCCACCATCTTAAATTGAAGGTGCTCAAGATGAAAATATTTCCTCAACGGAACCTCCATTTCTTAAAAATATAAATAAACGAATAGGTACTATGCTCCACCTTTTGTACAGCAGAGTGTTAGGGTTCCTACAGGCCTACTTACTACACCTACCTACTTAATTTCATCTAAGTAGCACCAAATAACATTAAATACAAATAGTACATTGTTGCCGAGATAAACAAATACGAAATTTACATATAGAAGACGATTTATTGGCCTTTCCGCCAAGGCAGACGGAGCTTTTCTTAATTACTGTGAGAAAGTAAAACAAATAAATAAACACGTGAGTACTTATGTACACAACCATTTAAAGAATAAACGCTACATAACGTCACAAGGCTGCATTGGCCTCGAAAGTTTGTTGGAATACGTAAGTGACACGTTTCAGAGAACGTTGTCGATATTTCTAAGGTTTCCCAGAGAAATTAATTTTACGTAAACTTTTACAAGTTCATTCCAAGATTTTTCAAGCAGCAAATTATGTAACACTTCTTTTGTGGCGTTTCTGGAATCTACTTGTTGATGTAAGAGTGTTTGTATCACAAGAAGAAATCATGCTTTTAACTGTAATTGGGCATTTCATAGAAAGTTTGTACCTAGTTAAGGACTAAAATTAAGAAACGTTAACTTTTCCGCTGAGTTACGAAAATCAGTCGTACATTTATATATACTTTTCTCAACACCAATTAGCAGTATCTCAAATTCAGTAAATGAAGCAGATTCAATCCTCACCCGTTAGTAATATGCCTGCACTTGCTACAGGAGTTTTGTCTGAGATGACCACCATTTGTCTTATAACAGTATAGCTAATTTTCGTAACTCAGTGGTAAAGTTAACATTTCTTAATTTTTGAACTTAACTAGGTACAAACTTTTTAAGAAACGCCCAATTACTAAAATGTGGGCATTTCACGTGAAGCGGGCAGCAAAAAAAATTCAGTTTCTAGATTTTGTTTATAATTGGGTAAATTAGACTTTTAAGTGACCTGAATAAATGTACATCATTATTATCATTATCATTATTATTTTTAAGATTACAAGTTAAGAGAAGTTAATAATATTTGTTTTTTGTGAAAGAAATAAACAGATAAAATTTTAAATTTTAATTTTTTTTATTACTTTTACTTATTTAGTTACCTATTTATAGGACATCAAAGAATATTGTCAAAATGTGAGGAACGGATTTTTTTAAATTTTAAATGCAGTTAATCAAATGGATTTAATAATTAATAAATAGTGTTTATACTAATTGTTCTTATTTTAAAGTAATGAAAACTTTAAATCTTTTTTTTTTTCATATTGTAAACCGGAAGTGAGTGTCAAAAATCAGTTTTTTTCCAACTTCGCATTTAAAAAAAAAGTTGAATATATACTCGTAGCTTGTAGTGTAGCAATATTATATAAAGAAATATATATAGCGGTATCTCGAATTGTTTAGAAGATAGGTGAACTATAGTAAAGTAAAGTATTGGTCTATATAGCAATTATATTCAGTATAAAGAGTCAAAGTTTTTGAATGAAAAACGAGAAGTGCTTTAGTAGGTTAGAAAGTATGGATTTATTTCAAATGCGTTGATATTTTGGATGTATGGTGTAATTCAAGACATTGCAACCGTTATTGAGAATTAGATATCAAGTTTTGGAATCACAAAGTAATTAACATATCGAAATTTTAAAACTATATTCTTTCTTATCCCTTAATATTATTATTTACGTCCAGTTCTGGGACACCCTTTTACCCTTTATAGGGTAAGTCGTCAGTTACTGGCCACCGTCAGTAACTGGCAATAATATGTGTAAAGCAAAAGATATGCTGATATTAGTGCGATTAAACTAGAATATCTAGATCCAGAGTTACTACCCGGACTACTATCAAAGTATCTTTACGAACGACATCTGTATATAAAATGGTGGCTACTATAGGTAGACCGTTTAAATTAGAGTTGCCGCGAATACTCGCTATTATTCGGTATTCGGCATTACTCGTCATTTTTTTGATATTCGTCGAATACCGAATAATTGAAATTGAAATTGAAATCATTTATTTCAGATCATACCATCGATCCATACTTGTGTTAGTTATACAAAATACTTAAGAACTATAAGGTTAGTACGATACAAATTCTTACAACGAAAGACAGAAAATAAAATAAAAATATATAATAATAATCAAAAAACAAGAGGTAAAAGTAAAAGTAAAATAAACAATAATAAAAATAACAATTGCCAGCGCAACAGCCCAGACTACCCTAAACCCCCCGCACGTGCAGGCGCACCCAATGCCTCTGGTAAGGGCATTCCTGGCTGCTGGCAACAACGGCCATGATGCTATTAGGGCTGCCACGTACACGAGACATCATTGAGGCGGCCCTTTTGCGAATAACGGCGTAGAAGCCATCGGTATGCGCCTCCGCAAACATACCGGATGCACTACAATATCGCGGCAGCCCCATTAGCATCCTGAAAGCGTTATTATATTGCACTCTTAGGATATTCAGGGTTCTCTGCGTGAACTTCTTCGCCCACAGGCTGCTCGTGTAGAAATTTTGGCAATATGCTTTAAATAATGAGATTTTAACCTCTCTGGAGCAGCGAGTAACTTAATAGCTAGTATTATTCGGCATTCGGCGAATAGTCGTCTAAACTTTTATAATAATTTATTTATTATTTATAACAAAAAACTAATGAGTTAAAAATAATCATTTTTTTTATTATTTTCGATAATAAAACAATACACAATATAATTTATTATCTGTAATATGTGCCTGTGCCTATCATTCATGAAATTTAATTAGTTACCGTAAAATGTTCCTACTTTGCTCCCCCATGGGTAACTATGCTCCATAGTGACTATTTCGTTTGTTACCTTATAATAAGTCAAGGTCGATGAAAAATTTGGTTAAAAAAAACGATGTATTCATCCAGCTACGGAGTAAATGAAAGCAATAGAATGATTTACAATACAGATTACCTCAATATAACCATGGAGCATAATTAATTACCCAGGGGGGAGCAAAGTAGGCACATTTTACGGTAGGATTTTTAATTAATATTTAAAAACAAAACGGGGTATTCCCCGTAAACTATGTACAAGAAAAGGGTTGCCACTTGCCAGCATTTAAAAATTGAAAATTAAATTTACTACATATATGTAGGTATGTATGTATGTATAACATGAAACAGATTTCTTTAACTTTATTGTTTTCTTTTGCTCACAACCTTAGAAGAAATTAGAAATATTTTTAATGTGTTTAATGTTTTTTTTATGTCGAATAGTAATGTCGAGTTATTCGACTATTCGCCAAAGTGAATGGCGATTAATCGGTATTCGACTATTCGCTATAACCACTATTCGCGGCAACTCTAGTTTAAATGAGTCCTCGCCCGCGCGGTACAGGGACGCGGGGGTATGACGACAGAGGGGACCGTGGGAGGGGATTATCACAACGACATGAAATTTGAAAACTTCAGGAAATGGACAAATGAAAAGCTCTTGCCATTCGGTTCGAGAAGATAAAAAGCCAACTATGGCTTCTACCAAGCCATCTATGCAAGCATGGTTACGACGTCATAACGTGTCATTTGATGACAAACATAGAAAATGTGATTTAATACAAATAATTAAAAGCCATTATACAGAAGATATTTACAAAATTAACGAAATATTGAAGAAAAACGGACATGAAGTGTTGCGTTCGCCTCCATACCATCCAGATTTAAACCCCATTGAGTTGGTCTGGGGAGATATTAAAGGACAATTAGCACAAAAAAGTATCGAGACTAGATTGGATCAAAAAATAATAATTTTACAGGGATTGTTTGCTGAATATTCCGCAGAGAAATCGGATCATTGTGTTAACCACGTAACTAAAATCGAGGACGAATACTGCAAACATGATAGAATTCTAGATGATGATGTTGATCGATTGATTGTTAATGTGTTGCGTTTGCCTCCATACCATCCAGATTTAAACCCCATTGAGTTGGTCTGGGGAGATAATATCCTTTAATATTATTAAAGGACAATTAGCACAAAAAAGTATCGAGACTAGATTGGATCAAAAAATAATAATTTTAGAGGGATTATTTGCTGAATATTCCGGAGAGAAATGGGATAATTAAAATCGAGGACGAATACTGCAAACTTGATAGAATTCTAGATGATGATGTTGATCGATTGATTGTTAATGTGCAGGACGATTCTGATGATGACACCTTCGAAAGTGAAGAATCAAGTTCAAGTGATATTAATATATATGAGCATAAGTGATTGACTTATAATCTCAATACTTAATTATATTATTATATACTTATATTCTTGTAAATAAAATTACAAACCGTCTACCTACCTACTGTTTCATTTTGTTACATTAGTATGAAGCTTTTTCAATTAAATTACCGTTAAGTATAAATTATTATTTTTCATTCAAAATTTATAACCATCCGTTAACCGCTATGACGTCACATCTCAAGAACTATCCAGTGCACATATCACCTCTTGTATATCACACTATGCGCGTCTGCCGCCTACCCCGCTCTCGGTCCCCTCTGTCGTCATACCCCCGCGCACCTGTACCGCGCGGGCGAGGACTCAGTTATCCGGTCTACCTATAAATAAATGACATTTTCTCAAGTGGCCAGTTATTGACAATTTACCCTACATAATAAGTATTGTCAGTTTAATAGTTGGAGGAAAAAGGATTGAACCGATCATTCGTAAAGTTTATACAACCCACTTTATGACAACTGCTTTAAAGAATTTTCTATATTACATAGTCGGTCCTTAAGTTCTGTCACAAAGGTTTAGTCAAATAAAAGTAACTTCTGTTTATTTTTTAATTTTACAATAAATTAAATTTAAAAGCCTAATTAAAGTACATTTTTAGGAACTAATCATCATTCCACATAGTCGCCGCAATATCCGATACGATCTTTTAACATTCACGGCCGGCACAGCTTAAAATAACGCACGAGTTTTTTGAAAATTTCACTTTTTGAAAAGGCTTTAAAAGTTAGTCTTTGTTAACCAGGAAACTTTTTTATTTAATATTTTGAAGCCTCTCATCTCTGGGTATGTTCAGAGACCAGCATTATTATCTTAACGACACTTAATAACCACCTTATGAAGCACGAAATTTGGTGTGTTTTCGTATTTCTGCAAATTGATGTGAAATCGTAAGGTCGATTTAATGAGACATGATGATTGACCGAGGTATAAGCGGATCTTTAATTGTTTGGGATACATTCGTATCAGAATTTAAAGGTAAAAGTCTGATCAATATGTCACGCAAATTTCGACTCAATACGAGAACTCTTACAAAAGTTGTAGCCGTTATTAGTATCGTGGTCGTGCGTGTTTTGACCCATGCTTTCCTGCCCCGAATGGGAATGCTTAAAGCTCGTACACCAAATTATTGTAATAGTAAAGAACACAAATTACGCTTCTTTTTATTCTATATACAATAAGCTTTTGATTGATGTACTATAGATTTATGAAACTCTTTTTTTTTTAAGTGTAATAAACTTAAGTGACAGAACTTAAGGACCGACTAGGTAGAAATAACCCTTTTAGTAGGTAAAGACTGTACACGATAAAATCCGGCCATGCATGATCTGGTGTATTTTTTTAATGAATGCTAATTTTCAAGCAGCACTTTTAGTCAGTGGTTATGAAACTACATAATAAAAATATAATCAATAATAATAAAATGTTAGAGCGTCTGTGTCTTAGACCCTTATATAATCCACAGTACCTTTATTTTATTGTACACGATCTTCTGACAGTCTTTACCAAATTCTCCGTTTTAAAACATTTTATTATTTTTAATTATACAAGCCAAATTATACCTTATTAAATTATCTTACCACAATAGTTAAAACTTTCCTAATTATCTTCAGATTAAGATAGTTCTGACGTTTTTTAACTTTGGCGAATTTGACGTTTTGGCAAATAAATGCCTCCCATACAAAAACAACTTTCAGTGCTTGGAGTAAAAAGTCTTCCTGACTACTACAAATAGAAATGAGTTTTAAAAAGTATTTTTTTCGTAAGACGACATTCTATTGTGGGTAAAACTGCTTGTAACAATATAAATACAGTTGGCCTAGAAGCAGGAAGCGAGTGAAGATTGTCAAAAAACGCTGTACAGGAGATGAAAGGTATGATAGAATATATTTGGCGAAAACTCACACATACCCATACATTATGATAAGATTTTATTTCATTATACAGGGTGTTAGGTAGAGAGTTGTCAAAAAGAAACAGACGAGTAGAAGAGACCATTAGCTATCCATTTCAGGTACTTTAACCCTTAATTTGTCTAAGGGCTATTTAATACCGTTTTTTTTTATAATTTTATTACAAGACACCGAAATTCGGCCTTTAAACCCCGAAAACAAAGGAACTACTTGGTGTATTGACAAAATTTTAATTTTGATAGATTGTTAAATGTTGTGGTGTTCAAATAAAACTGTTACTGGAAGCGTAAAGCTACTTTAAAAAATAATGGGGGCTCCCAAAGTTTCAGAAACCGATAAAGAAATCTTTCAACCTCAACTTTACAATGAAATTAAAAAAAAACCAAAGTGATTACAATTCTTCCAATTTCCTAAAAACATCTCCTGTTCACGCCAATTCTAATGGTATGCCACATGCATAACAAAAATCTTAATAATTCGAGTTATTTGCTAATAACTTGTTGAATGTGGCGAATTCGATGTTTGAGAAAATTTACTTCTCTGTTCATTTACCACGTCTTACGCAGTTAGATAGTGTTTTAACATCCTTCTAACATATGGAAGATAAGGTTAGGTTAGGTTCGGTTAGTAATTTATTAAAATTTTATTAGTAAAAATCTGAGGATATTGACTCAGGATCCCCAAAATGGTTTTTATGTCTGGGGACATGCAAAGAATTTGGTTTATGCCACCGAAGTCAGAAGCCGAGATCATTTAATTGAGAAAATTGAACATGGTTTTCAAGTGATGAAAGAAGAAATGCAACTAAAAACGACGACAGTCGAAATACGGAAGAGATATCGTGCCTGTATTGGTCAAAATGGTCATCAATTTGAGCAATTGTTGTATAAAAAAACATTTTTTTGTGTTGTGACTATGAATTAGAAAAGTTACCATTTTGGGGATCCTGAGTCAATATCCTCAGATTTTTACTAATAAAATTTTAATAAATTACTAACCGAACCTAACCTAACCTTATCTTCCATATGTTAGAAGGATGTTAAAACACTATCTAACTGCGTAAGACGTGGTAAATGAACAGAGAAGTAAATTGTGGCATACCATTAGAATTGGCGTGAACAGGAGATGTTTTTAGGAAATTGGAAGAATTGTAATCACTTTGGTTTTTTTTTAATTTCATTGTAAAGTTGAGGTTGAAAGATTTCTTTATCGGTTTCTGAAACTTTGGGAGCCCCCATTATTTTTTAAAGTAGCTTTACGCTTCCAGTAACAGTTTTATTTGAACACCACAACATTTAACAATCTATCAAAATTAAAATTTTGTCAATACACCAAGTAGTTCCTTTTTTTCGGGGTTTAAAGGTCGAATTTCGGTGTCTTGTAATAAAATTATAAAAAAAACTGTATTAAATAGCCCTTAGACAAATTAAGGGTTAAAGTACCTGAAATGGATAGCTTATGGTCTCTTCTACTCGCCTGTTTCTTTTTGACAACGCTCTACCTAACACCCTGTATAGTAACATAATTATACAAGTTATTAAAAAAAAACTGCTTGAAAATATGCATTCATCGCAAAGATACACGAGAGCATGCATGACCCGATTTTATCGTGTAGTCTTTACACATATACAGGATGGCAAATAAATGCCTCCCATACAAAAACAACTTTCAGTGCTTGGAGTAAAAAGTCTTCCTGACTACTACAAATAGAAATGAGTTTTAAAAAGTATTTTTTTCGTAAGACGACATTCTATTGTGGGTAAAACTGCTTGTAACAATATAAATACAGTTGGCCTAGAAGCAGGAAGCGAGTGAAGATTGTCAAAAAACGCTGTACAGGAGATGAAAGGTATGATAGAATATATTTGGCGAAAACTCACACATACCCATACATTATGATAAGATTTTATTTCATTATATAGTAACATAATTATACAAGTTATTAAAAAAAAACTGCTTGAAAATATGCATTCATCGCAAAGATACACGAGAGCATGCATGACCCGATTTTATCGTGTAGTCTTTACACATATACAGGGTTACTGGTTAAGTCGACCTAGATGCTTTAAGGGGTTATAGTTTCCATAATTTCTGACCACTTTTACTTGAAACACCCTATTCCAAACTTAACCGTTTTCAAGATATTTAACTTTTAAGATAACTAAAAGGGATAAGTTCGCCTTTGTACATTCTAACTCTGTATTGTATTAGAGTTTCTGGTTTTTTTTTGTGTACAATAAAGTGTTTACATACATACATACATACTATTCTTAAATACCATTTTTTTCCATATTGCATCATTTGTTTTAGAATCCTTGCATTTCATTTGTTTTTTTTTACAACAATTATGTAGTAGATAAGCGTCTTCAACATTCTGGGTACCTAAATTACCGTTAAGTGTGCTAACCGAGTCGTATTAGATGAATGATTGCGAAAGAAGGAAAGAAATTTCCACGAAATATTTTTTTCTAATAGGAATATTTCAAAAAAACTCTATGGCAGTAATACTGCAGATAATCTAAAAAACATCTACATTTCTTCAGCTATCTAACGAGGGATGGCAATCTTGGCTATTATTAAAAATAAATAGAAATATCTTAGTTGAAAGTCTGCCAGGTAGTAGTAAAATTTTACTGTAGTTTTGTTTATGTTTTTTAGATTATCTGCAGTATTACTGCCATAGAGTTTTTTTGAAATATTCCTATTAGAAAAAAATATTTCGTGGAAATTTCTTTCCTTCTTTCGCAATCATTCATCTAATACGACTCGGTTAGCACACTTAACGGTAATTTAGGTACCCAGAATGTTGAAGACACTTATCTACTACATAATTGTTGTAAAAAAAAACAAATGAAATGCAAGGATTCTGAAACAAATGATGCAATATGGAAAAAAATGGTATTTAAGAATAGTTATCTTAAAAGTTAAATATCTTGAAAACGGTTAAGTTTGGAATAGGGTGTTTCAAGTAAAAGTGGTCAGAAATTATGGAAACTATAACCCCATAAAGGATCTAGGTCGACTTAACCAGTAACCCTGTATATATATATATATATATATACACGGTGAAATTCAGTTATTAATGGCGATCACGTTTAAGTCGCAGTTACATGAAACAAAACTTATTTTTTTATGTAAAAAATATAATTTGAAACTAATTTTTAATTGAAATTAATTGTCACCCTACTAATTGTTTAGTCTATGAGTTAACAACACTTAACTGATAAGTTCATTGATGTAATATCTGTCAAATGTCCCGCCAAAGCGATGGCACTTGACGTATCTACGTCACTTCAATAATTAATGTAGGATGTCCATGTATCCAGTGCTGATTGGTTTTAACAATATCATTAACTTAAATAAATTAAACAGTGGGTTAATTGTTTGAGACATCAACCATTAAATTCAATTTTTGTTGCTTATTAATAATTTTTAACTCCTGATCACCGATAAAAAATCACCGTAAATAAAAAATCTCGTGTCACGGTGTTTGTGGTCGAAGTTCTCTGAAACGGTTTGACCGATTTTTATGATTTTTTCCCGCCCGGAGTCAAACTACCCTTACAGTTTCGCCATGTCCGTCTGCAGCTGGGCGTTTTCCAAAAAAAGTGTACATTGTTAAGGCCAAAATTAAGAAAATTTTACGAAAATTACCTATACTTTATGTATGACCGTGACGCAACGGAAAAGTTAAATTTTCTGAATTTTGTTCTTAATTATGTACACTTTTTTTTTAAAACGCCCGGGTTAGATCAGAGACTCTTACTTAAAAATATTTTTTTAGTGTACCTCCCCTACACGTAACGTGGGTATTTTGTTTTCTTCCCTCCCCCATGGTGTGTGGTGTCGTTGGATAGGTCTTTCAAAAATATTGCATGTATGTGCAAACCATTTTTTGATTAAGGGATCCGTTTGTGAAATGTGAAGAAATTAAATGCTTACTTTTGTTAGACACAAGACGTGTCCCTCAACCTTCTGCCAAAACTACAAATATTAAAAATCTTAAATAAAAGCACATAATAACGAATTTTAAAGTATAACTATCACGACTAAGGGCCTGTTGTTTGATCAGTAGTTAAACTAACTAGGTAATTGTTAAAATTTGAAAAAGGAATCGTAATTTTGGCACATTTCCTTGAGACTTAACCATTAGTTACGACTTTTAACAATTAGTTAGTTTAACTACTGATCAAACAACACCCCCTAAGTAGACTTGATTGGCTCCTGAGAAACAGGTGACTGAAGTGTTTATACCTACACTAAAAGCATCTAAGACGCACCAAATAAATATTGTATTTACGATAAAAAAGTAGGCTTCTATGGTTTTGTTCATTTTAAATTGGTTCCTTTCCAAGTTATTTTTTTCATAATAAGCAAAAGGACAGCCAACAATAAGTGGGTTTTAAGGCCAATATGCTACTGAGACTGCAAATACGTTGCCAACTCAGGACTAAGATGGAATGTTTCTATGCTAGTATCTCCAGTTATCTTACCCCATACTGGAACACAACAATGCAAACACTGCTGCTTTGCAGAATCTTATTTTCTTTATAAATTTTCTTTGATCAGCCCATTGGAACATAATTCTTCATTATCATCTAACTTTGACACCTAACAGTAAGTAATTATAAAAATAATTCTTAATCACTACATAGTATAAAACAAAGTCGCTTCCCGCTGTCTGTCCCTATGTATGCTTAGATCTTTAAAACTACGCAACGGATTTTGATGCGGTTTTTTTTTAATAGATAGAGTGAATCAAGAGGAAGGTTTATATGTATAATATTTTTTTAATTCATGTACTGGTGTTACTTAAAACTCATATAAACCGAAGCGAAGCGAGGGCGGGTCGCTAGTTAGGCTATAAGATAATATTAAACTCATGGAACAGCAGTTGACATAAGGTGATGTAGATTAATAACGACTCCATGAAATGAAATCGTGGGTGATCCCTGTGACAGCTGTATTTAATAATGTTAAGCACCAACTTTTCTCGCAACCAAAGCATATAAAAAGAGGTACTTAACTACTCTTTTGACTTAATAAACTTGGTTGCAAGATTGGTAGCTATTAATGTTGTACCCATTTATGAAATTCAAAAACACAAGGTAAAATACTTATGTGATTTTCTCAAACATGCAATGAAATGTTGGCGATATGTTAGTTATTTTAGGCTTCAAAGTATCACGTTGCGGGCGGTAAAACTAGAGAACTGTAAAGGAATTTCTAAAAAAATTGAAGGCCTAGGCCGGGAAGTACTTTTCTTTTTTAATTGTAATGTAAACATGGTGGCTGTGTTTATGAACATGCTAAATAGCCAAATTATATTTATAATTTTTTTGAGAAACAGTTATAACGTCAAATACTAGGAGTGCATAGCTAAATTATATTTATAACACTTTTGAGAAAAAGTTATTACGTCAAATACTAGGAGTGCGTAAGAAACACACCATAATATGGCCAGCTTGCACACTATAACCTCCACTCATAAGTCAGAAATTGGTGCACCAATGTCGACCTGATGCGATTTATGAATGAAGTACATTGCTGTGATGTGTGGAAGACATCAGAGTATAAGACATGAAAATATTTATAACTTACTTTTTTGAGTGATGTATTTTTTTATTTCTTTGCATATGTCTGAGAAAAGCACTATACATACCTCACCGTGAAATGGGGTTGCCAGCCTCGTAACTATCCGGCCTCGCTTCGCTCGGCCGGCAACCCCCTACTTCCCGGCCTCTGTAGTAATGTACAGTGATCGGATCTAGGATGCAATTTGGGGTGAACGACCTCAAACGTTATGCCTAACATGGATATGACTCGGGATTTCCCGAGATTTTGGGAAATGGGTTATTATTAATAATTAATAACTTTTGTCGAGGGTTAAACTAAATAAACAAAATGAAAATGTTCGCTATCTATCTATAATAGGTCATTTATTTGACACATACTTTTAAAAAATATTTTAGATATAAAATAACTCAACTTTTTGAAACAAAATTTAAAAATAAACATCTTAATAACATACAACACAATAGCATACTAATTATATCCCTTACAATAATACCTAGACAAAAGAAATAGTAACATGACAAAAACTTAACCTAAAAATAAAATGAAATTAAAACTACTATGTTTTAGTCGTGTTTATATAATTAAAGTAACATACTATTATTTTTTAAATATTTTCTGTCGTTAATCGATTTTATTTAACATCTAAGATCCATTTGTAAGTGGAAAAAGACCTTTCGACTTCTACTGATGTAAGCGAATCGAATTTGTACGAGTAATTTGTTCAGTTCTTCTATGCAGTACTGTAAAAATGTTGTTATTAACTACATATTATTTTATTACTTTTATAGTGTAAACTACTTACAATTAAAAGTTATTTACCTTTTTATAAATATAGGTATCAAAGAGACTCGCGGGATTGTAAGTCATATCCATGTTAAGTTAACGGACTTAAACCCCGGGAAATTGCATCCTAGATCCGATCACTGGTAATGTACTATAAATAAGTTGTCTTATGGATTATCTTAGATTGAACCAACTGTGGGTAACGTAAACTTGACACATATTGATGACACAATGGGAACATGTTATTCAATGGGTACCTACTGACTCTGCATAATCTCGAAATATTTATTTCCTATTCCTGTACTTTTATCTGTCTTTTGCATAGTCACGGACACTAATATAAGATATGTCCACAGAATAATCCAGAAAAAAGTCTATCTACTCTATGCCCCAAGACAGCACGTGCTTTTTTGAGCCAAAACGACACGCCTAGCTGCCAAAGGTTATCCACCCACAATTAATAATAAATTCCAAGTCAAAATTAAAACAGTATTTATACTGTTTTAATTTGGCGGCATGTTTTTTTTAGGGTTCCGTAGTCAAACTAGGAACCCTTATAGTTTCGCCATGTCCGTCCGTCCGTCCGTCCCCAGTCTAGCTCAGAGACTCATAGTACTAGAAAGCTGTAATTTGGCATGAATGTACATATTAGTCACGCCAACAGTGGTAAAATAAAATTTTGAAAAATATTTTTTTTTAATGCACCTCCCCTACACGTAACGTGGGGATGTATTTTTTTTTTCTTGTCTACCCCATAGTGTGGGGTGTCGTTGGATAGGTCTTTCAAAAATATTGCGGGTTTATGAAAACAATTTTTCAATTAAGGGATCCGTTTATGAAATATTAAGCTTTAAAGCGCTATTTTTTGTTAGAGTCAAGTGTCCCCCCCCCCCCTACAGCCAAAACTACAAGTACTAAAAATCTGAAAAAAATCTTCAACGAAAGCGCATATAACGAATTTTAAAGGAAAACTATCACGGCTAAGAAGACATGATTAGTTCCTGAGATACAGGCGATTAACGGGTTTATACCTACTAAAAATCATCTAAGACAGCGCCAAATAACTTTAAATAGAAAATTGTTTCATACATGTTGATTTTTGAGATAGTTTTTTGTGTTTGTCGTTACGGCTTCGGAACCCTATACTGAGCATGGTCCGACATGCTCTTGCCCGGTTTTTGTATATTACTTTGTCACAGATACAAAATATAGACACCGCGTATAAACGCCACTGACCGTGTTAGTACTTAGCGTGAAATAGGGACTAAAAACACCTAATATTTTAAGAAATGAATTATGTGACCTGATTGGTCGATTTTGATATAGCTGTATTCTGGTTGGTTGATACCAAATACAAAGTTTTTTTTTAAAGCGAAGAAGAACCTAACGTTCCGCTTGACAGTCGATGTGTATTGTGATTGGTGGATTTAACTTGGTGGTATTTTCATTGATCAAATTAAAATGTTTTGTAAATGTAAATCATTCTAATTTCCATTTCATATTTTCCCTAGGAAACTGTTGCATAAACCACTATTTCAGGTTTCCTATTTTGAAATTTCCGAACCATCACTATTCCGAATTTCAATTTCACGAAGCAACAATACTCAAAAACTGTAAGAAATGTCCGACAAAGTCGACGGAGCTCGGCTCCGCGGAGCTCCTGTTCTTCGTAGCTAAGGCGCTTCGCGCTTTAATGCAACTCTAACCTAGCCTAACCTATCAAGGTGAGATTGAACTAATTCTTAAAATAATCAGTACATGCCGTCTAACTGACTTTTATCTTATTGTCACTAAAAAAAAGAACAGATTGTCAATTTACGAAATAAAACATATGTTACTTCGATTTTAATAGTGTCTTAATTATTGTTTACATTTACTTGTTGAAAAAAGTTACAATTGGCACAATGTCATCTTTACAAGACTTTCGCTACGAATATCCGTTTTTAATCGTACACGACAAAAACGTTTACTATTCTAATTGTGATCAAAATATAACATCAAGTAATAAATGTTTAAAGATAATAATATTTTTATGGCATTATTATTGATATATTTATTTATATTACGTATGAAAGCGAAGTTGACGAAGATTTTCTCTGTATGGGATTTAAAGCAATAAGTATGTTGTGCTTTAAGTTAGAGAGGAGGAATTCTGCTTTCTGCTTAGTTATCGAAATGTGGTAACAATACCATTTAATAAAACGTATAATAATATATCGACATTATATACAAAAAAATAGGTAGTTTCGTTTACGTTTTACGTATGAAGTACGAGTAGGTATTTATTTTATTTCCATCTCTGTAAACATTATGATTGCAATAAAGTATTGAGTATTTTTCTTTGCGTCAATCTATTGCCGCTTAACTCATTTGTACATGCTTAAATTATTGATGACTAATTGTTAATAATATAATAATTATTATAATATTTGTATGTATTTACCAATCACAGGACTATGGGAGTCCCGGACCTTTAGAAGGCTTAAATGGAGCCGAAGCCAACATGCTGAGGCCCTTTGGACAAGTTTAACTTGGTAAAGTGATGGGACACCAACTGGTACTTTTCCCTGAGTTCAAACTATACACCGTGTTTTTTTTTATTTACGATAACTTCGGCATATTACTAGGTATATCCATAGAAACTAAGTGGTAGATTGGATTTTTAAATATTGCAAAAAAAAAATTTTTTCTGTGTAGAACATAGTAATTAAATGTGATATCTTGGAAAATAATAATATTACGACTTTATTAATGGTCATTCTCAAAGGGCCTTTACAGTTAACTAACTGTCAGTGTCAAATACGTCAATGTTAGCGTGACCATGGAATTAGTAAGTAATAAAATAAATAACGTACATCTGGATGGAGCACTACACCTATAACGCGAGCCGAAAGAAATGTACCTGTATGTGGATCGGGGGATCTGTGTATTCTGTGTGGTCTCCTATAATTCGAAACTGACACTTGAATGAAACCTTAATGCTAGATTTCGTTTGAAAGCTTTCAATGCTTGATTTGTTCTACCTGATCTTATTAAGAAGTTCAAGATGGCAGCTACTTTTTCTCACTCTGTCCATGGTCGTTTGTTGACAGAGACCACACAGATCCCCAGATATCGATTTAGGAGACAATCAGTTGAATAACTAAAAAGTTCAAGATTGTGGCTACTTTTTCTCAATTTGTCAACAGATTAGTTGTCGGAGACCACACAGATCCACAGATATCGATTTTGTAAACAATTAGTTGAATAAGTAAATATTGTTGCGTTTACTGCCCCACCGGTTTGTAAAATTAATGTGTCCTTAAATTGCAATTCAAATATGGTCACCTTACTAGAAAGGGACTTTTGGCTCGCGTTATCGCTGTAGTGCACCTTCCAGGTGTACGTTAGTACTTACAATTCCATGGACGTGTATACATACTTAACAATTGGAAACTCATAAGAATTAAAAGAAAAGTGTTAATAGTAGCAGGATGGCAACAGTTCCAGAGGGCCTAAGGGTGGAGAGGTGCTTGTGTTAACCTTCCATATGCGGCAGGCAGAAAATTTGACGACAGCTCAGTCAGCGAAGCGGTCACATGACCATCAAACCCACAGTAATAGCGGCTATATTGAATATTTTATGGAGTAATTTTTGGTAAAATTTATTACTTTATTGGCTAACCTACGATAAACTTTAACCCTAAGCAGCTTCACAATAAGGTTCAAATTCAATTCAGGTAGGCAAAGCATTTAATGCAGATCTGCTCCATATTTAGCATATATGAAGCAATTGGCTAAGTAAAGTTTTTGGAAGATATGTATATTATATTTTTTATCGATAGTCGTCATCCTAAAGATCAAGAAATTGCGGCTCTTTTATTTTTATTTCCTCTAATATTTTAGAAATATTTTTTTTACTTATGAAGTTGACATTTGTACACTTCAATGACTGACTAGCTTGTTGCCTTCGTACTTAATGAAAAAGAAAAAAAACACTTCTATATCTGTCATTGTCAAATCAAATCAAAGTAAACAAACAATTCAATACAACGGCTATTTTCTGTTTGCTTGCGTTTCTTGTGATCAGTGTTTTTAGAAATATTTTTAACGATCTCAGAACGAACTCTGGACTTTCGTTTTGCCGCTTTGCTTTAAGAGCTTTGCACGATATTTGGTCTAAGATTTATTTTCGAACCCTTTGGCACTTCTTCTTGGACACCGATTTCTTCCTTTTTCGACGACTCTTGCTCTGCTTTTTGATAGCCACGAGAGCACTTTTGAATTGTACAATCCACGCAATGAATTCAGGCAATCCCACACGGACTGTGGAAATGGAGTATTACAAAGATTTACTTGAATTTACTTATTTGAATTAAACCGTTTGTTTACTTTGATTTGATTTGACGTTGACAGATATAGAAGTGACAGTTTTTTTTTCTATTTCATTAAATACGAAGGCAACAAGCTTGTCGGTCATTGAAGTGTACAAATGTCAACTTCATAACTAAAAAAAAGATTTCTAAAATATTAGAGGAAATAAAAGTAAAAGAGCCGCAGTTCTATGATCTTAAGGATGACGACTATCGAAAAAAAATATAATTTACATCTCTTCCAAAAACTTTACTTACCCAATTAAACAACCGTAATGACGGGCCAATAAAGGCAACCCAGATGGGAGGGTCTGTTCCTAGTTATTGTACACCACAGCCGGCCAGTGAAGGTAAGCGTGAGTGAGCATGTCAAACAGGACCTACCCTCAGGAGCACTCAGGTCCATGGTGTCGCCACTATCCAACTGCTCGCCAGTAACTGCCCTGCAGCCTTATTATTATTATGACCATGCGGCTCATTGTTTCCATTATCTTAGCTTATTATTGTACAAATGCTGGGCAAATGCCTCCTCTGTGGATTTAAATAATCCTCTGACAGAAGCAGCCAATCTTTTACTAAAGCATTCATGTGACAGATCAAAGCATTTTTTTCAAAACCGAGTATTTTCTTACTCTTTATTTATTAATACCAAAATTGGTATATGTATATATTTAAGGCTTTTGCATGTTAAATGAAATATTTATAATAAATTCTCACTTAGTTGTTTCATGTAAGTACCTATTTTAAAACTGTAATAGTAGCAAAATAACCAAATCCAGCAAATCACTTTAAGACTAGAATAAATGCAAAAGACCTAAATGATATTGAGCAGCTTAGTATGTACAGTATCCATGGCATAGTTTTACCTACTATGCCTGCTAAGATATTTTACGTGGATGAGTACTTATAAATATTTCTGACTTGTTAAAGTACAAATTATCATAGTGACATACATTTCAATAATATAATCAAAATCAACCAAGTTAGAATCATGGTGTAGTCCCTATAGCTACTTTTTATTGTGTAGTTGGTACCATGCACGTAGCAGTAAAATATGGAGGATGCATTATCAAAAATCGTACAAAACTGAATAAGCACAAAACTTCTTCCACACTTTGCACAAGATTAGGTAATAACAATAATACAAGATCCATTTACAACTATTATTCTCACGAAACTCTAGCGTTTAAGAAAAAACGCTGTCAATTCCCACACGGCCGTACGCCCTAAGCTAGACGATGAAGAATGAACTTCAACTTACCACTCTTCGCAGAGGCATAATTCACCAAGAAACAATAGTAACGAAGAAAAATTAATATTATTTAGAGAACTTGTGACAATAGTATAGAATTTAGTTAAGTTTCGCAATTTTTTCCACAAACAATAACACTACGCGCAATCACTATCGCACCTCCACACTGAAGTTGTTGACAAGCATATCACTGCAGCCAACCTAAGGTAAAAAATAAATCAATCCGAGGAACGTGAACATTGGGAGAGTTACCTATGTACATACCTATACATATGCGATAAAATGTATAATGCCGGGACTATACTATCGTCCACCATTCGAGCAGTCCAACTATCGATGCGATAGGATCGATCCACCCGAAGAGTTCGAGGTACCTAGCAGATAGCAGAGCGGTATGCGAGGAAATATCCACCAATAAAATAACTCAATTTTTCTGGCCTAGCGGTCACGCAGTTCTTTTATTGGTAGTTTTTTTTCCTCCCACACCGCTCTGCTACCTCGTACAGCTCTTGTGGATACTCAACTCAGTCACTCTAAAAGGATAGTTCGGGTGGGTAGACTCGACTTATTGCTATAGATCGTTAAAGTTTGGTCTGGTTTGGCCGTAAGTTCGGAGTTTGGGTGTTGGACGATGATGTAATACCACCATAGCACATATTTTTGTTTTTTATTATTTGTTTATTTTGCTGTTTTTCCTTGATGTTCACTGTGAATATTACATGTACAGTTTTAAATGCTTTTTAAATTGGCCCATCCAATAACCAGTTTTGTTGCGATTGGTTAAAGATAGATTCACAATAAAATATAATCTTAGACTATGACAGAACGACACATTGGCTCTATTTCGTAAGCCACATGCTTGGTGTTTGCCACAATCACTGCAGGACGCAACTGTACGGTAAAGTGAGATAGAAACGCATCATGCTCATTTTAACTTTTTAAAGGGGTGATAGACGGGCGTGTAATTGACAACATTTCATTTTGGTGACACCTGCAAATTACTATACGAATCGAAAGGGTTTTACCTCCTGAACACGGCAAAATATTTATTTAGATTTATTTTTCTTTATTTACAAAATTACAAGTAAGTTGATAAAAATATCGAGTTTTACCAATACTATGCCGGAATAGATATAATACCATTGCCTTTTTCACGAGAAAAAAAGCTTTCATACTTAAATTTGACATTAAAAAGATAAAAGATAAAAGATGTTTATTCAGTAAGTAGGCCGCACGGGCACTTTTACACGTCAAAAATCTACCAGCGCTTCGCAAGAGACCACTGCTGAGAAGAAGCGCCGCAAGAAACTCAACAGTTAGTCGTTTTTTAAATACTTATACAATTTTAAAACTTAACCTAGCATTATATAAAACAATGAATCTAACATACGATAAGAAATAAATGTATTCACGCGTAGTTGAGCAGGAAAATGTGTCAAAACTCTGAGTTTTCTCCAGAACTAATTGGTAGTAAGTAATAGAAAATAATTATGAAAATTATACTTAATTATGATGGTGTAATACAACTACATAAAAAGTTTCGATACATTCTCCTACAGAAACCTTGTCCCCTAGACACTATTGAAAGATGGATAGATACTTAAGCGGACTTGCGCGGACTAGAGTTAGCCCTTAACCCAGAGTTAAGCGTCTACTTTTGTATGTGGTTTGCCGCCTAACCTCGGGTTAAGACGCTAACTCTGGTCCACGCAAGTGGGCCTTAAGCGGACTTGCGCGGACCAGAGTTAGCCCTTAACCCTGAGTTAAGCGTCTACTTTCGTACGTGGTTTGCCGCCTAACCTCGGGTTAAGACGCTAACTCTGGTCCACGCAAGTGGGCCTTACGCGGACTTGCGCGGACCAGAGTTAGCCCTTAACCCAGAGTTAAGCGTCTACTTTTGTACGTGCTTTGCCGCCTAACCTCGGGTTAAGACGCTAACTCTAGTCCACGCAAGTGGCCCTTAGGCCCACTTGCGTGGACCAGAGTTAGCGTCTTAACCCGAGGTTAGGCGGCAAACCACGTACAAAAGTAGACGCTTAACTCTGGGTTAAGGGCTAACTCTGGTCCACGCAAGTGGGCCTTAGAGAATTATCGGTTGACATGATACTTTTTTATATATACAGATTGGACTAACGTAATATGTCCATTGTGTCGTAGAAATGAAGTTACGCCCTTTTAGAATAAGTACATCTTAATAAATTAATAATAAAATAATTATTCATTCTAGAGAAAATTTAAAACTATTAGTGTTTTCCTCCTTCCAAACAGTAAGTATCTATAAAACGAATAAAATTAAAGTCTTGAAAATATGAAATCTTGTCAATTACGCGTACTTAAAAACCGCCAAATAAGGTCTTCGGCGATCCAACATGTTTGGTTTTTTTCTCGTAGCCCGTCTTGGCTCGTACTTCTGTGACCACCGTGAGTAGCGTGCTACGATCTTTCAGCAGTCTGTGGGTGAGGTGTTTGACCATAATTGTGTCGTGTTAATTGTTTATTTTGGTTCATAAATTCTAGATAAAACCAAAAAAAAAAAGTGACATGATTTAAATTCTAATAACTCAAAGTTATTGTAATTGGTTCTTGTGTTCAAGGACACTTTAGAAATGAGAAAAAAATATGATGTTTCTCGCCGGACAGCTACTTTTTTATTGATATATTTTGTCCGGCAGTTTGAGCATGTCATGCTCACTCAAGGGTCTTTGCTTACGGCGGCGCCGTTGATCGGGTCGCCACCTGCCCACACACATGGTTGAGGGAGGCGATGGCTGAGATACGCGTCATACTCGTGAACGGCTGCTATCTGTGGGGTCCGGTCTGTTCACGCTTGCAAGGACCAGTTTTCCAGTTAGTTATTTTAATTATAGTTCCTGACGTAGAGACCTCGTTATGTTGTTCTCCTAGTCACTATTTTTAATTCAATGTTATTGAGCTTACATTTGTAATGAGTTTATTTGTGTTAGGTTTAAAATAATTATTTATTACTTTATTACCTTGTAATGTACCTAGGTACTTTTAAGTATTATTGTATTTTATAATTTGAAAAAATGACCTTCTGCTGGAGTTTCTTGCGGCGCTTCTTCTCCGCAATGATGGTCTTGTCCGAAGCGCTAGTAGATTCAATCCATATTACCGACGTGTACGTAAAAGAGCCCTCATGTGGTCAATTTACTCAATAAATATTTTGAATTTTGAATTTTTGAATTTTAACAATGTCACTTACCCAGTTAAATACAGGATGGATAAAAACGGCCTTGAATTATCAGTAGGTATCCGCCTGTTACAGTTTCTTGTGACATAAAACGGATACCTACTAAGACACAAATTAAATTCTTAGATCTCATTGTATACTCGAAATTCTCGGGTCTCCCACATTGTGAATATATAAATACGAAATGTGGAAGCTCTCTTAACGTCCTTAGATGTCTCTCAGGCTGGTGCTTGGTGGGGAGCACATCCGTTTACCTTACAATTGCTATTAATGCCATAATGAAAAGCGTATTTGATTACGCGACGTTCCTTTTTCCACCTGGTTCTGCTTTAGTTATGTAGAAGTTGGATGCTGTACAGTCAAAGGCATTGAGAATATGAGTAGGAGCAATGGTCCTCTTAATGCACTTCAACTGGAACGAACCACCAAACGAGAATAAGGTCTTATACCTAAAGGGCCGACTTTTTATAGACTAATCTCGGATTAAGTCTTATTCAAGTTTGGTTAAATCGATGGTTAATCTTATTAGCTCGGGTTCCTAGCCACAGTTGGTATCAAAGGAAACGAAATGGCTGGCCAACTGGCGAGTGATGCAATAATCCGTACATAAACTATGGTCACGACTAGGGGTGCTCCGAATGTCATATTTGTCACCTTCTCGAAGGCGAATGTGAATGTTCAGAGAGCGAATGCGCGAATGCGTATATTCAGCACTCAAAGAAAATATTTATAAATAAATTTAATAATAATGTATACATATAGGTCTACCAGAATCTGATGGCATTTTTAAAAGTAAAAAAATATTGATTTTCATATGGCAACTGTCAACTGGCAGCCGTGTCAAATTGTTTGTTTACCGTTGCATACATTTTGAATTTCACCTTCAACGATTGTTATCTGGTGAAAATGTCGAGAAAACCGCTTAGATCTCAAGCTCTTAGGTATATTTTGTCTTACTTAAATGCTACTTATTACCAGCACTAGAGTCTGGCCAACGAAAGCTGAGACTGGAAAATAGCGGCAAATTTAAAAAATCGGCGTGTTGCAACACCGCGTATAGTGCGAAAAAACAATAATAATACTTGAACAATAAAATAAATTTGTAGAATATAAATTGTTAGAAAGGGATACTTTATGGATGATGGATCTTAATTATAATTTAGTTACTAGTTATTAGGGGTGTCGCCAGTGATACTATATTTTGCAAAAAACTAAAACACTGATTGACATGGCGTGCTATTCGGTTGAGGGCTTTTTTATGAATATGTCTCGTTAGGCACTTGTCCCACCGCCGGCGAGCAAGCTATTAGCTATCGACTATTTTCTCGCTCAAGAAACGAACAAAAAATAAAGATCCCGTGTCAGTAAAAGGGACACGTATATTAATAGTTGATCGTTGGCTGTTTACACTGCCGGCGAATACTCTTTCCACTAATTTGTCGAAACAAAAAATATAGATCCCGTGTCAATAAAAGAGACACAAATATTAATAGTTGATCGCTGGCTGTTTATTCATGACTATCATGATGGTGGTAGAAGTTAAAAAAAAGAAATGTGATATTACTGCTACAGGAATGTACAGTATCAAAACAAGGTAAATAAAAAAAAACATATAAAAGACCAAAATATTTTATTTTGTTTTTAAAAAAAAAACATTGGCACAGAATTAAAACAAAAAAAAATTGAAATCATGAATCATAATTAAAGTCTGATTCCAAAAATTCATATAATGACTCTTCCGAACTACTTGATTCATCTCGCACATTTATTATAAAACGTTCCAACTCAACACCTTCTGTTATATGGTCTCTTTGCTTGTACTTATTTTCAACATGAATGACATGGTCAGTCATGGTTTTCCAGTCATCGGCAGTTATGCTTGCAAATGACTCTTGTATTAGCTTTTCTGTATCTGCTGCCGACAATCCAATATTTTTCTTTGCTATCTTTCTCTTCGCTTGACTCCATATTAGTTCTATGGGGTTCAGATCACAATGATATGGAGGGAGACGCAAAACTTCATGTCCATTTTCCCTTAAAATTTCATCTGCCTCATATATAGGGTCCGGTTTGTATTTATCCACCAAGCACAACAATTCTGATTTATACAGATATTCTTCAAAGGGTATATTATTTTCATTGAGCCACTTTTGTATGTCTGCCTTCAGGTTTACCGTTGTTGGCGGTTTATTTTTGCGAACGGTGTGATAACTGGCATTATCCATTACAACTACACTAGGTTTCCCCAAATTGGGTATAAGTTTTTGAACTAACCACTTGTTGAAGTTTTGGGAATTCATATCGTGATGGTAATCTGCCATTTTCGATTTAGTACTAAAAACTAACAGTGCATTTGGTACAAAACCGTTCTCATGTCCAGCATGAACCACAATGTACCTTTTTCCTGAGGAAATATTTTCAACTGCTCCGCTTGTTGATGGTCCTTGCCATGATTTTTTGGGTTTGTAATTCTTATGCACATAAGTCTCATCCAGATAAACAATTTGTTTTCCTGCAGCACGTTTTTCAGTTATTGTGCGAAGGAACCGATGTCTCCAAGCAGCAATATCATGACGCTCAATCAACAATGACCGCTCATTTTTATTTTTTTTGAATTCATAGCCATTAGACAGCAAGATTTGCCTAAGGGTTTCCCGGCAGCCACCAAACCCAATACTTGATTGTAATTCCCCCAAAAGACTCCGTAAGGTAGGAACCTCTTTCTTCACAATATAAAATTCATTTACTTTGTTTCTAATCGCATCAACATCAAAACTGTCCAAATTTGACACTGTAGGCTTGTGAGGACGCTTCTTGCCTGGAGTATTCCATACACCTCCATTAATTTTCCCCTCACGTTTAATTCTTTTAAGTGTTGTGACACTTACTTCTGCAAAACAAAAAGAAAATAAAGTCAATACATGATAATTTTTTTGATTTATTTTGTAGGTATAGAAGAATCATAGAATACCTTAACTCAAATTATTAGTGAATTAAGCCTTACGATAAATAAATATGAACTTGATGCACATACCCGTGAGTGAAGAAATTTCGTCCAGATATTGATTTTGTGTCCTTATTATGGCTTGTTGCTCCAAATCCACTAACTTTTCAACGACTTTTATTATTTCATTGACTCCTTCTATGTCTTCCATTTTAGTAACTGCAACAAAAAAAAAAATATTAACGAATATAAATGACAAATAATTCGCATGCTCATTCTTAATAATAAAAATAATCAAGGATCAAAATTACCAATGAGTTACTAACCTAAAAAGTCCATTATCGTACGTAAATATTCCTTTTTCTGAGCGAATTCAACATTTTTCTCTTCTTGTTTTTCATTAAACTTGTCTATTATAGTATGAAGTAACTTCCGCACAGTACTTTTAATCGTGGTATTCATGATGAACGCTAGAATTAATGCAAATATAACACAAACAAATATGAGTGAGTGACGAGCGACCTCTGTTTGACAAAGCTTTGACAGTTGCTTTATTGTTGCCATATCAAAAGTTTCGAAAATATCTCAGTGTCTACTTTCATTAGCCAGACTCTACCATACGTCGAATTATATCGTTGGCGTAAATGTCAACTAGGTACTTGAAGCCGTGTAACAAAACCAGTCTACCCTTATATGAAATTAATGAATTATTGAAATCACCACGAAGCCACCACCACCACCAGCCATCGGCCACGAAGTTTTAAGGCTCCCACCTTATCATTGTACATTAAATTCCATAGAAATGATTTGGGGTTTAATGTAATGAAACAAAAAGTTGCAGAGAAGAATGTAAACAGACCTGCCAGCGATATTGAAATTATTGACAGAAGAAGCTTTCTCAACATGTAGAGAAAATGTTAGAAGAGCGGTTTATTATAAAAACTCCTCTCTCTTCATCGCCCTCAGCAGATGAAGAACAAAAAATGACAGTAGAATTTTTGGAATCATTTTCTAGTTCTAGATGAGATTTCAAGTTATTTCTTATACTCATTATAAATATATCAATTTGGCGAGTAAGAATGGTGTGTTTTTTATTTTATTTGTAAGCAATAATTATTATCCTATCCTCCTAAGGCCCACCATACAACGAAATTTGTCAGTGGAATATGAATCTATTATGAATGAAATAAAGTCAATTTTATAATTTGATCAGTAGTCATAAAAACAAAAGAAATTCCAATTTAATTATATTCCAATGGCCGTATTTTGTACTACTATTAGTACAAGGAACCTCAGGAGGCTATAGGTACTGGGAGTTTAATGTAATAGACCTCTAGTGTCATATATTTTATGTTAAAAATCCTAAAAACATAAAAAAATACAATTTCGTCAAATCTTAAGCCTCCTCGTTTTTTTTAAGCCGATTAAATTACACAGTATCAATAACGTTTAGTCCAATTTCCCCAGTATTGCCCTCTACATTTTTTAATTTCCCTATTTGCCATGAGATTCTGGTACACCTTTATTTTTTTATTAATAATTAAATTACAGACAAAGGAATTTTTGCCGCTTTTTCTAACTAAAAAGTCATTTCTCGGCCGGCGGGCGAGTCACGACACGATCTGTGCACACATTCGCCTTCGATAAATATTCAAATCAATTATTGCGAATGCGAATGTCGATACGAATGTCTAAAATGATGCGAATCATTTGCATATGCGAATGCGAATGCGAATGTTCGTAACATCCCTAGTCACGACCTCATGTACCTATTCTCCAAGACTTGTTCTACGAGAGGCATGGAATGATATCTGGGAAGTAAGCACACAAACATAGTTTTACCATAGTATTCAACCTGATATTCCAATCAAACCATGATTTTGAACAACAAGTCTTGACAAAACTATTACTTGTGCTTTTGATTTGATGATTATGGGGATGATGTGGAGAATTTAAACCACATTTTTCTTTTATGCCCTCTGTACGATTATTCCTTTTTATACGATTCGTTGTCCAAATTAAAAATTGCTTTTTCTACATGTATCCAGACGTTATTGCAGTAAAATAGTGATCTATATACTATTTTATCCCATTTTATTAGATCCCACTCAATAAAATTATAAATATCTTATCCTTTTCCTTTAAACTCTCCTGATCCTTTTTATTTCTATCCTTCATTTCCTCTTGGTAAATATTATTATTTCGCGATATGCACTCGCATTTTAAAAACTTAAAAAAATACATACAAGAAGCCCGACACGAAACCATTTCAACGCACTCAAAATCCAGTGTAAAATAGTCTTTGCTCAAATCCCAGGTCATTTCTTAACTTTATTATAATTAGTTCATTGTAATATATTTTTTAATCTAACAACAGGAACCGATATGAGAAGGCTATTCCTCGAAATGGTTTTTAAATATATCCCAATTGATAACGGTATTATAACGTTATTCTGGTTTGGTTACAATATCGATTTCGTTGTAATATTGATATAAGTATTTATACTAAATGCTTAACACTAACGAAATATAGCCCTATGATAACGATATTTTTCGTAACGCTAAGAGCTCGTTCCCACTATGTCGTATGTCGGATTCCGATTTTAATCGGGTGTCGGTGCCTCTGTTCACACTAGTCGGCTGTCGGCCACAATCGCAAATGGCGCCAGTATATTTCGGGCGGCTGACTATATTCATGTTACAAAAAAGAGCCATCCGTTCTATATATAACCTAAACTCCCGTGATTCTTTAAGATTACTATTTAAAGAAATTAGTATTTTGACAGTAGCGTCACAATTTATAAGAGAATATTATTTATGTCATTAAAAATCAGGACTCTTTTATTAAGAATTGTGATATACATAATTTTAATACAAGAAATAAAAGTAAAATAGCTATTAAAAAATTTCGTGTTCGTAAGGTTTTTAAATCATTTGTAGGTCAATGCATCCATTTCAATAATAAATTACCTGACGAAGTTTTAAAGTTACCATTTCCAGTACTTAAAACTTACTTGAAAATGTCGCTGATGTCTAAAGCTTACTATAGGGTCGAGGACTATCTATCAGATAAAAGTGCTTGGCCTAAACTAAAAACCCAAATAACTTAATAATAACTTAATCGTAAGAAATATGTAAACATTGTATATTGTCTAGGGGACACGGTTTCTGTAGGAGAATGTATCGAAACTTTTTATGTAGTTGTATTACACCATCATAATTAAGTAAAATTTTCATAATTATTTTTCTATTACTTACTACTAATTAGTACTGGGGAAAATTCAGAGTTTTGACACATTTTCCTGCTCAACTACGCGTGAATACATTTATTTCTTATCGTATGTTAGATTCATTGTTTTATATATTGCTAGATTAAGTTTTACAATTGTATAAGTATTTAAAAAACGACTTACTGTTGAGTTTCTTGCGGCGCTTCTTCTCAGCAGTGGTCTCTTGCGAAGCGCTGGTAGATTTTTGACGTGTAAAAGTGCCCGTGCGGCCTACTTACTGAATAAACATCTTTTATCTTTTTTTATCTTTTTTTAAGTAGGGGTGCGGGGCGGGGTAGGCCCCGACATCCGACCAGTGCGATCAGGGTCATACTTACTCATAGGCAAGCGAGACCCGACACGATTTTTTTCCGAACGGGAGGGCTGACAAAACACACGATATTTTTTGTCGGATCCGACACAAAACCGCTGTCGGACGAGTGTAAATATCTTCATATAAAACGTTCTTCCACTGAAACGACCGATTAAAATCCGGAACGACATGCGACATAGTAGGCTCTAAGAAGGTCCCGGGTCCAGAGGCCCTACTTTGAAAATCAAAGTTCGAAGTTAAATTTTCAAAGTAGGGCCCCAGTCCCGCACTAAAGTAAATTGTGCGGATGGAGATAGAAAGTAAAAATGCCATTTTTATTTATTGTGTCTTTCCGTATAAACGCTTCTTTTCGTTGTATTTTTTTTCTTGTCCAGTGTACAATCTAACTACGATAAATTTAATAATTTTTTTAACCCTAATGAACTATTACCGCGTTATCTTATCAATGATATTTTTCATAACGTTATGAAGGTCTGCCTACCTGACATTTGGTCTGACGGACGATCAAATGAAAATAATAATTTGGTTGAAGCTGCAGTTTAGTTTAGTTATTTATTGTTCCAAGGGTCAAAGTGTAATGGTATGGTAGTTGATTAATGTTAATGTCTCATCGATTTATGGGTTTCCCTTTTGTTATTTAATAATAGTACCCTTTCAAATGAAATCTATTATTTTACTTAAAAGAATATTTATTATGGCTTTAATTTTAAGTGTTGTTATACTTTTCTTCTTTAAAAGCTATGTGGGAATTCAAAGGTAATTTAGTTTTATTGTCAATACAACATAATATCTCTCACTCACTGCTAAATGCTTGCTGATAATTAAGCACATTCATAAGAATCAGGACAGGAAGTTTTAATTCAAAAACGATTTATGTATTTCGTAAACTATGTCGGCCCTTAACTGCGTAGAACTAAATCTAAATATCGGAAACAAATTTATTTAAAGTTAAATTTAACATTTTCTTCATTATTTTCTGGTTCTATTAAGATTTTCCTCTATATGTGTGGCTATTTAAGCAAATTAACTTCATACTAGGATGGTGATTCAGTGAACAAATTCTATCTAAAATCACTTTGTCTAGCAGATTTTCTTATGAATCAGTATAATTCAAGGTTTTCAAAGTTTACAAGATGAAATGTAGTACATGGCGTAAAATTAAAAAAAAACACTTAGGGCCACTTGCACGAAAAGTTTAACCCTGGGTTAAGACACTAACTCGAGTTAAAATGACAGTTTTCATATGAATCTGACGTCTGCTAACTCGAGTTAGTGTCTTAACCCAGGGTTATACTTTTCGTGCAAGTGGCCCTTAGAAAGTCAGAAGGTGGTAAGAATCTCTGCTTAAATAAACATAGGCCCACTTACTGGGATTGGTGGGTTTGGTGTCAATAAGCAGATGATATAAAAAAAATAGGATAACATAGGCTCAAAACTTTATTTTCAAAAACTTATTCATGTGATGAGCATGTTAAGCCACTGTCATCAAAATTATAGGGACCTATTTGGGTGGTCCAAAAAACAAGAGTGTTTTATACTGTTTCTACACAAGTTTTTATTTCAAAATACTTACATAAAAATAGGCTATACCAAATTTATTGCAATTGAATAAACTTTACAGGTCGCCAATTCTGTTAAAATTGTTTCATATAAAAATGTATAAGGTCAGGGTGGCCAAACCCGTCAGCGGGGCATTTCCGTCAAACGGCGTTTGCGGCTATTCAAACAACAGTACACGCTTACTGACTCGATCGGTAAAGCAGAGAGAAAATTTTATACCCGCAGTCAAAAACAGATAGCGCTGTCTAGCCAGTGAACGGAAAAAACCCGCCATCAAAGTTTAGTTGCGCTCCGAACTCGAACGCGAGTGTAGTGTGCTGCTGTGTTTCGTGTCGGTGCGATGTGAAAATATAAGTTTACGCCTTGGTAAGTATGTTTATTATATAGTTCGATATGCATGTTTGATGGTAGTTTTATTAATTTTCAATTATAACCTGTTGGTGAGAAACTATGGGTAGTTAAATATTGGTATTAACGAAATGATCGAGCAGACAAATCCGTCAATTGTGAAACGGGAAAAACCGTCATGTGCCGGAATTTCCCTATTTCATATATTGCCAACCTTTTTGATTTGACTTACTTGAATAATAACTATTAAATTTTACCGAGTTGAAGTCTCAATTTAATGTTAATGTACATATTTATAATATGGTTTGTGGATATTTTTGACAAATAAGCCAGTATCTGGTTAGCTAAATTTATCAAGATATAATCATACATACTTACATACATACATATAATCACGCCTATTTCCCGGAGGGGTAAGCAGAGATCACGGATTTCCACTTGCTACAATCCTGACACACCTTTATTGCTTCATTCACTTTCATTACATTCTGCATACAAGCTCGTCGGTTTATGGTACTCTTGACCAGACCTTTCTTCAGGATTTCTCCGATTATAAAGATATAATCATATTAACATTTTGTTTTGCAGGTAAAAATGGTGCGAAATTATAGAAAAAAACGAGATCAGACATAATATAGTAATGATGACTTACAAGCAGCCGTAAGGGCAGTTCGGCAGGCGGATTACCGTGTACCGTGCGGAGTAGCGGTGCCTCACTGCTACGTGAGTTCTTCGCCCAAAGGAAAAATAAGTACCTAACCATGTGTATAATTTATTTAAGTTTAATTTGCAGAGGAGCAAGTTTATTTTTTTATTTATGCTTGATTTTTTAATAAGACTGCGTGTGATCATAAGTATTAAAATGATTGATTTTTTACTCTGTATTTTTATTGAAGAATGTTAAGCACGATTCCAAAGTTAAATAATTAATTTTGATCGGTATTGGTAAAAAATAGCAGTATGATGGTAATCACGCTCTTCGATTGTTGAGCATTTAGGGTCTTAACTAAATTGGTCGTTTAATACTTACGCTATGAAATTTCCCATTTACTTATTAAATATGATTTGAAATTAAAAATATTGTCGCACCCATCATAACAATGACTTTGACACTGTTCTTTTGACCTTACTCAACAGTGGCGCCAGCTGGTGAGCACAAAAACAGTAGCCTATTATTTTATGATGTCAGTTGACGGATTTTCCCTAGGGTTTGGGAATTTGTTTAAAATGGTTTCCTACTCCTGATTGTAAAAATAGGCCGGAATTGCCCCAAAAAAATTCATTTGGCAATACAATCTAAAATAAACCTTAGATTGAGTTCGCTAGACTTTAGTTTCGATTAACAGTTCAGCGGTATTTGTTCACTTGACGTATATGTTTGTAATACGTCACGATACAAGAGAAATCGTTGGTTGACGGAATAGCCCCAAACCGTCGGGAAAATCCGTCAACTGACATGTTTTTAAAAAAGAAACATATTTAAATAACCAGCAGTAGTAGCAATATGTTATGAGTATATTTATATAGTTAAATAAATGCCCAATCTATTACAGTGATCAGGTTTATTAAAAAGTAAATATCCTCTTAGTAATGACCAGCCAAAGTAAACTTATCAAAAAGTATGACGGAAATGCCCTCATTGACGAGCTTCACACATTCAATAAAGATATCTATCGAGCAAGGCTTTGGAGATATTGTGACTGTACTGTATTCATATTCTGTGTTGCAGAAGTAGGCAAAGAATATTCTACTTCTGTGTTTTAATCCTTGCTAAGTTTACTCTTTTATATGAGAGTGAGATCCTTTTGCCAGAAACTATGCCTTTTGGGTGACCAGTAAACAACTGCCTAAGAAGTTAAAATTTGACACAAGCAATTTATTTATAAGCTATGTGGAAGAATTATTTGATATACCTACTTTATTTTTCTTCATACTATTTTTGAACACCCTAGTACCTGTACACCGTGCCCGGGACGTACCCGAAGGATTTTAACCATTGATTCTAGACCCTATTTGGAGTATATATCATGTGGTATAACTTGTAGTCCAAAATCGCATAATTTCCGAGATTTTTATTATTTAAAAAACAATTCCATAGTTAATTTAATTTGAACTATGTCACCTTAACTTAAAGCATTATTTACTAAGAAATTTATTAAATTAATTCATGTTGTACGTTGATGATATTGCTACTTACAACATGAATCTTTTACTGTAATATAATAAATTAAATTCAGTGAGTTTTTAACAATATCATAATGGTTTTATTCTTAACAACACAGACTTATCCATATTAGTCATTACGTTTGACGTTAAAGTGACATAAAATGCTACCGGTGGCTGATCATTATTTATTCATTATGTTCTTTTGCTTTGTTTCCTGTCTTTCTTTTTCTGTGCACCACTTGTTTTAGTTTCTGTATGATTATGTGGTTGACTGGTAGAGAATGTCATTAGGCATTAGGTTCGCCATTTGTAGTTACTTTTATTTTGTGCAATAAAGGTTAAATAAATAAATAAAAAAAAATTAACCCAAGAGTTTGATAGTAATATTTACTATGGCCCTAAGATGTTAAAAGGCACATTAGACCTTGTTATACCTTTATACTTATCGAAATAATCAAGAATTATTTGCGGGTTTTAAGTAGCGATTGTCTAAAAATACATTTATTTTGTGAACAAGCATTTTTCAAGTGTAATACATCATCAGAACAAATTGAGAAGAAAGAGTCGCCTTCTTGATCGTTTTAGTAATTGAGCCGATTGTTTCTGAATCTGAAAATCGATATATGGGGATATGTGTGGTCTTCGCCGTGAATCCGTTACAAGATTGAAAAGAAGTAACCGCTATCTTCAACTTTTTAGTCATAACTCATAACACAGGTTAGATATTTAGACCACATAATACTGCATAATATATTGATTTTGATAGTAATCTGTGGAATAACTTACAAGTTCAAGATGGCAGCTATTATTTTCTCATTCTGTTAACGGATGTGTTCTCGGAGACCGCACAAGGACGGAGGCCTTGGCTTGTTTTGACTATTCAAAGCACGCGCGCCGCCCGCGCGAAGCGCGTTCAAAGAACTCCAAATGTGAAGAAAACAAAAACAAACGATTTTCATTTATAATATTAATACCTACAAGACTTCGACGTCGATTTTTAGGGTTCCGTAGTCAAACTACGAACCCTTATAGTTTCGTCCGTCCGTCCATCCGCACCCTAAGTAGCTCAGAGACCCTTAGACCTGGAAAGCTGTAATTTGGCATGAATATACATATTACCTAGTCACGGCACCAAAGTGGTAAAATTAAATCATTAACTTTTTTTTTACTGTATCTCCCCTACACGTAACGTGGGGATGTATTTTTTTTTTCTCGTCTACCCCATAGTGTGGTGTGTCGTTGGATAGGTATTTCGGCGGGTTTGTGAAAACAACTTTGATTAAGGGATCCGTTTATGAAATATTAAGCTTTAAAGCGCTTTAGTTCCTGAGATACAGGCGACTAAAATGTTTATACTTACCTACTAAAAATCATCAAAGACCAAATTAGGTAGGTACTTACTTTAAATAGAAAATTAGTTCAGTGTTCATACCTACATGTTAGTTTTTTGTGTTTGTCGTAGTGACTTCGAATCCGGGTTCAACTATAGCTACGACTAGGGTTGCCAACTTTTTTTTTGGAAAATAACGGATATACCTCTTTGAAGAGTATAAAAAAAAAAAAAACCGAACAAAAAAAAGTATTTTACAAATTTATGTATGTAAACTGTTTATTGCACATATAAAACCATTATAAATCAATTTTGCATAACTGTAGATAATGTACAGTACATAGGCGAACTTATCCCATATGGGATCTCTTCTAGTTAACCTTGGAGTAGAATAACCAAGGACAATGCAAGAGGATAGGCAAATTTACAAAATAACAGAGAAAAAAAAGGTGATGGGTGAATCAACTTTTAAGCTAAGTATACCTTTTCTTTTGTAGCACTAAAACTTTCCTGGTGACTTATGATTAATAATAATGTATGAATATTAAAATCAGACGACCAAATTTACAGACTTTACACCTCAAATATATCTTCAAAAAACCCTGGTAGCTCGGGGCAAAATGCACATTTTTCATGCAAAACTTAGGAACAACCGTCCCTTGCGTTACCAACTATATTATAATTTAAAACTGTACTATTTTAAATCAAATTATTTCAAATGTTAGCCTATTTGTCTGATTTAATAAGTGTGTTACACATATAAACACTCATTTATTTATTTATATGTTTAAAAATGTATTTTTTTGTGCTTTTAGCACTGTAATAATAATAACTTTGTATCTTTTTTGAATATTTCGTACGAATCTCCACACTCAAAATTTAAATTAAAGTAAATGAGCAATTCATTTTTTATTAAGTTTACTGATGCCCGGTTTCTTTCTTCCCGCCACTTCGCGTTCATCACCGAGAAAACCCTCTCGGTGAAGGCTGACGAGGCAGGAACTGATAGGAAATAGGCAACAATTTTTGAAACATTGGACAGCATTGACAGGCTGTCAATGCAAATGCTATCATGTCAGTCGGTCAATGTCAATGACAGCTGACAGCTCAAGACGCTCAATTGATACTTTTGTTTTGTTTGATTCGTTCAGAAATTCAGCAGAAGTCTTGATTTTGCGTTCCGTTTTACTATTTGGGCGCCATGTCATCATTCATTTCATTATAGTCAGTATTAGTCAGAAATAAAGTATTTTCGATACTTTATTTTTATTCAAAAGAATAAAGTATAATGAAGCAAAATAACGTAAGATACGTTATTATAAAGTATGGTTGGCAACCCTAGCTACGACTCACCTAGGTGTAAAATAAGTACTTATACAAAATAAGTTCATCAAAATTGGTCAAGCCGTTTTGGAGAAGAACAATGCACACCGGAATTATAAGTATACAAATTTTAAAGTAAAATTCGCGTTGATAATTCTCGAATATGAAAAGATCCCGGGCAAATGCATATCAGTCATGCTCAGTGTAGGGTTCCGTCACCGTTACTACATACGAGTACCTACCTACACAAATAACTATTTCGCAGATCAACAAGTTACATCACACAGTCACAGAATAAGTAATAGTTCAAGTAGAGAAGTGGCTCTTCCTTGCAAAAACGCTGTTTAGGGCTCCGAAACCGAGCGTTCAAGACGGCAGATCGTGGCGCACGCGTGCCCGCCCGCTCGGCGCCGGCCCCTGACTGATATCCATTCTCAGAATGGACGAGCGGGAAGGTTAATAAGGCGGCGCGACACGCCCCGTGCAACCACTCTGACACAATGTTGTTTAGTAAAAAAACTTATACCATTGCTTTACATAAACAGGAGGCCCGTTTTTTAAATATTTATTCCATAATTGATCTTAGTGCGCGGTATAAATATCTATATGTTTACATAATTTCGGTTATGTAGGTAACATTGATAGTTACTGAGACAAAGTGAGTGTGACTTACAGGCAGACAAACGGACATGGCGGAACTACTTATAAGGGTTCCTAGTTTGACTTCGGAACTCTAAAAAAGCCGCTGACGGAAAACGCTCGCTATACTGGTAACAAAATACCTACCAGGGCCTCTATTCAACACCAAAATCAAATCATCTTGGACCTTTATCATATTATCAACTTTTTTATAGCTCTTATTTACTTGACAATAATGGCGGCTGAGTTGAAAATAACACCTACCCTAACAGATCAATGCCATGCATCTAATGTTCCGTTGAACAAATGTTTGCGCGTATATTGGCCGACCTTGGCCTGTTATTTTGTATGCAAATATGACATTAATTGTTAGTGTAAAGTTTGAAAATAATATACCTATTCTACATGTACTTACCGAAAGTAAGACACTCCGACATATACTTACATTTCTTTTTCTATAATTATTTTTGCAACTTCTTAATGCACATTGTGGCATTTTGTTGCGTGTTGACATTGGTGAACTAATCAAAATTAAAACCTCACGCTGCAAGTGAGCCGTTAGTAAGCAAGAAGTATTTTTTAAGGTAATTTCTTAATTTAATTATTATTAATTCATTGTAACATTTTTTTTATAAAATTACAAATCGATTGATGATTGAATGAAATCGATTTGAGAAGCCAATTCCTCAAAATGGTTTTTAAATTTTCATACATTGTCAAAAACTGGTGTATCCCAATTCTGAAGGAAATCGCGTTTTTTCAAAAAATCGAAGAACAAAATACTGTCCGGGGTACAACACCTTCCCCTATACTGTAAATCACTATTTACATATGCAAAATTTTAAATAAATTAAGTACGAAAACACAGAGTAGCGCCCAGCTACATACCTAAAATACCTATACGGATTAAGAATAGGTACTATAATATACTCGTACAGGGTTATTGGTAAGTCGACCTATTCCCGTTAGGAGGCGATAGGGGTGACCATTTGCGATAATTTTGATCCTCATATGCATTATGCAAAAGTGAACCATTTTTGAGTTATCGCGTTTTTTAGTTTTTTTTAAATTAGTCAGAAATTCAACTTGAAAAATTTATTACAAAAAAAGTATCAAATTAAATCTATTTTTTATTTCTGATTTACAAAATCAATTAAACACTGGTTATTTCTCAATATTAAAACAGTAATTATCGGTCCAAATTTAAAAAAGCGAGACGGAAAACGAAAATTTTTCAATATTTTTTTGCGATCGCTTTCCACTAAAATGCCTTACAAACAAAAAAAACGTTAAAAACTTGGCTTGCAGATTATTTTAAAAACTTAACTGTTTTCTTAGCTCTCCAAAAATGCATAACAACTAGGAACTTATTTATAAAAAAACTGAAAAAAATCATCACAAAGGAAGCGGGCGGAAATTCGTATTCGAACTAAACTAAATTTTAGTTTAGAAGTTCTGACTCAGAAATGCAACTTCAAAAATTAAAAAAAAAACATTACCAAATTTAAATCAACTTTTTTTATTTGCTTTTGTACAAGATGAAATTGTTGTTCTTATGCAATATTAAAAAAAATATTATCTGTACACGTTTGAGAATGCGAGGCCGAAAACTAAAAAATACATGTTTTTTTATCAAACTCCAACATAAATTACACGAAAACAGAAAAATTTACCAATAAATTTGGCGTGCAGATAACACATAAAAAATTGACGTTTTTCCAGCTTTCTAACGAGCTATTAAAACTAATATGAATTTTGTTAAAGATTGCTTGAAAAAATTGATCACAAAGAAAGTAACAAGGAAGTCACGTCCGAACATAACTTAAAATTAACTAACTACATACATACATACATACATAAACTCGCGCCTTCATTCCCAAAGTGGGGTAGCCGGTAGTCAGAGCTAAAGAATTACCAACAACTAACTAAATCTATCAATACTAACTGTAAACACAAAAAACAACAATAATTTCTGTAAAAAGTAACAAATTTAAAACTTTCTTTGTGATAAATTTTTTCAAGTAATCTTTAACAAAATTCATATTAGTTTTAATAGCTCGTTAGAAAGCTGGAAAAACGTCAATTTTTTATGTGTTATCTGCACGCCAAATGTATTGGTAAATTTTTCTGTTTTCGTGTACTAATTTATGTTGGGGTTTGATAAAAAAACATGTATTTTTTAGTTTTCGGCCTCGCATTCTCAAACGTGTACAGATAATATTTTTTTTAATATTGCATAAGAACAACAATTTCATCTTGTACAAAAGCAAATAAAAAAAGTTGATTTAAAGTGGTAATTTTTTTTATTTTAATTTTTGAAGTAGCATTTCTGAGTCAGAACTTGTAAACTAAAATTTAGTTTAGTTCGAATACGAATTTCCGCCCGCTTCCTTTGTGATGATTTTTTTCAGTTTTTTTATAAATAAGTTCCTAGTTGTTATGCATTTTTGGAGAGCTAAGAATACAGTTAAGTTTTTAAAATAATCTGCAAGCCAAGTTTTATAACGTTTTTTTTTGTTTGTAAGGCATTTTAGTGGAAAGCGATCGCAAAAAAATATTTAAAAATTTTCGTTTTCCGTCTCGCTTTTTTAAATTTGGACCGATATTTACTATTTTAATATTGAAAAATAACCAGTGTTTAATTGATTTTGTCAATCAGAAATAAAAAATAGATTTAATTTGATACTTTTTTTGTAATAAATTTTTCAAGTTGAATTTCTGACTAATTTAAAAAAAAACTAATAAACGCGATAACTCAAAAATGGTTCACTTTTGCATAATGCATATGAGGATCAAAATTATCGCAAATGGTCACCCCTATCGCCTCCTAACGGGAATAGGTCGACTTACCAATAACCCTGTAGAATGTAAACAATAGCCTCTACATACCTTTAATGTTGACTGACTTTTAAGCTCCCTCAAGTATTTTTTCTTAAATGTATTTATTGCACTGATTGTTTGATTTTTGAATTTAGTATTTTTTATGGCATGGAGAAGGCAATCGAACACACAGGCCACCTAATGACTAGCTACGGAAATAGGTTTGCAATTTATAGAGCAACGAAATCCCTCTAGTTGGCACTGCATGTTCTATTCGAATTAAATACATAATTAGCTATAATATTATACCAAACACAGAACTCTATTAATTACACACTTTAAATTGATTTTACAACCCCTTTGCTGCCCAACCACTGTCACAGCCACCGCTGAACAGCTGCCAGGCGCCCGGATTAATTAATAATGATAGTATGGCACACTAACTAGAGGGATTCCGTTGCTCTATAAATTGCAAACTCAGATGATTACTCTCGTTAAAAGCATTAACAACAACTCCTTTCTGACTCATTTTACGATAGAAACAGTTACTTATAAGTAATTAATTAATTATACAAAGTGAAAATAGAGACAATTCCCTACAAATTAAGTATAAACTTTTTTTTCATAAAGTATAGTTTTGGCGTACCTACGAGCGCTGCAAAGTGTATTCCAACACGCGTTTTGGTCATTACTCATGCTGTTAGGTGAAACATAGTTCACTTTGTGATACCAGCACCATATTTTAGTATGTTGTTAACCATGTTATTTTATCTTTAAAACCGTCGGGAGCCCACCTGTAAAGTACTGGATCCAGAGACATGACGTCATCAAAATGGCGGCCACTGTATTTTGAAAAATTGCGAATAATTCTAATTCTATGAACTACTTATATATATATGTATATATATTATGTGTGGGGTATCAAATGAACGGAAATTAAAATTTCTATAATGCTACATAATATTAGCTGAGTAGTACAGTTACGGAAATATTATAATCATATTAATAATTTATTTATAAAAAGTCACTAGGTTTGTTTACAGCCTCGGAAGTATACACTATATACTAAAATTATGCTTGGCAGACATAACGAACAATTTATCACATATCTAATAAAATAAAACGGAACTCGATCGGATGAAAAATGTTTTAGTTACGCCGTTATCAGTGCGGCGCTCTAGTCCACACGGGTGTAGGGTGCTAGTTTCAACTATAAATTATAATTTATACATTTCAAATGTAAGCGCTTGTTATTGGTGGTATTGAACACTCTTATTTTCTGTTCTTCCAATCGATTATTGTCTTTTTTATTTTATTTATATCCATTCGAATAGGTACTCTGGTTACCGCAGTTGTTTGTTAGTTTTATAAAGTTACAATTCTGTGATTCAACCGTCTCCTTCTCGCTTGAAACTTGCTGAAACTAACACCCTGCACCCGTGTGGACTAGAGGGAGTACCTTACTAATAACGGCTTAATTAAAACATTATTCACCCGATCTAGTTTCGGTTTCTTTTATTAGATAGCTGATAAATCTTTCGTTATATCTGCCATACATAATTTTAGTATAAAGTGTATACCTACTTCCGAGGCTGTAATTGAAAATAGTGTTTTTTTATATATCTTTTTTTATATAATTTAATAATTTCCGCAACTGTACTACTCAGCTAATTTTATGTATTATAGTATTATAGAACATTTAATTTCCGTTCATTTGATACCCCACATGTGTATATAAGGCTCATAGAATCAGAATGATTCGCAATTTTCAAAATACAGCGGCCGCCATTTTGATGACGTCATATCTGCGAATCCAGGTAAGTACCTACTTTACAGGTGGGATCCCGACGGGTTATAAGATAAAATAACACGTTTGACAACATACTAAAATTTGGTTCTGGTATCACAACGTGAACTATGTTTCACCTAACCTAACAGAATGAGTATAGGTGTACCAGAATCTCATGGCAAATAGGGAAATTAAAAAATGTAGAGGGCAATACTGGGGAAATTGGACTAAACGGTATTGATACTGTGTAATTTTTAATCGGCTTAAAAAAAAACGAGGAAGTTTAAGATTCGACGAATTTGTATTTTTTTATGATTTTAGGATTTTTAACATAAAATATATGACACTAGAGGTCTATTACATTAAACTTCCAGTATAGGATAATAATTATTGCTCACAAATAAAATAATAAACACACCATTCTTACTCGCCAAATTGATATACCTACTTATAATGAGTATAAGAAATAACTTGAAATCTCATCTAGAACTAGAAAATGATTCCAAAAACTCTACTGTCATTTCTTGTTCTTCATCTGCTGAGGGCGATGAAGAGAGAGGAGTATTTATAATAAACCGCTCTTCTAACATTTTCTCTACATGTTGAGAAAGCTTCTTCTGTCAATAATTTAATATCGCTGGCAGGTCTGTTTACATTCTTCTCTGCAACTTTTTGTTTCATTATACCCCAAATCATTTCTATGGAATTTAATGTACCTACCAAGGATCGGACAAACGCCCGTCATTTTGAAAATATAAACCTGTTCCGTAACAGCAGAGACTTCCTTATGATGTTAATAAAAAATATTATTATTTATTTTATAGATTTACCATTATTTATATGTCGCACCTTTGGTAGAACAAGGGCACAATGTGCTATATGATTATAGGGGCAATTGTGCCCCTGTCCTACCGAAGGTGCGATGTATTGAGCGACAATTTTAGTAATGAATGACACCGGAATGGTTATGAGTAAAAACACTTACGCTCATCAAAAGTAATGTTTTTTTTTTCCCATTTGAGTCCATAACGAACTGAATTTTAGGACCCATTTATGAGTCGGAAAATTTCGTTTACAGTCTACGAACGTCATTGGGGCATATTTAATCGTTGACATTGGTATACTGTTTGTGTGTGTGTGTGTTTGTGTTGTCTCATAACCATTCCGGTGTCATTCATTAATAAAATTGTCGTTAACTACATATAAATTATGGTATAATAAATCTATAAAATACCAAATCATATTTTTTTATAACATCATACGGAAGTCTCTGCTGTACGGAACAGGGTTATATTTTAAAATGACGGGCGTTTTTCCGATCCTTGATACAATGATAAGTCATTAATTTCATATAAACCCTTATATGAAATTGAGAGACTGGTTTTGTTACACGGCTTTAAGTAGTTGACATTTACGCCAACGATCATCATAGTGCCCTCGGTTATAATTGACAAGATTTCATATTTTCAAGACTTTAATTTTATTCGTTTTATAGATATTGTTTGGAAGGAGAAAGACACTAATAGTTTTAAATTAATAATAAATTAATTATTTTATTATTAATTTATAAAGATGTACTTATTCTAAAAGTTCATTTCTACGACACAATGGACATATTACGTTTGTCCAATCTGTATATAAAAAAGTATCATGTCAACCGATAAAGGGCCACTTGCACGAAAAGTTTAACCCTGGGTTAAGACACTAACTCGAATTAAAATGACAGTTTTCGTATGAATCTGACGTCTACTAACTCGAGTTAGTGCCTTAACCCAGGGTTAAATTCTGCGTGCAAATGGCCCTAAGTCTCTATCCATCTGTCAATAGTGTCAATGTCTAATTTGAAGTATGACAGCTTTTTTTCTCGTGAAAAAGGCAATGGTATTATATCTATTCAGGCATAGTATTGGTAAAACTCGATATTTTTATTAACTTGTAATTTTGAAAATAAAGAAAAATAAATCTAAATAAATATTTTGCCGTGTTCAGGAGGTAAAACCCTTTCGATTCGTATAGTAATTTGCAGGTGCCACCAAAATGAAATGTTGTCAATTCGACGTATGGTAGTGCTGGGAACCCCTGTAATAAGTAGCACTTATGTAAGACAAAATATACCTAAACCTAAAAGTATCAAAACAGTTCGATTCAACTTACCAGTCAACCCCACGATACCTACGCTTTAAAATCGAAGATTGTGTTTGATTTACACCTCCTTCTTCGCGTATTGTATTACACACATTGTGTACAATATTCCTAGCTTGAGATCTAAGCGGTTATCTCGACATTTTCACCAGATAACAATCGTTGAAGGTTAATTTCAAAATGTATGCAACGGTAAACAAACAATTTGACACGGCTGCCAGTTGACAGTTGCCATATGAAAATCAATGTTTTTTTACTTTTAAAAATGCCATCAGATTCTGGTAGACCTATAATGACCGAAACGCGTCTCGGAGTAGGTAAGTACCTACACTTTGCGGCGCTCGTACGCCAAAACTATTGATTTAATGAAAAAGAAAGTTAAAACATAAATTGTCTCTGGTTTTTGTTTTGTATTTAACTGTTTTTATCGTAAAATTAGTCGGAAAGAAGACATTGACAAAAAACTGCTTTTAGGCGCGATTGTTCCACTATGGCGGCGCGAGCGGGAAAAATGCGTGGCGTCAAAGTCAAAATTCGGAAAGAGCACATCGTCGTTCGGCGTTCAGTACCTACCTACCGCGAATGTCAAATTGGGTCATTTTACAGGAGAGATAAAAATACCATATTATGTTAGAATATTGTTATTAAACTTTGATATTATTACTTTTTGTTACCAATGCCACAAATTTAAAATTTAAACGTATGTATTTTGTAAAAATGCACATTGGCGGTATTTACCAAAAATTTTTTTGCCATTTTTTCATATTCGCGTTACTGAATGCCGAACGACGACATCTAAATTTGTAAAATTATCAATTTTCAAAACTCCCGGAAAACTTTTCAGGTAAAAGTACCCAATGACTGTAGTACTGCGCCGAAGACGTAAGTTGTGCAATTCGAATAGCTCAGAACTGGAAAAGTCCTGGGCCGGACGTATTTCACAACTGTTGGATTAAATGGTTCAAAGCCTCACATGAGTTTTTAGCAGCGCAACTCCAAAACGCCCTTGTGATTGGTTCCTTTCTGCTCCATAAGCCCGGTAGTAGAGGTAAAGCTACCGACCCATTACATGCTTGCCCACCATCTACAAGCTCGTTACCTCCATTTTGATTACAAAATTAAATGCACATTTTATTGCAAACAATGTTTTGGCCTCTGCTCAAAATGGATGTAAGGTTTTGTGCCGCGGTACTCAGGAGCTCCTCCTCATAGACATAACCATTTGCCAGCAAGTCAGGCGAAGCAAGGTGGCCCTCTCGGCTGCTTGGGTTGACTACATGATGGCTTATGACTCGGTGCCTCACTCATGGCTTGAAAGGATCTTGGAGTTGTATGAAGTTGATGCATCTTTGAGGTCTTTTAGGTGTGTGTATGAGGCAGTGGGTCACGGTCCTTCGTCAACCAGGTGGTCGAGATGTCCCCTCTGATTTGCCTAACTTGATAAGGATTGAAAGAGGCATCTTCTAGGGTGACAGTCTGAGTCCTTTGTGGTTTTGCCTATCCTTGAATCCTGTCAGCTCTTTGGTGACGGATTCCGGGCTTGGCTATCGACTTCGTGGAGAAGCTGAAGTCATTTCTCACTTATTGTTCATGGATGACCTCAAACTATTTGCATCGAGGTGCCAAGATCATATCGCACTATAGACATCACGCAAGAGTTCAGTAGTGCGATCAAGATGGAATTCGGTGTACATAAGTGTGCGGTCATGCAGTTTTAACGAGGGAAAGTTGTAAATTCATCGAATTTGCAGCTTTCCGAGACAATTACTCTCGATCTCTCTCCGAAATTGAAACCTACAAATATCTTAGAATGTCACAGTCTTTGGGGACGGCGAAGTCAAGCAGTCAGTGAAGGAGCGCTTTTTCCGCCGCTTGACAAAAGTTCTTAACAGTCTTTTGTCGGGTGGCAATAAGGTGCGCGCTTTCAATGGCCGATGCTCTCATAATCCTTTGGCATACTAAGGTGGACTCAGACTGAGCTGGATGCCCTGAATAGGAGGGTCTGTCTACTCTTTAAATCGCATTGCATGTTGCACCCACGCTCATCTGTTATGAGATTGTACACACCGAGGCAATCAGGGGGTCGAGGCATGTTAAATGCTAAGAATCTCTACAACCGCGAGGTGTGCAATCTCAGGTATTATTTCCTTGGCAATGAGTGTGGGATGCATCGTGATGTGGTTGCAGTAGACAGGAACAGTATTCAAACAAGTCTAACAAAAAGCAAGCTTTAAAAAACCCAGCTGTTGCTAAACAACTTTAAATCGTTAATATATAAATTCTAAATGATCATTCAAATTGAAAGATACGAGTAATGGATTGTATTAATATCAATCAATCAATCAAGTCATTTATTTGCGTAAAACATAAAATGCATGCAAAAACAGTTTTAGGATTAAAATTATGCTTAGAATAGGTACATTGAACAATGCGTAGATTACATTTAAAGCAATATCAATTACGAGTAAATACAAATAAGTATGGTATACATCTACCTAATAAGAAGTTATTCAGTTCATTTAATAGGAAAAATATTTCATTTTGCTCAATTCATTTAAATAATCATATCCAAATTAGGTACATATTAACACAATTGTTCGTGAATTAATAAAAGCTAAATAATAAATATAAGTAGGTACAGATAAAACATTCAGTCCAAGGCATTAGCATAATACTCCCTAATAGAATAATATGGTCTATCAATGAAGTACGCCTTCAGTCTACGTTCGAAAGTTCTAAGGTCCTTGCATTCTTTTATATTAGAGTCAAGTTTATTGTAAACCCTCAGTGCCGTGTTGTGCAGGCTTTTGTCGTAATGTTTAAAGTGAGCTTTAGTCAGTGTAAATTCATTGAGGTTCCTAAGGTTCTTGTGTTCATTACGTCTGATTTGTATAGTATTTTTACCTTTAAATACATATAAGCATATACTATAAAGATATAGTGAAACAACTGTTAGGATTTTGTTCTCTTTAAACATTTTGTTTTAATAGTACCGAATCTATTGCAGTGCCATTACCCCACACTTCAATACAGTATCGAACTATACTTTCGAAATAGGCAAAATAAACTGATTTTAAAATAGCTTTATTAACAGTACTAGCAAGATTCTTTAAAGCATAGCATGCACTAGCAAGCTTTTTATTAACAGTGTCGATGTGAGTATGCCATCTTAGATACGGATCCAGCTCAACACCTAGAAAACGCACATTATTAGCTTTAGTTATAGGTATATTGCAGACAGGGTCGGCGCTGTTAGGACCACGGCGAAATATCATGTAAAAACTTTTGTCGCAATTGACCCTTAGACCATTTGAAATAAACCACTCAGATAATTCAGCCCAACATTGTTGCATCTTAATATCAAGTTCCTCTGAGGTTGTGCTACTTATGATAATACTGGTGTCGTCAGCGTAAAGGTAGGGGGTTCCACATTTAACATAGTGTGGCAGGTCGTTAATAAAAATTATAAATAATAAGGGCCCCAGCACGGATCCCTGTGGCACCCCGTATCTTACAACCTCCTCGCTTGACTGGACCAGGTCACCACTATCCGGGTCCCTGACTTCCACGTACTGAGTCCGCCCACTCAGATATGACTTCATTAGGCTTAAGACCGTGCCACGAACTCCATAATGTTCCAATTTGGCGAGAAGCATTCCATGATTAACACAGTCAAATGCCTTAGTTAAGTCACAAAATACTCCTCCGCACTGATAACTATCGTTAAGGGACTGCATGACTTCCGTTACTAAGCGTATCACCGCAGAAGTAGTGTTTTTGTTACTCCTAAAACCGTGTTGGTGCGTAGATAATATACTATTTCACACCACCTGGGGCCCGTTTCTCAAAGCGTATTAGCCTAATAATATTAGTGTTTTATCTCATAAATACAACTAAAAAATGAGACAAAACACTAATATTATTAGACTAATACTTTTTGTGAAACGGGCCCCTGCTCGACAATGCCAAATTACATATCATGCAAACCTTACGCAAACCAAATCATTAAAGCCCTTGGCTTTAGCCGGGCTGTAATGTTGTACTGAATCTCATTATAACCCGCTGGGTTGTAATATTTTCACTTATCATAGTTCTTATTTACCTTAAAGTCTAATTTCGTAATAAAAGATCAACTAATACTCGACGGCCGCCACCGCCGCGTCCAACCTAATTTGAAAATCGAACATTTTCTAAAATCGAGCTGGCCACGGCAAGCTGAATTGAACACATTTGAAATTAAACAAAAGCCGCGAGTATTGTAAGACGCTGCAATAAAATACATTGGTGATAACTGCAAAGTTTTAAATAAATATATCAAAATTGAAGAAAACATCAAATATCAATTTTCACTTTTAATTTTAATTTACTATAATAAAACGCTGTTTTTAGTAGAATCGCTTTTTTATTGTCTCGCAAAAGGTGAGAAAAGTAGAGTACACTCCTCGGGGATAAAGCTGTTTTCGTCTTGGGCGCGCTTGAACCCCTCACTGCGCTCAGGACTCTTCTTGACATAAAACTGTGCTTTATCCCCTCGGTATATAATCTACTATTGTTATCAAAATGGGATTCCAGTCTAGTGTATAAGCATTTTTCAAACATTTTCGATAAGATCGAGATTAACGATATGGGACGATAATTGTTTATTTCACTTTTACTACCTTTCTTGTGAACAGCAACTACCTTAGCCTTTTTAAGTAAATTTGGAAACGTTCCCTCTAGTAGACTATCATTAAATATATAGTACATAGAGGGACACATAGAAGATCAATATTTTGTTTTAAAAAATCTGTGCTTATGTCATCGGGTCCTCGCGATTTACTATTTTTAAGATTTTTTGTGATTTTAATAAGTTCCGGTTCAATAATTGGGGTAAGAAATATTGATGACGAATTTTTACTGATGTTTTTGAGTACATTTTGGAAACCATTCCGATAGGCACTAGAATCAGGTTTACCTACGCTAACAAAGAAATTATTAAAGGCATTAGCCATCGTTTTTCCATCCTGAACCAACATATCACCAATTTTTAGACTTTTTACCTTGTTCGTTTTATTTGCTTTGTCCCCTTTGCCGGAGTTGACGTTAATAATATCCCAAATTGCCCGTGATTTGTTTTTTGCTTTTGAAATCAACTTACGGACGTGAATGTTTTTGGCGACTACGAGAGTTGTTTTAAACGTATTTTTATATCGTCTTAAATAAGACTTGAATTCTTCATCATTGGTTTCTCTATATCTAAGATGTAATTTTCTTTTAATAAAACTAGATCGTTTAATTCCTTTAGTCAGCCAACATTTCGTATTTGTTTTCAAAAACACCTTTTTTAATGGAAAATATTTAGATATTAAGTTATTTACGATGTTATAAAATAATGTTAACTTACTATTACAATCACTGTTTAGGAACACGATGTCCCAATTAACCTTTAATATATCACTGCGAAAATTGTCAGTAGCCTTTTGACCAAAGATTCTTTTATATATAAATTTAACCTTGTCTTTCTTTTGAATACATGAAATTGGTAGTATAATAATTTGGGCGTCATGGTCAGAAAAACTACAGGTCACAACAAAAGCCTTGCTAATCCCCTCAATATTTGTTAAAATGTTGTCCAAAGTGGTAGAGGAGGAGTCAGTAATACGCGTAGATTGAAATATTGTGGGTTTGATATTGTGTTCTAGTAATAGTTGCAAAAAAGTCTTGGTCCTGTAATCATTGAAATCCACTATATTTATATTAAAATCACCCGCAATTATTATATCTTTGGTTTTTAAGTCACGCAAGTATAAGTCTAATTGCTTCAAAAACTTATTAAAATTAGAGCTAGGGCATCTATACAGTACCAAAATATGTATGTTCAGGGAGTTTTCCAGTTTCAAATTCAAAGCACTTATTTCAAATATTTTCTCATAGTAATATGGTAAAACATTTATTATATTAAAATTATCCGCTAGATCATTAGTCACAAAAATGGCAGTGCCACCACCTCTTGTGATTCGGGCTGACTGTGTTGCCAACATGTAACCAGGCAGATTTATAGTGTCGGATTGTTGAGGTTCTAACCAAGTTTCACTAATCATTATAACATTAGGCTTGTTTTGAAGTTCCAGCTCTATTAAAGCTTCAAGGCTTAACAGTTTATTCCTGAGTCTATTGATATTAAGATGCATCAAAATTAAGGTATCAGGATAAGTTAGCGTTTCTTTACTAAAAGACTTATCTATAAAAAAGTACGACTGTTATAGTGCATTTCATTAATTAGTTTTACTTTAACGTTAATTGCAGTTGCAATTTTGTATTTACCCGTTATATTTATTTTGTACCCATCATGTCGGTAGTCGTTAGAAATGATGTTGCTGTCAATATCATGAACATGTACATGATTATAGTGTTTCATTCTTTTGTGTAGTTCAACATTCACTTTATTAATGAAGAAGTTGAAGTCCATAGAATTTTGATTAACACTACCAGGTACATTACAAACTATAACATTACAATGTGTTAAGGTTCTAACAGCCTCTTCAATTTGATCGGCCGTTTTATACGCAGAATGAACTTGAAAATCACTTCCACCGCACATTATTACCACACAGTCTTTCTTAGTGAATAGCTTGGTTTTTTCAGCGACGTTTTGCAAGACATGATCCGTCGTTCCCATGTTTATTATATCGGAAGTGAAGCTGTAATCTTTTCGGCGTATTCTAGATAACATCGATATAATTTCTGTGCCATGGAAATCAGAGAGAAGCAGGAGATTAGGTTTTGTAGCAGCCGCCTCCGGTACGTCAGATTCATCGTTGGCCGGTCTATTGGCTCCAGGTTTGATTAATTGGGTTTTGTATGTGGTTCTTTTTGACTGGATAAAGTTATTGAAATTCTGTGAGTTCCTGTGTAGTTGATGGGCTGTTTGATTGGGTTTTGTAGTAGTTGCCGCCGGTGCGATTGTTTTTTCTTGAGCTGGTTCAATGGTTCCAGGTTTAACAAACTGGGTTTCCTTTGTAGAAATTGGGTAATTTTTGGTTTTAAGCAAGTTATTGAGATCCTGTGAGTTTTTCTGCAGTTGATGGGCTGTCTTTTGTAATTTACTAAGAGTTATTTCTTTAGTTTGTAAAATTTTATATTTTTTATCCAAAATGCTATAGTCACGAGTCATCTTGCTTAGTCTTTGTGATAGTTTTTTCATTTTCTTTTTGTAATCCTTGACTTCTTTCGCAATATTTTCTAATTTAGAGTCATTCTCCCTTATACTCGTTTTGGATATATCGTGTTCATTCGAATTCATCACAACACATAGTTGTTTATTTTCATGTTCCAATGCCTCTATTCTCATAGCAAGAGAAAGGTTTTCCTTTTCTCGTTTCTCTATTTTGTTTTTGAGGGGCGTAAGAATTTCCATACTATCGTGTTCTAGATTTCCTATATTGGTGTCATTTTCAATAGGGATTTTCTTTAGGTTCAGGCATTCCTCCTCTGTTTCTTGCAAAAGTTGCTTTAGCAGTTTATTTTCATTCATTATTTCCTCCATGTTTATAAGTTCCTGTTTATTTTGATTAAGGTTTTTAATTTGCTCTTTTAAGGATAGTATGTCATTCTTTAATTTGTGTATAGTTTTATCACTTTCTGAGATTTTTTTCAAACATTTTAGGTGATCATGTAATCCTTCTTCGTCACTTTGAGCAGTCTGATTATTATCTAAGACTTTCTTCCTTGGTCTCAAAAGCGTTTTTCTTAGTAGATCTTTTTTTGGGTCATAGTTTTAGATTAGAACGAAATTGCCGTAAGGTAGTTTAGATTTGAGAGATGCCTGTTAGACGTTCAGAACAGTGTAATAAAAAATCGCACCTCTATTAGAACAACGACGTAAATGTAAGTTTGACGATTTTAGAAAAAACGCATTTGAACATTTTTATGTTACAGTAATCACTATAACGTTTTTTCGTTAGGTGTTTAGTAATAGTTTGACCTATAAAATAATACATCATTGTATATATAGTAATTTATATAGATTTATTTTGTTTTATTTAATATTGTATTTTTTTGGCTATGGCAATGTTATTTTGGGTAGACGTACATTTACGTTGTTGTTCATCGAACATATCTAAAACCTTTTAACCCTTGGCAAGCAATAACGACCTAAATACTTAATAACTATAATTGATTCAAATAAAAAAATCAAAACTTCTTCTAATAAAGTTATTTAAATAAATATATATATGAAATATATTGTGAGTAATATTTTTTTATAATTTAAAAGCAACAGATTTACTTACTAATCGTCTGCGAAACAACCCAGTTATTGGTAGATAATTAAAACTTAGTGCAATATTATTTATTTATTTTAAAAGGAACAATCACTGTAAATTACCAATACATTAAGAATAATAGCTACTGGCATAGTTATAATATTATTACTATCAGTCTTACCATCCCATTTTAATCAACAAAACTAAGGCATAAGCATTAAGACAATTAGGTTACACCTATGTTATTTTTTTTAAATAATATACATTATGTCATTATGTGGTAACGACAATGACTTAATTGCTAAAAGCGTCTATTTTACACTAAATATGTCATCCATTTTTACATAAGTAAAATGCAAAAATGACGTTTAACACAATTAAGTTAATGTTGTTTCAATAAAGATATATTAGTTGGGAACAACAATGACTTAATTGCTACAAACGTCAATATTGCAGTTAATATTTAATCTTAATTTAATTTAACAACACGCTAAAATGACGTTTAACACATTTAAGTCAATGTGGTTTCTTAAATCTCAAAAAAAGTATGGCCTAATTGCCTTTGCGTCGATGTACATTTACGATGCGACCGGCTGTCTTCACACCACAGGGGCAACTGACCAATCAGTCGTTGTAGATTTCAATGGCGTCTTCAAAAGTATAATGACACAACGCCCTCTGGCCAAACTTTACGGGAAATACTTGAAGGTCAATATTGCACTAGATAGTTTGATCGATTTGGAGCCGTTTCCTATAATTAAGTCATTTTTTGAAAAATTTGCATTTACGTCGTTGTTCTAATAGAGGTGCGAAATATAGTGTAGTAAAATAAAATAAAAAAATAAAAAAAACAAAAAGTCAAAAAGTCATCTCAACTTCGTTCACTGGAGACACATTGACCTTACGCCGTATTATACCACTAGACCAAATATGTTCTAGTAGTGTCGCCGAATTTTGCAAAGATATTGCTGTTGTTTTTACACCGTTACAATTTACTTTTTTAATACGATAAGTACCCACATTTGCTTTACTGAAAACTAAAAATAGTCACTAAATATTTATTACACTTAATATTGTCCACACCACATAGTGTCCAATGGGTTTTTTCTTTATGGTCTAGTTTCACTTTTGCACTAATTATTATGTCTGTACTGTATAAAATGTTTCTTTCACTTGTTTAAAGTAATATTATCTTTTATGTTCTCATTTAGAGGTCACTAACAATCTCACTCAATAATTGTTAATACTCGTAGACAAATACAATAACACTTGTCACTACGATATTAGTTCGATTTCTTATTTTAAAAGCAATTTAATATACGGAGCTAACTTTAACTTGTACGACGGTGGCGCCGCCTTAATAAGATAATAACAATCATAACAAACTTTAACGGAAAATTAAACTCAACAACTCAAAACAATTCTGGGATAGCTAGGTAACTAGAACGTATCGCACTCGCAAGACAGGGCTATTTCCACACCCCTTTGTCCACACTGTGGACAACTGGGAAAAAAAAACCCAGTTGTCCACACCCTCGAAATTATGTGAACATTTCACACTCTTTAATTTGACTCAACTGTGTTAGTTTTTAGTTCGTTTTTATTAATGTACTTTAGTAGATATTCAACTAACACAATTGAGTCAAATTAAAGAGTGTGAAATGTCCACATAATTTCGAGGATGTGGACAACTAGGTTTTTTCCCCCTAGTTTTCTACAGTGAGGACAACTGGGAATAGTCCGCAAGACATACAACATGAGAGTGGCGTTTAAAAACAAAGATTGAAATTTCAAAATGCCCAAATCGTTCTGTTACGGCTGTTCACATAACATTTTTGTTCATAATCAGATTGTTTTCATAAAATTGTTATTCATCATTTTCATTATAGCTGGAACCGTAAACCGTAAACGTCTGGATAATTCAAGGTATGCTAGGTTTGAAAAAAAAAGAAAGTTTGTTAAAAATTCCGAAAAAGTAACAGTTACTGAAAAAATATATTTTATAAATTCCGATGATTATGACTTATAACATTTTATAAGTAGTGGTGACAACCGAATCTTAAGTACCCGAAACCGACGTGCGTGCATGACTCGCTGTATGAATTTGGAAGAAGAAAGAAAGAAATTTGTCAAGATCGTAGCAAGTGGAAAGAAGTGGTCTCTGCCTACCCCTCTGGGAAACAGGCGTGATTTCTTGTATGTACCTATGTATGTATGTAAATAATTGTGAGAGGTAATTTGGACCCTGTTACGGGACACGATCTCTTTATAGCCTGACCAGAAAAATAAATAACCTCGCCATATTATATCAATAGGAAACTGACATTTAAATTTCAAATCACAAAACACATAAAAAATGTTTTAGTGGCGACCCTATTCGATTTTTTATAAAACGTTCCGTTTGTTTGTGACATCTGATTCTTTGGGTTTTTCATCATGCAATAATTTCGTTTTAAATTAAAATTAGCACAAAAAAAATGTTAACGCATTATTATTGAATAATTTATGAGAATATTATTTATGTCATTAAAAATCAGGACGCTTTTATTAAGAATTGTGATATACATAATTTTAATACAAGAAATAAAAATAAAATAGCTATTAAAACATTTCGTGTTCGTAAGGTTTTTAAATCATTTGTAGGTCAATGCATCCATTTCTATAATAAATTACCTGACGAAGTTTTAAAGTTACTATTGGGTTTCTTCTTCGTAATTAATAAACGGCGTAGAATTCTCTATAGAAACTTTATTTCTTTAAGCACACGACATTAGCACAAGTTCACTATCGCTCTTTCGTTGACAGTGGCGGCGCCGGGTGGCCAAAACTGGAACTAACCTACATACATGCATTGCGATTAGAAACCAATACAACCTTAGATATAAATGTATTATCTTAACACTCCCACTTAAATGTTATACACTTATACCACAGAGTCTAATAACATTTAAAAAGTACTTAACATTTTATCCCTATTATTTTCGAACTTTATTGTAGGCAAAGCCTTTGTAAGAAAGTCAGCAAGCTGACATGCACTTCTGATATATTTTATATCAATTACATTATCTTCGACTTTCTGTCTTATAAAGTTATATCTAACATCTATATGTTTAGATCTTCTGTGATACACAGGATTATGTATAAGCTTAATGGCACTCTGGTTATCTATGAACAAGGGGATTTTATTTTTCGGCTGTCCTATGTCTTGTAAGAGTTGCCTTAGCCATAATATTTCCTTATAGAAGCTTCGCTAGCGGCCATGTATTCCGATTCTATAGTAGACAATGCTACGGTGTTTTGTTTACGACTCGCCCAAGTAATAGGTCCACCATTCAACATTAATACATAGCCAGTATTTGACTTTCTTGAGTCTAAATCTGCTACGGGAAATACTTGAAGGTCAATATTGCACTAGATAGTTTGATCGATTTGGAACTGTTTCCTATAATTAAGTAATTTTTTGAAAAATTTGCATTTACGTCGTTGTTGTAATAGAGGTGCGATATGCGCTTTCGTTGAAGATATTTTTCAGATTTTTAGTATTTGTAGTTTTGGCTGTAGGGGGGGGGGGACACTTGACTCTAACAAAAAATAGCGCTTTAAAGCTTAATATTTCAGAAACGGATCCCTTAATCGAAAAATTATTTTCATAAACCCGCAATATTTTTGAAAGACCTATCCAACGACACCCCACACTATGGGGTAGGCAAGAAAAAAAAAAGGCATCCCCACGTTACGTGTAGGGGAGCAGCATTAAAAAAAAAAAAAATTTTAAAAATTTATTTTACCACTTTGTTGGCGTGACTAATATGTATATTCATGCCAAATTACAGCTTTCTAGTACTATGAGTCTCTGAGCTAGACTGGGGACGGACGGACGGACGGACATGGCGAAACTATAAGGGTTCCTAGTTTGACTACGGAACCCTAAAACGACTTACTGTTGAGTTTCTTGCGGCGCTTCTTCTCATCAGTGGTCTCTTGCGAAGCGCTGGTAGATTTTTGACGTGTAAAAGTGCCCGTGCGGCCTACTTACTGAATAAACATCTTTTATCTTTTTTTTTTTTATCTTTATACGTAAAAGCAATCTACACATTTGAAATTTTCTATTGTGATTCTAAATGTATGTGTTTTTAATAAATTTCCAGTTATTCTGTCATACTACCGTAAAACATTCCCTATAAAAATATTTACGTTTACCTACTTCTTTAAAGGTCTTTCTAATGCTAAAAAAAACAAGGTATACGAACTGGTTCACAATTGACTTGCAAGATTTCAAACTCAAACTCCATAGCATTTGAACCAAGTATACTTAGGCTAATAAAAACAAGTATTATATGTAAATACGAGGGTTGCTATGAATATTTTTAGTTAATTAAAAACCATTCATTTTTTTTACAAATTACTTTAATATTTTTCAAAATATACTCCTCCAAGTTCAATACATCGCCTCATTCTATAAAACCAATCCTCCCTTTAAAAAATGCGTACTGCGGAAGGTCAAAGAAAAGTCGCTCAAATTCTAGTAGGTACTGCCTCGTTCGAGTCCATAAAATTCCGGGCACGCATCATTTTCTTTATAGTGGGGAACAAGAAATAGTCGCACGGGGCTAGGTTAGGACTGTAGGGTGGATGCGACACCAGCTGAACACCTTTACTGGTCAAAAAATCCATTGTTATTGCCGCGTTGTGTGCAGGTGCATTATCTTGGTGAAAAAGAATTCCATGAGTGCTCTTTGGACGATCCTCACCAAGTCTGTCAAATGCCTCGGGTAAACAGACCTCTGTGTACCACTGGCTAGTAACTGTTCTTCGATCTTCGAGTGGAACTACAGCTACTGGCCCCCCGCGGCGAAAGAAAACGGCGATCATTTTTTTGTTCACACTACGGCCACGAACAATTTTTAACGGCGGCCCGTCTTCCTCAAACATCCATTGCATAGATTGTTGCTTTGTTAGAGGGTCATAGCAGTATATCCAGGACTCATCAGAAGTAAGGATATTAAAAACCTGTTGGGATTTGCCTCCGTCCAATTTTTTGAGCATTTATAAACTGGCACCAATCTACTCGCCGGGTTTTTTGCTCTTCGGTCAGCAAATGCGAAGCGACCTTCCTGACGGTCTCGACTCATCTTTGAGGCACTCCCGACCCCGCTTAAACTCGCGGTACCAATATGAGATTGTGGCTAACGATGGAGCAGACTCCCCAAATGCGTCGTTTAAATTTTTATTAGATTCCTTAAAGGTTAAGTTCCTTTTGTAGTCCTAGAATATCATAGCACGAAACGATTCTCGCGACAGCTCCATTGCAAGAAACAAAACTGGACTGACATATTCATAAAAAAAAAATTTAAAAAAAGTTGTAAGCGGCCAGTATCAAAATTTCATTTTACAAAGAGGTTAATAGCTAAATTACCCTTAATTTGCCATACACTTTTAAAAGTAAATTGTTAGTTTTTATACAGCTAAAAACTTTCGTAGCAGCCTATGTAAATCAGTAAAAAACCAGAAGATACAACCTCTTTTAAAAATCTTCGAAAAAAGTGAAATAATGACAGGAAATAATCCAGGAAATTACCTATTTATAGATATTTATTTATTTAAACTTTATTGCACAATACACAAAGTAGGTACAAATGGCGGACTTTAATCCCTTATGGCATTCTCTACCAGTCAACCAATGGGTTAAACAGAAACAATTTAAGGTTGGTGCTGAGATGGAAATAATAATAAAAAAATAAACAAAGTGATTATCATAATTATAATTATGTGGCAACATTTACTAAGTACATTAAGTACCTAATACCGTAACGCTAATTGCTTGCCACCCTTTATAAAGCGTCGTTAGCCACGATGCAGGGACTTTAGTAACAGTAGGTAGGTACGAGTATACGGGTATATGTACCTATGCAAATAGCTAAATCAGTAAAGAAATGATGCACGCCTCAACGAGACCTCTAAGCGAACATGACAGTAGGTACCTACTGCTTTGCATTCCTATCTTTGTAAAAGTTGCCACGAGTGTACCTATTGCGACATCTGGACGTTAATAGTTTTAGTTATTCAACCGATTGCGTTCAAAAACGATATCTGGGGATCTATGTCGTCTCCAACAAATAAACCGTTATCAGAATGAGAAAAGGTAGCTGCAATCTTGACCTCTTTAATTATTCGACCGATTGCTTCCAAAATCGATATCTGGGAATGTGGTCCCCGACAACGATTCCGTTTACAGATTGAGGAAAAGTAACCGCCATCTTTAACTTATTAATTACTAGCGACCCGCCCTCGCTTCGCTTCGGTTTATATGAGTTTTCTGTAACACCAGTACATAAAATATTATACATATAAACCTTCCTCATGAATCCCTCTATCTATTAAAAAAAACCGCATCAAAATCCGTTGCGTAATTTTTAAGATCTAAGCATACATAGGGACAGACAGCGGGAAGCGACTTTGTTTTATACTATCTAGTGACTAGCGACCCGCCCTCGCTTCGCTTCGGTTTATATGAGTTTTCTGTAACACCCGTTCATAAAAAATTCATTTATTATACATGTAAACCTTCCTTTTGAATCACTCTATCTTTTAAAAAAAAACCGCATCAAAATCCGTTGCGTAGTTTTAAAGATCTAAGCATACATAGGGACAGACAGCGGAAAGCGACTTTGTTTTATACTATGTAGTGATTCGACCGATTACTTCCAAAATCAATAACCGGGGTTCTGTATGATCTCTGACCTGGTAGGGAATTTTTATTCCCAGTTGATTACACCTAAATTCGTTTTTATTCCCTGTTATCCGCACTGCGAACTGCAAGATTCAGTGACAGTGTATACGAAAGTATACTCTATCAAACCAAAAAGTTTTTTTAAATCGGGCCTCAATCGGTGAACACGACACATTAACAAAAAACAAACAGTGAAACGAAAAACCTGCTCCTTTTTTAAGTCGGTTAAAAAAGACAGCAAACAGGCGCAGGACTTTGTTAGGTTTCTACTACATTACGCAAATAAAACTTAGGTGCAGCAAACCTCGGTGCTTGACTCCATCTGGCAGTGGACCGGTTTTTTCGTTTGTGATATGCTTTATCATGTGGTTTTCAATTTCAGCCTTGAGAGTGTTACTCCAAAAAGTATCCTGTTGCCAGTGGTTAATAAATTATGTCACGTTAGTTTAGACGATCAAAGAAGTCATGTAGAAAACAAAACGGATTTAAGGGTGATCTATTTCGTGACTCCAACATATCCGAGGCCACAACAAGTCCCCGAGCTCACTAGGCTTGCTCACACTCTTATGCACGTGCCCCGGATCCATTGGATCATCGCTGACGATCAACCATTGTGCTCCGACCAAGTTTCCACTATCCTTAAGTAAGTTCTTTGTCACAAGATACCATCTTATTGTCGCATTAGTAATTATCCGAAAAAAAACTTGTAATTGAACCGTTCATTCATTGGTTTTCAGGCGGTCGGGTCTACCGTTCACCCACATATCAAGTCCGAAGCCATATTCTTACCACGATCCATACTTTCCTCGGGGTGTGGCCAATCGTCGAGCAGCCTTGAAGTGGCTTTTAGATAATGTTGGCGAAGGCGTTCTTTATTTTGGCGATGACGATAACACGGTGGACCTTCAGCTCTTCGAAGAAATAAGAAACACCAAAAGGGTATCAATGTTTCCCGTGGGTCTCATAGGAAATTACGGTGTCTCTTCACCAATAGTCAAGAATGGGAAGGTAATTTCAAAACGAAATAGAGTTAATCGTCAATAACTGGCTACCTAAGACATTTATATTTAGTCACTAGACAACAATTGTATATGTATACGTAATACAGTCAAGTGCAAAAATATGTATCGAAAGACATAAATTATAGTGTTTTTAATACAACGTCGGGTGAGAATACGTTTGTGCCATACGCCACATGCCTTGGTTTACAGGAGAGCGAAATTAAACAAAGACTTACATTTTGGAAGAACATTTATCTTATTATAAATTTGAACTGAACCTTCCAAAAGGTACACCAGATAGGCCAGTTTATATCAACACAGAAAATGCAAACATCGCAAACGCGCATGTAACTACGATATTTGTATATGTTGTTACGTCTCTTGAGAGTAGTTAACACCCAAGTTTGCTACCCTGTAAACATTGTGCCACCCCCGAATCGCGTCCGAATCGTATTCACTTTTTTAAAAATGTTCTCATCTCTGACTTGCTATATCTCCGCAACCAATGGACATAGTGCGCTCCGGTTACGCTCAAATTGTAGCAACATTAGTTATTTTTATAAAGTACGAAAGTATGATATTTGAAAAACGCTTTCTTAGGGTAGTTTTTTCGAAGAAACTGAAACCAGTGATAAAATTTTGCTGTTTTTTGAGCACCATGGGGGTTGCAGTCGGTTTTCAGGGTTGCAAACTTGGGTGTTAACTACTCTCATATGATATGATATGATATTATATTACACAATTACTTGGACATGACCACATGACACTAAATGTTGATGAACTTAAACTTTCTTTCCATAATTAAGTTTTAAAATGAAGTTAGCAGTATCGTAAAATGTATGTGCGTCTTCCTATTTAAAGGGTTCCGTACCTCCCAATTCAAAAACAGAAGCCTTATAGGGCCATTTGTGGCCATTCTGTATGTCGGTATGTCACAACTTATTGCTCTGAATCTAGGTACTGGACTGTAAAAGTTGAAATTTGGTACTCCTCACTTCGGGCACGGTTTTCAACATAGAATGTTCAAATATTTCGATTTATTCGCATTTTTACTTGATTCTATATTCCTATTCTGTCTTATTACGAGATTGAGGTTAGGTAATATTGCAGAAGAATTGTAAAACTATACAAAAAAAAAAACTAAGTCGACTTATTGATATGAAAATAAAACTTCCTAACTTTTTGTAACTAATTAAATCTTCAAAATTCATTCTCTATTTTGAATGACTGTTACTTCGTAGAAATGCAAGTAAATTTATAGTTATTTGTTATACAAGGGGGGAAAGTTGTATTTTACCTGCGCGTGTTCATTTCATCACACGTGACGTAAAATAACTTTTCACCCGTGTATAACACAAAACTTTTCACCTCACTACAGCGAGGAAAATAGGAAAAAGGGTTTGTACTAGCTCAATTCCGCATTTTGCATGGTTTTCCGTAATTCTACATGTGTTAATACGTATCGTCACTCGAATCACTCATTTTTAATAACAAAACAAACTAGAAAAACATGCGGATATTTAACGTTGACGGCTTAATTGAAAAGTATTGACTTAAGTCTTTTTTATGCAAGCCAAGTTCAATGTTAATATAATTATATATATTCTTTATATGCAATGCGTGTTTATCGACTTCACTGACAAAAAAAATGAGATCTAGATGGGTGCCAAGTTCCGTAGATAATCCTGATATTTATTTATTAAGAACATACCTACAACATTCTAAAATAAATTAAAAACACAATTTCTTATTTTTTCTGCTACAACAATATTTGCTATTAAGTATAACTTCTTATATTTCAACACCCAAATTATTTACACAAAGCAAACAACTTAGGATAAACTGAAGCTCAAAATCTGACTTGGCTAGTTTTCATATTTGTAAAATATAATAATAAATATAAAATAATAATAATAATTAAACTTATAAAATCACTGTTTTCAGATTTTTTTATTTGTATACGCATAATTACCCATCTGTATGCCAAATTTCAACCTTCTAGGTCACCTGGAAGTGGGTTAGGTTTTTGATGATTAGTCAGTCAGTCAGTCAGTCAGTCAGTCAGTCAGTGGTAAAAATGCCGATTTTTAGACGTTTATATCTCAATAACCGTTTCACTTTTATTTATGAAATTTAGGGTTCTAGTTGATCTAAAGGGTTTTAATACATATACCAAATTTCATGTTTTTATGTTAAGTAGATTTGGAGTTATTGAGGGGTCAAAAGTGGCTCCAAACGGTTCGTGTAAATAACACACGGCTGCGCTCCCCAGTTCCTTTTTCTTGAACTTGGCTGGACACGCTGCCGCGTGTCTAGATTAGTTCGGATGAGTTTTGTTCGCACATCGACTTAGGTACTTGGACTGTCAGAACATTTTATCCGTTATTACAACAAGAATGAAGGTTAATGTTAAACGCTGATATTTATGAATTAAAATAAAGTCGTAAGACTGTATTTAGTGTTTTTTAGTCGATGCCATTCATTAATTACGATGTTAAAAATTCAGCACTTATCACGTTTTACGTTTTGTTAGCTGTCAAATATCACTTAAGCTGCCTTCAAATGTCAAAACTCTTCTTTCACATGTGGATAAAAAGCGATTTTCTCAATAGATGTCAAACAAACAAAAAGGGCTTTCTGAGCTAGTAAGATGAAAAATAATAAGTATTAACCCTAAAAGTGTAATTATAAGTAGGTATTAACATTGGATCCTTAGATACCTATGAAATTGGCGATTTTTTACATGTTTCATTTCGTACGGAATTAATCATTTCAATTTTAACTTCCAAATTTATTAAATTTCATTAATAATGTATGTTACAAAGGTTTTAGATACAAATAATGTGGTTAAATTACTTACTTAATGTTAAAAATTAAAGCGTGAACTCAACTCTTTTCATGTGCTACGAGTGTTTCAATTACGCAGAGTTTTATGAAGCTAACAATTTTTAAGTAATTATGATATTAATAATATAGCTTAGAAGTGTCCAATGTTCCTGAATTTTGTTTGGTTTGCATTTGATGTTACTAAATAATCCGCAAAATTAAATGTATGAAAACCACCGTTTTCATAAAATTCTCCATATAAAACGCCAATTTAATAGGTAAGGACCTAATATGTTGATTCAAGCGTCACCACGTCTGGGACCGCTAAGTAAACGAAATAATATGAAATAGGTACCCCAGCTATTTAGCGGTCCCCGACGTGGCGACGCTTGAATCAAAATATTAATACCTACTTATAATTACACTTATAGGGCCTATACTTATTATTTTTTACTTTTTAGAGGTTTTCTTTTCAGACTGTTTTGAGTCGGGGTTTTTTTTTATTGCTTATTACACAAAACCGACACAAAACCGTATTAAATAATTTCGTTTCGCACACTGACAGGGATTGAAGCATACTTTTGTGTTAGGTATGTCCGGATATAACACAACATTGTGCTTACTATTGATTTCATTGCGTGGATTTAGAACAAATTTGTTATAATTTCATTAGTTAAAAATTAATATTTTGACACAACGACTAGTGCCAAAGATTATTTACGACTTGATATTTTTAAGCCTGTTCTTAGTCCATTTCGCAAAAAGTTTAAATAGTTCAAACGTATTCTAACCCGACGACAAATACCATCCTCCCGGTAAATCCCGGGAATTTCATAGTGGCTAAGGAACCGGTACTTAAGATTACATCCCGGTTCTCCCGGTTCTTTCCATGAACATCAAAAAATATCGCGGAGAGTATCACAAATATCAAAATTCACGCCTGAGCGACGACGCCGGCCCGGCACAAGAAAGCTGCAACCTCGCATCAACATCGATCATATTTTGTGGCATATTTGCAATAATTGATCTCTAGATTTGTAAATATAAAATATCAAAGGAAGAACAAACATAACACTTGCATGATTTTATTGAATATCTATAAAAATTCAAGTTTCATATACATACATACATACATACATAAACTCACGCCTTTATTCCCAGAGTGGGGTAGGCAGAGCTATAGTGCAGTCATTGAAGCATTATTGCTCCGATTTTTTTTACTGTGAACCGAATTGCATACAATTTTGGAATTAGGTTCATCTTACCCTTAACTTCAAAAGTGAAAATGATTTGAACTCCGCAACCACCCTGGGGGTGGTCGCCACCCCTTCTCGGGGGTGTTTTTTTTTTCCTTCAAAATAACCTCGGATATCGAAAGAAGGCCTAATTTTAAGCAAAAAATCATCGATAAAGTTTTTCAAAAAATCCAATACTTTTCAAGTTATTGGCAATTGAAAATTCGCAATTTTTTCACGTTTTTCATCGGTTTTTTGCAAATATCTCCAAAAATATACGTTTTATCGAAAATTTTATACGGAACAAAATTGTAGCAGGTAAAAAAATTAACAATTTGGTTTTTTATAAAGTATTCTAAGTGTAATATTAAGCTAGATATTAAAGATCAAAGCCGTTTTTATATTTTTTGAAATTTAATCGATGTGGTCAATGCCATCTAGCGGCGAGCAGATGCATTTTATGCATTCTAATAAAAAAGGGTTTTGTAGTGCTTGAAATAAGCTTTAAAATAAGCACTATTAAAAGTCTTTTGCACGTAAAATAAGTGAGCTGTATTGCAAATAAGAGGAGCATCTAATGTTTTTTCTTTTAAATCAATGGGTTTCATAAGTGCCATTTCTGCCAAAATTAAAATTAATCGTATTCCGCCTAGAATTAACTTTATTATGAAGAGTTTGATAGATTGTATCAGTTTGGCTGCTTCAGGACACATATTGTTCAAAAAAGTCACGATTAAAAAAAAACAAAAAAATTCAAACACCCACATTTTTCTCATAATATCTCAAAAATGACGACAGATACGTATAAAAGTGTAGGGATAAAAAATTTAGGTATTTTTCTGACAAACAATTTAGTTTTACTGTTTTATCTGTCAATCAAAAAATTACGGAGATATAATTGTTTAAAGAGCGCGTGGCAGCGCAATCACAGCCTCTCTTAACCCTTCACCGTTTAAGAAAAAGGTTTTTTACTATATATTGCAATGAAGGATGTGGTAGCTCTCTTAATTACCTTTACAATGGTTTTTTATATATTGTGATAGCATGAAAATTGAAGGAGTTATGGTCCAAAAACTTATCATATTTTTTTCTACTTAGTAACTGAAAATTTCGGAGTGTAATAAAAAAATGTTAGTAGATAAAAAACCTGTTTGTTTAATAATATCTTATTAAAATTGTGCCATAAAATTATATTATCCAAAAATCTAATGACAATATATTCTACTAGTATTGACGTTCGTACTATTCAAAGAGCACGATAGCAGCACTTAATCCAGTCTGCATCTTATATCAGGTAATTTTATAAAATTGAATTTATATTGTAAATAAAGTAAATTGTTTAATTAGTTATTGACTAGCCTGGTCGGCTTTTAAGCTTATTCTCGTATTAATGTAATTTTTTTTTTCAAATATTGAGGTTAGGTGAGAAATCGATAAAATTGTCACCAAATTAATCGATAATAATATTAACTGATAGATTACGTCTAGTGCAATTTTTAATTCAACACATTTTTTAGAGCTATTGGCTACATAAATATATATTACTAATTAGTTCTGCCCTACTTACATAAAAAATATTTTAAACAGTGGAACTCGTTGAAAGGGGGTTAAAAATTTGATAATTATTATAGAGAATATAAAATATTACTTACTCTATACAATTACATCTTTTTATGTCATACCAAAGTATTTTATTGCGATTTTTTCAATTTAGGGGTTGTTTGCAAGGGTTGTAAGATTTTCAAGGGGTTGAAAATGATTTTAATATGAGGTAATTGTGTTAGAAAACACTTTAAGTACAATTTCACCACTTACTATTAGACATGTTTTCTAGCGATAAAATGGCTCAATGTAAATTTTTCCATTAAGGGGTTGTTTACACCCCTTAAAAATAATAGGCGGAGTTCAGATCATTTTCACTTTTGAAGTTAAGGGTAAGATGAGCCTAATTCCAAAATTTCATGCAAATCGGTTCACAGTAAAAAAAATCGGAGGTAAGACCGTATTTTTCGCTTCAATGACTGCACTACTACAGAATTTTCAACAACTATAAAAACTTTTTGATAATTCTGTAACCACATTTTGCACATTTAAGTTTCATAAAGTTTTTTAATCGTTTTATTTCTCAAATGTTAATGATTGGTAGTGATTTGAGGTAAAAAAAAAGAACCGGGAGAACCGTGCCTAGAACAGGGAAATGGAATTCTCGGAACCGGGTCCGGTACTGCATGCCCTATTCGGAATGCTACACTGAGCATGGTCTGACATGCTCTTGCCCGGTTTTAATTTATTTAGTTAGCTTAATTTTCTAACAGCGCCCAAATCGTTCCACCGGTTTGGGAGATACGATGCAACAAACAGACACATACTAAGATACACACGTTATAAAGATAAAACTTTTATAGCTAAGCGATACTTAAACCATAAAATACTGATTAGGTACTACCTAGTAAAAAAATAATTGGAATATTAATAAGGACTATAAAGTATAATGCGATTTTGTATTCAAATTGTTTAATCACTCTGATGATTAAAATCATCAAGGTTTTCTTGTTGATGAAGACGGCTTGTCAACAATTATTTTTTCAAACCACCTGCTCGACAATCCCAAATTACATATCATGCAAACCTTACGCAAACCAAATCATTAAAGCCCTTGGCTTTAGCCGGGGTGTAATGTTGTACTGAATCTCATTATAACCCGCTGGGTTGTAATATTTTCACTTTTCATAGTTCTTATTACAATGGCCTTAAAGTCTAATTTCGTAATAAAAGATCAACTAATACTCGAAGGCCGGGCGCGGCGCCGCCGCCACCGCCGCGTCGAACCTAATTTGAAAATCGAACATTTTCTAAAATCGAGCTGGCCACGGCAAGCTGAATGGAACACATTTGAAATTAAACAAAAGCCGCGAGTATTGTAAGACGCTGCAATAAAATACATTGGTGATAACTGCAAAGTTTTAAATAAATATTGTCTTTCCACAACTGGACTAATGTCTCAAATATCAATTTTCACTTTTAATTTTAATTTACTATAATAAAACGCTGTTTTTAGTAGAATCGCTTTTTTATTGTCTCGCAAAAGGTGAGAAAAGTAGAGTACATACTCCTCGGGAATAAAGCTGTTTTCGTCTTGGGCGCGCTTGAACCCCTCACTGCGCTCAGGACTCTTCTTGACATAAAACTGTGCTTTATCCCCTCGGTGTATAATCTACTATTACTGTATCTGTGTATCTATCAGGAGTCCGAAAACGGCTAACATATTAACCGGTTCCAGTCATCGGACCCCAAACCTGAATCGATTACTACGATTACGGTTTGGATTAGGGTTACCGGTTGACTAACCGGTTAATTAAAAAAACCGTATTTTTACTAATTTATTTAGAACGAATTTTTGGGTTTTGAACGAATTTCAACCGGTTAGTTTGAACAAGACACTAAAATCCCTTTTACACACCAGCTCTAATTCGACCGCGTAGCTGGCTGGGTGAATCGTTTGACGGCGTCTGGCTCTATCCGGATTATACAGGATTATAGCAGTTCTTCAATTTCAACCGTTCTTTTATTAACCAGTTAAGGAATGAACAAAATTATACCGGTTTTAAGAACAATACTAATCGCTATTCGTGTAGACATCTGGGTGTCTGTTTGCGGGGTTGTAGCTCCCGTACCCAAAGGGTTAAAACGGGACCCTATTACTGAGACTCCACTGTCCGTCCGTCGTCTTTCTGTCTGTATGTCTGTCTGTCACCAGGCTGTATCTCATGAACCGTGATAGCTAGACAGTTGACATTTTTAAAGATGATTTATTTCTGTTGCCGCTATAACAATAAATACTAAAAATAGAATAAACTAAATACTTACTCGTGTTTTAGGGGAGCTCCCATACAACAAATGTGTTTTTTTTTTGCCGTTTTATGATCTATATTAATAACGGCAGCAGGTAAACGCATGAAATATTCACAGAATATTTACTTAGTAGTTGTATATTCACTTTAGAAATAAATAATTAAAATAAAATAAAATAAATATTTAAGGGGGAAAATAAATATTAAAAAAATTGTCTCATAGAAAAAACGTGATATTTTGCCGTTTTTTTGCTAATGTTGAATATATAATGCTACGAAACCCTTCGTGCTTGAGCCCGACTCGCACTTGGCCGTTTTTTTTATTTATCTTTGGCACAGGTGCGGGATAAATAGACTTAAATGAGTAGGTAGTTATGGTAGGCCCGCTGAACTAAATAAAGTGAGTTCTGCATTATTATTTCCACAGGTCGTGGGTTTCTTCGACTCCTGGCCAGCCGCACGGAAGTTTCCGGTTGACATGGCGGGATTTGCTATTAACATCGAATTTTTGAAGCCGTCCGTAAACATGCCTTTTATTGCTGGCCACGAAGAGGACAGGTTTTTGGCCAGTTTAGGTGTAAGATTAGATGACATAGAACCCTTAGCTGAGAATTGCTCCAAAGTGCTAGTGTGGCACACAAGAACTGAAAAGTTTAAGAAACCGACACTAAAGATAAATATGGATAAACTAGATCACTTACCAAAATATAAATATTTTTATAAATTGCTTAGCGAAATGTCTCGACAAGGATTAGCCGCAATCGATCCTAAAAATGGAACAAAAACATATATAACACGTGATCGCAAAACCTACGAGATGCTTCTTGCCCTTAATTAATTAGCCTGACCTAAAACTACCCACCAGTGCACCTTAGAAAATAATACATTTATTGTGATTTCGGTGTTTTCAATCTACAAAGTCTTAGTTTGATATGAATTAAGCAGTCGGACGCGTCTTAGTGAATCGAACGGCCTCTAATGCACAGAGATAGGTAAAAGCACGTTGGTAAAGATGACAATAATGGAAATATTACTATACAATTAATTATATTATAATTTAGAAATTTTGGATGTATGGATGTTTGTTACTCAATCACGCTTCATCCACTGAACGGATTGGGATGAGACTTGGCACACTTATAGGTTAGGTCCTGGAATAGGATAAAGGGTAGTTTTTATCACGGAATATTAAAAAGTTCCCGAGGGAATAACGATATTCGAAATCTACGCGGACGAAGTCGCGGGTAGAAACTAGTAGGGAATAAATTAGAAATCAAAATAAAAACTAAACCCGCATTCAAAATCGCAAAAAATAACAAATTTTAAAATGTTACGTAATAGGTCAGTCCTACTGAAGCCTGCGGGCCTATTGTCTAAAGCACTCGCTCGTTTTCATTTTGAAAATCGAAGGCTTGTCTGCATACAAAATGAAAACAATTGTTCCACTTTGAAGCCGACTGCGATTGCGAGTGCGTTAGGCAACAGCCCCTCTGCTTTTGATTAAGATTATTGTGGGACGCCGACTTCAGTCATCCGACACCATTTTAAAAAAAGTTCCTTTTATTGGCGTCTCTGAAGGCGGGTTTTGGTTTTGAAAGACATTTTATCTTATACTTTTTAGTGATCATAATTATACTGTTAAATGTATGTAACACTTCTCAATTTATAAGAAACTATAGAACATTTCAAGTTCGCCGCAAGCATCGCCGTGGGAAAGTCATATTTAGTAATAATATTTAAAATTTTAATGTCCACAGCGTGGACAACTGGGTTTTTTTTCCCAGTTGTCCACAGTTTGGACAAAGGGGTGTGGACAACTGGGAATAGCCCTATTTGAGGAGTTCCCTTGATTTTCCAAGATCTCATCATCAGATCTTGACGTGTTCACAAGGGACCAACTATAAATTACCTATAGGCACCCATTCAAATAAATAATATTTTTTCAATTCGGTCCATTAGTCGCGAAGTGAGAAATTAAAATTCTCGAAAAAGTTTTGAAGTTTTACGACGGTGCTTTAGGTATTTAGTAATATTGCGTGTTACGTAATGTATAATGATTATAATGAAAATGAATGAAAGATTAAAATGTTTATTGAATTCTAATTAATAACCACATTTTGCACAATTAGGCTAAGATGTTCAGTTGTTTACCACTTTTACCAGTGTATTAGTGACAGGTTGCAAGCCCATCGCCTAACAGTACCTACTACACAGTATTTATTCCCTTAGTCGTCTCTTACGACATCCACAAGAAGATATGGGGTGGCACTATTCTAACCCACGGGGTAATAAGTACTTAATCACAAAATTACTCTTTATTCATACTCTTTATTCATAAAATAAATGTATTAAGAAATTTAAGAATGATAAAACAGTATTTTTTTATTTTCTTAGTTCTACATATATTATTATCATTAAAGAGAAAAACAAACGCTAAAGTTCGGAATCAACATATTAAACTCTAATGATTTATACATTAGGTACGTAACACACAATATAACTAAATACCTTTAGGTACACAGCCGCCGCTGCCGTAAAATTTCTAATTTAAAATAAATAATGAATCTATCAACCGCAAAAATGAAAAGTTTTAGTAGTCTCATAAGTATTTTTTCCATGGCTACGAAACTGGGTCGTTGAGTAATCGGTGAACATACATAAAAAATCCTACCCAAATGTATTGAGAACCTCCTTCCCTTTGTTGAAGTCGGTTAAAATACCCCGACATGTAATTGAGACATGATTAAAGGTTACATTATTATGTAGCAGACGGCACACAATATGCCACCTGTGAAAAAATTATAGGCGTAGCACAAAGACATAAAATCTAAATATTACTAGATTATAATATAACTGAATACCTAGCGTCAAGGAGGTCATCTGAGGTCCCTAGTTATTTAATAAATATTTCGCATCCTCCCTATTTAGATCGAGTCGCAAACATAATAAATATTTAAGTACGTACCTGCTTGACAACTATAATATTAAATTTCATCTCAATTCCATCAAGAGGGTAATACGCTTGCGACCAGCTCGAATCTTCTCGTCATTCATGTGTGTATTGTTTGTTGCTCAAAATTAGTCCCACCTTTATTGTATTCTTGCCTTTGGTAGCCTCTAGGATATAAATACCATTCGTTCTTTCGGAACCTGCTAATAAGTAGCGATATCGTTGTGAGTTAGAAATAAATATCATCTAGGGTATATTGTATAAGAAAGTACAAGTTAATAATAAGTTGCGACTTGTATTTTTATGTTGCATAATATAATATTACTCGTAGTTCTGTAAATATAGGTACAGGGCGAAAAGTTCAGTTGGGGTAATAAGTGCAGTTTGTTACCTTTAACGTTTATGTTACAGGGAAATGGTCTCAGGGTCAGGAGACCATAGGGAATTTAAGTCGAAGAGAATAGAGCAATATTATTGTTTGCGGAGGCCCGGAACAGTGGATAGCCTGACGAGATGGTTAGCAGGCCGAGCCTTAGCGACGCCAAAAAGCCAAAATACGAGTCAGGCAATCCCCGTTTCTGCCGAGGTATACAGGATGGTAAAAATCTATGGGCCTTGGAGGGAAACTACCTTGAATCCTTTAGTTAGCTCATTTTACTGAAAGGAAACATTCCTTTATTTTTAAAAAGAAACAAAACTGCATTTAAAGATTTTTTAAATTTCGCTCAATTCCTCATGGATCACCTCATCAGATTACAATTTAGGGGCTATTCCCAGTTGTCCACACCCCCTTTGTCGACACCCTCAAATATATTTTATTTATTTCCAGCAGTTCGCACTCTTTAATTTGACTCAAACTGTGTTAGTTTAATATCAACATTGATAAAAACTCACACAGTTGAGTCAAATTAAAGAGTGCGAACAGCTGGGAATATAATAGATTATTCGAGGGTGTGGACAACTGGGAATATCCCCAATTTAGTGACAATGGGACTACCTCGGAGGTATACTCTATCAAACAAAAATATAACCTTTGAAATCGGACCATAATTGACGGAGAAATCAGTGAACATTAAAAAAAAACATACTGTGGAACATACAATCTCCTGCTTTTTTGTAGTCGGATAAAAAAGAGGTTTCATTCTCCAAAATGAAGAAGTTTATCGTAACTGTCCGGTTTCTTTACAAAGGGGTGTACTTACAGCCTTGGCCAAAGTTGTTGAGCACCCCGTTTTCCTTCATAACTTACTTATAACTTTGTAAAAGTACACAAAGACGTAAAAAATAAAAATAAAATTGAACGTGTGCAAATCATTAGTAGATATCGCTTCGAAGTAGCTATTTGCGAGTGAACCCTGAAGCTAAACAAAGTCGGGTTTTACAATAAAATCATTAATTGAATTTTTTCACGGGGTTTCGCTTAGCTAGTCAACAAATATTACTAATCTTTCCGATAGATATACAACTATATAATAAAAGACATAAATTCACCTTTTAAAGTTGACTTTTATATGAAAATCGCATTGGTGCTCAAGTCCTTTGAACAAGGCATAACGGTACGGATAACATTTATAGGTATAACGTTTATCTCAAACAATGTGAGGAAATGATACAAATATATTAGTAAAAACATTACTGATGAGTTGAGAACCATCTCCATTAAAAAATATATACAGGGTGTCCCAAAAGTACCACGTCACAGTGACACCGAAGGTAGGTCAGCTCAAGAGGGGCGTAACCAGGCCAAAATGACCTCAGTAAAAGATGCATGGTTTTCGAGTTATCGACAAATTAAAATGTTCAGTGAATTCTGCTTTTTTTTTAGATTGTTAGGGCCAGCATCGACTTGGAAAGCTCTCAAAGTTTTTTTTTTCATGTTAATGGAGTCATAAATAGTTAATTAACATGTCAATTGTGTAATTTTTCCAATAAGTAACGCAGAATTCTGAATATTACTGAATTAATTTTGAATTCAATTGTCAGCAAAAAATATCCTAAAAACGAAACAAACAAATAACGGCAGCATGAGCATGTTATGCGGATTTAGAAATGGTATAACACATGTGTCATACTGTGATAAAATAGCCATTCTTATTACTTTGGTGTTTCCGCAAGCCATCGCCCCGTCAGGTAATAAAAAAATGCGGTACGCTACGACATTGCATTTGTTACTAAGTGTTTTTATTTACTAAATGCACGAGAGCGAAAGAAAGAGAAATAATGTTTACCTTCCTTTTCAAGGACATCCGTTAGCCAATAGCTCCCACTCTGACACACAATCGACTGCTACCTGAGCCCCTCTATCACGAGCTTTGTACCCGTCTTACTTTATCATCTTTTTAAATAAAGGGACGGATAGAGTGCTTTGTTCGTTAATTAACATGTACTTAGCAGTAAGTAGCCCTGCAAACTAAATCAGTTCACACACTCATAGTGACTACGCTGACATGCATTAAATTTATTGCGAAACAAGGAATGTTTCGAATCGAGGAAATATCTCGTACAATGCAAGATTGGCTGCAAGATTATACTCTGAAAGGTATCCAAATCATAGTCCGTTATTTTAAGAGTTGTCAACGCTTATCGAGCTACCTGGAACAAATACCGGAACTGGAAGACCTCAGACTGTTAACGACGACGTGGTTTTGGAAGAAGTACGAACGGAACCAGGAACTTCAGTTTGAATAATTGAACGCCGCACTGGCGTCCCCAAATCCTCGGCACAGCGAATTCTGAATCAGCATCCATCCCTACCATATTCAACGAGTCCAAACACTTCAACCCATAGACTACGCACACCTCGTGATCAATTTTGCCGCAAATGATACAGAAATTGAGAGAAAATCAGATGTTTTTCAATGAAGTATTGTGCACAGATGAGTTGGCCTGCAAAAGGGATGGATATATTAATCTTCATAACCTCCATAGTTGGCAGTTAGAAAACCCACACGAAGAGAGAGAAGACCGGTCGCAATACCAATTCAAAATTATTTTGTGGTCGGGAAATTTAACGGCTAAATAATAGGACCGGTCGAGTTGCCGTTTATTCTAAATGGTACGAATTATCTGCAATTTCTGCCCGACGACCTGCCTGCATTATTAGTCACTGCGATTGCCGGCACTGCGACAGAGGATGTGGTACCAGCAAGATAGCTGCCCGGCTAGTTCGTGAGTACCTGAGTAACACATTTCCAGAGAGATGGATTGGGCGATTGGGGCCGATTTTGTGGCCACCGCGGTCCCCGGATCTGAATCCATTGCATTTTTTTTATTGGGGATTTCTTAAAGATATAGTTTATGGAAAACCAACCCGATCGCAAGAGGAATTACGACAACGAGTATTCGATGCAGCCCGGACCTTATCGGAAATCAGTTAACGAAATTTGGGCCGAAATTTCATTAGAAGGTGTTTTTTGAGCATCAGAGTCGGAGGGCGACAATTCGAACATTTATTATAAACTACATTTAAGTAAGGAAATAAAGCAATGAAAATTAAACCTGTTTTTGATTGTCATCAACATTTTACCCAGCCTAAGCCTAAGTTATCCTTTAAAAGAAGGAGATAAACATTATTAAATCCAAATTCCTATTTGCTGTCGCTTTCATGCATTTGGCAAACAATAAAGGAATCAAGCAGCAAATGAGATATCGCTGAACGAAGTATTATTTTTACCCCACAGCGATCTAGCAGTTCCTAGTTTTAATTTAGTCCGATAGGGCTTCAGAAATGTAGGTACATTAAATGGTTATTTTATCACAGTATGACACCTGTGTTATTATTATTACTGTTATTTGTTTGTTTCGTTTCTAAGATATTTTTTCACGCCTGATGCTCAAAGTTTAACTTAATGTTTTGCTGACAGTTGAATTCAAAATTAATTCAGTAATATACAGAATTCTAAAAATTACACTATTGACATATTAATCAACTATTCATGTTTCCATTAAAATAAAAAATAAACTTAAAGTCGATGCTGGCAACGATCTTAAAAAAGGCAAAATTCACTGAAAATTTTATTTTGTCGATAACTCAAAAACCATGCATTTTTACTGAGGTGTCACTGTGACGTGGGACTTTTGGGACACCCTGTATAGATATACTTATTGAATATATTTTTACATCACCTATTCGGAAAGGGGACTTTTCTTCCCTGCAGGAGGGATCAATGTGGCACTTTTCTGTTCAAGGACATTTTGTTGCCAGGATAAAATATAAACTCAATGAAATATGAAAATAGTATTTACATAATCAACTACAATTTATTTTTCGTCGTTTTAAGTGCATACTATTTGCACATCACACTAAGGTCTTCTATTTTCCTCATAGATGATATAAAAAGCAGTAAATGTCACACGGTAGCAAAACTAGCACTAATATGTTATTTTGCTCCCTTGTGACACAATCTACTATTTCATGTCTCAAACTCTGAAAATAGGCCACTGTTATCTTAGAAACGGGTTGAAAGTGATACATGTCCACCCTAGGGATAAAAAGTAATTTGAATAAAGAACTATGTCTTTAGACCTGTGCAGTAGCAGAGACCTATACAGCCTCTCTGTAGTAAGATAATTAAAAAACTAAGTTTGTACTGAGCCGTGGTAAAATCTTATAAGTAGGTACAGCCACTCTGGTAAAACTACCAAATCTTACTTTTATAAGTTTTATTATCAAGTTTCAGAATAAAGCACCAGTTAAATATTTATTTTTCATAATAACTTTATTTTTACTAGTCACTTTTTATTTATTTACTATTTGATTGCCTGCAGTTTGTAATAAAATAGCCGCCTCAAAAACGCACCTTATGGTGCTCCCACACTACCTGTTATAAATGTTATGTAATGTTATAAAACACGATAACATCCACAAGATTAAGATACGAATTTGTTAATTGTTAGATGTTTCAAACGCTCCCACACAGGTAATAGTTACTTGCAGTGATCGGAATAGGTAGAGCTAATTTGCCTAAACTTGAGGCATATTCATTCATGCGTGAGTGAAATGGGAATACATTATTGAATGAAGGTGCATCAAGTTTAGGCAAATTAGCTCTACCTATTCCAATCACTGGTTACTTGTTATTAAAGTGGGGAAAGTTGTATTTTACCTGCTGGTGTTCATTTGTAACACGAGATAGCGAAAGGTTTCTATGATTGACCACAAGCGAAGCGAATGGTTCAAAAATAGAATCCTGAGCGTAGCGAGTATTTCAACACACGAGACGTAAAATAACTTTTCACCTGTGTGTAACACAAAACTTTTCACCTCACTACAGCAAGGAAAATAAGAAATAATTATTTGTTCAACAAGAGAGCAAAGTTGGTTTTTGCTGCGAGTGATGATTTTGAATCCCGAGTAAGCGAAGGATTCTATTATTGAATCACGAGCGTAGCGAGTGATTCTAGGTTAGAATCCTGAGCGTAGCGAGGGATTCAAAGATACGAGACGTAAAAAACTTTGGTCTCGTGTGAGACATACAACTTTTCACCTCAGCAGCGAGAACAACACAGCGTGAAGCTGGTAGGGCCAACGCAGGTCTTCCGTTGTGACCATTTGGTGAATACACGACTAAATAACGACACGATCGCATATGCATCAATCACAAGCATTTTTGCAAAATACTAATAAAATAAAAAGTGGAAAAAATAAACATGAAACAGATAAAACCAGTCACTCAACTTGATAATGCCGTAGTGCAAACACAACTTTATACAGCTTTATGTAGTCTGTGGCTTTAAAAAAAACCTAACTAGGCCTTGTCTATGGCTATTGGCTATGGCGGACAAATTAACAAAAATTACATCGTCATTTACATTACATTACTTTTTTTTTTTAAGTACAATAATCCCGCTATTTTTGAAATGCGTTCTGAAACTGCCCCCGCGGTTTATGTCACGAAATTAAAGATTGATAAAACGATAACAAAATTATGTAGATACATAACTTCTTATTTTTCATTAATTTTGTCTTCAAAACATTAAATAAAAAAAATGATTGTACCTACTGTATAAAATAGTTATAATAAACACATTTCAAAGTTTAACAGATAGTTTTATTTGCAATTTTACGGTTATGTGTGCATCCGAACGTGCGTTTCTTTTTGGGCCTACTATGTGTGGAATTTGAAAATCGAACTTCGAATCAAGTTGTTTCTATCTCTCGCTTTTTTCCTATCGAAGTGAAAGTGACAGAACAAAGTGAAGTTCAATTTTTTCGAATGTTGTGAGTAGCCCCAGCACTGCTCACGGCATTTAAAAAAAATAATTAAAAAGCTACTTTGCCTCTCGCTCGCAGCAAAATTGAATTTTGCTCACTGTTTTTAAGCAGCAAAACCTGCTTGTTTGAGCTGCTGAGGTGAAAAAGGGTTTGTACTATCAATTTTGTTTCCCGTAATTCCACAGGTGTTAATACGTCTTCGTCACTCGAATAGTGATTCAGATTTTTAGTAACAAAACAAACTAGAAAAAGAAGAATTAATCTTCTTCTTCTCTTTAATGGCAGCCACAGGGCTTGTGCCAATGTCAGTTGCGAGGGTGTTGCTCAGTTATTAAAGATTCTGCATAGAGTCAAAAATCAAATCAAAACAGCAAGGCAGAAAAGGTCGAAAAATAAGAAACCGGAAGAAGGGGGAATGTAACGGTGAGAAAAAAGGGAAGGACGGTACGGGGGGAACTGAACTGCTGCTGAAGACCACCTGTGAATGAACAGTTAACTACCTACAAACGAATACTATTGTTAGCTATAAAATCACACAGAATATTAATAAAAGGGGTAAACGTATAACGGATTAAGGTTTTAAAGTTAATGGGACGTGGAATAAAGTCGGGGAGCAAGTCGTACAGGGAACACGACCTCTTGGAGCATTCAAAAAATATATGATCCAGATTACCTTCGTCCAGACCACATTCACAGATAGAGGAATCTCTAACGTGTATTTTACTTAGAAATACAGGGGTGCACGAATGGCCCAATCTTAACCGGCAAATCGTAGATGTTACCTTTTTATTTGCTTTTCGGTATCTAAAAAACCAAGGTCTTATTGGTATTCTATCCTGAACATCATAGTAGTGCATACCCTTAACTTGACTCGACTTGATCCAGTGCCCGTACCAATCTTCATCTAAACGATCCTTAGCCAATGTGAGTAAATCATGAGCGTGACACCTGAATAGGGAGAGACAGCCATTGAGGGTGGCATCCTTAGCATGCTGGTCGGCTAATTCGTTTCCTCGAATACCGATGTGACTAGGTATCCAAGCAAGTACTACCTTAGTATTTTTAACAGACAGGCGGTGTAACAGAACTTTAATTTTTAGGATAATAGGAAATTTTATTTTTGCACGGAGTTGGTTGGATAAAATGGCCTGGAGACTGCTTTTCGAATCAGATAAAATCAAACAGTAGTCGAGGTTGTGAGAATCTATGAAGTTTAATGCTTCATAGATTGCTGAGGCTTCCCCTGTGAAGACAGAGGAATAGCACGGCAATTTATATTTGAGGATAACGTTATATTTCGGGATCCACACTGCAGACCCCACAGAACCTTGGTTCGATAGCTGAGAGGCATCCGTATAGATAGTAAGTAGTCCAGTTAGGCCAATGTTTGTCAACAGTGCAACATAATTGGGAGTTCCCAGAAACAGAGTCTTTATCAATGCCCAGGTCAAGAATTATATTCGGACGATATGTGATTGCTTCGTACGGAGTTTCAAATACTGGGTTCAAGCGGCACTGGTAAATGGGACATGGGAGGCGAGTAGCTTTTAGATAACTCCTAACTAAACAGGGACTGTTCTTGTGGGTCCAATAGTTACTAACAGGAATTAACTCTGACAGAGACTGAAGTTTAGGTATAAGGGGATGAGCCGATGATTGCATTATTTTAAATAAGAACCTATCAGACAAATATTGTCTTCTAATTTGATGGGGGGGATCCACACATTCAATTTGTAAAGCATTGGTGGGGGAAGACCTCATAACACCTATAATGATGCGAAGGCTCTTGTATTGAATTTTGTCGAAAGAGTTTAAAGCTATTTTGCTACAGGGCTCCAAGAGAAAAGACCCGTAATCAAGGTGACTACGGATCAGAGCGTTATAAATTAGCTTTTGTGAGTAGGGATGTGATCCCCACCAAACACCGGAAAGCGAACGAATAATGTTTATGTTTCTCTCGCATTTTTGAGTGGCACGATTAATATGATAAACGCCCGATAATTTGGCGTCGAAAGTAACCCCTAAGAACTTTACCTTATCAAGAGACGGGATAGGGACTCCATTACAACTTACACAAACATCCGGGATGCATCTTTTTCTGGTAAACGTAACCACTGTGCTTTTAGGAATGGAAAGAGATAGTCCATGATCGGAAAGCCAGATGTTTAAATAATGAAGCGCAGATGACAGACGGGGCTCAGCATCAGGGATGTCAGTTACTGAGGCATACAAGCACAAATCATCAGCGTACTGGAGAACATTACAAAAGGAATTTACTGACAGCTCCATGTCGTATGTATAAAGACTGTACAAAAGTGGACTTAGTACTGAGCCCTGTGGTAGGCCTTTCCATACTAGTCTAGCCGGAAGGAGATCGTTGTTAGAACTGATAAGAATCGATCTAGAAAGAAGAAAATTAATTGTAAAATTTACTAACTTCACAGGGCTTCACTTTTTCTTAACTTCTCAGATTGTGCAGCTTTTGCCTGAGCAGAGGAAGTAGAACATTATCGTACGTACCTTTGGAATATGCAATGCGAATATCCGTCGTAAAAATAGCTAGGCTATCCATTGTACTAAAGCCTTTCCTGAATCCGTATTGGCTTTTAGCTAATAACGTAATAACTCTTTGTTTTCCACTAACCATTCCAATCTATTTTTAATAAGATGCTCAAGAATTTTCCCGAGACATGGCGATAATGCGATGGGCCGGTAACCTAATGGGTCATTACTTAATTTACCGGGTTTCAGAATGGGAACGATTATTTGGGTCTTCCAATCTTCCGGAGGCACACCAGAGTGAAAAATGTAATTAAGAACTGTAAGAAAAAAAGACTTCGAATCTGAACTCGCATTCAAGATAAATGAGTAGGGTATTCCGTCCACACCAGGGGATGAGTCCCTTAGATGACTAATGGCTATTAAGAATTCGTCCATTGAGAAGGAGGAGTCAAATGAGCTTTCTGTGTATTGAGGGGGAATATTACACACTGGGGAGATTTCATCAAGGGAAGGCACTGAAGGAGGAGCTAACCTAAGAGAAAAATTATCTATCCATTCTGAGGGATCGTTTGACAACATCTTTGCATCTGATGTAAAGGCACCTCGATAACGTTTAATACCCCTCCAAACAAGCGAGGGGGGGCCCGAGGAGACAGACTCTCGCAGAATTTTTGCCATCCAAGTCTCTTTTTAGTTAATAGGAATTTTGACGCTTCATTGGCTACCTTTTGATAGTTAAGATAATTTTCATTTGTAAAAATAGATTTAAGCAAGGACTCAGCGTTTTTACGTTTTTGGACAACCCTTATGTATTCTGCATCCCACCAGGGCGGAGGGGCAATTTTTCTCGATGGCTTTTTCAAAAGGATAGATTTATCAGCAGCCGAAAGGAATGCATTTTTTAAAGCCTTGTATACGGTAGATACATTGTCACTATTGGGGGAAGGGATTTGTAAAATTTCCTCTTCTAAGGTAGACCTAAATTTAACCCAGTCTGCTTTTGCCATTTGAAATTTAAGGCGAGGAGAGGGTAAAAAAGACAGGGACAGGATCAGGAAATGTAATTTTAATCGGGAAGTGGTCACTGCCAACAGACGAGGGTAGGATATGCCAAAAAAGTAAAGAGGATAGGGAGGGGGAGGATAAGGTAAGATCAACTGCACTCTTTGGATTTTGAGAAGGAGATACATGTCTATTAGGGGAGCCATCATCGAGAATGCACAAGTCAAAGGAATCAAAAAGGTCCAGGAACAAGGGAGAAACTGAGTCACAATAGTGAGAACCCCAAGATGTGTGGTGAACGTTAAAATCCACTAGAATAATTACAGGAGCAGGTAGAAGTGAAATAATTGCAGATAGCTCTGGGATCATAGGGGGATGCGGATCAGGGATGTAGACAGAGAGAAAGGAAATATTATTTACTCTAACAGCAACAGCACTAATGAAGTCACTGTGAGAGGGTAGACTAAGTTGAGAGAAATTAATAGAGCGGGAAACTAAAATAGCTGCACCACCATATCCGTCCCTCCTATCGTCACGGAGACATGCAAAACCTGGGACTCTAAAAATAGAATCTGGCTTTAGCCACGTCTCCTGGACAGCAAGGAGAAAGGGGTGGTGTTTATTAATAAGGTAAATTAAATCAGATTTCTAATTATTAATGCTGCGACAGTTCCACTGCAGAACTGCTTGGGCCATTTTGTGAGGAAACTAGAGAGATAAGTTCAGTCAATTTTTGTTGCATGCTGTATGGTAGGCCGGAGTCTGAGAATCGAGAAATGATATTTAAGTATCAAAGTATTTAAAAGTAATTCAATTAAATTGTCATTATGGGATGTTGATTCTTGGGATAGAGCAGACCCATTAGGTTGGGAGGAAGGTGGTTCAGCAATAATGCTCTGGTGCGTTTGTCTGTCATACCCAGGACTGCGGGTAGGAGCTCCCTTGCGAGGGGAGGTGGTAGTTTTTCGATAAGAATAAGTTGATCGTTGAGAGGCAGTCATAATAGGTTGGGAGCTTTGAGATAGAGCAAACGGAGTTTGTGACATGGTTGATTCTGCAAAACATTTTCCGACTTGGGGGAATCGAGATGAAGCTTCAAGGTATGACAGATTCTCTTGTGACATTACCTGTTTTATGTTGCGTTGTCTCTGATGCTCTGGGCAGGCTTGATTATTTGCACTATGATTTCCTGAACAAAACAGGCAGCTAGGAATCGCCACATTACAGGATTCACCTTCATGATTTTGTGAACATTTATAACAACGAGGATTTGACCTACATTGGGCTTTAATGTGTCCGAATCTGCAGCACTTGTTACATTGAATAGTCGGTAGCATGTAGCACTCCACTGGGAGGCTATTATAGAAGCAGTACACATGGGGAGGTAAAGATCGACCTGCAAAAGTAACAACTACAGATTGAGTAGGAATCCATTGAGGAGAATTATTCTCGCCCATTGATTTCCTGCTCAATCGACGAGCTTTAATGACTTTGCCAAAACCAAGGGGAACAGAGATGTTAGTAACTAGTTCTTCCATGGACCAGTCCACAGAGATACCACGTACCATACCCATTCTACTAACATGATATGATGGGATTATAGCAGAAAAGTTGCCTTTTTCTAGTGCAGGGTTATCTATACACTTATTAGCGTCACCAGCCGAATTGAATTCCACCGAGTAACGATTTCGACCGATACGTTTTACACCGTCTCTGACGACGCCAGGAATATTGTTCTTGAAAAGAAAGTGGCCGAAAGAGATCGCACGCAAAGAGACACCCGAGGCCGGGTCGCTTTCGTTCTTTTGGATATTAACAAGAAAAGGAGCATCATCACTTTCGTCGTATTTACTTTTCATTCCTTCAAAGTCGGGGTGTGTACAAATGAGGTCTGGATAGACGCGGATGCTAAGGGCATATTTGTTATTTTGGGAGGTGGAACAGAGTTACTTTGAGGTTCAGACTGTGGCCTTTTGCGTGATGCATTTTTATCTGTTCTCAACTCTGTATTTAATACTGAAGACTCATTCGGATGCTCGCCATAACCTCCCCCGGGATCCGGGGTATCGAAGTCCATTTCGTCGATTTTCGACAAACACTTACTTTAAGACGGACAAAGAACGGTACAAACAACAAAAACAATTACAAAACAGCAGAAAAGGTAGCTTAAAACGTTGAAAAAACACTTTTTACTCCAGGACACTTGCTATTAGCCCAAACTTCACTCACTGACATATAGGTTCACTCACTGAACTGAAGAGGAATTAAAGAACATGCGAATATTTAACGTTGACGGCTTAATTGAAAGTTTTGACATAAGCTTTTTTTACTATTTCGGATGCGTTTTGTTTGCACATCGACTTACTTGGACTGTCAGAACATTTTATTTTATCCGTTTTTACAACAAGAATGAAGGTTTAAAATAAAGTTGTAAGAATGTATTTAGTGTTTTTTACTCGATGCAATTCATTAATTGTGATGTTATAAATTCAGCACTTTTAACGTTTTACGTTTTGTTTACTGTCAAATAGCACTTAAGCTGTCGATAAAAAGGGATTTTCACAATAGATATCAAACAAACAAAAAGGGCTTTCCGAGCTAGTGAGTTGAAAAAATTGATAACATGTTTTGTTACCGTGTTGTAATTTTTGATATAACATTTTAAAAGTTGTATTACGTTATAGGTAATAATAATAACATGATAAAATTGTATAATAAATAGTGCCACCCCATGTCTTTCCGTGGATGTCGTAAGAGGCCACTGGGAATGTAGGCTTATAGAGTCTGGCCAACGAAAGCTGAGACTGGAAAATAGCGGCAAATTTAAAAAATCGGCGTGTTGCAACACCGCGTATAGTGCGAAAAAACAATAATAATACTTGAACAATAAAATAAATTTGTAGAATATAAATTGTTAGAAAGGGATACTTTATGGATGATGGATCTTAATTATAATTTAGTTACTAGTTATTAGGGGTGTCGCCAGTGATACTATATTTTGCAAAAAACTAAAACACTGATTGACATGGCGTGCTATTCGGTTGAGGGCTTTTTTATGAATATGTCTCGTTAGGCACTTGTCCCACCGCCGGCGAGCAAGCGATTAGCTATCGACTATTTTCTCGCTCAAGAAACGAACAAAAAATAAAGATCCCGTGTCAGTAAAAGGGACACGTATATTAATAGTTGATCGTTGGCTGTTTACACTGCCGGCGAATACTCTTTCCACTAATTTGTCGAAACAAAAAATATAGATCCCGTGTCAATAAAAGAGACACAAATATTAATAGTTGATCGCTGGCTGTTTATTCATGACTATCATGATGGTGGTAGAAGTTAAAAAAAAGAAATGTGATATTACTGCTACAGGAATGTACAGTATCAAAACAAGGTAAATAAAAAAAAACATATAAAAGACCAAAATATTTTATTTTGTTTTTAAAAAAAAAACATTGGCACAGAATTAAAACAAAAAAAAATTGAAATCATGAATCATAATTAAAGTCTGATTCCAAAAATTCATATAATGACTCTTCCGAACTACTTGATTCATCTCGCACATTTATTATAAAACGTTCCAACTCAACACCTTCTGTTATATGGTCTCTTTGCTTGTACTTATTTTCAACATGAATGACATGGTCAGTCATGGTTTTCCAGTCATCGGCAGTTATGCTTGCAAATGACTCTTGTATTAGCTTTTCTGTATCTGCTGCCGACAATCCAATATTTTTCTTTGCTATCTTTCTCTTCGCTTGACTCCATATTAGTTCTATGGGGTTCAGATCACAATGATATGGAGGGAGACGCAAAACTTCATGTCCATTTTCCCTTAAAATTTCATCTGCCTCATATATAGGGTCCGGTTTGTATTTATCCACCAAGCACAACAATTCTGATTTATACAGATATTCTTCAAAGGGTATATTATTTTCATTGAGCCACTTTTGTATGTCTGCCTTCAGGTTTACCGTTGTTGGCGGTTTATTTTTGCGAACGGTGTGATAACTGGCATTATCCATTACAACTACACTAGGTTTCCCCAAATTGGGTATAAGTTTTTGAACTAACCACTTGTTGAAGTTTTGGGAATTCATATCGTGATGGTAATCTGCCATTTTCGATTTAGTACTAAAAACTAACAGTGCATTTGGTACAAAACCGTTCTCATGTCCAGCATGAACCACAATGTACCTTTTTCCTGAGGAAATATTTTCAACTGCTCCACTTGTTGATGGTCCTTGCCATGATTTTTTGGGTTTGTAATTCTTATGCACATAAGTCTCATCCAGATAAACAATTTGTTTTCCTGCAGCACGTTTTTCAGTTATTGTGCGAAGGAACCGATGTCTCCAAGCAGCAATATCATGACGCTCAATCAACAATGACCGCTCATTTTTATTTTTTTTGAATTCATAGCCATTAGACAGCAAGATTTGCCTAAGGGTTTCCCGGCAGCCACCAAACCCAATACTTGATTGTAATTCCCCCAAAAGACTCCGTAAGGTAGGAACCTCTTTCTTCACAATATAAAATTCATTTACTTTGTTTCTAATCACATCAACATCAAAACTGTCCAAATTTGACACTGTAGGCTTGTGAGGACGCTTCTTGCCTGGAGTATTCCATACACCTCCATTAATTTTCCCCTCACGTTTAATTCTTTTAAGTGTTGTGACACTTACTTCTGCAAAACAAAAAGAAAATAAAGTCAATACATGATAATTTTTTTGATTTATTTTGTAGGTATAGAAGAATCATAGAATACCTTAACTCAAATTATTAGTGAATTAAGCCTTACGATAAATAAATATGAACTTGATGCACATACCCGTGAGTGAAGAAATTTCGTCCAGATATTGATTTTGTGTCCTTATTATGGCTTGTTGCTCCAAATCCACTAACTTTTCAACGACTTTTATTATTTCATTGACTCCTTCTATGTCTTACATTTTAGTAACTGCAACAAAAAAAAAAATATTAACGAATATAAATGACAAATAATTCGCATGCTCATTCTTAATAATAAAAATAATCAAGGATCAAAATTACCAATGAGTTACTAACCTAAAAAGTCCATTATCGTACGTAAATATTCCTTTTTCTGAGCGAATTCAACATTTTTCTCTTCTTGTTTTTCATTAAACTTGTCTATTATAGTATGAAGTAACTTCCGCACAGTACTTTTAATCGTGGTATTCATGATGAACGCTAGAATTAATGCAAATATAACACAAACAAATATGAGTGAGTGACGAGCGACCTCTGTTTGACAAAGCTTTGACAGTTGCTTTATTGTTGCCATATCAAAAGTTTCGAAAATATCTCAGTGTCTACTTTCATTAGCCAGACTCTAGTACTCTTAAGCGGTGGGCTTGCACCTTGTCACTAATACACTGGTAATCTTTGCCTTATTGTGCAAAATGTGGTTACAGAATTACCAACAAATTTTTAGAATTTTTGGTAATTCTGTAGATCTGCCTTCCCCACTAATGAAGCATGAGTTTATGTTTTTAAAATTATATAATTTGTGATAGGTAGTGTTCTAAATAATACCTAATACAAATGTTTTATAACGTTAACATTTATGTAACAGCTAGGTGCGAATAAAAATTCCCAGCTGTTACCACTAAACTAATTGGTGGTAACAACTTGGATTTTTTTCCCAGTAGTTACCACCAATTTCTTTAGTGGTAAGAGATTTGGTGGTAACTACTGGGATTTTTTTTCCCAGTAATTACCACCAAATGTTTTTGTGGTAACAAATGGGAAAAATATTCCCACTTGTTACCACCGAGTACTTTAGTGGTAACAGGTGGGATAAAAATCCCAGCTATTACCAGTGGCAACAAATTGGTAGTAACAGCTGGGAATAACCCTGTGGGGAAGCACTGTAATCAGGTAGGGCGGGCACACTTATTAGTGACAACATTTTCAATATAACACAGAGTCCTCTGGAGAACGCTTAGAACTAAAGAGGCTGCCATCTTGTGTGGACTGGTCAATAATCAAAATTGTTACCAAAGAGTATTGTAATATATTAGGAGTACCTACCTATATAGAACGAAGGCGCTACTTTGAAAATCGATGTTCGTTGTTACCGTAAAATGTTCCTACGTTGCTGCCCCATGGTTATATTGAGGTACTCAGTTATTGCAAATCATTCTAATGGTTTCATTCCTTAGAGCATATATTACCTGGAGCCGCCTTATAGGTCATATTCGAGTACAATCAAGTCTGCCGAGATTTGCGGGGGGTGAAGAAATAACACATGCAAAAGATTACTTACAAATGCAAAAACTATCTGTGTCATTACACACGGATACTTTGACAAAAATCGAACACATATACATTTTAATGCACACAAACATATCACACATGTAAAGACTTTGTATAAACGCAGTTTAAGAATACGTAGATGCGAATGTAAGCGGCATAACCTACGGTGCGAGGATTAGGTCGATAGCTAATATCGATATTTTTACTGACATTTGCACAAGCATACTATTGTAGTACCTATAAACTATCGAGCATCGTAATAGGATATTATTGGTTAGTGAAATAGTTAATAAAAATAACGCAATAGTTGGATGTTTTTTATTTATCTTTGTTAACAATTTTATACATATATAAAGTAGCTAGTATTATAATTATTTACTTACAGTAGAACCCGATTTATAGCATGTTCATATAGGTACCTCAAATTGTTAATTCCTTGTTCTTCTTGCACTAAGAAGACATTTCGTATAAGGGGAGGACTTAATATTATAAATCATCTTCTACCAGTCAACAATAGGACAAATCAGATAAATTATCACTATCGTTATAGCGAAGGAAAAATAGTGTACATATCCTCTAATAAATTTAAAATTATATATTTTTCACAAAGTTTGCCCTCTTGACCACTCATGGAGATTATAGTCCAATGTTTCTTATTATTGTTTTATGAAAAGAAATCTTATTGACTGTATTTGTATTAGATCATATTTGACAAAGTTATGAAAGTTTTAAAATACTATGGTCATTGGTCTTTGTTTGTATAAGTAAATATTTGAGAGTGAAACGTGAAATACTTACTAAAATACTAAATATACCTACTTTTTCACATAAACATAAAGTAGGTACAGCAAAATCTATTAACTTTCGCCTCTTGCTTGGTAGCGTTCGATACTGACTTGCATCAAAATGTTTCGAACATATGGAACTAGTACGCGTAGGCACCCAATTTGCTTGTCTGCTGCATGAGGCGGTCCATATTTTTTTCAATTCCGGGTCTTTTGGAAAACTGTAAAATATACACTTAGTATACATTGTATTCAGTAGGTAATTTCCAGGTCCTTAGTAAATCTTCCTTATTGTCGATAATTATTTATTTAATCGAGACTATCCTCATCACTATAACCGAGTCTCGGGGGGAGTACGTATTTTGATGAAAACAATTATTTAGCTTATTAGTATTATCGACTTTATGTCAAAAACTGTTAAGTCATGTCTTACAAAGCATTAAAACCGAGTCTCGTGAGGAGTACGTACTTATCCAAGTAACAATTGGAATCGATTGCATATAATCGTTAAATTTGACGGGCGATGAAAATATTTTTATAAAAAATATTATTTTATTATAAAATTACTTACAAATCAAATGTTGTATGTACCATCTTTTTCGAAGCTCGAAGTCGTTGATCGTTTTTTACACGAACTTACAGCACATGCAGGCATTTTTCCAATGAGTGTTCTCTGGCTAGCGGCAATTTTGTGAATGACCATAAATCGATTTTGAAATAGGTTTTGTATAACTTTTTGCACATTGTGCAGGTTTTTCGACAGAGGGGTAATGTACTGAATGGCGGCTCCAGGTAATACGAGTAGGTATATGCTCTAAGTTTCATTCACTTCGTGGCTGGGTGTAAACATCGTTTTTTTTCAGCAAAGGTGTCATCGACCTTGACTTATAAGCAGTGATCGGAATAGGTGGAGCTAATTTGCCTAAACTTGATGCACCTTCATTCAATAATGTATTCCCATTTCACTCACGCATGAATGAATATGCCTCAAGTTTAGGCAAATTAGCTCTACCTATTCCGATCTCTGCTTATAAGTAACAAACGAAATAGTCAATATGGAGCATAGTTACCCATGGGGGAGCAAAGTAGGAACATTTTACGGTACGTAACTACGAACTTCGATTTCATTAGCAGCCTCGGGCACCCCATGCAACAGCAGTACCTTGTGACGCGACCTCCTCTCCAGATCGTCTGAGGACTTAGCCACAAGCTCCATTTGTGCTTGAAGACTGGATATTGTCTTCCAAATCAAGCTTTTGAATACCTGGAACTCGCTGTCAACAGATTCCCAAAAAAATAACTGCTCGCTTTTACATTTTTGTTCGAAAGAGTAGCCTCTTCTAAGAATCTTATTTGAAGCTTTTCTTGGTTAAAAGTATTATTGCGGTTCTACTTACTGTGCAAAAATGCCGGAGCTATTCAGAAAAATTAGTATACCTCGTGTAAGATTCAGAAAGAGTGTTTTTTTACTATCTGTGATCTGTTTTTAAAATCATAATAGACGAACGTCATTCAAACAATGTAAACAAACAATGGCAATAGGTACACACAGCAACACATCTAGCTATACACTTCAGAAATCTGAAATATTGCGTGAAAGAGAGTCGCACTAGAATCGAATGTTGTTGACATAATACACATTATATACATCTCTTTCTTTTTCTCTCTGCTCCGTCTTTAATGGTTAGTTAGGTGTGTTGTTGTGTGTACAATAAATTTGTAATTTCAGAGTATTTTAAGCATTCGGTCATTGCTTAGGAGTATTACCTAAACCTTAATTAATTCAGCACTTCCTGCATGACCCTTGTTTCTAGAGTAGATTCATTGAACCCAATCACATTAAATTTATTGGTACGAAATTCCATACTTCCAATCATGAGTTTCTACAATAAAAGTTGATGCCGTCGTTTTGAATCTCTTGAAAAACCTCACTACACAAATTAACAACAAAAAACAAACAACAACAACAAACACAACATTAATTAACATTCATTACACATACCTAACTCAAAAGAGAAATGAGACCATTTAATATACATATATAAAGATCGTAGTCATAGTTCTCAGGACATTTAATCTTCACAAAACATAAAAGTACACACGATGTATAGGTATGCAGGGATTTAACAATCATCGGTCACAATTAAGTGAATAACATATTAACATTACTTACGTAAAATTATTAGGCAAGAGTTACCGGTGGCATTTGCGACGGCGCGCGTGAGTCGTCTGGCTCGTGAATGGGCGTCCGCGGGGTAATGGCGTGGTTCGCATTTCGCATCACATCTCGGCCATCGCGAGCGCGTAGGGTACCGCACGTTATAGACTCCCTCTCTAGTCCGAACAACCGCCCTCGCATTCGGGCTAGGACTGGTATTCACGTGGCCTACCGCGACGTCGTTTTGGGCGTACCGGGCTTTCAACACGTCCTGTAAAGGGAATAAGGTGGTACTTACCTAAGGTGACACCGTCTTGGGTACCTTCTAGTTCGTACGTACTCGTAGTGCTTCTGGACGCCCCCTTGATTCGATAGGGCCAATCGCGTCGTGGAATAAATTTGGTCGATTGACCAGGGCCAGTGTCATTGGGTCCTGCGTTTTGAGTATGACGAGATACTTTGTAATCTGGTGGCGGACGACGTCCTTCGTCAGCGTATTTCTTTTGAAGCGCCTCGCCTTTTCGTGGGTTTCTCTAGCTTCTGCTAAGGTTGATGCCATTTTCTTAAGGTGAGGTGTTATGACCAGGACGAAGTTATGGTTTTCCACGATCGCTCGTAAGTCAGTAGCGGCGTCGGCAGGAGCGCGCATCTCTCTGCCGAACGTAAGGTAGGCCGGGGAAAACTCTGTGCTAGGTAGCAGTTATTGCATAATTTATGGCATACCTTACTGTGGCGACGTGAAGATCCCACGTAGAGTGATCCTGTCCGACGCAGATAGCTAGCTGGGGCTTGAGGTCCCTGTTCTTACGCTCTATCGAATTCGCCTCTGGGTGATAAAATGGTGTCAGGTTTTGGTCTATGCCTAAGACAAAGCAAGCCTGTTGCGTGACCTCGCTCGCAAACTGTACCCCATTATCGCAAATGAGACGATGGGGCACTCCATACCTTAAAAACACTTCGTTTATAAGCGTCTTTGCACACTCGAAACTAGTTGCGGTTTCCGGCGGGAAGAGCTCGACCCAACGCGAGCAGACATCCTCTACAATTAGGATCCACTTGTTGCGTCGCGGGGTCTCTACTAGTGGGCCGAAGAGATCAACGGACAAAACTTCAAACCTTTGGGACATCGCAGGGGTTTGGAGTAGGGTTTCCTAATATTTACGTTGTAGCGCTGGCACGGTAAACACTCCTTAATATGGTTACTTACATAAGTCTTCATGCCAGGCCAGTAAAAACGTGACTTTATCCGGCTCAGCGTGCGGTCGAATCTGAAATGGCCTGCTGTGGGAGCATCATGAAAGTCTGCTTGTATGGCGGCACGTTCGTGTTCCGGTACGACTAAGACAGCATCGTCATTGTTATTACTTTCGAGTTCGTACCTGTATAGAACGCCGTCAGATACGATACTTATATCCGCGATCAGACTATGGTCTCCCCCTAATCGGATCGTCGGACTCCATATCTTCGACGATCTTGCGTACCTCGGGATCCTTGAGTTCTCGCGGATGTCACCACTGCTCCTCGAAGGCATGTCGACGACAGCAAGGCACAGGTCGCAGCTAGCATCTTCAGCGCACACCGGGCGCGACAATGTGTCAGCGATGACATTCGCTTGACCTGGTGTATATTCGACGGGTAGGGGTCGGGTTGCATAAAGTTTAAAGTCATATTTTTAATGGGCATACAAGGATTCGTTATACTCATCATTGCGCATAACTGTAAATTGTCATACATTTATGCGCATAAAGTTTTTAATCATAATGTTTAAGAACATATTGTGTAACGCGCATAAATTTGATGCGTATAATTTTTTTTAAGCATACTTTATAATGGACATAAAATGGTTGCTCATAAAAGTAGTTAACCATCCGCTCTTTTACAAAAAAAATAACCTTCTAACATATCCGCGATCCGAGTCGGTTTCGCCACTAAGTCCCTATTCCCTACTATGACATTTATATTTATTACTAAAAATAATTATAATTATCAATATTATGACTAAATAAATGTATGCCTTTCTACATTATGATTAAACCAATTATGACTCCGTACAATTATGACAAGGAACAATTATGCCTAGTATAATTTATGCCAAAAAAAAATTATGAGCATCAACTTTATGCGTAAAGTGTTATGACAATCGATATTATGACAATAGTTGTTATGCGACCAGACCGCCACCCATATTCGACACTTAGGTTAAACTCTTGCAACAGTAATGCCCATCGTGCTAGTCGACCACTGGGAGAGCGCATGCTCATCAACCAGCGCAAAGGTTGATGGTCGGACTTTACTGTCACTTGAGCTCCCTCTATGTAACCGCGAAACTTACTCACGCACGGCCCACACCACGGCTAACGCTTCTCGCTCTGTGGTTGAGTAGTTTTTCTCAGCGGGATTTAGGAGACGGCTCGCATACTCTATCGGTCGCCCATCTGACCCCTCCCCCTGCATGAGAACTGCGCCAAGACAGTGTACCCACTGCTGTCGGTTCTGAGAATGAACGGCTTCGTGTCATCAGCTTGGCGCAGGATAAGATACAAGGAGAGATTTAATACGCTCGAAAGCCTCCTGCTGCTCAGTACCACACCACGTACTTACCTTCTTAAGAAGATTTGTAGGCGGTCTTGCGACTTCGGCGTAGTTAGATATGATATATGATGCGGCGGTACCAACTAGACGTCTGGAAGAAACACTTAAGATGTTTGACGTTTTGTGGGGTGTTCATACCTGCTATGGCAGCGGTCTTGTCTGGATCGACTTGAATACTTCCCGGAACGATAACGTGACCAAGGAACTTGACTGAGTCGCGGGCGAAGTGGCTTTTTGTACGGTTGACGCTCAATCCAAACATCGCGAGATGGTCAAACACAATCTTCAAATCTGCTAGATGACGCTCGAATGGACCTGGTGACAAGATGATCAAGTCATCCAGGTATGCCAAGATTGCTATTTCTTCCTTCAGGTTGGACTGGAATCTATCTATCAGCCGTTGAAACGTGGCACCCGAGTTGCGCAGACCCATCGGCATGCGTTTGAAGCGGTAGGTACCTAATGGGCTGATAAATGCTGTCTTATCTCGATCATCGGGGTGTACGTTTACCTGGAAATAGCTGGACCTTAAGTCCAAGTTCTTCATGAACTTGCTGGTCTTGGCTGCGTGCAGTATGTCCTCGATCCTGGGTAATGGGTACCTATCATGTTCGGTTACCACGTTGAGTTTCCGGTAGTCGATACAGAGCCTGAGACCACCATCCTTCTTAGCGACGAGAACGACGTTAGATACCCAGGGAAGCCCGAATTAAGACGCCCTTCTCATTATGAAAGCGTTGAGCGCGTGCTGCTGGTCCGGTGAGAGTTTTGTACTTTCGTCACTACGTAGTTAAAGGTCGGAGGATTCAGCTGGCATTAGCTCTGCGTCATCAGCGTTGTCTCAGTGGTACTTACTTACAAAGGAATACTGAACTTCAGTATCGTCAGCGAAGCTCCATGAGTCCCGGGAACCGTCGAGCACTATCCCAGCTTTGGCAAAAACTCAAAGCCAAGTAGGGTTTTGGTTTCATCTCCAGGCAGCACCATGAAGTCAGCAGTAAAGTCACGGCCTTCGATCGTGATAACTATGTCGGCAGTGAGTACCTTCCTTAACTGCTGGGAACCGTCAGCCAGGCGTATCGTTCGCTGCTTATCCAGAAACTTTACATCATTCGCTACTAAAATTTTATATAGGGTAGGGCTCGCAATTTAATGGGTGGCACCGGTATCAACGATCGCCACCCCTTCACGGCCAAAAATACCCATCATGACCATTGGATGCGATGCAGTGGCTTCAAAATTTCGCTATAATAAAAATCGGCGCGTTTAGAAGGATTGCACGTATCACATCTTGACTTGATAACACCTACTTTGCCACAACCATAACAACGATTAGGTTCGCTCGACCGACCAGTACTTATTCGGTATATTATTTACCTTGGCCACAGAATAAGTAATAGTACAAGTACAGAAGCGACTCTCTGTGACAGCAAACATGCGAATTTAAACCTATTCAGAACGCGGGAACGATAATAATACAAGTGCACGCACGGAAGTGCCCTTGGTTACATTTTTGCGATCGATAGTGGGGGCGCCCCTAACGAGGCAAAATGCAACTTAAATCTGCGCTACGAGAGTCTGTATTATTTCGCCCGTCATGAGCTTTACTGACTCCGCCCACCTCCCAGGGCTGGCACTTACTTGTACTATTTCTTTCCACGGCTGTTGTAAGAAAACAAATTGAATTTATGATAATTTGTAGTTTTTTATGTAGTTCTTACTTAAATGATGAGAAAAAATAGTTCATACCTGGAGGGCTGGCAAAGGTTGTCCGCGACTTGTTTGTTGTTTGCTCCGATCTCCCTTTCCATCTAAGTAATAAGACGTAGTTTACTAGTATTAACCTTCAAAATATATGTTAATTTAATTATTTACTTTTTGGCATTTTGCTGTAATGTGAGAAATGCCAAATTTTTCGTTTTATTGAATCCCGACTGTGCTAATACTGTTGCACACCTGTAATTGGTACTAACTATTTAACTATTTTCTTTATACATACCTTTTGCATTTGTATTTGTTTGTACAACTATTGGTGTGTCTAATAGAATAAATAAATAAATAAAATAAACAAATCAATATAGACCTCAAAACTTTTTGTTTGTTATAAACTCAAGTACTATCGTTACCTACTCCGTTACTTAAAAAAGCTGCCATTTGTTTGTGTGTTATTGTGTTTACCTAATATCCAGCACATGCTGACCTTGCTTTAGCAGGCAGTTACTAGTACTGGGAGATCTACTTACTTACACTGAACGCTGTTTAAGGCAAGTAGATAACTGGTTTTTGGTCCGAATAAGTTGAAAACTGCGAAACTGCGGACGGGTCGTTAGTAAAATAAATAATATTATACCGCTCTTTTTGCGTCGACGATTCAAAACTGTACTGATTGTGTCAGTAATTAAGTCCAGCTACTCGTAACTACCTATCTAGGTCGAAGTTATTAATAATATTAATAATAATCTTACCTTTCGTCAACCTGAGGCAGGTTAAAAAAAAACATTGGAGTTATTATTTACGCATCCGTATACGATGCAGTACTTTTTGCCTTTTTGATTAGCCATATTCGTATAAGTGCGTATTCAAACAAAAACTTTGGCAGCGCACGGCGGCGCGCGTCGAGACGAGAGCTCGCGTGACACTCAACTGATTCGCCCCTTGCAAGGGGCAGCACATTTTGTGGGCGATAGCGCGGAGTGTCACCGGCCTGCCTTGGCGGTAACAGGTGCGTTTACCTTACTTACGACGGAGTTAGTACTTGACGACGGGTTATCTTGTCTTTGCATTGGCACAATTGGAATAGGTACACCTATTTTTAACAATAAATGAAAATGTTAAAACCATTTCAAAAAATAGGTTTCTCTTATCGGTCTCTTTAGTTAGATTAAAAAAAACATTATACTTAATTATTACAATGAATGAATTGGGTAAGTAAAGTTTTTGGAAGAGATGTAAATTATATTTCTTTTCGATAGTCGTCATCCTGAAGATCATGGAACTGCGGCTCTTTGACTTTTATTTCCTCTAATATTTTAGAAATATTTTTTTTAGTTATGAAGTCGACATTTGTAATCTTTAATGACCGACAAGCTTGTTGCCTTCGTATTTAATGAAATAGAAAAAAAACTGTCACTTCTATATCTGTCAACGTCAAATCAAATCAAAGTAAACAAACAGTTCAGTTCAAATAAATAAATTCAAGTAAATCTTTGTAATACTCCATTTCCACAGTCCGTGTGGGATTGCCTGAATTCATTGCGTGGATTGTACAATTCAAAAGTGCTCTCGTGGCTATCAAAAAGCAGGGCAAGAGTCGTCGAGAAAGGAAGAAATCGGTGTCCAAGAAGAAGTGCCAAAGGGTTCGAAAATAAATCGTAGACCAAATATCGTGCAAAGGTCTTAGAGCAAAGCGGCAAAACGAAAGTCCGGAGTTCGTTCTGAGATCGTTAAAAATATTTCTAAAAACACTGATCACATGAAACACAAGCAAACAGAAATGAGCCGTTGTATTGAATCGTTTGTTTACTTTGATTTGATTTGACAATGACAGATATAGAAGTGTTTTTTTTTCTTTTTCATTAAGTACGAAGGCAACAAGCTAGTCGGTCATTAAAGTGTACAAATGTCAACTTCATAACTAAAAAAAATATTTCTAAAATATTAGAGGAAATAAAAATAAAAGAGCCGCAGTTCCATGATCTTCAGGATGACGACTATCGAAAAAAAATATAATTTACATCTCTTCCAAAAACTTTACTTAGCCTATTATAATAAAATTAAGAAATTACCTTCACTGGACCCCTAAATGCCGTCCGAATTGCCCTATATCAACCTCTTTTGTGGTTTAACATAAAACATTTAAAAACTTTCCAATATTTTATTTTATAAATAAAATTTGGATATCTAGCTGACACTACGTTCGAAGACAGTTGTTGTCATGTCAAAATCAATTGTTTACAAATTGACTGTGGGACTTTCTTGACAGAAACTCGTGGAGCTAACCCCATAATATTATGTGTTTCTGTTATTTCTGCTTTGAGTTATTAAGGAATTGTATCATATCACCACTTGAAAATCAGTCATTTTAGGTCTTAACTAGAATTTCTGATCCAAAATAAACAATTAACACGACCCAATTATTATATCAAACACGTCACCCACAGACTGCCGAAATTAGTGCAGTCATTGAAGCATTATTGGTCCGAATTTTTTTACTGTGAACCGAATTGCATACAATTTTGGAATTAGGTTCATCTTACCCTTAACTTCAAAAGTGAAAATGATTTGAACTCCGCAACCACCCTGGGGGTGGTTGCCACCACTTCTCGGGGGTGTTTGTTTTTTTCTTCAAAATAACCTTGGATATCGATAGAAGGCCTAATTTTAAGCAAAAAATCATCTATAAAGTTTTTCGAAAAATCCAATACTTTTCAAGTTATTGGCAATTGAAAATTCGCAATTTTTTCACGTTTTTCATCGGTTTTTTGCAAATATCTCCAAAAATATACGTTTTAACGAAAATTTTATAAGAAACAAAATTGTAGCAGGTAAAAAAATTAACAATTTGGTTTTTTATAAAGTATTCTAAGTGCAATATTAAGCTAGATATTAAAGATCAAAGCCGTTTTTATATTGTCTGAAATTTAATCGATGTGGTCAATGCCATCTAGCGGCGAGCAGATGCATTTTATGCATTCTAATAATAAAGGGTTTGGTAGTGCTTAAAATAAGCTTTAAAATGAGCACTATTAAAAGTCTTTTGCACGTAAAATAAGTGAGCTGTATTGCAAATAAGAGGAGCATCTAATGTTTATCCTTAAAAATCAATGGGTTTCATAAGTGCCATTTCCACAAAAATTTAAATTAATCGTATTCCGCCTAGAATTAACTTTATTATGAAGAGTTTGATAGATTGTATCAGTTTGGTTGCTTCAGGACACATATTTTTCAAAAAAGTCACGATTAAAAAAAATCAAAAAATTTCAAATTCTTAAAACACCCACCTTTTTTTCATAATATCTCAAAAATGACGACAGATACGTATAAAAGTGTAGGGATAAAAAAAATTGGTATTTTTCTGACAAACAATTTGGTTTTTTTGTTTTTTCTGTTAAACAAAAAATGACGGAGATATGATTGTTTAAAGAGCGCGTGGCAGCGCAATCACAGCCTCTCTTAAGCCCTTTAACCCTTCACCGTTTTAGAAAAAGGTTTTTTACTATGTATTGCAATGAAGGATGTTGTAGCTCTCTTAATTACCTTTACAATGGTTTTTTATAAATTGTGATAGCATGAAAATTGAAGGAGTTATGGTCCAAAAACTTATGTTACTAACTTATATACGTAAAATGGTAGCCGTAATCATATATATTTACTGTTTTAATTTAGGGGTAGTTTTAAGGGTAGAAAAGCTTAAGAATATGATAATCATTTTCGATATTTAAATCCTTTTCATTTTATCAAAAAAAAAAAAAAATTATCAAGGGGTTTTTTTCAAGGGTTGAATGAGGGTTAAAAATTTGATAATTATTATAGAGGATGTAAAATATTACTTACTCTATACTTACATCTTTTTATGTCATACCAAAGTATTTTTTTGTGATTTTTTCAATTTAGGGGTTGTTTGCAAGGGTTGTAAGATTTTCAAGGGGTTGAAAATGATTTTAATATGAGGTAATTGTGTTAGAAAACACTTTACAAATTCACCACTTACTATTAGACATGTTTTCTAGCGATAAAATGGCTCAATGTAATTTTTTCCATTAAGGGGTTGTTTACACCCCTTAAAAATAATAGGCGGAGTTCAGATCATTTTCACTTTTGAAGTTAAGGGTAAGATGAGCCTAATTCCAAAATTTCATGCAAATCGGTTCACAGTAAAAAAATTCGGAGGTAAGACCGTATTTTTCGCTTCAATGACTGCACTAAATATCGTGGCTTGCAACTCGCAGCGATGACAGACATACGAGCCAAGACGGGCTAAGAGCAAAATTCAAACATGCTGGATCTCCGACGAACGGGACGGGACGACGGGCGAGTAAGCTCGCCGAGTCCGAAGTATTCGTATTTCGTAATTACTCGAGCGTCTATCACCCCTTTGAGGCGCCTCCTGTTCTCTATGCTCTAAGCCGGTGACTCTAAGGCCCGTATTAATAAACTAATCTTAACTCTAATGCTCGTCTCAAGATGTGTCAAAAATGACAATGGTTTGACGGTTACTTTCACATATCTTGTGACGTACATCTCAGCCAAGATGAGTTTATTAATACGGACCTAATAGTTACATTCACGCGCGAACGCAATACGCGAACGCGTGAAAGTGTGAATCTGGAGGGCGTTCGCGGGTTCGCGCATGGTTCGCGCCTTGTTAACACCTTGTTGTCGGTATTTTGGCCCACGAACACAACAAAGCTCCACGTTCGCGCGCAACTTTTGTAAACTTTTCGCCCAAAACGAATACTGGACAAAATATTACAAACATTATTCTATTGCGATTAATACTCGCTATACACCATCTTCATTTCCTTCATTTCTTTTTCATTTGTGTTTTACTTTTAATGTAGACTTAGGTACATCTTCGAGCGCGCGAACTGTACTGTGAATACAATTGTGAACACTGCGAATGTGGAGCCAAGAAGAGTTCACGCGTAATTTTCGCCGCGATTCACGCCGTGATTCACGCCCGCGAATTGCGCGCGAATGTAAACTCTAAAACCTAATTAGATTCCAATATACGTCAAAAAAGTGTTGCCATTAAAATGACATATTAGGTGGATCGGTAAATTTTCACTTCTGTAAATGTTAAAGGTAGCTGTTTATTTTATTTATAATATTAAAGGCAACATTTAATTTGCTTCTTAAATAAACAATCTTATATAAATACTCGTCGCAAAAAAAGATATTTAATTAAATTGTTTTATAGGAGAAAAGTTTAAATAATAATGGCAATAACTCAGGGTTTAATAACATTTGGTACCAATTATTATTCTCATCATGTGCGATTACATTTTTAGGAAAAAAAAAACAATCACATTTTTACGTACGTCTTCAAAACTTGACCGAAATCTTCAAAAAATCTTCAAATCTTCAAAAAATTATCAGTTGATCATGTGTGGTAACCTTTATGGTGGACATGGTGGTTCTGTGGCGGCCATCGGCCATAACATCTATTGTCACTTCATTCGACATCTGACGTTTGGATAGCTCGAATGTTTTCTGTACCTATTCGCCCCGTGGTGATTTCCATTGTTAAGTTTTTGTTTTCCGTTAAGTTTTTGTTGTTTCATTTCGTTATTGTTTCAAGTTTGTGTTTTGCTCGTGGTTTTTGCTTTATCGCAAGTAAAATGGAGCCTGTACCAGGTTCCTCTCACAGCAAAGAGAATGATCCTATATCTCCACCAAAAAAGCGTCCTAGAAGTCATATGGGTGTCTCGGAGAAATTCATGGTCGTGAACTGTTACAAGCATACCCACAGTACATGGCCCAAGGAAAATTCTTGGTCACGTGTGGACTGTGCAATGAAAGTGGCTCAAATATTGGGAATATCTGATAGAACTGTCAGGCAGATTATGAAAGACCACAAAACGGGTGAAAACTTTAGTCCTCCCAATAAACCTGGCCCCAAATTAAGTATTATTGAAAAACTTGATGAGTTTACCTTCGCTGCAATTAGACGTGTAGTTCATCAATTTTTTCATCGGAATGAGCCACCAACCATTCAGAAGGTGAGTAATTTATTATATATAAATATAACTGTTATTACTTGATTTCAGTATTTTCTTGAATAAACCATGCTAATATAACATTTCTTTGTCTGCAGGTTTTAAAAGTTGTGAATGATGATGCTGACTTGCCGAATTTGTCAGCAAATACAATGCTACAGGTACTCAAGCATCTGAATTTCAAGTATGCCAGCCGGAAACGCCAAAGCTGCCTCATTGACCGAGCAGATATCATTTTATGGAGAAAGCGTTACTTGGTCAAAATAAAACAATATCGCAGAGAAGGACGAACATTATATTATCAAGATGAAACCTGGCTTAATGAAGGTATTTTTTTGGATACTAGCCATTGATGTACTTACTATATTAGGTCCATGTTTTAATTTTGTTTGACGTTTGGAGTCTGTTTCTTTTATTTTACATCTATGATATCAACTAATAATTTATAGCATTACAAAAAATATCACTAGTCTGTCTGTATCAAACATACCTGCAGCTAACTTTTACCCAGTATTGGTTTAGATAATCAGAACTTTTCTTATAATTGTGAGACATATTAAACCATGTCACATGTTTATAAGAATTTAATTAAACCTATCATAAATTAATCATCTTAAAAATCAATTATATATGACATGAATGTGGTGTTAATTTTGAAAAATGATTAGTGATTATGATTATAAACTTACCAACCTATCATTACAGGTCACATGAAGAACAAGGTTTGGCAAGATACCCAGGTTTTGTCATCTCGGCAAGCTTTTTTAGAGGGGCTTACAACTGGACTAAAAGGTCCCTCAGGAAAAGGAAGACGATTAATTATTAGTCATATTGGCAGCGAGGAAGGTTTTGTGGAAGGAGGGCTATTACTGTTTGAGTCAAAAAAAAATAGTGACGACTATCACAACGAAATGAATGCGAAACATTTTGAAGAGTGGCTGGCTAGTGTTTTGCCAAGGTTGAAACCGAACTCTGTGCTTGTTATAGACAATGCACCATACCACTCTAGAAAATTAGAAAGTGGACCCATAAAGAGATGGAACAAGGGCCAAATAATTGAGTGGTTGCAAGGAAGAGGCATTGAATGCGATGCTAGTATGTTAAGGACAGAGTTGTGGGAATTGGTAGAAAAAGAAAAACCAAAAAATGATAAACTGGCAGTTGATGAACTAGCAGCCACTCACAATATTACAGTTTTAAGACTCCCTCCCTACCACTGCGAATTAAACCCAATCGAGTTGGTGTGGGCTCAAATAAAAGGGCATGTGGCCTCAAATAATAAAACTTATAAAATGGCTGAAGTAAAGTCGTTATTTGAAGAAGGTCTGCAGAAGGTGACAGCGGAACGTTGGAAATCTTGCATAGACCACGTTATAAAAATTGAAGACAGAATGTTCAACTTAGACAACTTAATTGACGATGTGGTTGAACCTTTTATTATAAATACTGAGGAGGATGATCTCAGCTGTTCAGAAATTGAAGAATAAATATTGTTATTAAAATGGTTGTCTTTTTATTTATTAATAATACAGATCCCGCCGTTGTTTGCTCATCCCTTTTTTGGCCTAGTGGTTCGGACGTTGGATTTGCAATCCAGAGGTCTCTGGTTGAAATCCTGGCTCATACCAATGTTTTTTTTTGGGCTTTATGTACGAAGTGTCATTTGATATTCTCAACTAGCTTTTCGGTGAAGGAAAACATCGTGAAGAAACCTGCATAGGTACATTTGAGAAAAAATTTAAAGGTGTATGTGAAGCTGAAGTCCCTAACACGCATTAATATTACCTATTTATTATTGCAGGTCCCCAGTCAGTTTAAAAAAAATCTTACTAATATCATAAATGTGTAAGCTTGTATGTATAATACTCAATCACACAAAAACTTTTAACTGGTTAGGTTAAATAATGCACCGGCTAAAAGCTAGCATTTATCTTCGTCAATCTTACCAAACCAAGACCTGTTAGGCGATGAATGCACAGAAAACATCGATTAAAATCAGGATGACATTTATCATATTGTGGAAATAACTTATATTTTTTTATTTTAACATATATTGTTTTATTTAAATATATAAAAGAAGAAGCCCGAAATTCCCACGGGAACGGGAATAACGATGATCGAAATCTACGCGGACGAAGTCGTTGACAGAAGCTAGTTTTAACATAATTATTGTACCAAAAGGTTGGTTATCCCTGAAACGTCACAATGATGATGACACATGTAACTGTGACATTCCGCCATCTTTGGTAGTTTTTTTGACGTATATTGGAATCTAATTAGGTTTTAGAGTATAGAGCGCACATGACTCAACTTGAATCGTACAAAAAAAAGCGCACGGCACGGTACGACAGTGTATTAGGTACACTATTCTTTGCTGTAAGTATGGTGTAAGGCCGCCTTTACACCTGTAAGTTTTACTTACGTAAGTGACTTACGTAAGCAACTTACGATAAATTTTCAAGTGTAAACACTCGTTGTAAGTGACTTACTGTAAGTTCTTACAACTTACGTAAATTGGAAAATTGCAAGTCTAAACGCGTTCGAGTTTGTTTACGGAAGCGACTTACAACTTATCGAATTAAATTGATAAGTTGAGAGCTTACAAAAAAAATATGTCCTCCTCTAAACAAAAACAAAATAAAGCCTGGTCTCCAGACGAGGTAGAAACTGTAATTACTGCTTTTGAGGCACGTCCCATACTATGGGACTACAAAAATAATGAGTATAAAAACCGCGTAAAAACAAATTTGTTGCATGTTGAACTTAGTGAAATATTTAGTACCACTCCAGAGGAAATTGCTAGAAAATTGCATAATTTAAAAGGACAATTTAGCCAAGAAGTGACAAAATTAAAGAAAAAGAAGAGCTACAGCGGTACTAATGAAATTTATGTGTCAAATGCGACTTTGAGAAGGCATTTTATTTACTGATTTAGTAAGCAATGTAAATGGGCGTGTAATAACTTATGCAAGTTTAAATTCACAAAATTTACATAAGCATTATTTACTGTAAGTTTATTATCAAGTGTAAATGCAACCGTAAGTAAATTATGTAAATATTACGTAAGTAACTTACAGGTGTAAAGGCGGCCTAAGTACTACAGAGCAGAGTAGACATACATTATAATCTGTGGAACAGAGTTACATAGGTAATTAGGTAGATACATACATAGTCTGTGCGATATGTTGTATTGTATTGTATTCACAGATTATAGGGTTTAATTGAATAGTGTGCGAGCATTGCGACATTGCGAGTTAAATTTAATATAATAATATATAAAACTAACGAATTTAGGTTTTTGAACCAATGATACATAGTTAATGACTTTAATGAAGTAAAATGTGTCATATATTGCTGTTAAGTTGAACAGGATTAATTTTTGGTAAGTATTTAATTAAATGATTTTCTCGATATTTACGTCGGTTAAGTAAGTTCGAAACCATTAATGATATTAGGTTATATATATTTTTACTGCGCACGTATTTTGCTGCCACAAAAACAAAATTATATATTAAACCAATAGTTAGAATAGAATAGATAGTTAATCATAGCCAAAGATAATTAATTAAAATTAAAGTTGCGCGAAAACCCAAGTAAAATTCCGTCTATTTTCATATTTGCGTTTGTAGAGAAATAGCTATGAATTTCTAATCCTAAGTAATACTTCCAATATGTAATTCTTCCAATATGTAATTCTAAATAATACAGTAAATACATATCTGTATCTGTAATTTGCTATATCTTACACATCGATTGCAGGCCATAATTTTTTAACATTGTATTATTTAGAAAATACCTGTTTTAGTTGAAAGTAAATAGTGGACTTTAGTGTTAAATTACTTTTTCTAGATTCGTGTTATTGTCTTAAAATTTTGTTGATTTTTTTTATACCTACCTATAGTTTTTATTTAAAATACTTAGTGATAAAAAAAATCTTTAATGTTTTTGCATGTGTAAGTAAAGTATGATTGAGAAAGCCTATTCTTAAAGTTTTAAGGCCTTAATCTCCATTGCCGGCCTTTGCATAGGCTTCTCCAAAAATCAAACTCATCCTCAACCTTTATTGTGTCTATGGATGTAAGTATCCTGGACAAATTTTTGAGCACATTTTAGTTTTATTTTTTTGTACAATTTTGTATATATTTTAGAATCATTATTTGAGAAGACTAGAATTTGGTGATATTTTTGTCCAGTGTACAAATGGTTAAAAATGATTTTCAGATAATTTATATTTTACTGAACTATCTAAGAAGGAAGGTTCTTTACTACCTAATGTTTTTTTACATTCAATAATAACCAGGCTAACTTTATTTAGAGGTTTTGTAAAATCAAAATACCTAGAACATTGACAGATTGCCATTAAAATAAAATTGGATTGAATTGAAGTATTTATTGCTTTGTAATTAAATGATGTTCCTGATGTTTACTTTGGTTAAATTAGGTCGAAACCATCATTAATTTTAGGTATTACATTGTATATTTTTACTGCGCTACTATATATTTTTATTCATATATTAAGTACTTAAATCTTAGAGCATATATTACCTGGAGCCGCCATTCAGTACATTACCCCTCTGTCGAAAAACCTGCACAATGTGCAAAAAGTTATACAAAACCTATTTCAAAATCGATTTATGGTCATTCACAAAATCGCCGCTAGCCAGAGAACACTCATTGGAAAAATGCCTGCATGTGCTGTAAGTTCGTGTAAAAAACGATCAACGACTTCAAGCTTCGAAAAAGATGGTACAACATTTCATTTGTAAGTAATTTTATAATAAAATAATATTTTTTAAAAAATATTTTCATCACCTGTCAAATTTAACGATTATATGCAATCGATTCCAATTGTTACTTGGATTAGTACGTACTCCTCACGAGACTCGGTTTTAATGCTTTGTAAGAAATGACTTAACAGTTTTTGACATAAAGTCGATAATACTAATAAGCTAAATAATTGTTTTCATCAAAATACGTACTCCCCCCGAGACTCGGTTATAGTGATGAGGATAGTCTCGATTAAATAAATAATTATCGACAATAAGGAAGATTTACTAAGGACCTGGAAATTACCTACTGAATACAATTTATACTAAGTGTATATTTTACAGTTTTCCAAAAGACCCGGAATTGAAAAAAATATGGACCGCCTCATGCAGCAGACAAGCAAATTGGGTGCCTACGCGTACTAGTTCCATATGTTCGAAACATTTTGATGCAAGTCAGTATCGAACGCTACCAAGCAAGAGGCGAAAGTTAATAGATTTTGCTGTACCTACTTTATGTTTATGTGAAAAAGTAGGTATATTTAGTATTTTAGTAAGTATTTCACGTTTCACTCTCAAATATTTACTTATACAAACAAAGACCAATGACCATAGTATTTTAAAACTTTCATAACTTTGTCAAATATGATCTAATACAAATACAGTCAATAAGCTTTCTTTTCATAAAACAATAATAAGAAACATTGGACTATAATCTCCATGAGTGGTCAAGAGGGCAAACTTTGTGAAAAATATATAATTTTAAATTTATTAGAGGATATGTACACTATTTTTCCTTCGCTATAACGATAGTGATAATTTATCTGATTTGTCCTATTGTTGACTGGTAGAAGATGATTTATAATATTAAGTCCTCCCCTTATACGAAATGTCTTCTTAGTGCAAGAAGAACAAGGAATTAACAATTTGAGGTACCTATATGAACATGCTATAAATCGGGTTCTACTGTAAGTAAATAATTATAATACTAGCTACTTTATATATGTATAAAATTGTTAACAAAGATAAATAAAAAACATCCAACTATTGCGTTATTTTTATTAACTATTTCACTAACCAATAATATCCTATTACGATGCTCGTAATAGTTTATAGGTACTAAAATAGTATGCTTGTGCAAATGTCAGTAAAAATATCGATATTAGCTATCGACCTAATCCTCGCACCGTAGGTTATGCCGCTTACATTCGCATCTACGTATTCTTAAACTGCGTTTATACAAAGTCTTTACATGTGTGATATGTTTGTGTGCATTAAAATGTATATGTGTTCGATTTTTGTCAAAGTATCCGTGTGTAATGACACAGATAGTTTTTGCATTTGTAAGTAATCTTTTGCATGTGTTATTTCTTCACCCCCCGCAAATCTCGGCAGACATGATTGTACTCGAATATGACCTATAAGGCGGCTCCAGGTAATATATGCTCTAAGACTTAAATAGTATTTTTGTTTTTAGTTATTTTATTAAAAAACTGAGTAAAATTCTGGCTATTTCCATATTTTCCTTTGTTGAGAAATAGCTATGAATTTCTAATCCTAAGTAATACAGCCAATAATTATAATGGGTTTACCTTGGTCTGTATCAGTAATTTGTTATATCTTATATCAATACCAGACTTTGGTCCTAAAGTACTTTTTCTAGATTCATAGTATTGTCTCTAAATTATATATACATACATAAAATCACACGATTCCCAGAGTGGGGTAGGCAGAGCTACAGAATTACCAACAACTCTATAACCTTATTCATAATTCTGTAACCACATTTTGCACAACTTAAGCTAAGATGTTTACCAGCATATTAGTGACAGGTGGCAAGCCCACTGCCTAACATTACTATAAGCCTTTACGTAAAATATTGATAAATAATGTGTCAAACCCTAGAGCTCCAAATATGGCCTTTGCAGAGGCTTCTCCATAAAATCAATCTCAATCTCAACCTCTATGTGTCTAAGGCCCGTATTAATAAACTCATCTTAGCTGAGATGCCCGTCACAAGATACACCAAAGTATACGTCAAACCATAGAACACTGTCATTTTTGACGCATCTCGAGACAAGCATTAGAGTTGAGACTAGTTAATTAATACGGGCCTAAGAAAGTATCCTGGACATTTTTTTTCGCACATTTTTGTAATTGTGTTTTGTACAATATTGTATATTATATAGAACCATGATTTGAGAAGACTAGAACTCTAGTCTAAGGTGCACTGTGTTATTTTGGTCCAGCATAAGAAGGGTTCAGAATAATTTATGTAAAATTTATATTTTACCAAACTACCTAAGAAGAGATGTTGTTTAATACCTCCAATTTCATCCAAACCCTGCTGTTGCAGCGTGAAGTAGTAACAAACAGACACACATACACACACACAAACTTTTGCATTTATAATATTAGTGAGATTAACTTTTTACAAATCTTGTTGTTAATTGTATTCCGCTTACTAGTAGAGTAAAGGTTTGTAACTTCACCTCCCAAACATGCTACATCTGAGGATTGGAGACCTGGTGACTGACACACAGGTCCACCCTAGTTCGGGTACCAGTCTCCACCACACAACTTCTGTACCTATTCATAAGTTATTAATAAACTGTATAGGTACTTAACTGTTTGTGGTGGAGAGAATAAGCTAAGTAAAGTTTTTGGAAGATATGTATATTATATTTATTTTCGATGGTCGTCATCCTAAAGATCAAGAAATTGCGGCTCTTTTATTCTTATTTCCTCTAATATTTTAGAAATATTGTTTTTAGTTATGAAGTTGACATTTGTACACTTTAATGACCGACTAGCTTGTTGCCTTCGTACTTAATGAAAAAGAAAAAAAAACACTTCTATATCTGTCATTGTCAAATCAAATCAAAGTAAACAAACGATTCAATACAACGGCTCTTTTCTGTTTGCTTGTGTTTCATGTGATCAGTGTTTTTAGAAATATTTTTAACGATCTCAGAACGAACTCCGGACTTTCGTTTTGCCGCTTTGCTCTAAGACCTTTGCACGATATTTGGTCTACGATTTATTTTCGAACTCTTTGGCACTTCTTCTTGGACACCAATTTCGTCCTTTCTCGACGACTCTTGCCCTGCTTTTTGATAGCCACGAGAGCACTTTTGAATTGTACAATCCACGCAATGAATTCAGGCAATCCCACACGGACTGTGGAAATGGAGTATTACAAAGATTTACTTGAATTTATTTATTTGAATTGAACTGTTTGTTTACTTTGATTTGATTTGACGTTGACAGATATAGAAGTGACAGTTTTTTTTTCTATTTCATTAAATACGAAGGCAACAAGCTTGTCGGTCATTAAAGTTTACAAATGTCAACTTCATAACTAAAAAAGAGATTTCTAAAATATTAGAGGAAATAAAAGTAAAAGAGCCGCAGTTCCATGATCTTCAGGATGACGACTATCGAAAAAAAATATAATTTACATCTCTTCCAAAAACTTTACTTACCCAATTAACACTGTTTAATCAACTTTAAAAAAATATATACAGTGCCCGGCGGTAAATATTGCACATCGGCAGTCAACGTATTACCGAATGCTAATTTCCATGTTCATCAATTGTTAGATTTATCGTTTATCAGAATTTGAATTCAGAACTAAGAACAATATTGTTGTTTTGTTTTGTTTCTCGCGTGAACTATATAGAGCTGTAAAACTACTTAATTTTTAAAGATCATTTATTCCTTTTCAACATGTATAGTATAGTATACCAACGAAATTAATACAAATATTAAACAAAATAAAATACTTCTCCAACTGACTTCCAAAAAAGAGGAGGTTCTTAATGTTTGACAATTAGGTATGCAACTAAAATGAATATTTATCCGACGACTGACAAAACACGAAGTTTGCCGGGAGACATTAAGAAAAATGAAACATTGTAATATACATAATTTCTAAATGTAATTATTTCTGTTTGTAGATCAGGGAATAAGAAAATATGCGAAAACAATAAAAAAACCGGCCAAATGCGAGTCAGACTCGCGCACCGAGGGTTCCGTACAAACCTTGATATGAATTTCAATTTATTTCTACGCATTCATGAGGAAAGGGGTAGTAACTTAGGAATTATTAAAAATATATTTATTATATGATGTAACTGAAAATTTATGGTTTTCGCATTTTTTCCTTAATCTGTGCTATGACACGTTGCTTCGTACCAAATTTCAAGATTCTGAGATCACGGAAAGTACCCTGTAGGTTTTGATTCCCTCGCGAGTTTTGAAAATTTGCGGAAATTTGCAGCATAAACGGCTGTATCTTTTGATTGCGTTGGCTTAGCAGTTTGATTTCTTCACAGCTCCAAGGGACAGTAGACTGAGTATTTGATATAAATTTGAGCTTGTTCTTTTTACTGAAATATAGCGATAGTTATCAGGAAAATGCCCTTAAAGCCCGAATCGATCCCAGGCGAAAAATATAATTAATCGTGTGTACTGTAAAAATGGTGACCAAGAAGATGTAAATCCAACAATAAGTATTTGGTTTAGTGTCGTGTTTGTAATGGACTAGTAAATGAAGCCAATTAATATTGATACTTTAAGTTCCTTTGTACATTTGCTGGAACGTTACTTATTATAATATAACTCCACTTGGCTTTTGTTTCTGAACCGTAAAAGACCATTTAGAGACCTTAATAATGAGGTGCCGTTTAATTCCAGGATTATTTATTGCCACCGCCTGTGTGGCATGGTCTTCATGATGTTTTCATGAGAAAAAAAAGAAAAAGAAATACCTCACCTTTTCTTCAGAATACGAAATTGGTTTACATTAAATTGCATATAGTCGCTTAGCTAACAAACCCGCGTAAATCAACGATTGAACATGAATTAAGAGTTAATTTAATATGATAGAACATTCAAAATTGTACACATTAATTCGGACCTCTGTGGTATTGTTAGCTAAGCAACGACACGTCATTGCGTTTAATGAAGTAATTTTCAACTAAATCCTAAATTCGAGTCCAGAATTAGGCGAACTAACTTAACAGCCGAAAATGTTGCCAGACATAGGAAAAAATAAATAGTGATAGGTTTATATCGTCACAAATATGTCGATACAACGTTGTGCCTTCTATAAATCTGATTCTAATTATATTTTATCAAGTAATTGTCGTCGAAACTTTCACACTCATACAAACTTGCCAAATAAAGACGAACTACAGCAATTTTTATGATATACTATGATATGAAGGATGTACGGTTTAAAGCGGATATTTACGATACTTACTCTTCAAATTAGGAATAAAATATAAAAATAATGCTGTTATTACAACAGGGCATTGTGATCCTTTTAGGTGGCTTCTGTCGGGCTTGTACGGTACATTTCATGTACCATACATATAGCATTTAGCCCTTTGTTTCTGGCAAATATTAGCCAAACTGTGGCAACATTAGTGTACAATGAACTGTCAAGTTAGTTCGCCTAATTCTGGACTCGACTTTAATAAACATACATAATGCACATGATTGTATTAATTTAACCTTAATACTTAAACAATAAGAAATGCAAGTCCGAAGTTAGTTTTAAGGGTTAGGTAGGTAACTTGTTTAATATTATTGGTTATTGATTAATATTATAAATATTGGTTTGTTCCGTCCGTCTACGCGTTCCATCTTCACGGCATAGATAGTTAATTGCCCAATGTGATATTTAATTTGTATCCCGGAAATATGAATAATTTCCAAAAAAATAAAGAATTGCCACATCTTTCTTTTATTGGACGGGTGGAAAATAAAGTATCAAGACCTTTAAATCCTATTACCCCGGAGTTGCAAGCCCTTTTGAATTTCCATTTTTATCATGATATTCTGGTACACCTATATCAGCCGTATTCATCACTAGTCTATCAGTGTAATCGTCTACACCGTGTTGAATTCTTCGATATTCATTCTCACATTTTATTGTATGATCGCAAACCTTTTTCCACTCTTCAGCCCCGATCATGTTTACTTTTTCAGTCAATATTTTATTTATTGAATTTAGGTTCATATCTACGTTTCTAGCGGCTACATAGCCTTTCAGTCGAGGTCAAATATTTTCGATTGGATTAAAATCCGGATGGTATGGTGGCAATCGCAACACAGTGTGCCCATGTTCGGCAAGAACCTTGTCCACGGCAAACTCTGTAGACCTCTCCATGTGCTGACATATAATATTGTATATCTGGGGTTCCGTCAATTTTGGATCAACTGGAATTTCGTGTCCTTCTAACCAGTTAATCATTTCCTGTTTAATGGTGTTTGAATTGGGGGATCGTTTGGATTAATTGTTTAACCAGCCATTTCTCGTAGTTATCGTTATTCGTTTCCTTGTGATAATCGCCTGTAGTGTCTTTGGATTTATACATTAAAAAGGCTCTAGGTACAAAGCCTTTTTCATTTCTGGCATGATCAATTATCAAACGTTGACCTTTTGAAATCGGCTTTTTTACTCCTTTTTGCTTATCACTCCAAGTTTTTCCTTTTGTGTGGGATGTATGTATGTAGGACTCATCCATATATAAAAATATATAGATTATATTTTTTCCTTCGCGAAATTTGCGTATTTTATCTAGGTATTCAATTCGTTTGAGCCTTACATCATGCTTTTCTATAAGATTTTTTCGATTATCTTCCATTTTAGTGAACTTAAATCCCATCTCATGAAGTATTTTTCTCAACGTCTTACGTCAGATAACTTAACTTAGCTTTTAATGATTTTATTATCGGCAATTCATTAAAACGCAAGTAAAAATCGTACACCATTCTTCGAACTACATCATAATCAAAATCGTCCATATCTAAGCTTTATTAAGGCCCTGTCATCCCGGCTTATAGACTCCCCTGGAGATCCAAGAGCTGCTGCTTACATCTCCCAAAGGATTGGGCTAGCTATCCAGAGAGGTACTTAATGCAGCATGTGTCATAGGATAGGGTCCATGCTGTATTTTGCAAGTTGTATTTTCTCGCTTGTCGCTCAGTACGTCTCTATTGTTACTGACTAGATAGAAAGGGAAACCCGAGCGACAAACAAGTCGCGTGCAACTTGTCCTAGCCGTGCTGTTAGAGGGGGTGTTCTTTTTATAGTGGTGATTATTATTTATATCTTTAATATTTTCGTAGCTTAGTTTTATTTTAATTTAAATACGTTTAGTTTTAATTTTTAATTTTATTATTCTTGAATTCTGTAAATAAACGAAATAGTTTTTTGGTCTCCCTTTTTTCGGAGAGTGTACTTCATAGTACTGGAATGTGCTTCAGTATCGACTTTGTTTAATATACTGTTCAAAGTTCTTGAAATTTCCGGTGGCACTTGCAACTCTCTCTTGAACCTTCTTAAAATAATTCCTTACATTATAATTTTCATTTTTTTTAAATCTGGCGGCTTCAGTAACAAAATATTTACAAACATTGTAGATCATTTCTCGTGTCTGGCCTAGTAAAGGTTTCCCTTTTTTTTCCTATAGATGCCATCGTACAACTTTAAGTGATTTAAAGTTTGGGGTTTTAACAGCTCTATATATATATTTTAGACTGGACACGACCGCACTCTATCGCACCTGAACCACGACTAGCAAACCATATAAAAGTAGTGTGCGACAGAGACAACGTTCTACGAAGCCGAATTTAGCCGATTCTCTATTTAAAAGGTCGATGTGCAATATTTACCGCCGGGCACTGTACCTACATTGGAGTCTGTAATGAAGGATGTTCAACGATGTTTTGTAGCCGATTTTGAAAATTCTTTTTCATCACACTTGCTCGTAAATAGTGTCCTAACATGCTAGAAAAATCGACCGTAAATCCAAAATAATACCCGCGGGCCTTTTTTTACCATTACGTAACTAAAGTGCGTAATAGCTTTTTTTTTAAATATTATACGTGGACTCAAACTATCACAATACGTCAGGACCCCAATTCTTGTGCCATTCGATATGAAGTTTCATTCGAGATGAAATGTCAGTTGAATACTATTTCCTAACAATCTCGCATAATAAACTATTGATCTCATATGTCACTAGAATCGGACTCCGAACACGTTTGACATTATCTGTGGTAAGTCACAGACAATGATGTAGTCTGCCGCTAATAAGTTAAAAATATGATCTTTTGTCTGATTTTATTTCATTTCCTCGCAATTGTGATGAAAAACATTGTATGTTACACGGGTGGTAAAGGAAATACAAAGCTCGAGTCATTAAAGCCCTCAGCCTTCGGCTTCGGGCTTCTAACAGACTCTCGTTTGTAAGTAATTCTTTCTTTACCACCCTTAATACACAATGTACTATTTTTGTTTGTTAGGGTATACTTCCCTCCTGTCACTAAATCGGTATTTGATGAGGAAATCCGTGAGGAATTGAGGGAATGCCTTAAATCTATAGGCATACATATTATTATAGCGATTTTAGTGTTTTCAGTAACAAGTCCAGCATATTTGCATTAAATGGTACCTATTGCAAGGGTCGCAATAAGATATCCCGATTAATATAGTCGAGTGACTGTGATGAAGCACATTTAAATATTTATTTTATTTATTTATTTATGATTTATTAGAGATCCGCGAGCTTACAAAACAAGATAGAAATGAATTTACGTAACAAAAAGCCAATTAAAGGCTCTCACCGATAGGGACAAAGTATTTAAACATAGCAGAAATAACAGCCAACGCAGGCACACACGCCGCGGTACACCAAGAGAACAAGAGAGCAACCACATGTATACGCAAGAATAAAAAATGGTAGAAAACAAAAAGTGAATCATAAACACTTATAGTCTAAGTAAAGAAATTTTGAGTGAGTAACCGCCTAAGCGTAGATGTAGGTATGTTAAATACATCTAAATCAATGTACCTAGCACAAATGTTGAGGATTTTACCTGCTCGCTACAAGAAGGAGTTTCGCCGATAGTTAGTCGATACAAAGGGAATTTGAATTGGTGGGTTAAAACGCAGTGAGGCCGCTGGCACCCGGAAGCTGACTTTCCTCAAGATATCCGGGCAATCGACTTGTCCTGAGACAATCTTCAGTATGTTAGGTCAGCAATCTCGCGCCGCTTGTACAGTGGCAGAAAGTGGTGACGTTGACAAAGGGTAATGTTATCTGCAGACTTGTAATTTATCTTTAGCCGAAAAGATAGAAATCTTTAAAACTTTTTCTGTACTCTTTAAATTCGGTCAACATAACAGTTATATTTAGGGTTCCAAATTTGCGATGCGTACTCAAGATTGCTTCTTACCAAAGCACAGTGCTGGATCTCAAGGTTTTAGCTTGAGTGAAATGTGTACAGCTTCTCGTGACGAATCCCAACGGTTTGGAGGCTTTATTTATAATAGCTTCCACATGTTTTTCGAAGATTAGTTTGCTGTCGTGAGTTATTCCAAGATCACGGACCCAGGGTTCGGTTGAAAGTTTTAGTCCCTTCAAGCTGTAATCGAAGTCTACAGCTTGGGTCTTACGTGTTAGGTTACTGAAAATTTGGCTAGATTTAGATCCAATTTATGGAGTTCGCAGTACGATTCAAGTCGACTTAGATCAGCTTGTAGACGGCCCGCATCCGCAACTGAAGAAATGTCAGAAAATAATTTCATGTCGTCATCGATTGACATCGTTTATGAAAAGGGCGAACCGTAAAGGACCTAATTATGACCCCTAGGGCACACAACGCTGGGTTCGTACAACCAGGTGGATTGTTTGGTGGACATTATTTACTACACCAGCTTGGGATCTTCTATTGATATAAAATGCGAACCACCGAAGGAGGTCTCCTTTTATACCAGCAATTATGATCAATCTGATTAAAAAGTTTTGCTATAGTCGATTTAAATGACATCCACCTGCCGCCCATTAACCATGGAGTCCGTCAGGAAGTCGTTAAAAAGTACTAGGTTAGAGACTGTCGACCGACCCCTTACAAACCCATGTTGGGAAGGATTGATGGATTGTTTTAGAGCTATGTACAATAGAGAATGTCAGCCAGTTCAGATCTTTGACTTAAAAAATCTCGTTGAATTAAACATAAAAAATACCTGTAAAAAAATAATTTCGATACGTCAAATAGATGTGAGAAGGCTAGCGCTCACGTATGATGACGTCATTGCTTAACAGCGGTACGCGCCCCTTAATATGATGGAGTAAGTTTACAGGGCTATCTGCCGTTCTCAGAGACGTCAATTAAATTGTATGCTTGTTTAGTGACGTGTTGTCTTATTCTATTGCCATAGCAAAGAATGTGACAGCAGCAACTTTAATCAAGCATTAAATTTAATTGACGTTTCTGAGTGCGGCAGTTTATCTTTTTAACCGTAATAAATAACCAGTTGAAATTTTCACAGAATACGAGTTATTATAAACCCTATCGTTTAAAATTATAAAATGAATACTAAATCAAATCCCAAGAGCGGTCAATCCCATACAAGAAACGTGAAAAAAACCGCATTTTTATACGGACTGTATAAAATGAAAACAATGAAAGCGCTTATAATGGCTATACTTTTTTAAGCTTAAATTGTTGTCTAACTTTCATAGATTAATAGAAATCTTAAGTAGCACTCCTACAAATATGTGTCAAAGCTGATTTTATCAAAACGATGTTTTCAGCGGTCACCCAGGTAACGAATGATAAACGATCAGAGATATGAAGTGATTTTGAGTTAAAGAGTACAAAAAGGCTGTAATTTGTTCTTACTATTAAGGGTCGGAGGGACAAGGTCCTTATAAGACACCTTTTTTTTTTTTTTTTTGCGCTGGGGAAATGCTTTTACGCATACCACCCAGGTCCAGGGGGGCCTGGGATGGTTATGTGGGACTCACCAACCGAGAACGGCCGGAATACCCAATTTTCCAAAAACCCAGCGGTAAACCATCTGCGTCCTTCGGGGAGGTGCCACGCGATCACGATCAAGCGCATTCGGCTGTGGCACCTCGACGCTAACGACTCCAGGAGGGCGCCTTGGTTTACTAAGGCACCTCCTTATAAGACACCTAGTTTAGGGTTACCTAGTTTAGGGAACAGGAACCCAACTCCATCCTAGCCAAATTTTTGTCCAGTACTGGATAATTATACTACAAAAATCTTAGTGATACGTTAATGTAAACTAGGCTACTCATGTAATTTGCTGAAATAAACGATTGATTGATTGATTTAAATAAGTTACACTTGTAAAGGATAAGCAATGAATTAATGAACGATGCGATAGGGAAGTGGACACTAGGGGGCACGTGAGAAACTTGTCTCTGCATCTCTTTTCTATTAATAGGGTGACCGGACTATGCCCATAAAATGGATTTATCTAAGAATTTATAAAATATTATACTATTATTTCATCCAGTCAACTTCATACCTACGATTTTATGCACACATGTTAATTCTTAACCGAGCCTTAACACTTCTGATTACGTATCCTATTTGACACTGTACATGCTCTGGTTCTCACGATAGCAGTTCTTTGGCGAGTCCTAGGCAGCTAAGCGGTGACGAGGCAATATCATATTACAGTACAAACCAACTACGAAGTGGACTATACATGTTGCTTGTCATATTTGATCCTTTGATCAATAACCTTCGGTAGGTTCCCAAGATAAAATAGAATTAGCTAAACATGCTGCGCCAACCCCCGAGAAGTGGACGAAGGGAGTTGTTGTTATTGCGGTGTTGTTACAGAAGCCTAATTGTGGAAGCCCGACTCACTCTTGCCCGGTAACTTTCAATTAAAACGACACAATGGCGATAATTACTTTAATTAGTTTTATTACAGCAATGTCAGTAAAAACTTGTACTTGCACAATGTAAGGTTTCGTAATCATAGTTATGCCCCGCTCCCTCGCCTCATCTTAGCTAGCGATTCTGAGGAGTCCGGTTTATAATGTCAAGGTCTCATAATACCGAGATCTCACAATGCCGAGATCTCATAATGCCGAGATCTCACAATGCCAAGATCTCATAATACCGAGATCTCACAATGCCAAGATCTCACAATGCCAAGATCTCATAATGCCGAGATCTCATAATACCGAGATCTCACAATGCCAAGATCTCATAATACCGAGATCTCACAATGCCAAGATCTCACAATGCCAAGATCTCATAATGCCGAGATCTCATAATACCGAGATCTCACAATGCCAAGATCTCACAATGCCAAGATCTCATAATACCGAGATCTCACAATGCCAAGATCTCACAATGCCAAGATCTCATAATGCCGAGATCTCATAAAACCGAGATCTCACAATGCCAAGATCTCATAATGCCGAGATCTCATAATGCCGAGATCTCACAATGCCGAGATCTTATAATGCTGTGATCTCACAATGCCGGGATCTTATCTTCAGTTCCGAAAATATGCGATACCCATATCGCATATTCTATAGTAATATTTCCACCAAACGGCCCGCATCGGATCGGATCGGATAGAATACGAACGGATGCGGCGACAACCGATCGTGTCCGGCGACATTTCGACGCGTACGACCGGGCGGTAACAGCCGTTCGCGGCCGACAGGATGTCGACGCACACGAACGGCACCGTACGGTTGCTTGCGAACGTATTCGCACCCAGTCAAATAGTTTCGTTCCTACCTTGTTTTTGAGTTCACTTTCGAGATTCCAATCCGTTGCGGGCCGTTTGGTGGAAATAGTGCTTATAGAGAAAATAAATGATTTATGGCAAACTACGTTCAAGGGAAGTGGCCGTTTAGTACTTTGCGTGTTTGGAGCAACGCGTATTATGGCCCAATGCGTTTATTTGGGATTATGCGTTTTTGTTGACATGCGTCAAATTAATAAAAAACAGAAAATATAATTTATTATTATTATATCATTTGAAAACACATATTTAACAAAACAAAATACTTTTTCTTCATAGTATTCAAATCAAATACGAGTATTCCGGCTCGATCCTTACATTATCATTGTCAATAATACTATCACTTATATCGACCTAAAATATCTCTTGTTTCGCGATGGAAATCCTCTTTAAAAATTGTATTGGTGAAATTTCTTGATTGGAAAGCACTTTTAAATATGTCTTGTATATTTTTTCAAATTTTACATATTTCCGCTTTTGAGAACAATGCAATGTAAACAACGATTTTTTGAGTTTCATATTTTGTAATTTTGCTTCTTTTTTTATGTTGTATAAAAACAAAATTAATGTGGGTTTGTGAGGCATTCGGACGTTTAATCGGCGGTGCCATGATTCGATGCAATTGGTTGTGCGATGCCTCGCATTCGAACAGTCTATGATAGACCCCATCTCACCCCATTGTTTTAGGAAATATTTTTTGAACTTATTCATTGGTTCGCAGTCAGGACCGTTCTCGGCAATAGTTGCCCAAGCGTCATTTACATAGGACGCAGGCAAGAGCGGTAAGTTCGCAGTTAATCTTGCCGTTTCTCTTCCTTCTTTTGAGGTGGTCAGTTTCATGTCCTTTGCGTGTTTCCATATGGCTTGATTGTAATGGAAGTAACATCCCGTCAATTTTGAACCCTTAAATACAGTTTTAAATGCATTCATTTGTGCAACTTCGAAATCACATTTATAATTTTGAATGTTGATTATGATATCACGTCACGTAATATTGTAAATAATGCGTTATATGTTTCTTGTTTTTTGTTTGGGAGTAGTGCGAACACTGCAGGAACTACATTAGTAGACGTATCTCCACTGGCTGCGTCGACGTGGATAGTAAAAAGTTGTCTAAACGGTTTCGGGCATCTTTTGAACGTTCCGTCTCCAAAAAACTGTTTGTTGTGGTTGCCATGTGATTTCAACCATTGCCTGCTGTATTTGGTGCAAAAAACAAACATTTTTTCATCTGCATCACATTCGTACTCAGCCACTAGAAAATCTTCGGCAATCATTTTTGGAATTTCCACATGAATACAATTTAAATATTCTGTATTTTTAACATTCAGGAATCTTTTGCGAGCTCTGTATAAGCTGTGTTTCACGGACTCGTATGATGCGGTGCTGCAGCTAGGAAACTCTGATATTGTATTATCAGTTTCTGTCTCCAACTCCAATAATGTACATTCGAAAATTTTTTTTACTGGTTCCATACTTGTGCATACCTCCTTTTTACAGACATTAATAATTTCATCCCTTTTATTCTGAATATAGTTGCGTTTGCAACTGTGAATGCTTTGTCTTAATACAGTTGATCGACTTTCATCAAGGGATATCGATGCACTGCACTCTTTCCGGTCTCTTGCACAACGCCATCGGCTACCACTTTTGATGATGGTGTCGAAATTGTAGCGGTAGCCGTCGTACAATAGTCCTTGATTACTTTTATTATTGGATATAAATATTAATTCCTTTTTAAACATTTTCTATCAGTCGCAATTATCATACCACGCACAATAGAATAATTGAAAATTATCGCTGTCATTTGACAATTATTGTCAAGTGGAGAACAAAGTTTTTTTTATTTAATCACATATAAGCGGCGTTGCGAGGAAAAATCCACCAAAAGGAGACTGAAGCTAGTAAAACAAAACAATCCTATTGGTGGAATTTTCCTCGCAACGCCGCTTAGCTGCCTCGCACAGCTCTGGTGGAAACGCAGCCTAAGTCTTAGTTTTACATACTTTTGTTGTTAATTTAGGATTAATTTAGTTTTAGAATTACAGTTAATATTAAATGCCCGTTAAAAGTGATGAATCTTTAATCAACTTAAGAATTCTTAAATAATAAAATAAAACAAGTAACTTAACCTTCTTTCAATTTTCTGTAAAATACTAATTAAGACCTATTTACAGGTATCATTTTGCGATCTAGTCATCGTGAAACACTGTCATTTTGCAATAGTCATTATGAAACCTCGTCATTTTGCAATCTAGTCTTTATGAAACCTCGTCACTTTGCGATCTAGTCATTATGAAACCTCGTCATTTTGCAATGTAGTCATTATGAAACCTTGTCATTTTGCGATCTAGTCATTATGAAACCTCGTCATTTTGCAATCTAGTCATTATGAAACCTCGTCATTTTGCGATCTAGTCATTTTGCGATCTAGTCATTATAAAACCTAGTCATTTTGCGATCTAGTCATTTTGCGATCTAGTCATTATAAAACCTAGTCATTTTGCGATCTAGTCATTATGAAACCTAGTCATTTTGCGATCTAGTCATTTTGCAACCTAGTCATTTTGCGTTCTAGTCATTTTGCGATCTAGTCATTATGAAATCTAGTCATTATGAAACATAGTCATTTTGCAATTTCTTGTTGTCATTATAAACCGGACTCATTCTGAGGGGCAATTTCGCCGAGACTGGAACAGTGCAGTCATTGAAGCATTATTGCTCCGAATTTTGTTACTGTGAACCGAATTGCATACAATTTTCGAATTAGGTTCATCTTACCCTTAACTTCAAAAGTGAAAATGATTTGAACTCCGCAACCACCCTGGGGGTGGTTGCCATCCCTTCTCGGGGGTGTTTTTTTTTTCTTTAAAATAACCTCGGATATCGATAGAAGACCTAATGTTAAGCAAAAAATCATCTATAAAGTTTTTCGAAAAATCCAATACTTTTCAAGTTATTGGCAATTGAAAATTCGCAATTTTTTCACGTTTGTCATCGGTTTTTTGCAAATATCTCCAAAAATATACGTTTTATCGAAAATTTTATAAAGAACAAAATTGTAGCAGGTAAAAAAATGAACAATTTGGTTTTTATAAAGTATTGTAAGTAAAATATTAAGCTAGATATTAAAGATCAAAGCCGTTTATTACTGTCTGAAATTTAATCGATGTGGTCAATGCCATCTAGCGGCGAGTAGATGCATTTTATGCATTCTAATAAAAAAGGGTTTTGTAGTGCTTGAAATAAGCTTTTAAATGAGCACTATTAAAAGTCTTTTGCACGTAAAATAAGTGAGCTGTATTGCAAATAAGAGGAGCATCTAATGTTTTTTCTTTTAAATCAATGGGTTTCATAAGTGCCATTTCCACCAAAATTAAAGTTAATAGTATTCCGCCTAGAATTAATTTTATTATGAAGAGTTTGATAGATTGTATCAGTTTGGCTGCTTCAGGACACATATTATTCAAAAAAGTCACGATTAAAAAAGATATAAAAATTTCAAATTCTTAAAACATCCACCTTTTTTTCATAATATCTCAAAAATGACGACAGATACGTATAAAAGTGTAGGGATAAAAAATTTACGTATTTTTCTGACAAACAATTTGGTTTTTTTGTTTTTTCTGTCAAACAAAAAATGACGGAGATATGATTGTTTAAAAAGCGCGTGGCAGCGCAATCACAGCCTCTCTTAAGCCCTTTAACCCTTCACCGTTTTAGAAAATGGTTTTTTACTATATATTGCAATGAGGGATGTTGTAGCTCTCTTAATTACCTTTACAATGGTTTTTTATAAATTGTGATAGCATGAAAATTGAAGGAGTTATGGTCCAAAAACTTATCATATTTTTTTCTACATAGTAACTGAAAATTTCGGAGTGTGAATATTTGGAGCAATGTGAAAGTACGCAGTATAATAGAGACCCAAAACTATTGTAATGTGTATATATATATATATTATATGGCTCATATATTTTGAAAACGTAGGCATGAATACATACCAACGTTCTTATATGAGTAAGGCCGCGAATTTTGACGAATTTGGACGTTTCAAATTTAACATGCTCATAAAAAAAAAATGGTAGCAGTAATCATATATATTTACTGTTTTAATATAGGGGTAGTTTTAAGGGTAGAAAAGCTTAAGAATATGATAATCATTTTCGAGAGTGTGGAATAATATTTAAATCCTTTTCATTTTATAAAAAAAAAAATATAACAATTTTTTATCAAGTGGTACTTTTCAAGGGTTGAAAGGGGGTTAAAATTTGATAATTATTATAGAGAATATAAAATATTACCTACTCTATACTTACATATTTTTATGTCATACCAAAGTATTTTTTTGTGTTTTTTTTTTTTTTTTTTTTTTCAATTGGGTAAGTAAAGTTTTTGGAAGAGATGTAAATTATATTTATTTTCGATAGTCGTCATCCTGAAGATCATGGAACTGCGGCTCTTTTACTTTTATTTTCTCTAATATTTTAGAAATCTTTTTTTTAGTTATGAAGTTGACATTTGTAAACTTTAATGACCGACAAGCTTGTTGCCTTCGTATTTAATGAAATAGAAAAAAAAACTGTCACTTCTATATCTGTCAACGTCAAATCAAATCAAAGTAAACAAACAGTTCAGTTCAAATAAGTAAATTCAAGTAAATCTTTGTAATACTCCATTTCCACAGTCCGTGTGGGATTGCCTGAATTCATTGCGTGGATTGTACAATTCAAAAGTGCTCTCGTGGCTATCAAAAAGCAGGGCAAGAGTCGTCGAGAAAGGACGAAATCGGTGTCCAAGAAGAAGTGCCAAAGGGTTCGAAAATAAATCGTAGACCAAATATCGTGCAAAGGACTTAGAGCAAAGCGGCAAAACGAAAGTCCGGAGTTCGTTCTGAGATCGTCAAAAATATTTCTAAAAACACTGATCACATGAAACACAAGCAAACAGAAAAGAGCCGTTGTATTGAATCGTTTGTTTACTTTGATTTGATTTGACAATGACAGATATAGAAGTGTTTTTTTTTCTTTTTCATTAAGTACGAAGGCAACAAGCTAGTCGGTCATTAAAGTGTACAAATGTCAACTTCATAACTAAAAAAAATATTTCTAAAATATTAGAGGAAATAAAAATAAAAGAGCCGCAGTTCCATGATCTTCGGGATGACGACTATCGAAAAAAAATACAATATACATATCTTCCAAAAACTTTACTTAGCCTATTGTTTGCAAGGGTTGTAAGATTTTCAAGGGGTTGAAAATTATTTTAATATGAGGTAATAGTGTTAGAAAACACTACAATTTCACCACTTACTATTAGACATGTTTTCTAGCGATAAAATGGCTCAATGTAAATTTTTCCATTAAGGGGTTGTTTACACCCCTTAAAAATAATAGGCGGAGTTCAGATCATTTTCACTTTTGAAGTTAAGGGTAAGATGAGCCTAATTCCAAAATTTCATGCAAATCGGTTCACAGTAAAAAAAATCGGAGGTAAGACCTTATTTTTCGCTTCAATGACTGCACTAACAGGGCCGCAACAACGTGCGATCAAGACGCTGTCCAATCTCTGATGTCGACGTTACCAAAGAAAGTCAAAAATGGCCAAGGGCGTTTGATAATTTGAAATACTTTTGACAATTTATTCATATGTAGTACGAAGAAGAGTAGAAAAGGATTTTTCAGATAAATAAATATATCAAAACGGTATATAATATGTTACTTTAGTTGTATTTATACTTAACGATACAGTCCTTAGGTACTAACAAGTCGTTAGGCAATAATCCTTGAACCAATGAAGCCCATGAAGGCTAAGTGAACTAAGTAGTCGTAATGGTTGCTCTCTTCACTGCGTACCGACAGAACTTTAAGTAGGTAGCAAGAATTACAGAGTAGCTGTCGATACGAATGTGGAATTAAAAATGCCGTTCATTTATCTTTTAAACAACATTAAACATACGTTATTTCGACCGTTACGTTTTTCACCAGTACCACTAGCATGATTACAGGTGACCGGCAAGATTCAGCTTTTTAATTATTTCTTAACATTTTTTCATTTTTTAGGGTTCCGTAGTGAAACTAGGAACCCTATAGTTTCGCCATGTCCGTCCGTCCGTCCGCAGCCTAGCTCAGAGACTCTTAGTACTAGAAAGCTGTAATTTGGCATGAATATACATATTAACAAAGTGAACTAAAATCGTCAGGCTCCTCGACTCGTATAATGTGCTATTTTGTAAAATAGATATCCTTGTTACCAATGCGCATATTTATAGGAACCAAATATTAGACGTGCTTAAAGTTTTTTTTTTTTTTTTATGGCATAGAGATGACAAACGAGCACACAGGCCAACTGATGGTAAGTGGAAACTGTGACCCATAGACATTCGCATACACAAGACTGCAATGCAATCCTAAGACTGCAAATGCGTTGCCAACCCTGAGGACTAAGATGGAATGCCCCTATGCTAGTCATTTCACCGGCTGTCTTATCCCCAAACTGAAACCACCAGCCCAGCCGGTGAAATGACTACCATAGAGGCATTCCATCTTAGTCCTCAGGGTTGGCAACGCATTTGCAGTCTTAGGATTGCTCTGCAGTCTTGTGAATGCGAATGTCTATGGGTCACAGTTTCCACTTACCATCAGGTGGCCTGTGTGCTCGTTTGTCATCTCTATGACATAAAAAAAAAAAAAAAAAACTGGAACACAACAATGCGAACACTGCTGTTTGGCGGTAGGTTAATGGATAAGATGGTGGTAGCGATCCGGACGGATCCTGCACAAGGTCCTACCACCCGCAAAACTTACTACTTACTACTAGAACTACTAGGCTAGCCCATCACTATGTATAGTTTTACCAACATAAAAATAAATACGTACTTAGTTTTAGCTCTGTGTCCATGTGTGTGTTTGTGTATTGTGCGTTGGCGTGCGTGCGCTCGTAAGCCCATGAGTGCGAGCGCGCGTGCTGTATGTAGTCTGCATGTGCTCGCGCACTGATTTTGCTCGCGAGCCACTAATTGTAAGCGTCGCGTCGTAGTGCGATTATGTAAGCGAGAAGCAAGATACAGTATTTTTCTTACGTTACTCGTGTAACTTCTTATGGATATACCATCTTATTCATAAGAGTAGGTACAATGAACCTGTTTTGGTTAATGTATGTTTTATCATTTTTCATCACACTTGCTCGTAAATAGTGTCCTAACATGCTAGAAAAATCGACCGTAAATCCAAAATAATACCCGCGGGCCTTTTTTTACCATTACGTAACTAAAGTGCGTAATAGCGTTTTTTTTAAAATATTATACGTGGTCTCAAACTATCACAATACGTCAGGACCCCAATTCTTGTGCCATTCGATATGAGGTTTCATTCGAGATGAAATGTCAGTTGAATACTATTTCCTAACAATCTCGCATAATAAACTATTGATCTCATATGTCACTAGAATCGGACTCCGAACACGTTTGACATTATCCGTGGTAAGTCACAGACAATGATGTAGTCTGCCGCTAATAAGTTAAAAATATGATCTTTTGTCTGATTTTATTTAATTTCCTCGCAATTGTGATGAAAAACATTGTATGTTACACGGGTGGTAAAGGAAATACAAAGCTCGAGTCATTAAAGCCCTCAGCCTTCGGCTTCGGGCTTCTAACAGACTCTCGTTTGTAATTCTTTCTTTACCACCCATAATACACAATGTACTATTCTGTCAAATTCAAATTTCGCAATGAAGAATAAGGCCAAAACATATTTACAGCATACTTTACATAAAAGGTGTGAGGTTGGGGGCGGAAGTTGAGAGGGTTTGGTTTTTCCGTTGCGTCGCGAAAGTTAGGCTTACAAAAAGTATAGGTAATTTTCGTGACGCGGCGGAGAGGTTAGATTTTCTTAATTCTTGTCCTTAGCAATGTGCACTTTATTTTTTATTTGTTTGGGATGCGCCCGTTTACGAATGGGAGGGTTAGTATAGTATAATATATAAAAAATATACTAGTATAAGTAGGCACTGTAATCTGAAAAGCTCATCTAATATGTAATTGTGGTTAACGGTGTTGGTCACACAAATGTTATCTATATTCTTTAAGTTTGTTTCTGTAATTTAATTCCTTGTTGTGACTGTCTGTTGATCCAAATAAATAAAAAAAAAACTTGTTTTTTTTTTAGTGTTGGTACTACACTCGCGGTCAAATAATTCGGGTCAGAGTGCGTTTTTCATACAAACGAGGCTATTTCGAAGCCTTGGTCCCTAGCCAGGGGTTGTTTTGAGTGAGGTTTAATGGTGGATACTCCAAGGTTCAATAGAGGAGGTCAAAAGTTCTTAAGAAAACTAACTGATAGCACAATCAGTTGACACCACAGCGAGAGAGTTTGGGTCAGCATTTGGATTTCCTTACATTTTATTGTAATTTTAGATGTTTTTTCTGAAGATGCACAATTCCGGCGTTAGCCGCAGATTCAATCAGTTGGGTGTCCTAGGCACTCTGGAAGTCCTGTATCGATGCTCGGGGTATCCATCATCAGATTTCACTACAAGCATCCCTTGGCGAGGAACCAAAACTTCGAAATAGCCTCGTTTGTATGAAAAACGCACTCTGACCCGAATTATTTGACCGCGAGTGTACATACACGTTCCGTGGGCGAAGTTTTTCTTTACCCCATACTGTGGGGTGAAGTTGGATAGGTCTTTCATACTTATTTGTTATACAAGGGGGGAAAGTTGTATTTTACCTGCGAGTGTTCATTTGAAACACGAGCTAGCGAAAGGATTCTATGATAAAGGGTCTGTACTATCAATTTTGTATCCCGTAATTCCAAAGGTGTTAATACGTCTTCGTCTCTCGAATCACTCATTTTTAATAATAAAACAAACTAGAAAAACGTGCGAATATTTAACGTTGACGGCTCAATTGAAAAGTATTGGCTTAAGTTTTTTTTGATTATTTCGGATGCGTTTTGTTCGCACATCGACTTACTTGGACTGTGAGAACATTATATCCGTTTTTACAACAATAATGAAGGTTAATGTAATGTTGAATGGTGATATTTATGAATTAAAATAAAGTTGTAAGACTATTTTAGTGTTTTTTACTCGATGCAATTCATTATTGTGATGTTAAAAATTCAACACTTTTAACGTTTTACGTTTTGTTAACTGTCAAATATCACTTAAGCTGCCTTCAAATGTCAAAAATCTTTCACCACATGTGGATAAAAAGCGATTTTCGCAATAGATATCAAACAAACAAATAGTAGCGCATACGAATTTATAAGAAAAACTATCACGACTAATGGTGGATTCAGCCAAACGAGAATAAGGTCTTATACCTAGATTACACGCTGAATTTGTATAGATTAATCTCGGAGTATCTTAGTCTTATTCCAGTTTGGTAACATCCATGGTACGTAGACTTAATTAGTTCCTGAGAAAGACTACTATAGAAGAGTACTATAGAAATCATCTAAGATCCAAATAACTTTAAACAGAAAGTTAGTTTACACGTCATGTTGTTTTTTGAGATAGTTTTTTGCGTTTGTCGTAACGGCTTCGGAACCCTACACTGAGCATGGTTGCGTGCGTCAGACATGCTCTTGCCCGGTTTTTTATGTTTTGAAAATTATTTGGGAGTGCTTGTTTAGCTATACCGAAACTTAAAGATATAATAATAAGCTTTAAAAACCTGCTAGAGGCACCATTATCCAATCATTAAATCAGAAGTTATTGGTCTCCAAAGTTAACTGCTTGAAACGGTACTGATGTTAGTAGTTTGGAATGACTATTTTAGAATTGGTAATGATAAAAGGAACTGGTAATGACGAATATTAAAATATTTTTTATGTAATGGATTTATTTCGTATAAAATAAACTGTACAACAAGAATGTTATTTTATAATAAGAGATCTTATTAAGTTAAATTTTTTCTGTATAATTTCTGATTTTTAGGGTTCTGTAGTCAACCTAGGAACCTATAGTTTAGCCATGCCAGTATTGCCAGTCCGTCCGTCTGCAGCTTAGCTCAGAGAGTTTTAGTTGTAGAAAAGTGTCATTTGGCATGAATAAACATATTAGTCACGCCGACAAAGTAGTAAAATAAAATCTTGAAAATATGTTATTTTAAGGTAGGTAATCGTAACGTGGGGATGTATTTTTTTCTCGTCTACCCTGAACTGTTTTTCAATAAGGATTATTAAGATTTCCAGTGCTAATTTTGGCAAGAGTCAAGTGTCGCCCCCCTACTAAAAATCAGAAAAATATCTTAAATGAAAGTAGGTACCTAAGTACTTATAAAAAAAAATAAAGAAGAAATTTCACGACTAAGAAGACTTGGTTCCTGAGATACAGGCGACTATAGTGTTCGTACCTTTTAAAATCACCAATGACAACACCAAATAACTCGCATAGAATATTAGTTCATACTTTTTGTTTTTTGAGATGTTTTTTGTATACCCTACACTGAGCATGGTCAGACATGCTCATGGCCGGTATTTTTCATCATAATAAGATTATTAGATAGTATCCCTATATTCGAAGGACCCCCAACATTGACATTTGTTTCACTTGAAGTCGTTGCCTGGGCGTGTTTGTAATATTTTTCAGAACGTCATTACCATACTGTCTTTTTGTGGCTATGAGGGGTACCACTGGTTGTTCGAGAATAGATGGGGTTATATCTAACTTTGGCAATTTCAGAAAACCAAGATGTTTCATATGGTCCCGCAGCCACATTCAAAGTAACTTGCTTTGCGAAATGTAAAATTTCATAGGTTCCATTTATCCATAACAGTTGAAATTTAAAAAAAAACAATGTTCAAAATATTTATTCAGTAAATAGGCCACACGAGGGCTCTTTTACACGTCGGTAATATAGGGTGAGTCTACCAGCGCTTCGGACAAGACCATCATTGCGGAGAAGAAACGCCGCAAGAAACTCCAGCTGAAGGTCATTTTTTCAATCATAAAAACATAATAGTACTTAAAACTTAGTTACATTAAGTAAAGTAAGTTACATTAGGTAATAAAATAAAGTAATAAATAATAAATTCTTAAAACTACTAAAAATAAAATCATTATAAATGTAAGGTCAATAATTGATTCCAGCAAGGGTGAATATCAGTACTTTTATTCAGAATGTTCTTTCTTTCTCTGTGATGATTGCCTCAGGTACATCAATTATAATGACATTCTCCTCGTTATCTCTGATCACACGCATGAACTTACAAGAAGTACCTACATCAACGCCGTGACTAACACAGTAATCAACTGCCCGCTTTAATGTTCTTACCATACCATCAGGGACACCTTTGCCATGAACTGTTTCTATAAGTTAAAACGATTAGATTTAATCATTAAACAATGTTAAGAAGAACTCTTTTTCGTTAATTTCCCTTTCAAACCCGAAAGAACATAACCACGAATTTTAAAGAAAAACTATCACGACTAAGTAGACTGGATACAGGCGACCAAAGTGTTAATGCCTACTAAAATTTACGATTGTTTCATTTTTCGGCACATTCCTTTTTGGACATATTCCGTTTTCGGCATATTCTTGTTTCGGCACATTCCGTTTTCGGCATAAATCATCATATACAACAATTGAAATTAATCCTAGGTACATTTATTTTTATTCTCAAGACAATATATACAGGGTGTTAACGGGGTCGTGATACAAGTGATCACCTCTGTGTTCTGCCCGCGAATATGAGCAACTTTCCCTATGGAACCAGCTTGGAAATCGGGAAAAAAAAATCAGCTGCTTCATACATTTTGGTCGAGTACCTACCCCTGTTCTTGTTCTATGAAACAGCTGATTTTTTTTCCCGATTTCCAAGCTGGTTCCATAGGGAAAGTTGCTCATATTCGCTGGCAGAACACAGAGGTGATCACTTGTATCACGACCCCGTTAACACCCTGTATACAACGTGTTACAAAATACCCCGTAAAAAATATAATAAATCATCAAAGCCAAAAATATTGTCAACCCTAGTAAGCTGTCATGTCAGGGAACCGGAGTTAGCATAGATTATTTTAACAGAGTGGCCTACCTACCAATTTAATAATTGTCAACTTTAATGGTTTCAAAGCCTTATCCCGAGCGAGGTTGTGCATTGAACAAGGCGAAGCTCACTTTGAGCCGCTCCTGTAAATTTGACGTTCATTAAGAAAAAGTAAGTGTTAGTTTAGGTTTCTTCGTTAGGTTAGGTCTTTTAGAATCTTCCAAAACTCGACTTGTAATATTTATCTAATCGAATTCTGTACATTTTGTTAGTATGTCTCTTGATGGTTTCACGAATTAGGTAAAAATGTACATAAACATTCTGCGTAGTTTACTCTTTAATTTTACTGAAATAGGGTTTGCACATCAATGAAAACAATAATGGTTTTATTTATTTTGCCGGTAAGTCATACGGTAATAGTACGATTCTCAAATATTGTAAATGGACTTATTATGAGGCACCATTTAACCCCCTTTCGGCTTTACGGGTATTTTTGTAACACCTTGTATATATATATAAATATAAATAGCATGCAAGATATGGAAAAAAATATCAGGAGCGGGCAGTTGTAGATGATTTTGTAAATAAAAAAATAAACGTAATGGAATGTTTAAATAGGCTTTGCCGACTTTTATAAAAGACGGGTCTATGAAGCATATGAATTTAGATACCTAGTTGGTTATCATAAGTTAGTTGCCCAATTATTATACTCGTAAGTAATCAGTGTAGGTACTGTTTAACTTTTGTCTTTTATGTTTATTGATTAAAATTTAATATTTTACTAATAAATATTATTTTATTTTATTACGCAAGCAAAGTCACAAGTATTTCATAGTATAATTTATTTACTAAAATGTGCCGAAACAAGAATATGCCGAAAACGGAATATATCCAAAAAGGAATGTGCCGAAAAAGGAATCAAATTTACTACTACTCTTGTATTACCCATTTTCAAAGGTGGCGATAAGACTAACGTAATTAACTATCGACCCATGTCTAAGCTATGCGTATTTAAGAAACTTTTTGAAAAAATCTTAACGGAGCAGTTGACAAATGCTGTTGCCCGGCATATTTCCCCTCAACAGTATGGTTTTGTAAGAGGTCGCAGCGTCGAATCTAATCTAATAAACTTTACTGATTTTGTTATATGTGCCCTGCAGGAGGGCTATCTGGTGGACGCCATTTATACTGATTTCTCAAAGGCATTTGACAAAATTAGTCAATATACGCTTTTGTCAAAGCTCTCCGACATCGGTGTACATGGCAGTCTTCTAAGATGGATCCAGTTTCACGAAAGCAGACGCTCACAAGCGGTTGCTGTAAAAGGTTACATGTCCATGTTTTTGGAAATCACCTCTGGTGTACCTCAGGGGTCGCACCTAGGCCCGTTGTTGTTTATTCTTTATATAAACGATATCGTTAGCGTCGTAAGTAACAATCGTCATCACTTACTGTACGCAGGTGATATGAAAATTTATCGTTTGGTTTCCACCATTGAGGATTGCATCGGTGTCCAACTTGTTTTGGATAACCTTGCCTCATATTGTAGTTGTAACTCTTTGTTTCTCAATTTGGATAAATGTTTTATCATCACATTCATCACTTACTCTAGACAACGCAATCCTTTAGTTTTCAACTATAAACTTTCCGGTAGAGGTATTGAACGCGTAAGCAGCGTAAGAGATCTCGGCATTACACTCGACTTTCAGATGAATTTTATGAAACATGTTGACATTATAACGTAAAAGGCTTTTAAACAGAGTTTATTCTTCGTATATGTCAACCTTTCAGAAATATGACCTATAAAGTGCTTTTCTTCGGAGCTTACTTGAATTTGGTGGTGTGGCGTGGAGTCCAAATGATGCATTACAGTGTAATGATTACACCATTCATTGCCCGTGGTCCTACTGTGTAGTCCTACTGATCAATTTGAATATCAAATTAACAGGGTCGACGGAGCTCCGCTGGCGCGGAGCTCCTATTTCTGGGTGGTTTGGGCCTCCGGCCCTGCTGCAAAACTAACATAACCTAAACCTACCTCGTATTTATGAATTTTATGATATTAATTTTAGTCAGTAGGACTACGCAGTAGGACCACGGGCAAACGACTCATTACACATTGATCGTATCGAACGAATACAAAACAAATTTTTGAAAGCACTGTTTCAGAACAGGCCCTCATACATAGCATTGTTTTAACAAAGCAACCTTTAGTAGTTTTCACAATCTGCCAAGTTTGGTTAATCGTAGGGTTCTCATAGATACCACGTTTCTTAGCAAATTACTTCATAACAAGATCGACTGCCCAGCTCTATTGGAACTCTTCCGGTTTCGGGTCCCGCGCACCTCCTCACGTGTTACATCATTTCAGTTTAATAACAATATTTGTCGGATTAATTACGCTAAACACCGGTTTATTTATCGTGCTACCCAATTTTATAATGATAAAACTGTGTGTCATCGATATTTTTCATGAAGGTGTAAGTTCATTCAAGCATAAAGCAGCAAAAATTATTATTACAATGAATAGTATTTTATTGCTTTGTAAGCAGCGTATGAGTAATTAATATCTCATCATAACATAAGATTTATGTAATGTGAGAACAACACCAATAGACAGTTTTCGTTACCGAACAACTTGGAGATCTCCGGTGTACCTTTAATTAAAGGAGAAAAGTTGCTTAACGTCCTTCGCGACATATCTACAAAGGTCGGATTTCCCCTGAGTGACAGCGATGACAGCGATGTCGATGTTATTCATCGTGAGCGCCGTTTCCAATCGGAACAGAGTGATATGCAGATGAATAGCAGACTGCGAGCTATTATTGTTAGATTAGCCTAACAACAGCTGACATCAGCCTGTCGGGCCACGCCGCTCCCGTGTACGTTGGGAACCACCTCACTTCGGCTAACAAGCTGTTACTGAAGCAGGCCAGACAGTTGCGACTAGAACATAACTATACTTTCCTATGGATTCGCGATTGTAAAATATTTATTCGCAAAACTGAACAAAGTAAAGTTACAAATATAAATAATGAATCTGATCTAAAAAAAAAACAAGTGACTGTTAAGTTCTTTAATACACCATGGTCTCTAGAATGTTTACTTTGCTCGCGTACTTCTACAAAAAATACTCGTGTTTATTTTTACCTACGCAGGGTCAACATTGTGCTAAATACGAGTACATTAAGGTTATGTTGTGCCTGTTTGATCTTACCTCCTATCATATCGCTTTCTTACTTAAAAGTCAATGGTTTACCTGTATGCAAGTTTGTAATAATTGTGCATGTACAGTCGAGTTCATAAATATGTGTACACTTTAGTACCTTGTCACTTTAATCGCTGGGACGATTCATATATGGCAGTTGAAACATGATATTAAATAGACAAGGCACTAAAGTGTACACATATTTATGAACTCGACTGTACACGTTATCTAATTATAAATTTGAATAATTACCTAATTATAGTAATTTATATTAAATGTACCTATATACATCAAGTAGAGTCTGGCAAATGAAAGATGAGAATGAGTTTTTTATGGAACTTTTTACATGACAACACAAGCTGAATTGTCAAACGTCATTGTTCTGTCATTCATTCGTTTTGATATCAGTGTTCGCTTTCCGCAATTGTAGCGTTTTTAGGTGTTAATGATGAAAAAAACTATAAAAGGTAATGTTCGTAAGCTGCTGCATACTATAATATGTAAATACAAAGAAAAACAAGAGGAGAGAAACATGGCTTTCAAGGAGAAACAAGAGTGTTTACACGCGATATCGTCGTTTCTAGGTTAGTATGGAATAATATTTTTGATATTTACGTTTATCCAATATCCAATAAATTTACTTGTCGCTACTCATTATCTAATACGAGTATAATAAAATGACGCGTGTACTTATGTCAGGTTAATTTAATATTGTTATTTATTTTTTTAACAGATGGCCTGGGGAATGTCGAAGGAGTCGATATTGTCAAAAATACAGTAGAAAAGTTATGTGAGTTGGAGAATAACGAAATTTCAAAGACCCAAAACCAATATATGGAAGAAATTGCTTCTTACACTGGTACGTATGTATGAACAGATGTAGTTTAAAAATATTTCATACATATTATTAAAATTACGAAATCCAATAAGACTCAAACTCTAAATCAATTGCCGTATTTTAAGACAGACATGTACATTGTACATGCCCAACAATAAGAAAACTTGTTAGTCAATGTCAACATGTCAAAGTAAAAATTTTAAGAATTAAATCAGACATTGACTAACTAAAATTTCATATTGTTGAGCATATACTTAAATGTCCATAATAAAATTAGGTAAGTAAGATTTACAATGTGGATCTCATCCGAATTTTGCTGATGGAAAATAATTTTGCATAACATCTGTATAATGTGTGACGATATTCCTGTGGTGTAATATTTACAAAATACCTGTAAACTTACATTTTCTTTATTTTTGTAGAGGTAAGTGTGTCAACACTTAACAGAATCAAACATGAGGGGTCAGTCAATGAAGGTGAATGGAATACACCGGGAAAAAAACGCCCCCACAAGAAAACTGTATCAAACTTAGATAGCTTTGACATTGATGCTATACGAAACAAAATCAATGAATTTTACGTTGTAAAAAAAGAAGTTCCAACATTAAGAAGCCTCTTGACAGACTTACAAGCATCCATTGGTTTTCGTGGCTGTCGTGAAACCCTCAGACATATATTGCTTTCAAATGGCTATGAATTTAAAAACAACAAAAATGAACGCTCATTGTTAATAGAGCGGTATGATATTGCTGCATGGAGGCACAAGTTTCTCCGAACAATTGCCACTAAAAGGGCAGAGGGTAAGCAAATTGTATACCTTGACGAGACTTATGTTCATAAAAACTATAAACCTAAGAAATCATGGCAAGGTCCATCTACGAGTGGTGCTGTGGAAAACATATCATCAGGAAAAAGGTATATTATTGTGCATGCTGGGCACGAAAATGGGTTTGTACCTAATGCTTTATTGGTTTTTAGTACCAAATCTAAGAGTGCTGACTATCACCATGATATGAATAGTCAAAATTTTAACAAATGGTTGACTGAGAAGCTTATCCCAAATTTGCACAAGCCCAGTGTAATAATCATGGACAATGCCAGTTACCACACTGTGCAGAAAAATAGAGCCCCAACAATGGCAAATCGCAAAGCAGATATTAAAAAGTGGCTTGATGAGAATAATATAGAGTATGAAGAATTTTACTCAAAAGACGAATTGATGTGTATAGTTGATAAGCATAAACCAGACCCTACATATGTGGCAGATGGCCTTCTCCAGCAGAACGGCCATGAAGTGTTAAGACTTCCTCCATATCATTGCGACCTGAACCCGATAGAGTTGATATGGAGTTCAGCGAAGCGACTAATTGCAAAAAAAAACATTGGCTTATCTGCAGCAGACACAGAAAAACTGATTAAGGAGTCATTCGCGAGCATAACTGCCTCAGACTGGAAAACAATGACTGACCATGTCATTAATGTGGAGCAGAAGTACAGAGAAAGAGACAATGTCACACAAAATGCATTAGAAGAATTTATTATCAATGTGGGCAGTGATAACACAAGTAGCTCAGAAGAATCATTGTATGAATTTTTAGAGTCTGACTTTGATTACACTGAATAAATAATAAAAAAAATATGTTATTTATTTATTAATAATAAAATTTATCGTATAGGCTAGGAAAAAAAATATATCTTCATATATTTTCACAGCAAGGGCACTTTTTATAAAGCTACTAGTAACAATTTTACATAAAAATGTGGAAATCACTGTCTGTTCTAAAGTCTGTTCCAATAGACTTGTCTTATAGTAAACAACTTACTAACCTCAAAATGCATTTTTTTTGACTGAAACAGCTCTTTTATCGTAAATAATGCAAGACGAGAAAACAATTTGGACATCATTAGGCTAATGTATCGTCTGATATTGCTTTTTTTTTAATAGCCAAAAAAGTTACATTTTTTTGGTTAGAAAGTTGTTTACTAACATATAACATAAGACAAGTCTATTGGAACAGACCTTACATATCAGCATATTTTATATACATATATGTAGTTATCTAAACAACCAACCTATAATAGAATTAACTTGATAATGTATTGTATGTATGTATGTCCGGATTCATTTAACTCTAAAACTACTGAACGGATTGGCATGAAATTTGATATGGGGATTGATTATAACATGGGTCAACATTTAGGGAAATTTAACCCATGAATCGGTCACAGCTAGTTTATAATATTAGTTTGGATTGTACCATGTACAGGTAAATTAATAAAATCGTTTTAAATTTTAAATATATTACAAGTGTCAAGACTGGTTTTCGCGTTACACGTCGGGGATACCACACTCAGATTTTTTGAATTTGCCGCGATTTCTCATTCTCATCTTTCATTTGCCAGACTCTATGAACGGCGCTAGGGATGTAATCTATTCAAAATATCGAATCTATTTAAGAATTAATTATGCTTTTAAGACTGCGCCGAGCAAACGCCGAGCGTCCAGTGGCCCCTCATTACTATTATTGTGTTTTCTAATTAACTAAAGAATTTCCTTGGAATCAGACGAAATGTTTTTGTAGTGCAAGTAAAAACACAATTTATGAGATACGTAACAAACTTTAATAACAATTACCCTTTGAGTAGTCAGCTTAACGGGAAAAGATGGCCACTTTTTTCCGTTAAGTTAATAACTCGAAGGTGAATTGTTATTAAACTATATGATTATACCCTATAAGTTGTGTTTTCATTTGTAGTACAAAACATTTCGTCCAATTTCCAGAAAATACTTTAGTTTATTAGAAATCACAATAAAAGTAATGAGGGCGCCACTGTACAGCCGGCGTACGCTCGGAGCAGTCTAAAGCCGCGTTTTCACTTAGTGTTCTGAATAAACATTTGTTTATAGCAAATGATTGCGGTTCTGCCGATGTTCGCTCAAAGTAGAAAATATCTGTTTTCATTCAATGAGGAAATGAACAATTGTTTAGAACAATATTGTACCGAACGAACGAACGAAGATCGAAACAAAGATCGGACACCCATCGAGCACGTAAAACGCCAAGCGAATGCTCAGAGCAGCAGCTCGCTCGCCACCTTCTTCCTTTTGACCGGATTCAACGTAGAGCGGCTCGGATTGTCAACGACCCAGTGATCTCTGTCCGATTAGATCCACTTGCTATCAGGAGGGACATCAGCTCACTTTGTGTGCTGTATAGGCTTTATAACGGGGAGTGTTCTAAAGAACTATTCGCATTGTTGCCTGCCGCCGTATTCCACCACCGTACCACCCGTCGTAGGGCCAGGTTCCATCAACATCACCTTGATGAATGGCGTTCTTCCACCGTGCGTTTCTCTAGGCACTTTTTACCTCGTACGGTGAAACTGTGGAACGAACTCTCTCCGGCGATATTTCCTGCCAGTTATGACATGGGGTCCTTCAAGAAAAGAGCTCTTATTTTCCTTAAAGGCCGGCAACGGACCGACAACTCAACTTGAGTTGCCGGTGTTCATGGGCGGTGGTGATTACTTCCGATCAGGTAAGCCGCATGCTCGTTTGCCTCCCTCTTTTATAAAAAAAAAAAAAAAAAGACGTCGTTTTCACTGAATGAATGAGTGAGCGAGCAATCGTCCGTCGCGTCCAGCCGATCATCACTGAACAAGCACGTTCGCTCGCTCAAGTGTTTTCATTTACGCACGAACGAACGATTGCTCGCTCAGAACTGTTCAGAACACTAAGTGCAAACGCGGCTTTATTAAGTGTAATAATGGGTGCTTCGGGGGCTCACAGACAAATTTATTTTAGATTAAGCATGTTCTCAGTTTATAACTCGAAGGTGAATTGTTAATAAACTATAAGTTGTATTTTCATTTGTAGTACAAAAACCTACTGACTAATTACAAGAAAATACTTTGATATATTAGAAAAAAAATATTAATTAGGGCGCCACAGTATATCCGGTGTACGCTCGACGCAGTCTTATGAGATCTGCGTTTCACTGTTTTCATCTTACTTTATGAACACTGAACTGTAAACCGCTCGCTGTGGGTTCGACGCCTAACAACAGTAACAACGTATGTTTGAAGATTGCTGGCCATGAGGGCCCGGGTGCCTCGGTGCCGGGTGTTCTCCGCTCGTGTCTTGGCCGTGCTCCTGCTCGCGGCGGCATTGGGTGCCTACTGCTACTACTACAATGCATCTTCACAGGCTTACAGAAAACCCGGTAAGTTTATTTTATATTTATTTCATGTACTTTAAGTTTATCGGTAACTGGCGAGCTAAACACGCCACTTATTCAAACTCTGTAAAGACTATTGTTTTTATTTATCCAGAACTGCGGAAGAGTTGTTATTGATATTTAATTTTAAAAAAAGATTATTAAATAGCTACAAGCTTAGCCGCCTTGCAACGGCCTTGCGGTTATCAGCGGAAGCTGGCCGCGGGGCGGCGAGTGGTATTGTTTTAAAACCATATGTATGAAGCACGCCTCGTGGTTCCGCGTAGCATGCATTAGTACTGATTGAGCTCGTATCCAGATACTAACCAAGTACTCTTGAATCGTTAATTCTCGAATGACGAAACAATGGCTATCTAGTCTGATTTTAAAAATGTTATTTGATATATATGTAAAAATAAATCACTGTTACCTTGGTCACGCTATAAGTCGAGAATGACTCGACTGATTTGAATATTTTGTTTTGTTGTGTTCGTAATTGTCAGGACAAGTTTATTTAATTAGGAACAAAATTACACACAGGCGGCGCCGCCGGGCACGGACATCGAGTATCCAATAATTTGGAAATTTCAGTTTCATTATTCATCATGATAATCATCAACGATTATTTTAACTAATGTTTTCAACCCACGGAGATATGTATCTCTATTTTATTTTACCTACCTATCTGCATATGTATAAATACAGAAATGCATATTTATAAATAGGTAGGCCACATGAGGGCTCTTTTACACGTCGGTAATATAGAGTGAATCTACAAGCGCTTCGGACAAGACCATCATTGCGGAGAAGAAGCGCTAAGCGCCGCAAGAAATTCCAGCAGAAGGTAATTTTTATCAATCATAAAAACAGAATAGTACTTAATAGTAAGTTACATAAAGTAATAACGAGGTGATAAAGTAATAAATAATAAAGTCTTAAAACTATCAAAATAAAATTATTACAACTGTGAGGTCAATAAACCTTAAACTAAAAATAATGACTATTAGAACAACACGAAGAAATGTTTACGTCAAAAGCCATAACTAGAATAATTATTTGAACAACAAGTCCTTGAAAACGTGAACAGACCGGACCCCAGAAACAGCTCCCGTTGACGCGTATCTCAGCCATCGCCTATCACAACCATGTGTTCGGGAAAGTGGCGACCCGATCAACGACGCCGCCGAAAGCAAAGATCTTTGAGCGAGCATGACATGCTCATGCTGCCGGACAACATAAAAGTTATATTGTGTGAAACAGCTGTCTGGCGAGAAACATCACAGTGTGTTCTCGTTTAAAAGCGTAGGTATTGTACACACAAGAACTAGTAAAGATAAAATACAAATATTAAACATAAAATTGAGTACTTAAATATACAGTTTACTTAAAGGCTATGTTTATCAAAGTACAAATATTGTAATTATCCTAGCCACTACTTAAATGCATCTTGGTCACCAATGAAGCTATTTACAGTGTAATATCCCCTACCCAACAAGTAGTGCTGCTGGATGTGAGTCTTAAATTTGTTGAACGGCATATTGAAGATATCAGATTGTATCTTGTTGTCAAAACGTATGCAGTTCCCCGCAAACGAAGTGCTTACCTTACGGAGACGGTGACCTGGAAGAGCGAGCTCATCCTAAATTATGAACGTCGTGGTTATGCCTAAAATCATGATGTGTGTTTGCGTACATACGTGATATTCTCAAAGATATATTGAACGCTACAGTTAAAAAAATCCGTTTTCATTCTTACTTGTGTAATATAGTTAACAACTTTCTATCCTCCAAATCTTTTATCGTAAACTTGCTGTCCGTGCCCACATGTGTTTATACAAACCTTGTCCTACCTTTAAGAACACAACCTTTTTTTTTTCAAATCCTTCGAGCTATTCTCCAGGCATGGCGTCACCAAGAGAAAGAGCGATTTATTTATACAGGGTGGGCCATAAATTTTTGCAAATAGCAACACTGAATTTTTCGGAAACTGTCAAAGTGAGCGGCGGGAAATTGGCGGGAAAGTATAGGTCACTTCGTGCAATTTTATTTATAATGGAGCGTTTCACGGGAAAACCACGGGCTTTTTGTGTTAAACAGTTTTATAAAAACAACGATTCGTACGTTTCTGTACGACGCCTTTTTAGAATTGAATACGGATTACGCCGAGTAAGTGAGTGTCCAAGTGTTAGTTTAATTAAATCTTGGGTCAAAAAGTTCGAGCAAACTGGTTCGACACTGAATATCAAACAAACAGGGCGGCCACGTTCAATAAGAAATGATGAGAACATACGGCAGGTTGAAGTTTCTGTAGAGAACGATCCAGAAACGTCTACACGTAAACGTTCAGCAGCTCTAGCAATACCAAGAACTAGTCTACGGCGAATTTTACATCAGGATCTGAAACTGCACCCATACAAGCTTCAAATTGTGCAGGAGATGAAACCAAACGATTGCATTCATCGTAAGTTATTGGCTGACACTATACTGGAGCGATTCTCTAGCCTTGAGAATGTATTGTTTACGGATGAGGCCCATTTTCATATCAACGGGAACGTTAATAAACACAATTGTCGATTTTGGAGCGGAGAAAACCCTCGCTTTAAACACCAAAAGCCACTTCATTCACCTAAAACCACAGTTTGGGCTGCCATATCAGCAAAGGGCATAATTGGTCCGTATTTCTTTGAAAATTATCGAGGAAATAACGTGACGGTGGATTCAGTGGAATACGTGAAGATGTTGCGAGAATTTTTGGCACCAAAGTTGCATGAATTTGAAGGTTTACAACAGCAGAACATGGATGCAACAAGATGGAGCAACATGCCATACGTCAAACATGAGTTTACCGGTAGTAAAATAAATGTTTCCGAAAAAGTTGATTTCTCGCAGAGGTGACATCCCATGGCCGCCAAGAAGCCCGGACCTAACACCATGCGATTTTTTTCTGTGTGGATATTTAAAGAGTCGAGTGTACCTTAATAAACCGATAACAATTCCCCAGTTAAAACAAAACATTCAGAATGAGATATCCGCGATCCCTCGCAGCATGTGTCACCGAGTTTTCCAAAGTTTGCGTAGTCGATTGCAGGAGTGCCAACGACGAGACGGAGGACATCTGGATGATGTAATTTTTAAAAAATAAATTGCATTTAACTGTTACTAGGTTAAATAAATAAAATATGGATAAACATGTATAGTTTAATTTTTATCGATGTTTCAAAAGTACAAAATTTTTTGGCCCACCCTGTATATGTATATACATATATAATCAGTTTACTTTATCTAAAATAGCTGTTTTAGCTAAAAAGGTTCATTTTGAGGTTTGAAAGTGGTTTACCATATTACACAAGTAAGAATAAACACGATATACCCAATCGTGCAATGTCAAATTAAACGGTGGGCAGTGTCTTCGCGGTGAGACTTCGGTGTCTGTCTGTCTGTATGTCACAGCAGTTCTTTTCAGCAACTACTGAAGCAAAGCGTTTTCTGTCAACGATGGCGCGTCCCGTCGCAAATAAGTGGGCTCCCGCCAGAACAATCATTCATTGCTCCTTTGCACCACTCGCATACTCGACGCTCGCTTCGGACGGGAGGTCGCTGGCTCGCTACGCTCGCTATAGTATGAATCTTCCCAGGTGAATTGTTCGCTTCGAGCCCTAATCTTTCAAACAAAGGCCATTGTCTCTATTATCGCAAAGCCGCTAGCTAGGTACCGAGTTAGCACGTGCCACTACAACATTCATATTGAAAAACAAACGGTATCGTCATAGTATTAGGGTTCAAATTCGACAAAAATGACAAAATCGACGGTCTTAGGCGCTACTGAAATCATGTAGTACAAGAACTGAGCTTTTTGCATTCAATATTAAAACGAATGTCGTCAGTGACATTAACCAAAGCAGTAACTGTGCTATGCCCGGGGCGGACACCGGATTGGAAGGGAGGTTATGCCTGTTGAGGTGGGATAAGAGACGGCGATTTACTAAGTGTTCAACAACTTTAGACATAACCGGGAGAATATAGATAGGACGATACTGATCAGGGGAGTTAGGATTTAAAGATTTGGGGAGAGGAATAACGTGAACATGTTTCCACACTGAGGGAAAGGTGGCGGACGAAAAGGAGAAATAGATAATATCAGACAGTACAGGGGCGATACAGTCTGCCGTGAGCATGAGCATTTCTAAGCTCAGGTTATCCTCACCAACAGCCTTCGTTTCGATAGATTTGAGAGAGGCAAGAACTTCTTGCGGTGAAATATTACCAAGCTCGAAGGGAGATGAGTCAGGGTGTGTAGTATTGGCAAGAAGGGAAAGAGAGCTGTTTAACGGAGGGGTTTAAAATAACCGGAGAAGTACAAAAATGGTTGTTGAGAGCGTTTAAGTCTAAAGTACCAGAGGAACACTGTTGTGCTTTGCCCACCCCTAATGACTTAAGAAATTTCCACAGTTTGGTGGGAGAACAGTCTTCGATAGACTTATGTATATATTGGCGCTTAGCATCTCTACAGGTTTTATTACAGCGATTCCTTAATATTAAATACCTACGACGATTAGGTTCCGATGGATCATGCCGCTGCCCGATTCGAGCTCGATCCCGTTGAGCCATGAGCGACTTAATATCAGGTGTAAGCCATGGAGCAGGGACATGCTTTACTCGCGTAGGTTTCAAAGCTGCATGTCTATCGAAGATCGCAAGGAGAATGTCGTTAAAAGCCCCAATCTTGAGGTCAACATCCATGAGATCGCCAATACAATGCCAGTCCGCATTCCGCATTGTACAAATCATCGCCAAAACCTTGTACGTCAATCGCAGCGAGATTTCGTCGCATAACAATTTTGTGTCTTCGCTTGGGTGGTCTTATTTTGAACGACGCATAAATTAGGTCATGGTTTGAAAACGCCGCTGCATTAAATTGACCGTGAGTTGAAACAAGGTCAGCAGAAGAAGTTAAGATAAGGTCTAAAAGGGATTATGTCTAGGGCATGAACTCCGGGATCTCGGAATCTGGGAATCTCGGACCAATATTTCAGATATTACAATTCCGAAATTAGACGGAGCAAATCTGGAACACTTTCAACATCGAAATTGAATTCCGATATTGGGCGTATCAATATTGTAAATCCGATATTCATTACAAATTTCGGTAAGTATTGTAATATCGAAACAAACGTAGTATTTCAAAGTTATCTGTGGAGTTGCCTGGAATGTTATGTATAGAAAGTGTGTTTTTCTAATAGATCTCCAAATCTATTCTCTTCTTCCAATTCTTTCTAAATCGGATTTCCGAGCCACAGTACCGAATTTCTATTCCGGTATTGGAACTAGGCCGATATTGTATGCCCTGCGTAATTCCGAGATTCCGATATTGAGGTTAAATACCGATTTTCAATTCCGATACTGCATGCCCTAATTATGTCGTCCATCGTGTTTAACCATCTCTTATATTTATCAAACAACCGTCATATTATAATAAGTAAATAATAAATATAAGGGGACAATCTCACACCAATTGACCTAGTCCCAAACTGAGTACTAAGTAGTAGAGAAAACTATGTAGAGAAATATATACTTAAATACATTAGAAAACATCCATGACTCAGGAACTCATATCTGCCCTTACCGGGATTCGAACCCAGGACCACTAGTTTCGTAGGCAGGGTCACTACCCACTAGGCCAGCGCGTCGTCAATATTGATTTATATTAATTTGTAATCAGTATTATTATTAAGCCATGATGTACCTAACCTATGCCTATGTTGGGACCGCACTAGATATTACGCTCCTCCTACCTAACAACAATATTTGACGGCTTTTATGACTCTTGTGATTGTTATTAGCATTTAAAAAACCTGTTATTGAGCTGTGGGTTGTTCTCAGTTGCAGGCTGTTATCGTCGGGCAATTATCGTAAAACAAGCAGTATGCAAGGTATGATAAATAACGTATACCTAAATGAATGTTGCGTTTTTATGCGAATCAAATACTTTGTATAAAACTGCACACACAGAGATATGAATAATAAAATTAATAAACCTAGGGTAGGTATCACGATTTTTACAAACTTTTATTAAACCTGCAACTTACATAAGTTGTCCGTCAAAATTTGCAAGGTAGTTTTAAACCAGTTCACGTTAATGGAATTTGCTGAAATTTGGACTACGTGTGTAAACCCGATGCCAATGCAATGTTATGGTATCTAAGAGCTGATCTGATGATGGAGTCGGAAGGTGGCGACAGGATCTCCGCTATATTTATTTAACGTAAACCCACCGTGTTGAGGTTGAGATTCATTAGTTTGATCTCGATAACAACATCTTCATCAAAAAAATAACGAATTATTTAACAATTACTTAACCCATACCGTTACAAATAACCCCTAGTATCGTCAAGGTTAAAAATAAATATCGGCACAAAGTTGCAAAAATATGTAAGTACCTACACATACCTAGACCTAATTGCCAATTTTAGGTATCGCTGAAATACGTTTTTTTTTTTCAATTTATTTACTATAGGTAAACAGCGATTATATTTTTCTTACATTAAGACGCGCTTCGGAAACCTGTGAGAGGTTTATATGTAGCACGAATAATACGAGGTCAGGACTTTCAAATGTGGATAACGATCACGTTTGGGCTCGCGAGAATCCTCACGCTTCACGGCAGGGCAGATTCCAACACCAGTGGCGGCTGAATGTGTGGGCTGGCATTTATGACGGGCATGTTATTGGTCCGGTCATTTAGCCATCGCGTCTGAACGGTGACAACTACGTAACGTTTTAACAAACGGAATTCGAACAGGCGATTGACGACTTTTCTGTGGCCGACAGGGATTACTTTGAGAACCAAAGGAACATGGTGTTTCAGCATCATTGAGCTCCGGCTCATTTTACTCGCGACGTGCTAGAGTATCTCAACGTTCGCTTTCCACGAAGATGGATCGGCCGTGGGGGACCTGTGCTATGGCCCGCTCGTACTCCGGACCTCACACCCTTGGACTTCTTCTTATGGGGTTATGTGAAGGACAGTCTATTTCTCTGATTAACACCGACGATGGTGCGAAATTCCACACAAGTCATATCCCGACGAGCGAGGTTGTGCATTGAACAAGGCGGAGCTCACTTTGAGCCGTACCTGTAAATTTTTTCATTACGAAAAAGTAAGTGTTAATTTGGGTTTCTTCGTAAGGTTAGGTCTTTTTAAAATCTTCCAAAACTCGACTTTTAATATCTATATAATCGAATTCTGTAAATTTTGTGAGTATTTCTTTTGATCGTTTTACGAATTACGTAAACATGTACATAAACATTCTGCGTAGTTTACTCTTTAATTTTACTGAAATAGGGTTTGCACATCAATGAAAACAATAATAAAAGTAAAGTCATACGGTGATAGTACGGTTCTCAAATATTGTAAATGGACTTATTATAAGGCACCATTTAACCCCCTTTCGGCTTTACAGGTAATTTTGTAACACCTTGTATAAGTCAATGTCAATCTTTCATTTTGAGTACCTAATAATTGGTTGTAGTTATTGGTTAATGTGTACTTATTATTATATGAAAATTTTAAAACCTAAGTATAGTTTTAAAATGTAAAAAAAAAATCATCAATGAACATTATATTTTGTCTCAATACTACCTATAATGAACCGCCTCCCGGCTCGGATGGATACCTTAAGGCCTGGATGGAATGTTTTGTTTTATGCCCTTATTGTACAATCTACCATTTAAACACTAGTACAAAACGTAAATTGAAAATACTTACTTTGGTCAGTCAAAAATAGAACTCTTCGTCTAGCACGTGCGTTTCGAGACACGCTCAAGGCATACTCGGGTATACAGACATGCATATTTTGATGTACTTAGTTGCAGAGTTATACGCGATGGTACAGTCAAGGGCAATAATATGTATACACTTTAGTACCTTGTCACTTTAACCACTGTGACAGTTCATATATGGCAGTTCAAATATGACGACAATTAGACAAGGTACTAAAGTGTATACATATTTTTGCCCTTGACTGTACTATTGATCCGTGGTACCTACATGGACCCTACATATGCGCGAAAAACATTACCCTCCTTTTGGGCCAGTTGGGTAAAAATCAAGGGGCCCACATACAAAAATGGTAGGAAAATCTTCGTGTGCGAATTTGTGTCGCACTTGGGCAATTTTACAACATTTTTGTTATCTTGCAATTTTTGTATGTTAGCTAGTTAGTTTGTTTAGATTAAATTATGCCATTCAATTTTAAACTAGACAGGATCTCTTCTATACTTAACGTAGACCCACCGCGCTGGGCTGGGACTCGGTAATTTTGTCTTTGCCTGCAAGCAGATCGGGTGGGTGGCGACTGGCGACCGCCGCCGGCGGGCACAGCGCGCGACGACAGCCGGCAGCAGCGCATATCGCCTCATTGCCCATCTGACCCCACCCCACTCGTTACCTTGTTATTCGTTCCATGAACTTTGGTGAACTCTTTAATATGTCATGCCGGCTGAGCTGATAACGTTATTTCCCAGCGATATTGCAACGTTTTGTCTCTAGCATAATCTGCGACATTCACGCTCAAGAAGGATTGTAGATATCGGGCATAACGTAAATATTGATGGTTAAAATCATACAAATATATTGGTATTTGCATGCGGAATTTTTAGTTCGTGGCTGCGTGCGTGGCAGCAAAGTTGTGGAATCAAAACAATGAAAATAAACGTATTAAGGGTATAAAGAATATATATATATATATATGAATATATTAACTGAGTAACCACTGAGTAGACATAATAAATGTAGGCTAAACTCTAAACCTAAGTAGGTATTTTGTATGGAAGTACTCATATGTACAACAAGAAAGCAATAATTTATACCTAAATATAATTCAAATGCGTATCGCATTCAATTCATTCGTATTCATGTCATAAGAAGCTATACTAGATTGACCGATAAAGTTTAGGAAACACGGCAAAACACTTAAAAATTTAGGCATAATGTGAACTATATACATATACAGGGTGTCCCAAAAGTACCACGCCACAGTGACACCGGAGGTAGGTCAGCTCAAGAGGAACCTAACCAGCCTAACATGACCTCAGTAAAAGTTGCACGGTTTTCGAGTTATTAGCGAAATGAAGATTTTTAAGAATTTTCCCCTTTGCTTTTACATTTTTAGTACCAGTATCGACTTGGACAGCTTTTAATAACAGTTTTTTATGTGTATCAAATCACGAATAGCTAATTTAGAAGTCTAAAGTGTTATTTTGTCAATAACTACTACAAGAATCTAAAAAAAGTTCGATTTATCTCGATTTAAATTGTCACAAAAACATTAATTTCAACTTTGATCATCTGCCACAAAAAAAAACAATTAGAAACGAAACAAACAAGTAACGCCAATAAATTAGATACATTATTCAGATTCAGAAATGGTATAACACATGTTATCTTACTGCGAAAGCGATAAGCATTTTTGTCATTTTAGTGATGCCTCATGGAACTAACCTAAAACTTGAGCTTCGAAAGCAGTCACTAAGTGCTACAAAAATGTTGTGGACAGCGGTTTTGCAAAATATCATGAGGGCTAATTTGTCACTCTTTTGAACGTTAACTTATTTTAATTTCAATGGGCCGGATAAAATGGCAATGAAAATAAAAACAGATTTTTTTTTCATTCATTTATTGTAAACTTAATTAGGTTACATTACAATAAGTGTTCAAATTGTCTCCCATGGACTCGAATGCACAAAAAACATCGTTTTATAAAATTGCTTGTTTGTTTCGTTTCTAATTGTTTTTTTTTGTGGCAGATGATCAAAGTTGAAATTAATGTTTTTGTGACAATTTAAATCGAGATAAATCGAACTTTTTTTAGATTCTTGTAGTAGTTATTGACAAAATAACACTTCAGACTTCTAAATTAGCTATTCGTGATTTCATACACATAAAAAACTGTTATTAAAAGCTGTCCAAGTCGATACTGGTACTAAAAATGTAAAAGCAAAGGGGAAAATTCTTAAAAATCTACATTTCGCTAATAACTCGAAAACCGTGCAACTTTTACTGAGGTCATGTTAGGCTGGTTAGGTTCCTCTTGAGCTGACCTACCTCCGGTGTCACTGTGGCGTGGTACTTTTGGGACACCCTGTATATATATACCTACTCGTATTTTATAACTTTGCTTTTTTCTGAGCTAAAACATAGGAAATAGTTTCACATCTTTCTTTCAGTCTTGTTGGTTACTCTTAAAAATAGAGAGATTATTATTCTAGATTTGGCCGCTCCTGCCGAGCCAGTGCAAAACCATCTAAGGGTGTAAATAAATTATACCCATCGAAATGTCCTTAAAAGATTTGTCATTGTTTTATATACCTACCTAATGCTGCATTAACATTGTCATAAGAAGTGTTTAAAAAAATATCTGTACGCACGCAGAAAATGGATACCACCATGACTGAAGCCGCCCAAGTCATGGCCTAGCTGGAAGAGGGACACAATCAACGCTTCGCCAGTTGAATTTAAGCCAGTCAGCGGTATCCCGAGTTTACCGAAGGTTTCGGGAGACTGGAGACTTGACACGAAGACCAGGTTCTGGCCGCCGCAGGTGCACATCTGAGAGGGATGAACGCTTTATCGTCACTTCCTCTGTCAGAAAGCGGCACCAGACCTGCGTTACTGTCCATCAGCATCTTCGGGATGTACGAGGGGTTACTGCCAGCGAGTGGACAGTAAGAAGAAGACTCAAGGAAGCTAACCTGACCCCAAATCGGCCCGACATGGGCCCCAGACTGCTCCCACATCACCGCCAAGCACGCCTGGAATTTGCTCATCAACACGAAAATTGGACAATTGAGCAATGGACCCCAGTTCATTTTTGTGATGAGTCCAGGGTGTGCTTGAATGGCTGTGACAGGCGAGGAAGAGTCTACAGGAGGCCAGGAGAAAGGTACGCACAATGCTGTTTCAAGGAAACAGTTGCATATGGTGGAGGTTCCGTCATGGACTGGGCGGGCATTTCCACCGAAGGGCGTACAGAGCTCGTTTTCGTACCTGGTGGGGGCCGAGGTGGTGGTTTGACCGCTGCCAGGTACATCACTGACATCCTTGAGGAGCATGTTGTTCCTTACGCCGGTTTTTACGACGAGGGGTTCGTCCTGATGCAGGATAATGGCCCTTGTCATACCGCAAGGATCACTCGAGGTCGGCATTCCCACCATGAACTGGCCAGCCGTCAGCCCGGACCTGAAACCCATTGAACATCTCTGGGACTGCCTGAAAAGGCAAATTCGGAAGAGGGATCCAGCTCTGTCAATGTTAATGTTACGGAGCTGAAGACGGCTCTGCAGGCGGTGTGGGATGCCATCCCCCAGGAGCTTGTCAAAAAGTTGATAAGATCCATGAAAAACCGCCTGAATGCTGTGCTAAGGGCCAGGGGTGGAAATACGAAGTATTAACTAATAAATAAAACCTGTAACAAACAAATCCCACAACATGGCTTACCAGTGACATCTTCCCACCACTAGCTGGACTAACCTACACCGCACTGCCGCTACTCGCTAGATGGCGAGACTATAACTGATAATTGCTTACAAGCCGATAGCAAATAATTGCTTACCAGCCGATAGCAAATAATTGCTTACCAGCGACATCTGCCGATTGATAGCAGGACTAATCAACACCGTACTGCTGCCTCCTTCCTAGATGGCGTTGGGATCGAGATAGCTCGCACAATCGTTTGTTCCCCCAGAAAACTATAATACCTCAACCAAATATTTTGAGAGGTATCGAATCTCACACACGGTAAAGGTTTCTGGATTTCCGAGCCTCTATTGGACCACAACCTTCTGATGTAAATTATTCTAATTAAGATTAAAGTTTCGCTTTCTAATACGGCCAGTTTTATTGAGCTTCCTTCCGCCGATAAATCTCCCTCGTGTTACAAACCTTATTTTCCTTAAAATACCTTTTATTTTACGATTTCACTTTTCTTCTTTTTTCTTTTTTTTCATGCATCTCTGCAAAACCTGGCATCCTGTCACTTGTGGAAAATGGCATGACTGTATTTTTTTTTAATCGTTACATTATCAGCTTTCATTTGATACCATTTCTTTTAAGATATTCTGAATAGGTCAAGAGATACTGGGTGGAGGACCCAAACGTGCAGCTTGAGTCGATTTTTTTGCTCGCGAGTGTATAAACAAAGATGTCCTGACTGACTGACTTATCTATCAACGCCCAGCCCAAACCGCTTAAGATAAATATTTGGAATTTTGAGGCAAGGTTGATTTTATAACGTAAGTGTCATGTCAGAAGGGATTTTTCAAAATTCAACCCTTGAAGGAAAAAAAAGTGTTGCCAAGTTTGTATGAGAAAAAAATATTTATTGTCCAATTTACTTGAAACTTGGTAGGTAGGTGGTATGCTCCACAATGCAAATAATGACTGATATATTTCAGCGATTACTAAAATTCAACACTTAAAGGGCGGAAATGGGGTTGCAAAGTTTGTATATGATTTTTTTATGGTCAAATTTACTTGAAACTTGGTAGAAATGCATTTCAATGCGAATAATAAGAAACGTTTTTCAGCAATTACTAAAATTCAACCCTTAGAGGGATGAAAGGGGGTTTAAAAGTTTGTATAGAATACATATTTATATGATCAAAGGGGTTTGGGTAAAAGTGTTGTCATTTGTAAAAGTCATACATTTTCAAGGTGAGCGGCCATTAATAAAAATTATAAATTATGATAGAATAATTCAAAATAAACATGTTTTGTTATGTAATGTAATACTCTTAAGTGCATCGGAGCCGAGATATTTAATATTCTTAGCTCTAGGCGTACTTTTAGTACCAAACACTTTTAACACTTAAATCTTAAATATCTCGGCTCCGATATTATTAAACGCCATAAATTTTATATATCTATGTGTATTTCGAGGGTCTCTAAATAACTATGTAAAAATCAGACGTGGCCGCTGAAAAAAAAAGTGACAATAATCTTCAAACAAATTTACCCAATGCCCTTTACTTGAAACTTGGTAGAAATGCTTTTCAATGCAAATAATGATAATGAGACACGTATTTCAGCGATAACTAAAATTCAATCCCTTGGCGGATGAAATGGAGATGCAAAGTTTTTGTAGGAAAAATACTTTTAGAGTCTGATTTTCTTACTTGATAGAACTGCTCTTTAATGCAAATAATCTACCTATATTTATAAATGGTAAATAATACATACCTAAAATTAAATCGGCGATTCAGGAAAAACTACCTCTGAGGTGGTAAAATGGGGAGTAGAAAATTATGTGTGTGTGAAGTGAGAAACGTGGAAAATGTATGCGGCTGTTATTATTTATAAACAATATTGTTGTCGGCGATTTTGGAAAAACTTACGGGTAAATTGGCAGTCGAAGTTCGTATGGGATTTTGGTAAATTTTGAAGGAAAAATGTGGAAATTTATGTTTATGCTACTGTTTTTATGAATGAAAAATTTTACTCTCGGCAATTTAGAAAAAACTGTCCCAAAGTGGGTGAAATGGGGGTAGAGTTTTTATGGGAATTTGGTCATTTTTGTAGTAAGAAATGTGGAAATTAGTATTAAGATTACTTACTATTTACCTAAAAATAAAATTTATGACTGAACGAGTTAGATAAATGGATCTCGGTATCAACCATCCACCATTCCAGGCCCGGACTGAAAGTCAAATTTTCTGAAAACTCGTGCGTGTTTTAATCGGTGCCGGCCGTGAATGTAATAAGATCGTATCGTAAATTGCGGCGACTATGTGGAATGATGATTAGTTCCTAAAAATGTACTTTACTTAAGCTTATACATTATATTTATTTTTAAATCAGAAATTAGTTTTCTAAATCTAGAACTTTTTGGATCCAGTCCTAGATTTGTTTGTTCATAAAACTCGTTCCTGACGTAGAGACCTCGTCATGTTGTTCTCCTAGTCATTATTATTCATTTTTATTTTATTGACCTTACATTTGTAACCATTTTATTTGTGTTGTTTTAAAAATCATTATTTATTATTATTACCTTATTACCTAGTAACGTAACTTAATTTGAAGTATTTAATCATTGAAAAAAAAAGACCTTACACTGAAGTTTCCTGCGGCGCTTTTTCTTCGCAATGGTGGTTTTGCCCGAAGCGGGAGTAGATTCACTCCATATTACTATATTACGAGTAGCTCTCCGCCGGCGACTTCGTCTGCGGAAAGTCAGAACTTCTGTTAAAAGTACAGATATAGTTTACATCACCTTCAAGGGTTTTTTCAAGTCTAGAACGTGAATTTTAGGCAAGCGGTCCACACAAATAAGTTTAATTTCATGGCTCTAACATTTAAAAACAAAATTGCCATACAAAATAAATTCACAAAACCCTAGATGAAATAGATAGATAATTTAATAATTATTACTAAATTTCTATACAAACAATTAACCCAAAAGATTTTCAAAAAACAGCAAAGCCGATTATTATTATTTACTGTTTTTAATAGGAGTCAATGCCCATTTCATAAATTTCAGGTACCTATTTAGATTAGTTTTCCCCTTTAGTTATTTTTTGGCTCTTGACTAACTTTTCCTTTAAGGTGCAAATGTTTAAAAAACACTGAAGGTTGCACTTTTTTAGATGCTATCAAAATTTCATCCGCTTTTCACATTGTTAAGGGCTTATTTTAAAAACGGTTTTTTGTTTAATTTATAATGGTGGAATCTCCGGAGCCGGCACCGAGCGTGGATGCGTACGTAGTAAAGTTAGTTTTGTGTATGTGTCCATTTAACCTTTACTTTTAATTATTTACTTGTTCTGTAGTGTTGATTCAATAGTAAAATGGGTTTTTACCACGGTCTGGGTTGTTAATTTCCCGCCCGATATTTCGACGACGTTACAATCGTTTATACTGTTATTATATTAAAAACGTTGTTAAGTAGGTTTCACTATGAGGGTGACGGAGTGTGGGCGAGAGCTTGTAAGGTACCGGAGGCATATAAGGCCCATCTTAATGTAAAATGTAATTTATTTTAAAGCAGGGATGGCTGAACGAAAAAAACACGTACAATATAGACTCTTCATTTAATTACTTTTACTTAGAGACGAATTATTTATAATATATCTAAATAATACTCAAAATAGCATAGTCATTTTAAAATGCCCATTTTGGGCCTTTTTAAACTATGTGCTGTTATTATGGCCCATTAAAATAATCAACATTAATAAACATTTTCGAGCTTTCTAAAGAATCATCATTTAGTTTCTTATTTGTTATGACATTTGAGATCACAGAATCAGTAGCAGCAACTTAATATTTTTTTTAAATATACCATGGGCCGTATTTTACTTATGAATACAAAAATAACCCACATTTTCGTAGAATATTCATCAAAAAACAAAACAGTAACAACTTCAGCTTAAGCTTAATCACCATAATATGTTAACACCAAAAACTATAAAATCTAACACATACAAAAAAATAACTCCGTTTCTGTGAGCCTTATTCCACCCTATAAAATATAAACTAATTAAATATGTAGCTAACGATCACTTTTTGATAGTATTGGGTCTCTTCCTAGCTTTTTGGTAGATTTTTCAAATTTCAGGTGATTTCTGAGAGTTCTTCGGGGTACTTTGTAACGTGCGGCCGGTTGACGTTGTCAGTTGTTTATTAATTACTGATGCCATTACTGCACACATATTTGACTCTGACCAAAGGGCTCGCCGTTTTTTACCGGAGGAGACGACATTTTTACCTAAAACAATGAAACAAATAAGTAATAAGTAGTGTAGTAATAGTAATAAGTATAAGTATAAGTATTTAATATAAAATGCAATCTGGAATCATAATAACACAGATCCGGATACTTCTATTAAAAATGGATCCGGATTGTAATGTTTTTGTACAAGGTAAAAAACACTCCTTATTTCGTCTTAAAATAAGTTTCTTTTTTTGCTTGTGTCCTCGACATTTAGTTTCATATGGGTATTAAAGCCCAGGCCACCGGGCCTTAATCCCCTTAACATCATTGGGCCTTATTAGCCTAAGTACAATGTTCAAGAAAAACGTACCATATTTAATATAAAAATATGCAATAGATCATAATCTTACCTTTTTCCCAACAGTTGAATTAACGAGTAGCACGTTGAACTTAATATAAATTAAAATTTAACACAACAGTTTTATTTAAACTTCATCGAAAATTATCCAAAATAATAAGAACACTCCCCGCGTGTAACCGCACTGGTTGTTCGGACGCCACTGACAAGATGGTGGCTCGTAAGAAGTGAAGCGATGTTGCCAGATCACTGTCTCTCAAATGTCTATGTGTGCGTAAAACCGTTTGGCGAATTTGATATCCTAACAGTTATTTTTGAGTGGTGGCCTTATTTGCCGCTGGGCCTTATATGCCTCGGGTACCTTATTGGATTAATACTTACATTTATTTTAAAATATCAAAATATCGTAGATACAAGCGATGTACAACTTATACCTAATGGGTCCGCCTATTCAAAACCTACTCGAGTGGCTCGCTCGCGTTGGAGGTCACGTGGCACGAGCGGCGTCGTTGTCAAAGCTTTTATGATTTGCCGCCGTCGTCATTGATGTATCCTAGGCGTGTGACAACCGTAGCACTACACGTGCCGCGTGCGAATCAATACAAGTTATACGATAGTAAGAGAGGCATAGAGTAGGCACGTTTATCAAGGAAGAGAAAATTCTGTAGTTGTCCTATCACTTATTCTGTGCCTAGAGCGACAATAGCGACCACGGAGCTATCGGTCCTGAGGTTCTGACTGCCCTTAGCAGTCCTTCTATGGTGGCCCTTAACCGATCGCCGTGAAGTTCGATACAGAGATAGTTTATAAGTTTATAACCCGATATGGACATATTAAGCATTGTATCTCAGAAATTTACAGCTTTAAAGTAACTACTTTTCCTTCGACGGAGTCGTGGGAAAAATCTAGTATCACTCGTATGTAAAAGGTGGTTGTTCAACTTGAGTTCTCTTCTTTTTAATATCTGTATATTTCATATTCATACTTTGGTTGTTGCAGAAACAAATTTGGGTCGCGAGAATAAAATTGGTGATAAATTACCGGTGCAGTCAGTCCGTGAAACGGCCGTCCGACATGAAACCGTAAGTCATTTTCTTACTCTGTTAATCCAAGTGAATGTTTTTGAAAAAAAAATATTCTATAAAATATCCAAAATTGGTGCGCTCTCTGTCTTGGAACAAGTTAAAAATAAAAGTAAACAATTCACTATTTCAAAATGCATTTGGTACTTAATTATTTTTAATAATTCCTCGAAATGATTAGCATGATATACTTAAGTTACAAAAAAATCGGTTCAGTAGTTAATAAATAAAAACCGATTGTTTTTTTTCTCGATAACTGTGGCATTTTAGGCCCAATATTTGGTGAAATAGCATCTTATGCTTGGGAAAATAAATCAGCAAAACGCTAATCAATATGGCGTCTGGGACCGATCCCCCATACTTAGGTACACGGTTATACCCTTTGTGTGAAATTGATATTTATTATTTTATTTTGGCAATAATTATTTTATTTTGGCAATATTTCCTGCATGAGTCGAGAAAGAAAGGAAGCAAATTAGAAAAATAACATTAGGTAATTTAGTGCTATATCGCATTCGTGATTCGCGTATCCGTTTGGAATTGCGTAAAACTCTAAATATGAGATGGCATGAGTAGTTCAAGAAAATAAGAAATAAATAAAACAAAATCGATATGCATCCTACATGAACTCTGCCCCTTAAACAGGATACGTTTACGTGATGCAATGACTAGGCCATTTGGTATCTGGTTTAGGTCAAGCATTTTTGTCTGTTAGATAGTCGTTGACCTTATGACCTAAACCTGACCCCAGGCATAGCACTTACGGCTTTGGTAAAGTTCACCGACGACATTCGTCTTAATATAAATAGAAAATAAGGAGATCACTGTGTTGGTTTTACTTGACTTTAGTAGCGCCTTTAATACAGTACACTTCAATGTCCTTCTTAGCATTCTTAAATTTCTCACCGGTCCTAGCGTAGTTTCAGTTATCAAACAGCCAGAGGCCCCAGCGGGTTAGATTGGATGACACTATTTCAGACTGGAATGTTTTTAATGCTACTGGTTCTCAGTTTGAACCGTAATTGTTTGTATTTATGTTTGTATGCGATTATATCGCGTTTGGCTAAATGTACGAGTATGTATGCGGTTTTCAGAAAGTATTTGTCATATTATGGCGAAGATTGTGGTAGGTATACAATAACATTTGGTTTACATTTGGTTAAGTGGAACTGATGATGAAAACCCCAGATGGCCACCGGAACTCATCAAAGACGGTACGGTGACGAGCGTTAATTTGGGACCCATGTCAAGAAAACTATGCTTGAAGTCGTTAATGTCATTAGTGATGTCAAGTCATTTGTAACTTTTAGGAAACTCAACCTTATTCTTGTACAATGTCAGATTGATTTTGGACCTTAGGTGGGTACCAAATTTAATCTCGTGACTGTACAACGGTACGGTAAAGAGTGGCAATAAGATATATCGATTGAAATGGTTGAGCGACTATAACAATAACAAAGAACATTCAATTGTTTAAATATGAGCAGGACTTTCCCGCATCGTTGCTTGCAGCGAGCTTGAAATGACTTTCTTTCATATCAAGTAAGAAGTGGGACTACATAACAGCTTATTATACTTAATCAATAAAAAAGCGGGCAAGAGCATGTCAAACCATGCTTAGTGTAGGGTTCCGAAGCCGTTACGATAAACACAAAAAACAACATGTATGAACTAATGTTCTATTTAAAGTTATTTAGTGCTGTCTTAGATGATTTTTAATAGGTAGGTACAAGCTTGCCGCCCGCGACTTCGTCTGCGGAGAGTCAGAACTTCTGTTAAAAGTACAGGTACAGTTTACATCACCATCAAAGGTTTTATATAGATAACTTTGTCGACCCTAGATTAAATATATAGATAACTTTGTCATCTAATTAATTAATTTCTATACAAACAATTACTTAACCCACTTAGCGGAAGATTTTCGAAAAACACCAAAGCTAAATATTTTCTTTATGTAATAGTAGTCTCAGTGTCCATTTTCATAATTATATTGCAGGTATGTAAATTTGAAACTAACTCAATGTCGATACAAACTTTACAGTCAGCAGTCTTAGATCCCAAGTTTTCTCCTTTAGTTATTTTTTTACTGATAATGGGTTTGCTCTTGATTAACTTCCCCTTTAAGGTGCAAATGTTTAAAAAACACTGAACGTTGCACTTTTTTAGATGCTAATCTTTCATGAAAATGGCTAAATAAAGTTTTGTACGGAACCCTCGGAGCGCGAGTCCGACTCGCACTTGGCCGGTTTTTTTTCTTCTAAAGTACATTATTTCTATCCGAGACTATAGATTTCCCATCCTTAATTAATCCAAAAATGATATATTGGGCACCATAACACGTATAGTTTTAGAGAAATATGGGTTCAATTAAAGCGCGGCAGCGTCAAACTTTCTTGCATAAAACTTGCAGAACTTCCTTCCTATTCACACCAAGATTACTCTTGTTCATAACAATCATAATTTCATAACTATCTCGTCCGTCTCCTCGACTACGGTAATATCGCGTATCTTAACTTAAATGAAGATCAGGGGGTTATTATGACATAGCAATGCAGGTTTGTTAACGCTGAGAGAAAGGGAGAGAGCTATATAGCTGCTATAGAACTGTCCTTTACGCTCGCCCTAAAATGAACTTCATAGCCATGTCATAATAACCCCTTTGATTAACAAAGTGGAACGCTTCCTGAACTTGTGCATTCGCTAGATATTTGTATAAAGAAAATTTGACCACGTATCTCATTTTCAAATCCTTTTATATATTTATTATTTATTTCAATTTCACACGAAAGCGTAAATCAGAAAGAAGTCAAGACGCTCACATGATATTATATAAAAAGTCAAATTGAACAGTTACAGAATAATTAATTTTAAAAGTTATACTATTCTAGACTATCATATCGTATATTATCGTTCAAGTTTTAGTAAATTGGTCAGTTTAGTCGAAAATATCGTTCTCGTTCTCCTTATCTTTCTGAACGTTTTAGCTTCTTGGCCACTGGATCTCAAAACCACCACGATACCATTGAGTGAAAATCTTTCTCTTGGTTTCCCGTCTAACAAACTCAAAACATTATTCAAAATCCTTTTCGGTTCACGCCGTGCAATTGTGGAATCTGTTACTACTAAAATTACTATACATTTTATAAAAACTAGATTGAAGAAGTTCTGGCTTGCCACTTTTGCTTATTTTTTTTTCCTGCGTAATATGTTCATTTATTTATTATATTTATAGATATTTATAACAATTTCTTTCAGCGTTATACTTATTTGACGATTCGTTGACTTTAATTCATAGTTGTGAAGAGATCCCTTAAATGGATAATTTCGCCTTTGTTGTTATCTCTTTTAATTTCAATTAACTTGTATTCGACCGTAAGGCCAGCCAGTTGTTGTGTTTATTAAAGTGTTTAGATACATACATACATTCATTTGTACATAACTACATACATACATACGTACCTATAAACATAAATAAGTGTCGGAACTGTCGGCCTCAAAAAGCTTTGATATGCCTCAGTTACTAAAGTCTGTTCCTACTCAAAAGTGCCAATGAAAATAACAGGTATACCTGACTGTAATTGCCTTTTGATAGAGGATGAAATAGTGATGGGAATCATTTTTCGTCTAATTAGTTAATTAAAAAGATTGCATATGTATATTTCTCATTGTCATCGTATTATTATGGCCGAATAATAATATTGAAAGAGCTACGGTGCTATGCTCACTACGCTTAGGATTCAATGTACGCTCTCGCCGTAAATATGTCATTTTGCTCCTTTGTGACACAATCTACCTACTATTTTGAATAGCTATGAAAATAATCAAGATATAATAAGCCAACAATGCATACCTATAGGATATTAGGGCTAAGTGCACGTGAACGCGCGTCAACGCGTGGTTGGCTCGCCGCTTGGTGTGAGATTATAACAAATCAATGTTGTCGTTTACATGACCGCGTATTACCGTTTACTATTTAGCTACGAAAATGGAGGACGAGATATCTATTGATTTACTATTCTCACTGAATGTTCACGCTAGACTGCCGCGCGCAAGCCGCCGTCATCTGAACAGCTGAACCGCGCGGCAACGCGCGTTACCTCTCGTTGTCATGGCCTAAATCGCGCGCTGGCGCGCAGACGACGCGCGGTTAAAGATCTTGCGCGCGGTGCACGACGCTACGCGCGGCCACGCGCACCCACGCGCGGGCATGTAAACAACAACATAGATTTGTTATAATCTCACACCGCGCGGCGAGTCAACCGTGCGTTGACACGCGTTCATGTGAACTTAGCCTAAACGTAGCATTTAATTCGAATCCTCACGTAGCCATTGTAATAAATAACCTTGTGTTATTTAAACAGAAAGCCTTTCGAAAAAGTTACGAACACTATTGTTTTTTTTTTGTAAGTTAACCGTTTATTTCGTCCCTGTTGCACTGCTGGGTGCGACAGAGGCGAAAACCTATCTTAACTATTCAATCTATCAAACCTATTAAGACATCACTACGTTTTCTGTCAAAAAATAAATGAAGAAAAAATAAATGTATATGTCAAGCACCAGTCAGTGTCATGTCATTGTATTTTAGCAAAACGGTTTTTCATCAAAAAATACCATGGTTAAATAGGGATTACTACCTCAAAATAAACATGAAGACAATATTTAGTAGTGTTTAGATATAGTAGTTTATGCAATAGTTGTATAAGAGAGGTCAAAAAATATGAGTGGCGTGTGTTACGATGTGAGCCGAAGGCGAACATCGTAAAGGTAAGCGCCACGAGTGTTTTTTGACTTAGTTATACACCGTTGCATACAATACTTTTTCTACGACTAGGTTTCAAATGAAATGCAAAACTAAGCGAAAAAACTTACAAACGAACGAACGAAGTAAAGAACAACAAACGAGCGGGAAACAAGAAAATGACAAAATATGTGTCTATGGTTTACTTTGTTTTTAAATTGACGGAATGGAAAATAGAATTATTTACAATTCCAAAACATTTTAATTTGACCAATCAGAATACTTCACCAAATTAAATCCACCAATCACAATGCACAGCGACTGTCAAACGGAACGATAGGTTCTTTTAGGTACGTGTTTCTCTTTAACTAATTTAAATCTTTTAAAAAAACTTTGTATTTCGTATTAACCAACCAGAATACAGCTATTTTAAAATCGACCAATCAGGTAACTGAAATCATTTCTCAAAACATTAGGTGATTTATAGTCCCTATTTCACAATCGTTAAAATATGATTAAATCGATTGTGCAACGCTAAGCTTTGGCAGCTGGCCGTATCGTTTTATCTCAAAAACGCACAAGTGCTGTTTTGGGGCATAGACAAGATAGACTTTTCTCTGGATTATTCTGCGGACATATTATGTATGTTCTTATATTAGTGTTCGTGACTATATAAATGACAGATAAAAGTACAGGAGTAGGAAAAATAATATAATCATGCTCAACCTTCAAAAGTACGCGAATATGGAGTTATAATGGTAAATTGATATGTTTATAAGAGTAACGAAATGAATAGGAACGAACTTTAGAGGCATTCGTAAGAGCGTATCAGGTATAATTTGTGCCATGCGCGTACTGTTAGATAATATCTTCCTAACATTTTTTTTTTTTTTTTTTTTTTATGGCACTGAGTAGACAAACGAGCACACAGGCCACCTGATGGTAAGTGGAAACTGTGACCCATAGACATTCGCAATCACAAGACTGCAATGCAATCCTAAGACTGCAAATGCGTTGCCAACCCTGAGGCTAAGATGGAATGCCTCTATGCTAGTCATTTCACCGGCTGTCTTATCCCCAAACCGGAACACAACAATGCGAACACTGCTGTTTGGCGGTAGGTTAATGGATAAGACGGTGGTAGTGATCCGGGCGGACCCTGCACAAGGTCCTACCACCCGCAAAATTACATTACATTAGTGGTGAGTGTAAGTTCCTGCTCTCCTCTTGTAGTTGTATATCGCTTACCTAACGTGTCCTCCACAGGAGGTTGCCGAGCAATGTCCCGTGCTGCGGGAAAGCGCTGCCGACATAGACGCCGTGTCCGTCTACCCTTCATTTGAATTCCAGGTACGATTTAATCAATGAAAACACGTATCGACATAATGTGGCTCAAATGGAATTAAAAGTTTTTTTAATCAGCATATTTTACTGTTAATAATAGTAATAAACTAATAACATTATCTAAAATAGTACAGTCAACGACAAAGGTACTTCATTGAAATAGGTGCACAAGTAGGTAGGTATAATATTAATACTGGCGTGTCCCAGAAGCAAGGAAAAAATTATTAGTTATACAATTTAATATAAAGAGTGCAAGCTCTAGGATGTACTTGTTGATAATAAATCCTGTATTAATCAAATGAAATAAACTGTGCTAGTCTGCAAGAAGCCCCACCTAATAAAAATATAGAAACTGCCTACCCTGTTGGCGTAGCTAACCTTTAGTTGCTTCAACTACCTCTTGGTCGGCCGCAGCTTGACTTGGCAAATTTTACGCAAATGGTAAAAAAGTGGTGCGGAAAATCATCAAAAAAACCTCAATGGTCGATTTTTGATTAAATTTTTTGATGAGGTAAAATGTAGTACATACCGTTATCATGATGATAGCATAAATTCGGTCGGACCTGTACCTCCCAACACAAGATGTGGACGACTTGTTAATTAACTGTCCGCTAAGGCTTCTATCCTACCACACCAGGTTCGTAAATTTTTCGATGACGTTTTTTTTATGATTTATCGTACCACTTTTTAACTACGTAACCTCGGGTTACTTTAGCCCTAGGGGGTAACATTGCCCACCCCTAAAACTATAAGTATTGTGGTGGCAATCATCTTAAATTGGTTCAAGAATTTTAGAATTCCACAAGTAGCTTAGGCCTGATGTAACATTTAATAGAATAATTAAATTTTTAAGATGGTTTTAGGGGTGGGCAATGTTCCCTAGGGTCAAAGTAACCCGAGGTTACAGTACTTGCGCAAAATTAGCCAAGTAAAGCCGCGGCAAGTAAAGCCGCGGCCGACCAAGAGCAGTTGAAGTTACTAAAGGTCAACTACGCTTACACGCTTACACACTAGGCATTTTCTATTTTTTTATCAGGTAGGGTTTCTTGCAGTGGGCTGCCGGACAATACCGCATTGGCACGTACTTCAACTTTATTACCGTAAAACCCCGTGAATTTGCACGGGATACCTATCATCGCCTGTTTTTATAAAGGTTGAAATTCTCGCCTAGTTTTTAGGGCAGGTTCCACACAAAACCACTAAATAGAAAGGATTCTCCCATAAATTGTGGCTAACTTAATACTGTTTACGATCAGTGCTGTTTTTTCGTGGAAGAGACACCACGTGTTTATTTTTACCTTGGCGGAACTTGCTATAAATAGTGCTAAACAAGATATATAGGTAAGCTTTTTCTTGTATTATAATCTGCAACTAATGCTCTTTCTTATGGTATTATTATTTTGTACTTAAGTTATGTTTATACGTCGCAATCGATTAAAATGTAATTGAGGGTATGTTCCTGCCATCTTGAAGCTACACTTCGCCTGCCCCTAGGGTTGTCAATCCAAGTGTGTGATATATTTAAAATTTATTACTTAGTAGTAAGGGTGTATACATATATAGAATCTAATGTATAGAGCCAGGGTAGAATATACGAAACCAGATATACGTAGAGTCATATGTAGAGTCAAACATGTAGAGTTAAGCTGTAAAATAATTGTTACAGGACTTCATCGTTAGAAATAAAGGATTGAACAAAGAAACGGAAAATCTGGCATTATACCTCCATCATTCAACAATGATTTATAATAATAATAATAATAACTTTATTTAGCAAAAACAGTACAGTATAGCTACTTATAAATTTACATACATTGAAAGTTATGGTGCTTATTTATAGCGATTTGGTTAATGATTGGTGTATACCAAAGCAATAATAATGAGAATAAGTTTCCTCTGTCCCCCGCACTAGTAATAACTGTATCACGGTGGGACAGGATTCACCGTCCTCTAAACTATTGTATGCTATACAGTTCAAGTAAGTAACATGAACTACTAATTGAGACAACATGCGGGTATGCCAATATTCAGTATCGGTTGCTAAGATGTAAACAAGTAGTAGATAATATATGCAAAAATACTACATCAAACTTAATTGATTAGGAACTACATAATATAAACTAAGTATAAATTCAACGAAGGAATAAAGTATAAGACTGCGTATGCGTGTGTGTGTGTTTGTGTGTGTGTGTGTGTGTGTGTGTGTGTGTGTGTGCGTGTGCGTGTGCGTGTGCGTGTGCGTGTGCGTGTGCGTGTGCGTGTGCGTGTGCGTGTGCGTGTGTGTGTGTGTGTGTGTGTATGGGTGCCAATTTTATTTTATTAGTTGCTCTGTATTTTCATAGTTAAGCGTCTTAAGATATTTTTCTAATGTTTAATTTGTAGACGGCTGTGATGATTCTTAAGGCTGAGACTGATGGTTTGTTACTAAATTTTTAATGTGACTAACCTGAACTGATTGTGATTTAGTATAAGATAAAAATAGATACATATTTTTTTATAATATAATTCCATAATTTTAAAACAAGTATATTTGATTAGTCCTAAACCATTACCCTTTCTTGTTTGTTGTCGAGTAAGACAACGTCATTTTTGACAACCCTATCGAAAATACAGTAAATGTATGAAACTACATTCAGATCGTTACCTTTCTTCGCCTACCAATGTTTTTTTTATATGATTATTTGGGAATAGTTAAGGTTCATAATCGAAAAACGCGTTAAAAATAATAAGATAGCTGGCGGCAAATTCAAAATTTGTCTATAATTGACACTCCAGCGGTATGTAGGCGAAGACAGAGCATTTTGCCTATCCACCTTTGAAGCCCAATTGTAGTCATTTTTCAGCGAAATTAAGAACTTAAGTTACGGTAAACTAGAGTCCTATAATATAGATTAATTAGGTTTTTAATCTTAACAATCAAAAATAGGTGTCAATTTGTGAGATATTTTATAAAAAGTGCCAAAACCCAGGCGAAGTCACGGGGTTTTACGGTACCAATTTTACAACACTAATAGGGAATATTTATGACTTTTTTTCATAGTTTCAATAAAAGCTGATTCATGCACCTAACAAACAGTTGATAAATAGTACATTCCTACAGAGGCTGGGAAGTAGGGGGTTGCCGGCCGAGTGATATAGATTTTACATTTTTGAGTAAAAGTTATAACGTCAAATCCTCGGACTTAGGAGTGCATAAACGTTTGGGAGACATCCGCGCCGCGCTGTGTCGTGTACGCCCGCCGCCCGCCCGCCGGTGCGCAGTACCGCCTGCGATCTAAGTTTCGCCATGCCTGATATGCCTCCTAATTACCGCTGTGCTCCTGGTACTTTATTTTAACATGCAATTACTTTTCTTCCCTAGGGTGGACAATACATATATTATAGTACATTGTGCATCAAGGGTAGTAATCCCCTTACTGCCTGTGATACACACAATGGTTTTCATCACATTTGCGAGGAAAAAACACTTTAACTCTGCAAAATATAAAGAAATAACTTTTGACGAACGGGAACGTAAATGGAAACGATATTTTTTTTGTGACCTCTACCACAGATAATAACTGCGTTTAGTTTCGACCTGGATTCGAGCCAGATTTAGCCAATTTGATAAAAATGTATAATTACTAAAATTAATGATAAATGTTGATATAAACTTGAAATAGGTATAAAAATAATGAAGTTTAATGAAGCGTATAGGTTTTGTGTAATGTAAGTTAGTCTATAGCTAATTTTTAAAGATGAAATTAGAAACCGATTTAATTTTTGGCTGAAAATTAAACCTCCTTAGTCAGAAATGATGTACGAAAGAGTTGCAAATTTTAAAAAGAAAGTCATTACTCCCTAGGGATGACAAACTCGCCATAATTCCCGCGGGAACAATTTAGGCCATTGTCCTTCTGTATACAGGCATGGAATAACACCATTTACGAGCAAGTGTGATGAAAATTAACTTTTTTGAGTGATGTATTTTTTTTATTTCATTGCATATGTTTGAGAAAAGCACTAATACGTACCTCGCCGTGAAAAGGGGTTGCCAGCCTCGTAACTATCCGGCCTCGCTTGGCAACCCCCTACTTCCCGGCCTCTGTAGTAATGTACTATTATAGCTATTCAGCCTGTTTAAAAACACAGCCGCCATGTTTAAATTTAAAAAAAACTTTCCGGCCCCGTCCTTCAATTTTATATGAAATTCCTTTACAGTTCTCTCGAGTTGTTCCGCCCGCAACGTGACACTTTGAAGCCAAAAATAACTAACATAACGCCAACATTCATTGCATGTTTGAGAAAAATCATTTTTTGAATAGCTATAAAAATAACCAACATAAAAGCCAAAAAAGATTTGGTCCTATCTCTTTCTAACAAAACAGAATTTAACATGGAGTTTATATAGCCGACCTACTAATCGCTGTCTAATTAGCAGTTTAAAATGCTTGTTTCATCCATATGGTTTTTGGCGATTTTAATTTCACTTATGGGGATCTCTTTTACGGTATTTTCGTATTTTGTTGAGCAATGCGATTTAAAAAATCCACACATACTTATTCCCTATTGTCCCCTGTCTCATCGAAGCTATAATTACAGTTTTGACCAATGTGGTCCTCCAATGGTTAAATGCAGTGATTTGGGTTTATCCGCATGCTTTTTTAGGGTTCCGTAGCAAAATGGAAAAAAACGGAACCCTTATGGCTTCGTCATGTCTGTCTGTCTTTCTGCCTGTCCGTCAGTATGTCACAGCCACTTTTTTCCGAAACTATAAGAACTATAGGTACTGTTGAAACTTGGTAAGTATGTATATATATATGTATTCTGTATGTATTCTGTGAACCGAGTTAAGATTTTCACACAAAAATTGAAAAATAAAACAATAAATTTTGGACGTACCCCATACCTAAAACTGAAACTATTTTTTTTTTCATCAAACTCATTCGTGTGGCGTATCTATGGATAGGTCTTCAAAAATGATATTGAAGTGTCTCATATTTTTTTTTTCTAAACTGAATAGTTTGCGCGAGAGACACTTCCAAAGTGGTAAAATGTGTGTGTAACTTCGAAAATAAGAGAATGATAAAACTTAAAAAAATATATGATGTACATTTGCATGCAAACTTCCACCGAAAATGGGTTTGAACGAGATCTACCTAGTTATTAGTTTTTTTTTGATACGTCAGAAATCGTAAACCTCAATTTGCTGCTACGGAACCTATCATGGGCGAGTCCGACTCGCACTTGGCCGCTTTCATATAACGTCCAGAGTTTCCAGGAACGAAGGTCTCGACATTAATAATGAGAATCCACAATTGTTATTTCGTAAACTTTTCCGTAACCTGTTTTAGCGATATGGTTTACTTTCCACATCCCTATTATGCTTCTCTTATTATTACAGCCTGGTTGGCTTCGAACGAAAGAGTTCTGGGACAAGACATTTGAAGATCGCTACGAGAAAATTCGCAACGACAGTAGGCGACCAAAGTTAAAGGTAAGTTGAAAGTAGGAATGAATTGATACGAGTATAATATAGGGAATCAGCTCTAGTTGACTACTAATGAGACTAGTTTTATAATTAACTAGCTGTACCTTGCGCGCGTTGCTACGCCACTAACTAAGATAAATTTGAAGGAAAGATGCATAGTTGGTCGTACCACACACAACACTTTGCTGAAGATCATCACGTGATCAAATGCATAGTTTACGATTGTATAAAGGGCATACAGATTCATTTTTATATATAGACTAGCGACCCGTCCTCGCTTCGCTTTGGTTTATTTCAGTTTTCTGTAACAGCCGTACGTTAACCAGAATTTATTAAGTATACATAAAAACCTTCCCCTTGAATCACTCTACCTATTGATGAAAACCGCATTAAAATCCGTTGCGCAGTTTAAAAGATCTAAGCGAACAGACGGCGGAAGCGACTTTGTTTCATTGTACATTTATTTTAAGTTGAACTTTAGTATTTTGTCACTTAAATCGCCGTGACAATTCATGTATGGCAGTTAAAACATGACATTAAATATACAAGATACTAAAATTTACACATATTTATGAATTCGACTGTACTTGTTTATTTTTTTGTTCCCGTGCCCACTTCTTTGGACAATAAACTTTTTTTTTGGTAGGCTATGATACTAACAAATAACGTGGCATGCTATTAGTAAAAACAAAATAGGTTCAGTAGATCCAGGGATTACCCTTTAAAACTTCACAAACTTTACCTCTTTATAGAACACTTAAACAAAAAAAAGTTAAATAAGGTTTATCTAATCTCATATCGTAAAGTTCGAATTATAAACTTCAAAACGAATTTATATTGGCATACTTTATAAACACAATACCGGATTAAAAAAAAAACACTAACATTATTTCTTTATATAAAATAATGTTATGTTGTTGTTATATTTTAAACCCCTTACTAATAAACGGTGAGTAGCGGTGGTATAGCTATACAATGTTTTGTCCTTATCTGTCAAATTCAAATGTCACAATGACAGATAAGGACAAAACATTGTATAGCTGTACCACCGCTACTCAACGTTTATTAGTAAGAGGGTAACAAAATAATGTTATTATAAGGTATTTGGTATTTGGCCGATACAAGTTAATCCAAAAAGTTAATGTCACCAACGAGGTTCCATATATTATTTTTTTTATAATGGAACGCACGTATGCGGTTCGCGTCATTTTTACAGCATTCCAAAAAAAAGTTGTAATTTGGCATGAATATACATATTAGTCACGCCAACAAGTGGTGAAATAAAATATTGTTCCTCCCCTACACGTAACGTGTCGTGTTGTTAGAGTCAAATGCCCCCCCCACCCCCCTTCAGCCAAAAATTAGTTCATACATGTTGTTTTTTGTGTTTGTCGTAACGGCTTCGGAACCCTACACTGAGCATGGTCCGACTTTATCCTTCAAACTGATATGCGTGACAGAACGTTAAGTAAAGTTATTTAGAAATGACAACGAATGTGGTAGCTCTACCAAGAACGAAAAAGAATTATATAAAATTTTAGACTTACCTGTTTATTACACGGAGACTCCATTTACTTTTATAGAACACTAGCTTTCCGCCCGCGACTTCGTCCGTGGAGATTCAGAACATTCATTAAGAAATATCTACAGAGATACAATTTTACCTTTAACCAGTATTTTTTTAATAAGTCCGCAATATGTTTTATTTTATTTCAGGTTTACATAAACAAAAATTGAATGGATCTAACTTTTAATCGACCAATGTTTTTAAATTCCCCTTTAGAATGACCTTCCCAAGTCTTAGTACCAGTAGGTGTCGAAAGAGACGAACACCCGGGGAAGGACGACAGGGTCCCCTGAGTAGGTACTTACTTAGCCATCCAAATGCGATAGCTAACTCGCATTCGAAGCGTGGGGTCTATAGCAAATACTCACATGAGAAAAACACATTGGTAGGGCAATATCATTCATGCATGTACCTATATGTATAGTTCAAATTAAAATATACCTAACTTCCATACAAATTTTCGATCTCCTGTTTCACTTATAACGGGCAAATAAGTAGGCATCTGGCTCCACCCCTGCCTCAAACCACAAAACTCCCATACAAACTTTCACACCCCATTTCACTCCCTTACTTTCTCAAAAATCTCCCAATAGCTTATAGCTTTTGCCCGCGGCTTCCCTCGCGTTAAGAAGTATAGTTTTTGCGGCTTTACTTTTGTTTAGCGTGTGTAAAAAATTAGGGCCTATAAAACTTCTTACACAATATTCTTAACTAATCTGTCATTAGGCGCTAAAGCTATCAAGCTATTGGGTGAACTTACTCGTGAGCAAGCAAAATAAAATTGTCCATGAGAGAAGCAATGTTCTCTCAGGTCAATACCCGCAAATTTGAGAGTTTGCCCTGAGACTTGTTTATTGTCATGGCAAAGCAGACTTTCAGGGGAAGCTGTAATCGTTTAAATTCGAACGGGATATCATTAGGTATTAATGGGATTCGTGGTATAAATACAGTTTCCCCTTTCGCACACCCAGTTAATATAGTGGCTTCCACTATATTGCGATGTAACGCTTTCACTTGCAGTCTCGTACCGTTACAAAGTTTTGGTGGTTTTCAATTTCGCAACAACATAATTGGAGTGCCCGCACGTAGAATAAGCTTATGATAAGGCAAACCTGGCGGATTCAATGAATTTAAAAAATCTACAGGGTAATTAGTAGCGTCATCTGTATTAACCACAGTATCAATCGAAGTTTAGACCTTTTCTTCGCCCTCAAACGACATGAGCAGGATATCGTTGATAGCTGCTGCTTGATCGTTCTTTGGAGTAAGTATGGCACGCTCACAACCATTCAATAGGCTTGTCATGTATATGAATAAAGTCTGGATAAACTTTAGACAGCAATTTTTGAACCGTAGTAACAACTGTGCACAATTCTTCCGGGATGGTTATAATTCCATCAAACGATGGAAAATCACCATTACCGATTTTAAGAAGGAGATCTGAAAATCTACCAGCAGACTCATCCCCGCCCAAATGTGCTCTCATATTTTTAGAGAGCTTCAGTCTCGCGCGCGTGCTCTCGGCGCACAGACGTGCTTACTTTCACGCTATTAGAAAATAGTCGAGTTATCGGGAAACGTAGTACTAGCCAGCCATGTTGCAGTGTAAGAAGTGCAAGTTATTTGTATCCTCTTCTAAGGACGAGTTAGTGAAGTGCAAGGGTGGTTGTGAGGGTGCTTATCACAAGAAATGCGCCCGAGGCCTGGACCTGGAAAACAATGTCTGTGGCGACTGCTCCCGAAGAAACGGAAGCCCTAAAACTACGTTAAAACATGATACACTGGTGCCCCCGAGTTCTGCCGATAAGGTTCTTGAAGACCTCAATAAAAAGTTGGATATTATCTACAACATGCAAAAATCGCTGGATAGCCTTGTTGAAACTGTAGAAATATACGCAATAAAATACCAAGAGCTAATGGACTATAAAGAGAAGTCTGAGACTAGGATAAAGGCTATCGAGCAAAAGAACGTTTACCTAGAAAAATGTAACTTGGCGCTTGAGGAAAGGGTAGCAGCCTTGGAAGCCAAATCGAAGGATAAAAACGTTGTGATCAATGGCCTTGAAAAGCAAGAGGATGAGGACACAAAACATGTGGTCGGTATTTTAGCCCAAAAACTACAATTAAACGTGGAACATATTATTGAAGCGCGGCGGGTAGGCGCGCCGAGCGCGAGCGCAGAGAAAAGCGCGATTCAGCCGGTAGTTGTTACGCTCGCGACGCGGGCGGCCCGCGAACAATGGCTTCGTCAACGTAAAAACCGGGTTACGAATGCTAACATATACAACAGCAACAACCACAAACCCTTATACATAAATGAGGATCTTCCTAAAGGGACTCGCAAACTTCTAAGCTATGCCAGAAATGAATTAAAACCCACTTACAAATACGTGTGGGTAAACAATGGCAGAATTCTAGTACGTAAGAACGAAACTGATACTAAAGTATATAATATTCGCTCTGAACGCGATATACACGAATTGAAAGTGAAGGAGGAGTGATTGCCATTAAAACCTTTAAACCTTTAAGTGAAACACCTTAAATTTTTCACTGATTATTATATACATTTGCTAGCAAAAAAAAATATATATTTATATAAGTTTACACAAAAGTGCAAGCTGGATCCATTTACCAGCATTACCACTGACATTGAATATGAAAGGTACATAGACGCAAATGCGTGGGCGCGCGATGTTAAAAAATGTAAAAGTGCTTCAAATATAATACACCTCAACATTAGGTCTATAAGAAAACACTTCAATGAAATATTGGTGCTACTAAATAGTTGCAAAAAGAGCATAGCAGTGATTATACTAAGTGAAATAAATATCAAACAAAATGAATTACCTATATATGAAATAGCAGGATATGATATGCATTGGACTACCAGAGAGACCCGGCGTGGAGGAGGGATATTGGTTTATGTTACAACGGAGCTGACGTGCACAGTTAGTGTCGTTCATAGTGTTTACGCAGAAATCATGCACGCACAAATTGAGCTCAACGCATGCAGTATTACACACATTATAGCCGTATATAGACCCCCAGATCTTAACAAGACGCGTTTTATCGACCAATTGCTTACAATAACGAAAGCAATACCTCCAGAATGTGATATTGTCATCATCGGTGACACTAACATCAACCTCAATGACTATTTAAACCATGAAGTGCTGAGGTATACTGCAGCTATGGCGGAGTGTGGAATGCAGTGCGCGATCAGCGATAATACGCGGGAGCAGATAGTGGACGGGCGAGCGGTGACGTCATCCATCGATCACCTGTGGCTGCGCGTGCGAGATACTCGGCAAGGCGCCCCGGCGCCAACGGCGTACCTGCTCGCCTGTAATATCTCCGATCACTATCTTATAGGAGCTTGCATGGTGCGCGAAGATTATGGTTTGTGTGACACGGATGGTAACAATAAGGTAACAAAAATTAATAACAAATTAGTGCTGCAACAACTACAAGGTGCAAACTGGGATAATTTTTCGACCTTGCAATGTCCATTACTTTTATACTCTGAACTGTGTAACGTCTTTAAGAATATTTACGATAGATCGAAAAATGACATAACACGAAATAATAAACGAGATACTCAACCATGGGTAACAAGACAATTAAATAAAATGATCGTCAGAAGAGATGAACTTTTTAGAATTTGGAAGTCCAACCCAAAAAACATGAACTATAGGTTACATTACACTAGGTTTAGAAATAAAGTCAATAAATGTATAAATAAAGCCAAAAATAAGTACAGACAGGAAGAACTAAAATCATGTAATTACGATAGTAGAAAAATTTGGGCTAATATAAATAGCTGGATAGGCAAAACGAAGGTAAACCTGGACGATGTTATTGTAAAGTATTTAGGAAAATCGGATAGCCTTAAAAATATATGCAACTGTTTTTCTAAGACGTTTACTGAGGAAATACAAAATATCAAGCATAATTGTAACAATAAATTTTTAATTAGATCAGATTACGTTAAAGAAAGTAAGGTAACGCTGTTATATGTAAAAACAAATGTATCCGAGGTCGAACGAACAATAGACCGATTATCCTGTAAAAAATCGCCTGGGGCGGATGGGATCAGGGTCGGGGATGTCAAATGCCTTAAAAAACAATTAAGCCCAATTATCGCGATGTTTATAAACATGTGTGTCGAGCGTGGTGTCTACCCAGACGAGCTTAAGCTAGCTCACATCAGACCAATTTTTAAACAGGGCAGCCATCTAGATTATTCTAACTACCGACCAATAGCTATTCTATCCGTGTTAAATAAAATAACTGAAAAAATCATAGTGCGCCAAATAACGGAGTTTTTAGAAAAACATAGTATAATAACAAATGCTCAACATGGTTTCCGACGCGGGCGTAGTACAGCAACTGCGTTAACAGAAGTCACAGATTACGTAAACCAATGTCTTAATAATAAAAATCAAGTTGTAGCCCTATTCATAGATTTCAAAAAGGCATTTGACACCCTCGATCACGATCAGCTGGTGCAGGCGATGCACGAGTGCGGTGTGCGAGGCCCACTGCTGGCGTGGCTGCGCGCTTATCTGGCGCGCCGCTCGCTGCGCACTGTAGTGGGGGGCTGCGCCGGCGATTGCGCGCCGGTGTCCCTCGGGGTCCCTACCGGCTCGGTGTACGGCCCAGTGGGCTATATCATGCATGTCAACAGTCTGCCAAACGTCGTGCGCGATTGTAAAATATATATGTATGCCGATGATACCTGTTTAATGTACGCCGGTAACGATTTGCAGATAATACAAGGTAAAGTACAAAATGACTTAAATAATGTAATCAAATGGGCGCATGATAATGGATTGATCATAAACTTACGTAAAACTAAATGTATGCATATACGCTCGCCGTACAGTAAACAATCTGAGAGTAGTACTCGTAACTTGAAATTAGTTGGCCATGACTTTGACTGCTTGCATAAAGCCGGGCTGGGATGTAGTTGTGACGAAATAGAATTTGTCGACAGTTTTAAATACCTTGGTTTAACGATGGACGTGCATATGTCTTGGAAGGTCCATGTTAAGAATGTGTGTACTAAATTACGAGCTGTAATGGGTAAATTTTATCATCTACGATTTGTGGTAAATAAAGCGACTATGTACATGCTTTACCATGCTCTTGTCGAATCAATTCTGTCATACGGCCTTAGCAGTTACGGACGCACTTTCTTTTCTTACCTTAACCAAATCAAACAATTGCAAATTGTATTCTTGAAATCGTTGGTGAGCAAGAACGTAAGACAAAGTTGTAGTCAAAATATCGAAGAGCTATTTTCGGTCTGTAAAACTTTACCGGTACATGAAAAATGTTCACTTCTTGTAGCGCTAGAACAACATCAGTGTAATGTCTATAAAAAACCTGTTAATCATCCATACAAAACAAGAAGTGTTTCTAAGATAATAGCTAAACGCAAACTGCTTGTTCCGAAAATTTGTAACTATTACGGGAAGCGCACTACAATGTACATGTTACCTAAATTCTTAAATAGCCTTCCTGACGATATACGGTCGAGTGACGATGTGTCGAAGCTGGTGTACAAGAAGCGGCTGAAGCGGGCGCTGCTGGCCGGGCTCGCGCGCGGGCGCGGCCAGCAGTAGCTGCTCCGGTCAGCTCTGGTGCATTCTTCGCGCGTGTACCATGCTATAAGTGGCGCTGCCGTACCTACTCCTTTTGTGTGAGTGCTTGTGGTGTTTGAGTGAGTGTACGGTTTCAATATGTATAGTATATATTTTATTAGATTAATTTAGTTAAAGAGAGCTTTCTTTCTGCCAACAAACTGCGATGCAGTTTGGCGGATACTTAATATTTGTAAAATAATTGTTTCTTAATAAATAAATAAATAAAAAAAAAAAAAAAATATTAACCTGGGGCCACAAATTAGATTTCTTAATGCACGACTTACTTCGTCAGCTCTGGTTCCTTTTGGCACCACTGGTAGAGTCCGCCGAAAGTCCCCGGCCAGCAAAACTGTTACGCCACCCATTAATTTTGTATTACCCTTTATCCACAAATGCCTACGTCATAGTAGCTTTATGCATGCAAAGTCTCAGCCCGATCGGTTTAAAATTGACAAAGTTTCATACAAACTTTCATCCCCTATTTTATCCCCTTGGGGGTAGAATTGATCAAAATCCTTTCTTAGCGGATGCCTACGTCATAACATCTACCTGCATGCCAAATTTCAGCCCAATCCGTCCAGTGGTTTGGGCTGTGCGTTGATAGATCACTATGTCAGTCAGTCAGTCACCTTTGAGTTATATATATTTAGATATATTTAATTAAACTCACCAAAATAAAAAAAGAATGTTGCCTTAAAAGTGTATAGTGTTCGACATTTATTTAATGAAGTCGGATATACTCGTATATTTTTTTCTGCGGAGCCACATATTTATTTAGATTTATTTTTCTTTATTTTCAAAATTACAAGTAAGTTAATAAAAATATCGACTTTTACCAATACTATGCCTGAATAGATATAATACCATTGCCTTTTTCACGAGAAAAAAAGCTGTCATACTTCAAATTAGAAATTGACACTATTGACAGATGGATAGAGACTTAGGCCCACTTGCGTGGACTAGAGTTAGCGTCTTAACCCGAGGTTAGGCGGCAAACCACGTACAAAAGTAGACGCTTAACCCTGGGTTAAGGGCTAACTCTGGTCCGCGCAAGTGGGCGTTAGTGTCTTAACCCAGGGTTAAACTTTTCGTGCAAGTGGGCCTAACGCGGACTTGCGCGGACCAGAGTTAGCCCTTAACCCAGAGTTAAGCGTCTACTTTTGTACGTGGTTTGCCGCCTAACCTCGGGTTAAGACGCTAACTCTGGTCCACGCAAGTGGGCCTTAGTGTCTTAACCCAGGGTTAAACTTTTCGTGCAAGTGGCCCTTTATCGGTTGACATGATACTTCTTTATATACAGATTGGACTAACGTAATATGTCCATTGTGTCGTAGAAATGAAGTTACGCCCTTTTAGAATAAGTATATCTTAATAAATTAATAATAAAATAATTATTCATTCTAGAGAAAATTTAAAATTATTAGTGTCTTTCTCCTTCCAAACAATATCTATAAAACGAATAAAATTCACGTCTAAATGGTCTAGAAATCATCTGAATTATTATTTTTATCTTATTTATTTGTAATTTGTAAGTGTTATAGTTTTTCCGGTAGTGTAATAACTTATAGAATCGTTTAAAAAAACATGCATACCCTATTAAATTTGTGCGTAAAATGACCTGCTAACTCGCTCGCAATCGACTTCAAAGCGGCCACTTTGGACTGTCAAAATGAAAGCGATTGCGATTGCGAGTGCGTTAGGCAATAGGCCTTCAGGGCCTCTATTTAACGCAGTAAAACAATATTGCTTTTGACGTGTTATCGTATTGTTTTATATTCAGCCGCTTTTTCTGTGAAGTAAATAAGAGCTATCACAACGTTGACAATACGAAAACACGCCTTATTTTTTATTGTTCTTGAATAAAGAATTTCATATTTCATGTCATACAGTTTTAAAGTTATATGGCTCAAGTAAGATGTAGTAGTAGTAGTAGGTTTGCGATTTATTTCAAAACTTTTTCTACTCAAAAGTTTAACGTTTGAGAACTTGGACTACATTATAAACTAGGGACTTGGACTACATTATAATATATTTTGGTGAGATTGTAAAATTAGCGAAAATACTTTATTTACGAATGTTCATGTGTTCGAAATTTGAATCCAAACGCTGTAGATTCACATAAAGCCTTTATAAATATGTAGATAAGGTTAATTATTACTACTTAATACAATTTAACGAATAATATTATTATTACATTGGAGATTTTATTGTTCAACATGGAAGTACCTACACAGATCTTTATTTACTTGTCATGATATCTTCTTTATTACATAATAATTAATAATAACAATAAAAAAACTTGTAATAAGTAATTGAAATAAAAATAATGGAATAATATAACCTGCGATACAATATAAGGGAAAAATCTTCCGTGTCGTAATTTGTCTTTTCATACAACACAAATTGCGCTGCCCGGATTGGAGTCTCTAAAATTAGAACAATTTACAAAAAATTATTTGATTCTATTACTTCCCAATACGTAAAAGCGGCGCAAGCTTGCGGCTCAAGTCTGAAATTTATACTTTGCAGGTTATAGTGGTTCCGCATTCTCACAATGACCCTGGCTGGTTGAAGACCTTCGAACAATACTTCGAATGGAAGACCAAGAATATTATTAACAATATTGTTCAGAAGCTCAACCAGTACCCAAACATGACCTTCATTTGGACTGAGATATCCTTTCTCAACGCCTGGTGGGAGCGATCGCACCCAGTGAAACAAAAGGTACATTTATAATTTTATTATTAATTTTTACCTATTAAAATAACTTAGAGCGGGTTCCCACTTTATGTATTGTCGGATCCGACACCCGATTAGTAGGAACCCAATCTGGACTAAAAACCTAAAATTAAGTTTTACGAACGGGGCTTACAGCGGAATTCAGTGTCGTCAATAGCTTTACTTTTTTTAAATACTTATATTACTTACAGTGTGCCTCCGACCTTGGGGTTTTAAATGCAAATATCGATTCTACTATTCGATCGATACTACTTTTGTTCTGCCACAATAAAAAAATAACTTATGTTTTGATAACTAATTGATTTTAAAGTCTAATTTTAAAATCAGTGTATTATATCATGACCATATAATCTTTATCTTATGGTACGGGGGTGACATTTCCTTGGTACGAGGGCTAATGGAGAATTGGATCGCGTACATTGAAAATTACATTTTACTTGTTTGAAAAAAACAAATTTAAGTTAAGTAGACATATTTTTAACAACTTACGGAACAAAAGAAGTTCAGGAGACCGATTTTTGACTTTCGAGCGTTCGATTTCAAATCCGAGCGATAGAAAATATTCGAATGCGACAATCTTTCACGCTTTATTGTCGAATGGTCCGTAATTTCCTATTTTTGAGATTCTCACTCGAATCTGAGGGATTGACTAAATAGTATTGTTATGTTGGAACGTGTTTCATTATACGCAGAAAGTCGATGTTTTACCGGTTTTTTGTAATTCATATTTCAAATGCGAATAAATGTGTGTAGCTAATAAAAGTTGAAATTATAATAAGGAATTTATTATTTAATTGCGAATGAGATTTTGTAACGCTTATTTTCACTAATTCTTGATTAATTATTTTCGCTTATTGGCCTGGTTATAAATTTCGGAAAAATGGAACGCTTTCTCATCTGTGGATGTCTATGGCGTTGCTAGGTTTCCAGGTTTGTTTTATGTTATAGTTTTAACAAGTTTGACAGATGTCAGATGATACTTTCTATTGATAGAATTCAAAACGAATGACACGGACCGCTCGTGTTCATATTTTCTATCGGTCGTAAGTCAAAACTATAATTTCATTGTTTTTTGTCACTTTCGATTGAAACTTTCGAACGCTCGAAAGTCAAAAATCGGTCCCCAGTTCCGGGAGTAGAAACGATCCATGCATTTAAAGCCCCAAGGACTGAGGCACCCTGTATAAACTAAATAAATTGCTGAATTAACTGAAACACGTTATAAACTATTTGAATACCAATCTTTCCGATGTTGAATGTGGGCGGTGTGGACTCATTAGGTAGGTAGTCAATAAAAATTAACCTTCAAACCAGGGACGGGAAAACCCGTTCCTTTGCTTAAGCCGTTCGAACGGCTTACCCGTTCATACGATAAGCCGATCGATTCGGTAACCTCTTGACTGGCTTACCCAACGGTTAGGTAGCCCTAATAAGCCGGGATTGCCTAACCGTAACCCTTTGGTAACCGCTGACCGAACGTTGTTGTTGGATTTGGTACTTGTTTAATTAAGCGCTTCCCGTTCGGATTAGGTAACCCCTTCGCGCTCTTCCCGCACGCGCCGCTGATTTTATGTGTAATGGCTACAGATAAACAGTACAACGGGGAAAAATACTAGACGTCGCTATTATCTCGGAAGCCGTCAAATTTTTAGGGATGAAAGGACCTCTACTATGTCCGTCTTGGGGGTACGAGTATGCAGTATGTAACTGAACGAAATCAAATCAAATCAAATCAAAACATTTATTTTACATAAAACATGGTGTATAGTTACATACAGGTCTTAAGATTAATAGTTGCGTATCACATGTTTTGCCGCCAAAGCAGCATGTAAAATTTTATAAAAGTGTTCAATATTTATGAGAATTTATGTCATAAACAAATTTTTTTAGTTAAATATCAATTAAAAATAATGGAAATACAGATTTTCCTAAAACTAATAACAATTAAAAGCATGTCAACCTAAGTTCAAATATAATTACATAATACGAGTATAGAGGGTAGTTTCAAAGTCATGTTCATGTCCAATACATTTTAATAATCATTGTGACCGTCGTTTACATACTCATCCACCGAATAAAAGCATTTCTTTACAAGCCAAATTTTGAGATCCCGTTTAAATTTATTTAGAGGCAGTTTTTTTAGTGTCTCAGGTAACTTGTTATATACAGTTACGGCCATACAGTATGTGCTCTTACTATATAACTTAGTATGTTTGGCGGGTATTACTAGACGGTCCGGATACCTAGTGCGATAGCTACAAGTATCTTTACAAGTTTTGAAGTAGTCTGGATGACATTTAACGAAGAGTAGGTAATAATTCATACAAATACATGGCTGGAGCAGTTAGCAAGCACAATTCTATGAATAACGGACGACATGAACACATTGCATTTACGTTACATATTGCTCTGATACACTGCTTTTGCGATATTAGAACTCGTTTGACATGGTGCGAATTTCCCCAAAGAAGAATACCATATCTGAGCAAAGAGGACACATAGCCGTGATACGCCTGAATAGCAGCATCTTTAGTGCAAGTTCTTGCAAGCCGCCATAATGCGTAAGCAAAAGAATTTATCTTACTGCACACTTTGTTTATGTGACCCTCCCAGGAGCATCTATCATCAAGAAATGTGGTTTCGGTCGATTCCCTGACATTGTCGTCTAATAACTTTACTGTTAATGTCTGTTTTTTGCATTTTTATTAATGAACTGTACAAACGTAGTTTTATCTATATTGACACTTAAATTATTTTTAACTAACCATGTAACTATTTTATTTATAGTATCGTTTATATCCGCATTGTATGTGTTTAAATCTTGACCAGGTATAATAACTGATAAGTCATCCGCAAACAACGTACAGTCAAGGGTAGTTGCGTCTGGGAGATCATTGATATATATCAAAAACAATAATGGACCGAGAATGCTACCCTGTGGCACCCCTAGACCATTTACTTTAGTAGTTGACCTATGCTTAGTTATTATATTTGTCGGATTTATTTTAGTAATTTCTATAAACTGGGTACGATTATGTAAATAATTACGAAGCCAATCGTTAACCAAACCTCTCATGCCATACAGTTCACACTTGGTCAGTAGCATATTATGCATCACTTTATCAAAAGCCTTAGACATGTCAAAAAATACAGCGGAAGCCGGAGTTCTTTTGTCTAAATGTTTGGCTATTTTATTTACCAAAGAAAAGGCTGCTAGAGATGTAGATTTGCCTTTTTGAAAACCATACTGTTCTTGTTTAATTTGGCTAAATTTGTAATTCGGTCATGCATTGCTCTATCAAAATTTTTCGAAATTATTGGAATCAGTGAAATTGTATAGTTCTCAACATGATTTTTATCACCTTTTTTGTACATTGGTTTAACTAGCGATACTTTTAATTCTTCTGGGAAAATACCGGTCGTGAATGAAAGGTTTATGAGATAACTTAATACATTCGAGATTTGTGACTTACACGTCTTTAGGATATGAGTTTGTATCTCATCATACCCAGTGGACTTGGTGGGTTTCAGTGAATTTATAATTTTTTCATCACACTTGCTCGGAAAGGGTTTTATTACATGCAGGCGTTTAGGGTAGTTATAGCCGACTTAGCTCCCGCGGGAGTTATATATTTTCATAACTCCCTAGGGAGTTATGAGTTTAGTTTTAAAATATAGAATCCACTTGTACATCATTTCAGACCAAGGAGGTGTAAAATCAGCCAAGGTTTATTTCCTATATTCAAAACTTGGCTACAAACCAATTTTACTGTTTAATTAAACTTATACGGCACATTTGTCTGCATTATATTTCTATTTTACCATTATTTCAGAGACATTCGCAATTATTTTATTAAATTTCATTTTGAAAATTTGTACAATCTGGTAGAATGGCCTGTATTTTTCAAGTTTAAAAAAAAGCAATTCTAAGCATTATCTGTGGAAGACTAAAAAAAAGTTATCATACTCTTTTAGCTTAGCGAATCGAGTTCGTTTAATTTTGTTTGATTGTTGTTTCCGAAGCGTATTTTGTTTAAAGGTACGAAAAAAACAAACTAAATATGACTTCCTCATCGGAAGAATCTGTAGTGACATCAACACCACATGATTTGTTAAATGCGGCTCTACTCAACAATGATTTGCTGCTAGCGAAATCTAAAGAAAAGGTTTTTTTTCTATTTGTTTTTTATTTCCTCGCTAATGTGATGAAAATCATTGTGTGTATCATGGGCAGTAAGGAGATTGCAAACTCGAGTCATTAAAAGCCCTCCGCCTTCGTCGTCGGGCTTCTAATAGTCTCTCGTTAGCAATCCTCTTCTTACCGCCCTTGATGCACAATGTACTATAATTATCTCATCCCTATCTGTAGGCACTAAAAATAAAGTAGCCGCATTTGATTTAATTAAGGAAATATCAGGAGTTAAATTATTTTGGGAATTTGTATTATTGTTATTTAAATAGTAATTATTGAATTCATTAGCAATGTCAGTAGGGTTGCATAAAATTATATTATTAGATTATTACTTATTATTTTACTTATATTTGTATCACTGGGAGTAATTTTATGCGTATTTTTAATCACATCCCAAGTGGCTTTACATTTATTTTTAGCACTGGCTAGGTACTTACAATTGGCTAATTTTTGGGCTTGATTTATACATTTTTTATTTAGTCTAGAATACTTTTGATATTTAATTTTATTGCAAATTTTATGTTTTGAGTTTGAGTAATAAGTAAAACGCAAGTGTCTTTTTGCTATCACGGATTTCTTGATACCCTTCGTAAACCAGTTTGAGGTTTTTGGTCTAACAACATGTTTAATTCTATTTAATGGGAAGCAAAGGTAATAAAATAATTTGATATTTTCATAGAAATTTATAAATGCCATTGTCATGTTAGTTTCTTCATACACGTCAGTCCACGATAACGCATTAAGACAAGATAAGAATTTTGAGATATTTTCATTACTGTGAGTTCTTTTAAATTGGTACCAAAATAAAGTAGGTTTAGGTTTTACCCTAACACTGAATGTAACACTTTGAGCAGTTTCATGGTCTGATAAGCCTAGCCTGTGAACATGAGCTTGGCAATTTGGAATATTGGATATTATTTGGTCAATACAGGAATTCCGACGTGTAGGACAGGAAATATGTAATTGAAAATTAAAGGCCGCAGCAATTCTAGTTAACTCACTCCAGTTTTTCGTGGGTTTTAACGTATCTACGAGGGGCGGCTGAAAAGTTCTAAGCCTAAGGTATTTTGAGGTTGCATATGCGTTAGCGATACTGGCCACTAAAAAGACCATTTAAAAAGTTAATAAATAAAAGAAAAAAAAGTCGTCTTTTGTTTATTACATCTCGAGATATCCGACGCTAAAGGTCATCATGTGTGAATTATCAACGCATATCACGAAAATTGAGCACCGTGCAGTCATTAAGTTCCTCACGAAAAGTGACAAATCGCCGAAAAGAATTTTTGAAGAAATGTCTAGTATTTACGGTGAATCTGGCCCTTCTCATGCCACTGTTAAAAAATGGAGTAGACTTTTTAAACTTGGACGGGAGTCGATCGAAGACGATCCTCGCTCAGGAAGGCCAATATCGGTTGTGACTGAAGAAAATACTGAAAAAGTCAAAAAGTTAGTATTAGAGGATCGGAGAATTAAGGTTTGGCAAATAGCTGAAGCCTTAGGTATTAGTAAGGAAAGAGTTGGAGAGATTTTGCATCAACATTTGCATATGACAAAAGTAAGTGCTCGTTGGGTGCCGAAAATGCTCACAGCTTTCGATAGAGAACGTCGTGTTCAAACTTCTCAGGCATTTTTAGAATTATGTGAAGAAGGTTTAGATGAAGTTTGTTCCCGCATAGTAACTGTTGATGAAACATGGATCAGACAGTATGATCCAGAGTCGAAGTCTGAATCTATGCAGTGGATCGAAAAGGGTGAAAGGCCGCCAAAGAAATTCAAGGTTCAAAGATCGGCGTCTAAGCTAATGGCCACCGTGTTCTGGGATTGCGATGGCATTCTTTTAATAGACTATTTGGCGAAAGGCTCTACAATAAATGCAGTTTATTATGCTGAGCTATTAAGAAAAGTGCGACAAGCCATAGTCGAGAAACGAAGGGGCAAACTGAGCAAAGGCATTTTGTTTTTGCAAGACAACGCCCCCGTTCACACCGCTCGTGTTGCCAAGCTTGCTCTGAAGGAAACTGGCTTCGAGGAAATTGATCATCCACCTTACAGTCCAGATCTGGCCCCTAGTGATTATTTTCTATTCAGCAATTTGAAGAAAGATTTAAGGGTAAAGCGATTTGGCAGTGATGAAGAGATGAAGGCGGCTGTACAGGAACATTTCGACAGCCAAAATAAAACTTATTTTTTTAACGGTCTAAAAGGATTATTTAAAAAATGTAATAAATGCATTGAATTAGAGGGAGATTATATTGAAAAATAAAAATGGTAAAAAAAATCTGAACATTTTTTTTCTACCTTAGGCTTAGAACTTTTCAGCCGCCCCTCGTATATTTAGATCCCCAGCAATTACAATTTTAAATTTCGTTTTGTTTCAATCTGTCCATAAAACATTCCAGCATTTGTAAGAAACGAAAAGCATTTGATGCGGGTGTTCTATAGATGCAGATAATAATACATTTTAACGACACAGTCTCAATACCACAGCATTCAAAAACGTAGTCCTGTGAGAATTCTTTAGTAAGCGGTATTTCCCGCGCTTCGATATGGTTAGAACAAAATATGCAAACGCCGCCCCTCTTTTGGTGCGACCTTGAAAATGATGCCACCAAGCGATATCCAGGCACATGCATATTCCCTTCGCTCCCCGCCTTTACAAATGTTTCAGTGAAACACAATGCATCCAAACACATGTCACGTTCTCTCAGTTCACGCAATGTTAATTCAATCAATTCCCTCTTACTAATAATGCCTGCAATATTTTGGTGTAATATCGAGAATAAGTTTTCATTTGCCACGAAAACAACCAACATTAGAAATACAAGGGACATGTATGGGTACGTCAAGCCTAGAAAAATATTCAGTACTTAATACTTTTTTGAGTTAACTTTTTGCCACATTTAGAGTTTACTATGTTTTTCTTCTGAACGTATTTTTTTTGAAAGTAATATAGTATTGTTCCCTTATGTTTCTGTGTTTTTTTTGTGGCTAAGTCAGGTACATATTATGTAACAGTTGATGTGCTTTTTTTATGTCTAACAATAAGATATTTATCATCATAGTACTTAGAATCTATATGGAAGTTGATTTTCAAACATAACTTATGCATAAAATTATCATCAAAGTAGTCCAAGTCATACAATGGTAGAAATATACAATTTTTAAAATTCTTACAATAAATATTTATGGTATCGTTAAGCTTTTTTTCATTTATGTGTATATTGTTTTTTACTCCTGTCACAATAATAAGCGGTTGAGAGTGTGATTTCAGGAAATAAGTAAGTTCGGTGACGAGTTTTATCGGGTTACAATCACAGTCCCCTACGTTAATAATAATTACGTCTTCCGCGGTGGCGTTCAGCGTGTCATGCGATTTCAGTACGTCTTCTCCGCGCGCTCCCGGTTTTATGACTGAAGAAATCTTGTATCGGCCATACGGGGAATCTTCTCTGGAGCGTAGCAGGCTAGAAGCAAGGCCACTGAATAACGTTCCTCCAAGTACAAATATCCTTTTATGAAAATCACAGGGTTTTATTTGTGTTTCCTGTTGTAGTATTATTTCAGAACATGGATTAGTTGTTTTTGTCTGATCATCCAAATTGTCTTCAGTATGGGCTTCTATAGATCGTTCCGTGACTTGCAAGTTCTCCTCTTGAGGTTTCGGTTGAAAAGCCGATTTATTTAACAGGCTCTGATTTTTTGAACGGTTTTTTAATGCTGGCGCTGTTTTGCAGATGATTTTTAACTGTTCTATTTGGCGAGTAAGACCCGAAATTTGTTTCTTCAAATCAGCATTTTCCAAAAGTAATTTAGTGATGTAGCTATCAGATACACCAAGTATATCTTGAAAAATACTTATTTTAATTTTCATAATGTCTATTTCGTCGTTACAATTTTTATTTAATTCCGGACAGCTTCTGTTTAGTGTGTCATTTTGAAGAATTGAACTTCTAAAACCCTCCTCATCAGATAACGAGTCAAAAGAATTGTGTACTGGCACGTTGTATTTTCTTACAGTTACGTTGTCCTCTGAGTCATGGAGTGCACGTAGTGGTTGAGGTAACGAGTCCTCTACCTTTCTTGAAGATGACTTATTTGTTTTTTGAATACCAACTGTAGGCTTTTTAGATGTAATTGGTGTACTCGTTTTTTTCGCGGTTCCCGCTTTATTTTGTAGGCATTTAGTACACGACCATGCCGCCTTACGCTCCTTGGTCATTAAATTATATAATTTCTCTTTGTTAGTACATGGTAGGTCGTATGGATCTCTACAAAGTGAGCATATGTGATAGTGTTTGCTTAGTATTTCCTTATTACAACGGACACAGATTAGTTTTGTTTCCATGTTATAAATGTGTCCAATGGAATAATACAGGAAATAAACCTAGTGTCGAAGTCCTATTATCAGTTATCTATCACCCAGCACGTAGTAATTATCCCGAAGTAAAATCGTAGGCCTATTTTAACGGCATTTGCGCTAATGAGTGGGCGGGGCAAATATTGCTTATTGTTAACGCTGGAGCCGCCAGATAAGTAGCTATCTCATTCAAGCACTCGAGCGTCACGTATAGTTGTTTCGCCACTTCAATCGATCTGTAGCATAAATTCCTCCAGATGGCGTTGTTGAGATTTGTTCCTGATTCGTCATATTCCAGATTCGTCATCTTCCAAATTCGTCATTTGCCTGCACAAATTTATTATAGAAATCCTCTGTGGTAAATGTTATGATAAGAACCTCTTTAGATAATTAATAGATGAGTGTTACTCGCGATTTAATTTGACTGTACAATGACGAGTTTGGAAGATGACGAATCTGGAATATGACGAATCAGGAACAAATCGTTGTTGACAATTTGCTATGATAGCATGAATTGCAGCGTATTTTGTATATTATCATGAATTTAAATAAGTTTTTTTATGTAACATGACTATAAAGTGAATGAGAAATTTCTTTAATATATATTTATGTACTTAGCTGTTTATCTTCCAGTAGTACTTTCAAACCTTAATGGGATGATAACGGTCCACTTGATTTTTGAAGAGTTCGTATTGCACTTTTTTCCCTCGTAGATTTTCTGATAACACTTCAACATGTAATTGGTACACTTATGCAAGAACTATTGCAAGATCCCATCAATTTGACTCGGTTTTGCTTAGAAATTGAAAAATAAGAATCAACAAAAATTGGAATCAACTTCAGTTACCACCACAGATACCACCACGGAAAGGCCAACATTAAAACCGGTAGATGTTAAAAACGGGTATAATACAATGAACCACTTTTTGTTTTAATCCAATCCCTTTTTTTGTTTATAATCTTACTAAATGTAATAACTTAACCTCTTTCTCATCAGTCGGTTAACCAGCCAAATAACATCCTGTGATGCAAGTTTGACATCAGTTATCTATCAGTTATCACTTCTTAACAAAAGTAAACAAACTAGGTATTTACAAATAATCTAATTCTGCATATCAGGCCAATACAGTTTCAACTATGACCTCATTACCGTATCAAGTTTACATTAGAATACACTCTAAACTGCACTGCACAATGAATTTTAAGCAATCCAATCCAAATTTTGTAGTGGGAATCCGTTACTATGAGGGTGGTTAGAAAATTAGCTTGTTTCGCCTACGGATAGATGGCGTTAGTGTCATATCTGTACTTATTGATAAAGTTTAACAAGTCAAGATAATTTATCTGTGAAGTCATGTCATTTTCGGCGGGAATTTTAGATTTGACAGTAGTTGAAACAAAAGTGATCGGAGTAACGCGGCAAAATGGAGAAAATTGGAATTCGAGGTGTAATTCAGTTCTTTTTTTTGGAAGGTAAAACTGCCAAAGAAATCCATGAGAGGATTTTACCTACGTTGGGTAGCTCGTGCCCTTCCTACGAAACAGTTCGACTTTGGGTAAATGAGTTTAAGCGAGGCAGGACGAGCATTGAAGATGCACCTCGCCCTGGAGCCCCAAAAACGGCAGTCATGCCCGAAATCGTCGAAAAAATTCGTGATTTGGTTTTAACCGACAGAAGATTGAAGATACGCGAATTAGCTGAAGCCTCAAACATCTCTTCTGAGCGGGTGCATTTTATTTTGCACAACGAATTGCACATGAAAAAGCTATGTGCAAGATGGGTGCCGCGGTTACTCACTCCAGAACAAATGCGTATTCGCATGCGAACATCTGCTGACAATCTCCAGGTGTTTGAAAGAAATCCAACGGAGTTCATTCGCCGTTTTGTTACAATGGATGAAACCTGGATCCATCACTATATCCCGGAGAAGAAACAACAGTCCAGACAATGGATTAGTCGTGGTGAGCCAGCTCTAAAGAAAGCCAAGGTCATTCCTTCTGCTGGAAAGGTGATGGCGTCTGTCTTTTGGGACGCAAAGGGAATTCTCTTAATCGACTACCTTGCGAAGGGAAAAACCATCACTGGGGCATACTATGCATCACTTTTAGACCAATTACAGGCGGCGATAACCGAGAAACGGCCAGGTATGGCAAAAAAAAAGTGATGTTTCACCATGACAATGCTCCGGTGCATTTAAGCCGTGTCGCTGTACAAAAATTGTCGGAGTTACGATTTGAACTGCTTCCTCACCCCGCTTATTCGCCGGATTTGGCTCCTTCGGACTATCACATATTCCCGAAAATGAAAAAATATTTGTCTGGGCAAAAATTTAACTCGAACGAAGAGGTGATACAGGAGGTAAACGCATATTTCGAGGGCCTTGAAGAAACACATTTCCGTGAAGGCGTCGAGAAGTTGCAGAAACGTTGGGGCAAGTGCGTCGAAATACGAGGGGACTGTGGAAAAATAAAATAAAAACATTCGCAATTTTTTTTTTTCGTATCAAACCAAGTTACTTCTCAAACCACCCTCGTATGATTGAGCGACCATTACCTAAATGCCAATGACTTATTCTGGCTGTTGCAGCATTTGCAAAGCTGTTGCTCGGCGTAGAAACTGATTGTCCAGTAGTACAAATTGATCTCAAATGTGTAAATAAATTACAAAGACTAATAAACACCGTCTCTGACATTTTTGCTGTGTCATGTCATAATTGTCTCAAACCATAGAACGATAGAACTTTTTTTCATAAAAAAAAGGTTAGGCTACCAATAAATGTATGACCAGATACTGATAAGCCTAATACATACGAATTATACGGAACACTAAACACTTCTTGAAATTATCATTTAAAGATTGTTATTATTTGTTATTAGTTCATTATTATTTACAACAGCGATTTCGCATATCATAGTAGTTCACTTTGACATTAATTATGACATTCCCATAGAATTGACATCTTGTTATTTTTATTTTGAAAGAGGTCTGGTAAAAACAATTAATTGGACTTTTTTCCTTTAAATTTAAACTTCAAGTCAGACTTTGAGATTCGTCTGCCAAGACAATCTAATAAATACAAATTTAAATAAACAATTTCTGATAATGCCTTTAAATTTTTCTGCGGAGGAACTTGTGGATATGATCCTTCTTTACGGAGAGTGTAGGGGAAACGGGAATGCCGCTCTTCGTCTGTACGCGGAGAGGTTTCCCGCACGAAGGCAACCCAACCATGGCCGTGTGATCGTCAATACGCTTATCCGACTGCGAAATAACAACCCGCCGGTGCCGATCAACCGAGGAGGGGCTCCACAGTTACACGTGAGAGAGGAAGAACATGTACTGGACCATTTTCACAACCAACCGGGATCGAGTACGAGACGTGCAGGACGCATTTTAGGCATGAGTCACTCCTCCGTCCATCGAATTCTAAGACGAGATCAACAGCACCCTTTCTCTGTTAAAAAAGTTCATGCGTTACTACCCGCCGATTATAACAAAAGGACTGAGTATGCTGATTGGTGTTTGCAAAAAATAAGACAAGATCGTAACTTTTTGCAAAAAGTTATTTGGAGTGACGAGAGCACGTTTACTAGAAACGGAATGTGGAACCGGAGATGTGTCCACCATTGGGCTCCTAAACTTAGAAACCCCCACGTTAGTCGCGAATTATCACATCAGACTAGATGGTCGATAAATGTATGGGCGGGCATTAGAGGCGACGACATCATCGGTCCAGTATTTATAAACGGAACACTGAACGGTGAGCGGTATCTCGAAATACTGAATGGCACTATCAGTGACTACGTGGACAATTTACCTCTAGCTGACGGTTTAAACACCTGGTACCATCATGACGGTGCACCACCTCACATCTCGAGGCAAGTTCGAAACCGCTTAAATGAAATGTTTGGACAACAGTGGATTGGCCGATTCGGAGCGACCCTCTGGCCACCTCGTTCACCCGACCTCACTCCTCTTGATTTTTTCTTTTGGGGTTGGGTGAAACAATTAGTGTTTAAAAGGGAATCACAAACTCGCGAAGAATTACAAACACAGATAATTCAAGCATTTGATAAAATTAAGACACCGTATCCGGCAAAATCCGAATTTGCTGCGAAAAGTACACGAAAATAATCGTCGTCGCTTGCTGAGATGTATCCATACCGGTGGCCGGCACATCGAACCGCGTCGCATTTAACACGTGAGTGTGCACTCAACTTTAGCTGTCTATCGTTATCAACTGACATTTATGACATTTACGTCATTTTGTTTGTTGTTATTGAGAACACTGTAAATACAGGAGGTAGCAAAATAATTGTTTATTATTATTATTTTTTCATTTCCATTAAAATATGCTAATTTTGCACAAGCCCGTCACCATAATCATATTTATGATCTAAACATTAATGGGTCTCTTTCTTGGCCTTTCGTTCTGATACATACTGTATAGTATACTACTAAAGTAAGCAACGCGCAACGCTGTTTATGTTTAACTGGATATATTGATCAATGCTTTTGAAGCCGATGCTGGATTTCAAAAATTTAAGTGTTTCGATAATAATTTTTATGTCGCTCTCTTTATTTTATTCACGGTTGATTTCAACAACCTATGGGGTAACTCTGATGACTGTAAAAATGGTTTTCATGGAATACTAAATTCAGGAACAAATTTATTTTTGTTCCAATTTACCCGTTCCAAAAAATTTTTGATTCATGTCAAAGAATAATAAGAATATATTTATTTAATAATAAGAATATCTTTTTTATCGTTCTATTTTTGAAATGACTACACAAGGAGTCGGTGATCCTTAATTTTTTTTGTATATATTTTTTTGTTGGGAAGGGAATAATAACTTGAAATAGCGTTATAATCTTCAGAAACCCTTCAAGGAATGTTAATTAAAAATTCAGTTTTCTTAGAATGGACTATTGAGTAGGCATTAAATGTTTCGTAAATTGAATATATCTATATCATGTATGATTCAGTAAAAAATACATTTGATGCTGGTACTCAAAAGTTAATTTCAAGAAAACCGGTATTTTATTTTGCGCACTTGTTGGGTTTTGGACATTGCTTTCAAAAACCCAAGAAAGTGCGCCAAACAAAATACCGGTTTTCTTGAAATGATCTTTTGAGTACCAGCATGAAAAAAAAATGTATTTAATGTGCTTAATGGTCTCCGACAAGGAATCCGTTGACAGAATAAGAAAAAGTAGCCGCCATCTTGAACTTTTTACTTAGGTATTCGACGGATTGCTTCCGAAATCGATATCTGGGGATCTCTGTGATCTCCAGTGGGCGGCTGACGGATGCAAAATAGGGACGTAAACAGAACATGGATAAGACTTTTATTCAATTTCGAGAATTATTTATGAATACAAAATTATGCAGTTTTTAGGGTTCCGTAGTCAAACTATAAACCCTTATAGTTTCGCCATGTCCGTCCGTCCGTCCGTCCGCAGTCTAGCTCAGAGACTCATAGTACTAGAAAGCTGTAATTTGGCATGAATATACATATTAGTCAAGCTAACAAGGTGGTAAAATAAAATTTGCACCTCCCCTACACGTAACGTGGGGATGCTTTTTTTTTTCTTGTCTACCTCATAGTGTGGGGTGTCGTTGGATAGGTCTTTCAAAATTATTGGCTATGAAGACAATTTTTCGATTAAGGGATCCGTTTATGAAATATTAAGCTTTAAAGCGCTATTTTTTGTTAGAGTCAAGTGTCCCCCCCCCCCCTACAGCCAAAACTACAAATACTAAAAATCTGAAAAATATCTTCAACGAAAGCGCATATAACGAATTTTAAAGGAAAACTATCACGGCTAAGTAGACATGATTAGTTCCTGAGATACAGGCGACTAAAGTGTTTATACCTATCAAAATCGCCTATGATAAATTTGATAGAAAAATTGTTAACGGGGCGGCCTGCACGCGCGGGAGGAGTCGAACTGTCCAAGTAACAAATCGAGCTCATAAGCGCGAGCGCCTAGATGCTGTTCGGACGTGCCCCGGAATGCTACCTACAAGTTTGCGATTTGCGATCTGAAAGTTTACAAATTTTAGATTAGATTATTGATTCGAGTTGAGTATCGTTTGGAAAACTTAAAATTTCTATTTACTGGACCTTGTTTTTTTTTCAATTTCTATTAATTACTACATAAAAGATTAAACTTTTATTGTAATTTAAAGTCGGTTTGAAGCAGTTTAGATACCTAACTACCTACATAGGTATACTGATCTCACACTTAAAAGCTTGGCTCTTGTTTGAGATATTATATACGAATTTATAAGAAAAAGAATCATTACTAAGTAGACTTAATTAGTTCCTGAGATACAGGCGACTAACGGGTTTATACCTACTAAAAATCATCTAAGACGGCGCCAAATAACTTTAAATAGAAAATTGGTTCATACATGTTGATTTTTGAGATAGTTTTTTGTGTTTGTCGTTACGGCTTCGGAACCCTACACTGAGCATGGTCCGACATGCTCTTGCCCGGTTTTTTTTATCTTTATCATACATTATTAGTAAATACATAATAAGCTATCCTCTATTGTACGTGGATTGTATACTAAGAAGATACTGGCCACTTATTATTTTATCACCTCTTGAGACTGATGAGCGTTTATGTCTATTACGTCTTAGACTTGTCAATTAAATTTGCTTAGTTTTTAATATTCATATTTAAGATGGCAAAGGAAACCACAATTCGTAAGTGGATAATTGATAAACCTGATCTTTTTATTTTTATTCGTTCTTTTTATTAAACCCCTTGCAGTCATATCCATATTACGTATAACGTTCGACATTATTTTGACGTAATTTGCATCCGTCAGCCGCCCATTGGTGATCTCCGACAACGTTATTTGCATTTGACGTTACTAAATAATTCGCAAAATTTAATGTATGAAAACCACCGTTTTCATAAAATTCTCCATATAAAACGCCAATTTAATAGGTAAGGACCTAATATTCCGATTACTCTCAACTACTTCCCGTTTTCTTTTGTCGAACGATCTGCGTAATCTGCGTAATACGCTGTATGCCTTAGCTAAAACGGGGATTGCCAGACTCGTATTTTAGCCACCTGTAAGTTAATTAACCACTTCGTTAGGCAATGCCTTATTTTCTTGGCCTCTATAATAATATAATTACTATTTACATCCAATGCCCTGTGTGCACAAGTTGCTCGTTGCACGAGCCTTACTCGCTTTAAGCCATTTATTTCTTTTGTTCCGTAAAAATCATAGAAATATGTGTTTTACAGGCATTAAAAAAACTCATTAAAGAAGGTCGCCTCGAGATAACCACCGGAGGATGGGTAATGCCCGACGAGGCTTGCACACACTTGTACGCGCTAGTGGATCAGTTCATAGAAGGTAATTGTTTCAATCGCCTTCACTCAAACAATTTCATAATAACGTTATAACAACAAAATCGAACGATTTATTTGTTACAGGTCATCACTGGGTGAAAAACAATTTAGGTATTATTCCAAAAACAGGCTGGTCCATAGATCCATTTGGACATGGGCCTACTGTGCCTTACTTGCTGGATAAAAGTGGCCTTGAAGGTGCAATCATCCAGAGGATACATTACGCTTGGAAACAGTGGCTGGCTGAAAGACAAATAGAAGAGTTTTATTGGGTACCTGGATGGTCTGGAAAGCAGCCATCTCTAATTGTCCATAATCAACCATTCGACATATATTCTATTAAAAGTACTTGTGGTCCCCACCCGTCGGTTTGCCTAAGCTATGATTTTAGGAAAATACCAGGAGAATACTCAGAATATACCGCCAAACATGAGGAAATAACGGATCAAAACCTTCATAGTAAGTCAAAGACTTTGATTGAAGAGTACGATCGCATCGGGTCACTTACGCAGCACAACGTGGTCCTTGTGCCTTTGGGCGATGACTTCAGATACGAGTACGCAGTGGAATTCGACGCGCAGTACACTAATTACATGAAGATGTTCAACTATATCAACAGCCACAAAGAACTGTTCAATGCTGATGTCAAATTTGGCACGCCCTTGGACTATTTCAACTCCGTTAAAAAACGGCATAAGGTTATACCAACATTAAAGGGCGATTTTTTCGTTTACTCTGATATATTTAGTGAAGGCAAACCTGCATACTGGTCTGGATACTATACTACTAGACCTTATCTCAAGATCCTTGACAGGCAATTGGAACACCAACTGAGAACATCTGAAATTTTATTTACGCTGGTTTCTAACTATATCAAGCAATCAAATAACAAGAAACTAATTTCGTCGGAAAAGAGATTAGAAAAGTCTTATGAGCAGCTTATTAACGCGAGGCGCAATTTAGGACTTTTTCAACACCACGATGCCATTACAGGAACCTCTAAAGCTAGCGTCATGTACGATTACGGAACAAAATTGTTTATGAGTTTATATCATTGCATTCGCTTGCAAGAATCCGCTCTTACGGCCATCATGATTCCGGATGAGACGCTCCACTCACAGAGCATTCTTCAAAGCGAAGTCGAGTGGGAGACTTATGGAAATCCAGTGAAAAAGCTCGAGGTTTCATTTGTCGATGGCAAGAAAATTATTTTATTTAATCCATTGTCTGAAGCGAGAACTGAAGTAATAACTATAAAAGTGAACACGAGCAACGTTCGAGTTTATGACACTTGGCGGCGAAAATATGGTCAGTACCAGATCTCACCGTGCTTAGAGGTCGACGCAGACGGGCAGCATGTCATCAGCTTGGTGACGTTCGACTTGGCGTTCGTAGCCGCGCTCCCCGCGCTGGCGGCCGTCACGTTCACACTAGAGGAGCATGCCGACGCCGCGCGCCGCAGTCTCGTCTTCTGCGACCACTGCCACCAGCACCGCGACCAATACGACGATAAGCAACCGCAACAACTTTTCGTTATTAAAAAAATGATGCCTGGTGATATACAATTAGAGAATTCTGTTATGAAGCTTTTGATAAATAGAGACACTGGCTTTTTGAGACAAGTATATAGTAAAGACTATAAGAAGAAACATGTCGTAGAAGTGCAGTTTGGTGCTTACCAAAGCGCGCAGAGGCACTCTGGGGCGTATCTATTTATGCCCGAATTTGACTCCCCCGAAAGAAACGTTTTAAATCAATATGCGAATTGGAATAACTTGCAAGACAATATCTTCATAATTTCAGGCCCAGTATTTACTGAAGTAACTACTATGTATTTGCCATTCCTAGTGCACACCGTAAGGATCTACAACGTAGATGATCCCACGCTGTCGCACGGGCTTTACCTAGAGACTTCTGTCGACTTTGAAAATCCTCCTAAAAATAGAGAAACAGAACTTTTCATGAGAATTCAAACTGATATACAGAACGGAGATTTGCCAGAGTTTTATACGGATCAAAATGGTTTTCAATACCAAAAACGAGTTAAAGTGGACAAGTTAGGAATTGAAGCCAATTATTATCCGATAACAACAATGGCGTGGCTGCAGGACAGTGAGACTAGATTAACGCTAGTGACCAATCATGCCCAGGGTGCGGCGGCTTTCGAGCCCGGGCGCCTGGAAGTTATGCTTGACCGAAGAACTCTTTACGATGACTTCAGAGGAATTGGGGAAGGCGTCGTGGACAACAAGCAGACACTATTTCAAAATTGGCTTATACTTGAATCTTTGACTGCGTCGCAAAGACCAACTAGGGAAAGTAGCCAAAAAAATAATCTTCCTTTTAATGAGCGTCGTTTCAGCCCCGAGCATAAGGAATCATTGTACCAGTTACCGTCGCAATCAGCTGATTACTTGAGTAGATCTCTTAATTATCCGGTAAACGTTTTCTTCGTAGATACAAGTGATGTGGGAGAAGTGAAAGTGAAAACTCATCAGGTATTCGTTCATCATTTTCCGGAAGGAATCCACCTGATGACTCTTAGAACCATTACCGACAATATTCTGGAGCAGTTCCCTAGTTCTTCTTGTTATATGGTGTTGCAGAGACCTGGATACAGCTGCTCGGTGGGGTCGCCGAACATTAAAAAATCTACTAGTTTTACATCGAACACTTCTTTTGATGGTCTACGCATCGAGAATATAACCTCAGTCAGTTTGACAGGCCTTAAAACTTTCAAGTCCCTCTTGGGAATGAGCGATGTAGAGTTGGAGCCTATGGAGGTAAAAACTTACAAGATCGGGTTTTAAAGACTGTTAGGTTAAATTACTGTAAAACGTTTTACTATGTGCTACTTTCGCAATGCAAACAAGAGCCTTTTATCACGATTTATATACATGCTTAGAATGTTCACTCATGAGTCATGAATCGGACGTTTGTGTGTCATAACTCTGGTATTCGGATAAATTGTGATCCATTCTAACGGAAGCGTCACAAAAGTATTGCATTAAGTAAGTATACAACGTGTGGATTGTAGTCAAATTTTTGAAAAGTACAATTTTAACCTTTTACTTTTATATTTAAACAGCATCATACAAAAATATGTTGTAGCAGGAAACCCTACACTTTACAGATTTCCTAAACACCAAAAATGTTGTGTACAAGTAACTGATTTCTAATTTCTGATGTAGGTAGTTTTACTACAGCTGGCTAGTTTTCTGTGTGAGGGTAGGGTATATTTTGTGAAAAGCAAAATCTTATTTTGATAGCAATTTTGATTTGGTTTAGCCTGTGTTATGCTTTTCTTTCGCTCGTACAAACTATCGATTACCAGTGACAGTTTTTATAAGAAACCCCCTATAATACTTGGAAAGTATGGCGTAGAATGCAGCAACAAAAGAAGAAATTGTGTCTCAAAATTAATAAGACACAGATTTTCATTTAATGCTTATTTACTACATCTATACTCATGATGAGATCATGTTAAAAAATCCGGCCAAGTATAATTCGGACTCTCACCACGTCTCTTGCATGGGGACTCCCATTAATTTATTTTCTTTTTATTGTTTGTTGTTATAACGACAATAGTAATACACGCTCAGTGAAAATGTCAAGTGTCTAACTATTACGGTTCATGCAATACAGCTACGGACGGACGGACAGAGAAGGCTTAGTAATAGGGTCCTGTTGGTTCCATTTGGGTACGTAAACGTAAAAAATAATGAAATACATTAAGTTATAAGTTTACCAAATATTGACGGAAATCCAACATGACAAAAAACTACTTTCTTGTTTATTTTTCGTTATTTAATTTAGTAAAGCATTTTAATCGAAAGCAAGTAAACAAACAAAACAGTTGCTATTTGCAGATTCGATAAAATTGTATTTAGCTAGCAAGTCAATAAGGTGAATGGAAAATGAATCTAATAGTTACGAGTACCTAATTTTCCAAGAGATGTACACTGATAAAACCTTTTCTTGCACTTACACGGGCTATTTAATGAGCAATAATGGATGGGCGTCCACCCCCAGGAGAGAGGGTTCAGTGTGACTCCAAACCAGGCCTATACTTGTAAGATTGTAAATGAGCAGTTGAATAGAAAATATAGTGCCACTCCTTGTCTTTCCGAGGATGTCGTAAGAGGTGACTAACGTGGAGTTAGGCGTTCAACATCTTAGCGTAGCTTTGCGTCTCTGCCTACCCCACTCTAAGAATGATGGAGTGAGTTTACTATACACCTATTATGACTATGTATCTGCAAAAATCAAAGTTGTCGAGGGATCAAGTACATTTTTAGGAATAAAATAATAAGTAATCGATATTTACCAAATCTAGTCTTCCAGATTGGCTTTTTATTTTATTACTTAAGTTTTAGTTAGCAGCAAGACTGAAGAACTGTGGAGTCTTGTAACCAACATCATGGCCGTTGTGGTACGATTATGTCGTTTTTGTCTCTTCTGAGTATTTTGGAGGTACCGGTCCTGTCTGCGAGTGGTGATGCGAGTTCGTCCTCCATGCCGTTCGGCCACGCAGCCCGTGATACGATAGCGTGTCCAGAGGCGGCTTATAACGCTATGTGCAGTACCAAGAGCGATTGCCACAGTACGTTGTCCAGACACCAACGTCCCGACGGCTCTCATCATCTCTTCTCGGGTTAAGTAACGTCGTCGCTCCATATTAACGTTTTATTTTCAGTTCCGATGCAGAAATTATAATGATTTTATCAAAACGAAATTTCACACTTTTATAGAAATACAAATTGACAGTTGACTTTCTTTTTAAAATCGAAATTTAAAAGTTTTTAAAAATAAAATAGTGAAATTTACCACATATAATCAATAACTATCCAAAATGTTACTGTAATATACCTCAATTGGACGTAGTTTTGCAAACGGGAACCAACCCACAGTATTCAGTGTTACAGTTGACATTTTACTGTCAAATCTTTGTGGGTTGGATCCCGTTTGCAAAACTACGTCCAATTGCAGCGTACGTGCTTGATCCCTAAACACTTTTGATGTGTCTATTATAAGTTTGAAAACAGACCACAGATAATAAAAAAACGTGTTTCCAAATATCTCCGTCATTCTTTCGTTGTAAGTAGGAGAGGTTACTTTTATTTATTTAAATACGGTGGACTGAATTAAAGAACTCCCTCTAAAACCATTATTTTGAACAACGACAGGCGTGATATTGTTCTTCTATAGGTACTAAGAAATACAATATCACGCGTCGTTGTTCAAATCAGTGATCCTAGATAGAGGGAGTTATTTAAGTCAGTTGCAATAACCAGATAGTTGCAATTACAAGAGTTTACCTTAACATTATCACTTTTAATCATAAATTGCTTCAAATTACATTCTCGTTTATTTTCCCTAAAGGTTTCGTCTTTCGGACAAAATAAAAAAGTGGGTAACTTTTTTTTAAGCTTCTAATCCCAATTGTTGCTCAAAAAAATCGCGTGTAAGTGCACCTTAGAGAAGGCAATTTAAGTATAACAATGTGTTTAGGATGGCATTAAGAGGTGATTTTGTATGGCGATTTTATAGTAAGTAGGTAAGCAATAACAATTGTTGAAATTATTAGAAATTTAGGGTCGTTTTCAAAAATATTGTACATAGTTAAGGGCTTTAATGAAAACAAAACTTAATTGATTCCTTTGGGTAACGAAAGTTCGTTATACAAAGGATGCGATCGTGATTTTGTTTTCAATAAGCCTTTAATTATAATTAAGTATGTACAATGTTTTTGAAAACGACCCTTTAGGGGGAAATTAACCTACCATTGCGCCTGTGATTGCTTTCGCTATCCTACTAATCCGGCTAATCCGGCCAATCATACCAACAATATGGAGGCATGTACTCGTACTTCGTAGCTATCTCGAGTTGGTTGTTGCGTCAAAGTCAATTTCAATAACATCCAAAACGAACTGACTTAAGAGAAGATTTGCATATTCGTCAAATAAGTAACAAAATGAGAGCATGAATTTCATACAGTTGAACTACCCATTAAGTATTTACATTTTGTTTTGGACTGCAGAGTGATTTTGGTTCTGTTGCACTGCAGGCACTGCAGCATGTCAGCCCATTTTCCTTTAGATATATCTTAGATGATCTACCTCAGGACCAAATGTTATACCGGTTTCAAGTTTAACAATTTAAAAATAATTATTTAATATTATTTAATTATTAGGTTTGAAATATTTATAGGCAGATGTTTTGTTTTCCATCATATTTCGTTTATTTTTTTAATTTGTTTAAGTAATGTGTTTTTGGAACCGTAGTTACCGATAAGGATTGAAATGTAAACATTTTGTTTTTCAGTAAGTATAATAGACTATAGATAAGCAACGATCGATGACCAAATTGTAGAAGTAGATTTATTTAAATGTCATCGCTCTAGATAGGTAAATGGAAAGTCGCTGGGATTGAGTTGTCCCTGCGTTCTCTGAGAAAGTAGAAATTGAAACTAAACAGTACAATTCACTATTACGAATAGTCTATTAAGTAGGTACAGTTACATAGGTAATAAGCGAAAGCGTAATGTTTAAAAAATGGATGATAGTCCTGGAACTCTAATTCCCATCATGAATGTGGCATGATACTGTGACCACGCGTGTTACTTTCAAATACGTACAACAATAGTAGCTAGAATAGAATATGATTATTATTATTTTAGAACCCTACCGGTTTCTGTGTGTCATACTTTATGTACCTTCGCATTTTATAGTTATCGTATATGTATTTTCAGAGTTTTATTTTTAATTTAAACTAACAAATGTGAATCGAATCATGGAATCTATATTTTTTTACAATTTTAACCCTTTGTAAGGCGATTGAAATTTCCATCATAACATAATAGGTAGGTACCAACTTTTTGTATTCTTTTTGAATCCTTTTTTTTATGCGTTATTCAAAATCAAATAGGGTTTGAATTCACGACTTTAAAAAAAAATGTTATTGAGGTTTAAGATTATTCCTTGTATTATATATATTATAATATTTTTCTGACTAAATCAGTTTAAGTTAGTTTTAAAGCTCTCTCGTTGCAGTAAGTCTAAGATTGCTGTGATAGCGCCTATAATTTTACTAATAGGTAGGTGTTTAGCTCTACAGATGCTATGCACTCGGGCTAGCACTCCATGCTGTGATCCTCCACACAAGAATTCGCCTCTGAGGCAATTTCGAGGACAACTTTTGGGAGTTTATATCGACAACACCGGACCGTATTAATAAACTCATCATGGCGGAGAGGCCCGTCAGAAGATACGTCAAAATAAACGTCAAGCCATAGAAAACTGTCATTTTTGACGCATCTTGAGACGGGCATTCCAGTCGAGATCAGTTTATTAATACGGGCCTAAGGTCCATAACGGGTTGGCTTAAAGTAATGAGAAGGTATTCAATTGACAATAGCAGGCAAAAAAATAATACAAAAAGGATTTTGACAGCTATAATAAATAGAAAATATGTCAATTATTGTTAAAAAGGCAAATAATGATTAGCTGTGTTAATAAAAAATGTCCACAAGGAAGTCATTACGTGAACATGTCTATCGCCTACTTGGACGACGTGAAAAATCTGAAGTGGTCTCTCACTTCAAAGCTGAAATGTATCTCCATCTACAATTTAATGTTTGATCCAGCGGTGGGAATTTGGTATTAGGACTAAAGATTTACCAAAAACGGGAAGATCACCCATTCTTAATCATTGAAACCGGAGGAAAACGGCAAAGTTTGCACAAAACAAAGTGGATGAGTCCCAGATAAGTTAGCTGTAAAATATGCTGTTTCCCGTTGGTGAGTAAGGAATATTTTAAAGAAATACAATGTTCTACACTTAAAGCGTCAAAAAACATTCAAATATTCCGACATACAGCTTGAAGAAATTCCAAGAAGTGCAAGAAGTTGCGAAGAAAGTATCACTATGCAGGGAGCACCCAGAATTGACAAAAAAAGCGTGACGTTCATTTCGTATCGAAGGATTCAAACCGTCCGAACGTCGGTGTAGCTCGTCCAATGGAGGATTTTTTGGTAATTCTCAGTAGAGTAGTTTACAGTGATGGGCCGGAAGCGAAATCACATACACAGTTGAAGCGCCGGGTATAAAAGCAAAGAATTAACTGAAAAAATAAAAAAAGATGTTGTCCAACGTATTTATAATGAAAACGGTAAGAAGAAAGCTGCGAATTTTTTTAAATGGGCGAGGTTTTCTATATTATAATGATTGATTATCATGCTGGTTTTAGTTTATTTGTATATGATAAAAAGCTATATAACCTAAACAAATAATTTAATAAAAAAAATGAAAAAAAAAATTCTCATTACTTTAAGCCAACCCGTTACAAGCGTATGGCAATTTTTTTATGTTACATTATTGTTTAACGATATTTTTATTATTTATTGTATTGGGTAATTTATCGACGTACATTATAAAAAATCTCCTATATACCAGTTAATGTTAAAAGTTTTTGTTTTACTATTTGATATTGTGTTCTTCAATTTGGAACTATAATCAGTAGCTATACCACAATAAGTAAGTTATAGTACATTGTGTATTAAGGGTGGTAAAGAAAGAAAGAATTAGAAACGGCTTCGGGCTTTAATGACTCGAGCTTTGTATTTCCTTTACCCGAGTAACATACAATGTTTTTCATCACAATTGCGAGGAAATGAAATAAAATCAGACACAAAACCTTATGTTGGAATCACACAGTTTATAATCGGTATTTATAAATTAGCGGCAGACTACATCATTGTCTGTGACAGATGTCAAACGTGTTCGGAGTCCGATTCTAGTGACAGTCGAGATCAATAGTTTATATGCAATTTTTTTAAGAAATTGTATGCAACTGACATTTCATCTCGAATGAAACTTCATATCGAATGGCACAAGAATTGGAATCCTGATGTATTGACAGTTTGAGTCCACGTATAATACCAAAAAAAATCTATTACGCACGATAGGGCGTAATGGTAAAAAAAGGCCCGTGGGTATTATTTTGGATTTACGGTTGATTTTTCTAGCATGTTAGGACACTATTTTACAGATCACAATTTATAGACATCTGGCATTGTTACATTTGAATTAAATAGGTACCTACATAATTAGCTATAATATTACACCAAACACAGAGTTTTATAAATTGCACACCTTCAATTGATTTTACAACCCCTTTATTGCCCAACCACTGTCACACTCTCCGGTTAACAGCTGCTAGGTGCCGGATTAGTTAATAATGATAGTATGGCACACTAACTAGAGGGATTTCATTGCTCTATAAATTGCAAATCTATTTTCGTAACGCTAGCTCTTAGACCATAATGTTATGTCGCATCTTGAGAAGAGCATTGCAGTCGAGATCAGGTTAATAATACGGTCCCAAGAGTTGTATCAATTAACTGATCTTGGCTGAGATGCCGTCACGGGATGCGTCAAATGAAGCGTCTAGTCATAGAAAACTGTTAGGTATCTACTTCTGACGTAATTTGAGTCTGGCATCTCAGACAAGATCAGATCATTTACATGGCTCTAAAGAAACCGCCAGGTAGGTATGTTGTGTAAAACCTTTGGTAAATAAAATTTTTTTTAGGGTTCTGTGTGTACCCTAGGAACCCGTTTAGAGTCATCATGTCCGTCTGTCAGTCATATCACAGTCACAATTTCTCATAAACTACATATTACCTACTTAATTATAGTATAGTCACAAAGCTAAAAAAATAGGTATACTTACTTGCAGATTATTTATACCTCGCATAGGCAAGAATAAAATATGCGAAAATGAAGTTTTCCTCTGTACCATCTATGTACATGGACCAAAAGCAAGTGTAACTAATTATTTTGAGACATTGTTGAGTCAAAAATATTTTTGGAAATCTCTAAAATAATGAACTCTCCACGACTCGACCTACAGTTTGCGCTAAACTGCACTGAAACTTAAATATACGAGAAGAAAACTGGAAAAGGTAGCAATTTTCGACGGTACCGTAAAATGTTCCTACTTTGCACCTCTATGGGTAACTGCTCCGTAGTAACTGTTTCGTTTGTTACATTATATATATATATATATATATATATAATATATATATCAATAGTATTACGAGCATAGAAAGCGTGTCGTTAGAATCAAATAATCCGCCAGACAGATAAAAAATGGACATTACAGTTGTATATTATTTTCAATTCCTGTGATAGTTGATTTTTAGTAAGTAGGTAGGTATAAACACTTTGGTCGACTGTATCTCAGGAACTAATTAAGACTACTTAGTCGTCACAGTTTTCCTTTTAAATTCTTTATATGGGCTTTAATTGAAGATATTTTGACTCTACAAAAAAATTGCGCTTTGAAGCTTAATATTTCATGAATGGATTAATCCAAAAATTGTTTCCACAAACCCGCAATATTTTCCTATTCAACGACACCCAACACTTTGGGGTAGACGAAAAAAAAACATCCGCACGTTACGTTACGGGGAGAGTATTTCAAAATTTTATTTTACCATTTTCAGCTTTCTACTACTAAGAGTCTCTGAGCTAGGCTGCGGACGGACGGACGGACATGGCGAAACTATAAGGGTTCCTAGTTTGACTGCGGAACCCCAAAAAATAGTATCATCTTAAAATATCTGAATTTAGAATTCCAAAACAAAATAATGTCTCGAGATCAGCAGTAACGTTTTAGTACAGCGTCGGTCGGTTCAAAGTTGACAAGTCAATAATAATTGTGTTAATGGAAATTTCAAAGGGAAATTTACGTGCGACATTTTTTTACAACTTCAAAGGGGGTTTGACGCGTTTTCAGTCTATCTTGGATATAAGCCGTTTGCCAGAAGTTATCTGTTAGTTCTGAAAAAATAAACCCGATATGGTATAATAGTACCCACGATAATGCGAGCTTGCACACCGGCCGGCAGACAATTGAGTTTTGAAAACTGGTTCGATTGAATGAAAAAGTGTATTACATTATCACGGTAATTACTTTGAAAAACAATATATACCATTTACTTAACATTTAAATTGTCTTTAGTTTTTTCAAACGACACAGTTTAAAAGGCACCCCCCCCCCCCCCTAAACATGTTACCTGGAGTTTTCATAAATATCTACTTCATAAAAGCGATTGCGACGCCGACGAAATCAGTAATTTAAATGATTCTATACCACTTTTTATATGCCGTGCTTAGGAATGTAGGGGTGTTTGAAATTACGAAACACAGCGGTCCTAGAGATCATTCTTGTTTGATTGAATTATAGGAGACGATAGCATTACTTAATAACCTTAGTTCAAAGTCGCATCATACATGCATAAAGTGCTACCATTTTCTTAATAGCTATCGGCAATCTTCGTTTTTCTATGACACTCGAGTTACAAGAGTCAGTTGAAAGCGCACAGGTTCAAAAAAATAACAAACTATTAAAATTCTGTAAATTGGTCTCATTGGCTCTTACACTATGGATAATTTGGAGTGAATCTACTAGCGCTTCGGACAAGTCCATCATTGCGGACAAGAAATTCCAGCAGAAGGTGTTTTTCAATCATAAAAACATAAAATAGTTATTTGTTATACAAGGGGGGAAAGTTGTATTTTCGCTTCGCTCGTGGTCAATCATAGAGTCCTTTCGCTAGTTCGTGTTTCAACAGACGGGACGTAAAATAACTTTTCACCCGTTTATAACATAAAACTTTTCACCTCACTACAGCGAGGAAAATAAGAAAAAGGGTTTGTACTATCAATTTTGTTTCCAGTAATTCCACACGTGTTAAAACGTTTCGTCACTCGAATCACTCATTTTTAATAACAAAACAAACTAGAAAAACATTATGCGAATATTTAACGTTGACGGCTTAAAATAGTTGAAAAGTTTTAACTAAGTTTTTTTTTATTATTTCGGATGCGGTTTATTTGCACATCGACTTGTACTGTCAGAATATTTTATCCGATTTTACAACAAGAATGAAGGTTAGGTAATGTTGAATGCCGATACTTATGAATTAAAATAAAGTTGTAAGACTGTATTTAGTGTTTTTTACTCGATGCAATTTATTACTTGTGATGTTAAAAATTCAGCACTTATAACGATTTACGTTTTTTTAAATGTCAAATATCACTTAAGCTGCATCAAATGTCAAGACTCTTTTTTCACATGTGGATAAAAACCGATTTTCTCAATAGATATCAAACAAACAAAAAGGGCTTTCCAAGCTAGTGAGATGAAAATATCGACGCTTGAAAGGCGAAATGGGATAAGCGACATTTTTTGTGATATTGAGTTATATGCATCGTTAAAATCAGCAGATTTTTCTGCGTCGCATGAGCTGGGTCTCGCGCCCGTATGACGACTTTTGTGTCGCTTATCCCATCGGTGATTTTTAGAAACACCGATCTATTTTTGTTACTAAGCGACTTCTTTTTTACAGGTTTTTGAATAACGTCAACCGGGGTAAAAGCCACTATGGGGTTATTGCGTTTATTCAAATTATTTTTTAAACAACGTTAGTTACAACTGCTCCCGCCATGTAGTGATAGACACTTGAACTACTTGGAGGAAAACGCGTACCATAGAGGGCGTTTTAACAGATCGTATTCGAGTCGTTGACCATTTTGAAATTTAGTGTCAATCCAGACCAACGCGGAGCGTGAGGTAAGTGTTCAAAATCCATTTACATCCTGTTTTTTCTTAAGCTTTCGGTATTATTTTTTATTAAAACATGACCAGTTTTAGTTAACTCACACGTACGAACTCCAATTTGTATTTAAAATGCTTAATGTTTAAAGTTAATTCCATATAAAGTGCTTGGAGGTTATTTTTCAAATTTGGCTAAATGCGTCAGTACCTTTGGGGTAATTGCGTCAGTGTAACGCTTTTGCCCCAATGTCAGTGGTGAACAACCTTTTCCTTGATACGTAATTTTAATTTTAACTTTATTGAATCATTGTTTAAAAATTATGATGAATAAATAGTAACAAATGATTTTGTTGTTTTGTTTGTACCTATAATCAAATTCTGAGTCGTGTCCGCTCTCTTTTAATATCAAAATAAGTACTTGCATACATAAAATCGAAAAACTCTATTTGATTTTACCCGCAATCGGTCACAAGGTGAAAATAACATCTCTTTCATAAATTTTCTATCTCACTCTTTTCAATCGAAGAAAAATGTTTACGACATCTGGTATTTAGGTTGGATAAATGCGTCTACAAATTGAAGACGCATTTTCCCCAATTATATTATTTTCTGTCTCAGCTTGTTAATAGCTGTTTTTGGGCCCTTCTAATTATAAAACCTTCTAGAAAACTGTATTGCAGAAACGTGTCATGAAGTTTTGAAGGCCTAATTGCAATCTTTTAACAATTATTTTAAAAAGATGCATTTTCCCAACCTGGGGCAAAAGCGTCAAAAATCTCGTTTTTTTTAAAAATGCCTATATATCTTTTAGTTATAGTGCAGCGAAAAATTTAACACACGAATTAAATTCCCAAAGAGTTGTAAAATAACAGAACGAATGAGTATTTCAATATAGTAAATACAATTATATCGTAATTTAGGTCTTAAAAAAATGTAAAAAAACAGTGACGCCTTTACCCCGGTTGACCTTATTGGAGATTAGATAAAATGTTTTTTACAAAATGTTACTTAGACTGTTTGTCTTTTTTACAACTTTCTTTTTATGTGTCGGTTATATTTTATTACTTCATCGTAAAACATATTTTTATTTCCTTTATATCATTTTACCTATATCTACAGAAATACAAAAAATGCCTTAGATCAAATAACCTAAACGTCTTTATCCGCACTATTGTAGGTTATAGCCTTTTACTTGATATGAGTTTCGAGAGTAATGTCGCTTATCCTGTTTTACCTGCAATATTTTTTAAACTACTTACTGTCGCTAATTCTAAAGTTACTCTAAGTATTAGAGTTTTTAGTACAAAAATTTTTGTCGACAAATAGTTTGACTGTAACTTTTTTTTGATCTCTGATAATTGTTTAGTAACTTTATTTGTTTATTTTTATTTCAAATAATTTGTTTAGTCATTTGGATTTTTTCAGTTTATTTTTATTAAAGACCCATTAATATTCGTAACAGTTGTTATATTTACTTTTTTCATCAATATCTTGAAATTTGGTGGTGATTTATTAGTGGAGAATAAATTATGAGGGTTAAATTTTAGCTTAGATAAAATATTTTAAAGTTTAAAATTGTCGCTCATAGCAGTTAGATTATTTGTCTTGATTTAATTTCTGGCTAAAAATGACTTTTATATAATGTAACATTGTTCTTAAATTTGAAATGTTTTGCGGTTAGATAGTTTTTCCTAATTATCTTTCAAATCTTTTTCCGGTTAGACATTTTTACTTGATTCATTTTTCACCACAATTTTTGGTTAGATCATTTTACCTCCTGCAGTTTTTGAGATCAATTTGCGTAAGCTACACTAAATCCTAAAATAATACCTTTGTGGGTAATTTATTGAGCACAGTATATAGAAAACACCATCATGATCATGTACAAAGTTGAATTTTGAAAATCGGCTTATAAAATAAATTATAGTGTTTTTTTTTCAAAAATCTGCCATTTTTTGGCTCTCCTGTAAAGTTTCTATTTGGTCGCTTATCCCATTTCGCCTTTCAAGCGTCGATATACATATATATCATAAGTCTTCTATTATGCGTTCAAAAGCCGTAGGCAATGACTACCATTCTGCCGCGCTAGCGATATCGGAAGTAACATTTTGGTCAAAATTCAGTTAACCATAGATTCAGAATCGTGGCAATGAGCTCTATATGATGGTTTGACCCTTATTTTAATATCTTTCCGGGAACATGTAAATATCAATAAGGATGGAAGGAGGGAAGGCAGTAAGTCTACTATCATGACAAACCTTTCTTACATATAGGTACGAGGGGCGTTTAATAAAAAGTGAGAATGAGTATGTTATAAACAACTTTTATTAAATCTCATTTTCACCTCAGCAGCTCAAACAAGCAGGTTTTGCTGCTTAAAAACAGTGAGCAAAATTCAATTTTGCTGCGAGCGAGAGGCAAAGTAGCTTTTTAATTATTTTTTTTAAATGCCGTGAGCAGTGCTGGGGCTACTCACAACATTCGAAAAAATGGAACTTCACTTTGTTCTGTCACTTTCACTTCGATAGGAAAAAAGCGAGAGATAGAAACAACTTGATTCGAAGTTCAATTTTCAAATTCCACACATAGTAGGCCCAAAAAGAAACGCACGTTCGGATGCACACATAATAGCCATAGACAAGGCCAAGTTAGGTTTTTTTAAAGCCACAGACTACATAAAGCTGTATAAAGTTGTGTTTGCACTAGGTACGGCATTATCAAGTTGAGTGACAGGTTTTATCGGTTTCATGTTTATTTTTTCCACTTTTTATTTTATTAGTAAGTATTTTGCAAAAATGCTTGTGATTGATGCATATGCGATCGTGTCGTTATTTAGTCGTGTATTCACCAAATGGTCACAACGGAAGACCTGCGTTGGCCCTACCAGCTTCACGCTGTGTTGTTCTCGCTGCTGAGGCGAAAAGTTGTATGTCTCACACGAGACCAAAGTTTTTTACGTCTCGTATCTTTGAATCCCTCACTACGCTCAGGATTCTAACCTAGAATCACTCGCTACGCTCGTGATTCAATAATAGAATCCTTCGCTTACTCGGGATTCAAAATCATCACTCGCAGCAAAAACCAACTTTGCTCTCTTGTTGAACAAATATCTATTTATTTTTCGACAAAATACACTAAGTATATCTTTTTTCGAAACTTAAAATTCCATTTTGAAAAAAGCTCTCATCTTGAGTAGTTACTTAAAAAATCTTGTACTGCAGCGACTACCGCGTCGTCGTCGTGTAATTTCTGGCCTCTCAGGTTTTCTTTCAATCTCGGAAATAGGTAGAAATCACTGGGGTCGAGATCTGGTGAATACGGAGGATGCTTAAGGATATCGAACCCAGCATTATGAATTGCAGCCATTACAACGGCGGACTTGTGTGCCGGGGCATTGTCCTGGTGGATCAGCACGAATTTCGAGAGTTTACCTCGCCGTTTTTCGCGGATCTAGCGCGGTTTGGCATATAAAGTGCCCGTAATAGTAGCTCCATGCTCGAGATACTCAATCATAACCCCTTTACCATCCCAAAAAACAGAGCCCATGACCTTACCGGCAAATGGGACCTTGAATTTCTTCGGAGTTGGAGAGGATGGCCTTTTCCATGTCATAGACTGCAGTTTCGTTCCAGGGTCATAATGATGGAGCCATGTTTCGTCCATTGTTATAAATCGCGCCAAAAAAAGTTCCCGGTCTTGCTGTATGAGATCCAAAGCTTCTTGACAAATCTCGACTCTAGTTTATTTTTGCGTGTCAGTAAGCATTCTTGGTACCCACGCGCAGATACCTTTTTCATACCGAAGCGTTCTTGTAAAATATTATGCACGCTCCCCGTTCAAAACTTTACATTTTCAGCAATAAAACGAACCGTGACACGACGATCCGCCAAAACTAAGTTTTCGACTTCTTTCACAATTTCTATAGTTACTGCTGTGGTAGGGGGTCCGGAGCGGGGGTCGTCCATGGTCGATGTTCTTCCACGTCTAAATTCAGCGCACCAACGTGCGACTGTAAAATACGGAGGAGCATTAGACCCTAAAGTGTCCCGCAAATGTAAATTGACTTGGTCCCTAGATTTTTTTTCAAACAAAATTATTTGATAACGGCGCGCAGTTCATTTATTTCCATTTTCGCTAACGTACTCAATAGCATTGCAAAGAAATTACCGTATTTTTTTTAAACAAAAGACTGTTAGTTTTTTTTTCATAGCAATCAGCTAGATAGATTAGTTTTACCGGCCAGTATTTAATTCCACGGGAGGACATGGAGTGGCACTATTCTTACCCGGCAACCACGTAAGAGACGACTAAGGGAATAAAGGCTGTGTAGTACTGTTAGGCGATGGGCTTGCAACCTGTCACTAATACACTGGTAAACATCTTAGCCTAATTGTGCAAAATGTGGTTACAGAATTATTAACAAGTTTTTAGAGTTGTTAGTAATTCTGTAGCTCTGCCTACCGTGGGGTAGCATTTTCTGGGAATAAAGGCGTGAGCTTATGTATGTATTTCATTCCCTAATATTGAAAGAGTTTGCATCTCATTCTCACTTTTTATTGAACGCCCCTCGTAGGTAGGTACATAGTTCTGCCATAAGTTCTGTCCCTAAGGTTTAGTGAAGTAAAACTAATTTATGGATTCCTTTTTTACAAGTACATATAGGGTAAAGTCGCTAGTGATCAGCCAGAGACCTGTAGTCGACCTCTGCCTATACTTTTTATGAGTGGGAAGAGCACGAAAGATATATTTCCCACTCTTTGCACTCATATAAGGTCGACTACAGATCTGTGGCTGACCACTGATGATTTTACCCTAGGTACCTATATCAATTAAGCCTTTTTAAGAAATATCTTTCATTTCAAATGGTTGCCTCAATATTTGAAACGATTCTTTTTAATTTACGGAAGGTACGAGGGCTGATTGATAAGTATCCGAAACGACAATGAAAAAATTAAAAAAAAAAAAAACCCGCGGAAATGTAATTTGACATCTTTTTAGATTTCAAAAAGCCTATTATCATTATTTTTTTGTTATTTCTTTAAAAATAATAGAGGTTTAAAGTCAGTGTAATTTTCCATTTTCATGAAAATGGAGAAAACGGAAGTTCGTGCTGTAATAAAGTTTTATGTTTTAAAAGGGAAAACACCAAGTCAAATAAAAACTAAGCCTGATCGTGTCTTGGGGGACTCTTCTCCGTCTTTTAGCACTGTCCACACTTGGGTGGCGGATTTTAAACGCGGTCGCCAAAGCTGTGAAGATGCTCCCCGCTGTGGCCGACCAAATGAGGTGACTACTCCGGAAATGGTAAATAAAATAAAAAAAGTTGTACTAGATGACCGTCGTTTGAAGCTAAAAGAAATAGCAGAGATTGTAAATATCTCGTCAGAACGGGTTTTTAGGGTTCCGTAGTCAAACTAGGAACCCTTATAGTTTCGCCATGTCCGTCCGTCCGTCCGTCCGTCCCCAGTCTAGCTCAGAGACTCATAGTACTAGAAAGCTGTAATTTGGCATGAATGTACAAATTAGTCACGCCAACAAAGTGGTAAAATAAAATTTTGAAAAATATATTTTTTTAATGCACCTCCCCTACACGTAACGTGGGGATGTCTTTTTTTTTTCTTGCCTACCCCATAGTGTGGGGTGTCGTTGGATAGGTCTTTCAAAAATATTGCGGGTTTATGGAAACAATTTTTCGATTAAGGGATCCGTTTATGAAATATTAAGCTTTAAAGCGCTATTTTTTGTTAGAGTCAAGTGTCCCCCCCCCCCTACAGCCAAAACTACAAGTACTAAAAATCTGAAAAAAATCTTCAACGAAAGCGCATATAACGAATTTTAAAGGAAAACTATCACGGCTAAGTAGACATGATTAGTTCCTGAGATACAGGTGATTAACGGGTTTATACCTACTAAAAATCATCTAAGACAGCGCCAAATAACTTTAAATAGAAAATTGTTTCATACATGTTGATTTTTGAGATAGTTTTTTGTGTTTGTCGTTACGGCTTCGGAACCCTACACTGAGCATGGTCCGACATGCTCTTGCCCGGTTTTAATATATTGCATGAACATTTGTCAATGAAAAAGCTTTGTGCGAGATGGGTGCCGCGGCTACTGAACGACGAGCAAAAGCAGTGACGAGTGAATATTTCAAAGGAGTGTTTGCAACTTTTTAGACTCGACTCCAATGAATTTCTTCGTCGTTTCATAACGGTTGATGAGACATGGATACACCACTACACGCCGGAGACCAAAGAGCAATCTAAGCAGTGGTACCCTGTGAATCCAATACACTGTATCTGCAGATAATAGTGTTTTGAATTAACAACTTTTATTCTATAGAATGAAAGTTGTTAATTCAAAACACTGTATCTGCCAGATACAGTGTATTGGATTCACAGGGTACAGTGTACGAAAAGTGGTGAACCCGCACCTAAGAAGGCAAAGTCTACATTATCGGCAGGCAAAGTGATGGCAACTGTATTTTGGGATGCTAGAGGCGTAATTTTTGTAGACTATCTTGAAAAAGGAAGAACAATAAATGGCCAGTATTATGCAAACTTTTTACAAAAACTGAGCGACTTAGTTAAGGAAAAAAGACCCCATTTGGCTAAGAAAAAGATATTATTACATCACGACAACGCACCAGTTCACACGGCTAGAGTTGCTATGGCAAAAATTCAAGAGTTACGGTTGGAATTATTGTCTCACCCACCATATTCACCAGATTTGGCCCCCTGCGACTTCCATCTGTTCCCAAATTTAAAAAAATGGCTAGGGGAACGTAAATTTTCCACCAACACCGAGGTCATTGACGCCGTTAATGGCTATTTTGAAGGACTCGCTCGATAGAAGCTTCTATAAAAATGGGATTTTGGCTCTGGAGAAGCGTTGGGTAAAATGTATAGAGTTAGAAGGAACATATGTAGAGAAATAAATTAGATTGTTACAAAAAAAAAATTTTTTTCTTCTTCATTTCGGATACTTATCGATCAGCCCTCGTATCGTCAGAAACACAGATTTTTCTGCTAATTTCAGTTTTTGATAGTGGTTAAAAGTAAATCTTTTATTAAAAAAGAAAATTTGGTTCTTTCATATTTTCAAACCTCTTTTCTCAGGCTATATTGAAGACAAGCATTAAAGCGCGTACAGATTATGCGCGACAATCACTCGAACATTGGATCGCGCGGCGGCCGCGCGCAATGGAGACGGGGTTTCCGCGCGTGGCAGCTCGAACATTGCCGTGCGGCGATCCGAGCGCTGTCGGTTTTTGAGCCCGCGTCAAAAAGCTTCAGACGCAGGCGCGCGCGCAGTTTGGACGGTTGTGTGATTTAAATATATTTTTCACCTCAGCAGCTCAAACAAGCAGGTTTTGCTGCTTAAAAACAGTGAGCAAAATTCAATTTTGCTGCGAGCGAGAGGCAAAGTAGCTTTTTAATTATTTTTTTTAAATGCCGTGAGCAGTGCTGGGGCTACTCACAACATTCGAAAAAATTTAACTTCACTTTGTTCTGTCACTTTCACTTCGATAGGAAAAAAGCGAGAGATAGAAACAACTTAATTCGAAGTTCGATTTTCAAAGGCCACACATAGTAGGCCCAAAAAGATCGATAAGTTTAATGCCACGTAAAGACCGAGTGCCTTATCTGGTGAATATGTAACTGAAGTATTTGATTTCTTGATCATTTTTTGTATATTTGCTGCTGCTTCAGAATTTTTGAGCATGTACTCAATTACGGATGCTATATCTTCACGCCCATCTTCTTTCAAGAGTTTTGCCGCTGCATATGTTAATTCAGTTGAGTCTTCTCCTGTATAACTGTCGAATCTTCTCTTTTTTTGCTTGATTGATAGTTCTTCAAATGGTTTTCTGGATCGAATGGTCATTGTTCCAGTTGAAGTAGATGGTATCAAACATTCTGGTAAAGTAAAATCAGTCGTAGTTGACGATTCCAAAGGCTCAGAACACGACGAATCTTGAAGTAGTCCAAGGCTGAGTAGATTAGTTTGTAGACAGCTGGGCCAATCAACATTAGCTTGAAGCCAACTTTCGTAGTATTTTCTGAAGTCTTTCGTATTCCGGTTACTTTTTTGCCATTTCGTAACTGCAGATCGAGTAAACTTTGTACAGAATTCTCTAAGTATTTCTATTTCGTCTTCAGATAAACTGGAACCCAAACGTTGCACCACTGCTTCGAACAATACTTCATGGTTAAATGCCGGCTTCTTGCTTTGTAAAACGACAAATAGGTCCAAGTTGGTAGAAAAATTTGTCATTTTTAGGTTTTAGCAGGAGTACAGATGTTCACAGTTATACAGAATAATTGCGATTATCGCTCTCGGAAAAATGTCTGGTCTATTTATTGATGTGAGCTAATGATGATTCCTTTACCACTTCGTTAAGTAATCACCTACTTATTTATCAATCACTTATCAGAATTAATTAAGGGATCTCATTAAATCTTATAACTAATTACTCAAGAAATAAATACAAACTATTTACAACCAAAATAAATTAAGTATAATCCCATTACTGAATATAGTTCATTAAACATGCACAATAATCGCCTCATTACCGGAAAAATATTTAATTGTTTATATTTTAAGCGATCATAATTAATCAAAAAATTGTTTGATTTATAATTTGAGTATAAAATATACAAAATATAAATATTCAAGACGTGTATTGATAAAATAATCCGCCAGGACTCACAAAAAAAACATCGATTTTTAAAAAAAAAACCGCAGCAATTACTGAAATATGCACTACGCCAAAAAATCACAAATAATTATTTTTATTACCATCTGCGAGGATATAACGGTTTCTCTTGCGGTTTCAGAGATATTTGGACTTTTTCATGCCGTCCCATACAAATTTTAAGGAAAAAAATTATAACTCATCAGTTTCCAAACGCAATCCAACCAAAATAATATTTTAGCATTATAACTGCAAATGAAACCCCATCAAAAAATTATAAAAATGAGAACTTCGATTTCTATGTCCTCTAGAGCCGATTTTCGTCCCACAGTGCGTCTGCCCGTCTGCCCGTCTGTCGGTCAAGACCCTTTATATCGGGAACGCGTAGAGGTATCGAGTTGAAATTAAAACCATACCTATACTTAACTCTACAGTCCCTTGAAGCTGTGAAAAAATCAAACTTCTAAGTTAACGTAAAAAAAACAGCCGTATATTTCGACACTGTCAAGGGGAATGTATAGGGTATTTTCCGTTGAGTCCATTGATCTAGAACTAAGAAATTTGGCAAGTAACACCGTCTTATACTACAAAAATAGGGAAAAACCTCAAAACAGTGAAAACTACATTTTTGCAAGGAACGGCGGCGGTCCAAATTTTGAATTGAGTTTACCGTGTCATGTCGGATATCGTATGAAAGGGCTTCATTGGCACAAGCTTAAACAGATTTTATTGAATTTTTTTAATGTATAGAAATTTGTACAGAACCCTTGTGGGCGAGTCCGACTCGCACTTGTCCGGTTTCGTTTTTATTTACTGTTGTTCCAAGCCACGCAGAGAGGTTTGCATGTTGAACCACTTTAAGTAAAATTGTCTCCTTTATTTACTGTTTTAATTTTGTTTCATTTTTTTTTTCCCAAAATATGTGAGAAACCGTCGTTTGATACACTTGCGGACTGTTATTTTCAATCGTCCCGAGTCTATTCCCTCGCTTGCAGCTCGGGCCTAGACACCTTGGGACTCGTGGAAAATGACAACCTTTCCAAACTTGCATTAAAATTTACTGTTTTGTAGTGATTGTGCCATTAAAGATGATTGTACCATGCCATCCTCTGGGGGTAGTACGAAGAATACACGTAGATATCGACGACACTTCAAGGTTTAAAACCTGCAAGCCGTAATAATCCCGAATATGCTCAGAACCATAATGACGCCGGTTTATGACTGAGTCCTGTCATGTGTGTAATCCCTGTGTAATCTCTGATCGTCGTTTGTCGTAATGCGTCGTTTGTCAGAATTTTCGTTCATCCAAAAGCCATTTCCGCCTGAACGATAAAACTTTTTAGTGTTGTTATAATACAATCTACCTAACCTAGGTTGGACAGTCTTCTATTATAACTACAACGCTAGCATTTTCAGATAACTTTTAAAATACTGACTTAGCAGACACCAGTTCAGGAGTTTTATGTCTTTATTGTTAATTTAACTCTTTGTTTTGAAATAATAAAGTACTCAAATATAATACTCGTACATAGGTAAGTACCTACTTACTTTATTTTTTGTAATAAATCTTTTTTTTTTTAAATTTTCGTAATTATTTGAATTCCTAACCTAAAACAAGGCTAAAACCTAATTTATATGAGTTGCTTAGGATACAAGTAGTAACTAACGACTTACTCCGGTTAGGTTAAGATTGCTTAAGATGGGTAAGTTGTTAAACTTGTGACGACAAAGCGACATTTAACGGCAAAACATGTACCACCAACTCGCCAGCGCCAACAGCGCCACAGCGGCAGACAGCGGAACTAAAGTGGTCTACGAGTAGTATGAGTACGAGTACAACGCGCCAGCGAAGTTTCTTCAGTCAGTTGATAAAATTATACAGGGTGGTACTCGATAAATTGTACATATTGAAAGGGGTGTAATTTTAGGTTCACTTATCGGTGAAACAATTTTTTTTTAGCTACCTACTGGTTTTTTTTTTACAGATTTTTAAACTTTTTAATAAAGTTTGGGTAGTACCTACACTTACTTGTGAAGGTGAAACTTTTGATCTAATAGCCCAAAAAAGATAAAACAAAATGCGTAGTATTGACATTAGTAAGGTTTATAATAATTGATAACAATATTAGGACAATAAAAAAAAACAACTGAGTAACTACCGTCGAGACCCCTTACTTCGCCTGTGCTACCCAACTTCGCCTAATTTTCCCCGTTTCCGCTTGCTCCTACTCTGTTCTCCTACTGGTAGGAGCACGAGGACCAATATGTCCTTATGCTCCTATCGGAACCTTATATGCAATAGTACACATAAGCACATAATAAAAAATGTTGTACAATCAAAATTTTATTTAATTACCTTAGTATTTCCAAACAATTACCTACAGTAATTTCACCATGTATAAGCGACATTTGGGTATTCATTATTAAAGTATCAGTTACGAGATCCTCTCGACGTCGTTTTATCGGAACACCTTTGTCGGCTGTAGCATTTCGAAGAACGTTCAGCACACGCAGCAAAGTAACATTTCTTTGGACTTCTTTGTTCAGGGCTGAGTTCCAGCTTTCGGCAACGTTGTTGGTTCTATGCCTTTCTGCATATACACACCATTTACTTCGAAACTCGCCTTTCATCCATGTCTTTTGGAAATATTGGAAAAAAGTTTTCAGTTTTTCATCTTGACCAAGCAACATAAATTGTTGTTGAATGTAAGACCAACCCTCGTCGATAAGATTAACAGGCAATAGAGGAAGGGCAGTACAAAGTCCGACGAATCTGCGTTGAATCTTTCGTTTAAGTCCAATTTCCTTACTTTTCTTCCACAAAGCTTTTGTCATGTGGTAATAACAGCCCTTAACCACGCTTTCAGGGAACTCCTCTAACAGTGCATTTATAATGGCACTCTCATAATCCGAATGAATTTTTTGCGGTTTCCATTTGGGAATCTGTGACTTAATCATTTGTAAAACAGTGACATAACTCTGTTGCTTTTTATCTGGCATGAATGCAAATATTAAAGGCACTGTATTAGTTTCCTGTGGGGAACCACAAAGATCTCCGTGAATGATAAGTAATTGGCTAAAAGGTTTAGGGCAACTTTTAAAAGTGGCGTCGATGAAAAATTCTGATAAGCTTTCAAGAAGTTTCCTTCCTTGCTCTGTACAGAAACCAATAATTCTTGAATCATTTGTTATGTAATCACCTAAAAGAAAATCGTTGAATTTTCCTGGGACAGACACTTCTTGTAATTCCTTAAACATTATCTTTTCCGCTCCAATAACATTATACCTACTATTATATAAAGCAGTTTTGATGCTTTTGAGTTCCGGTAATTTTTCGACGAAATTGACTCCGCGGTCTCGAAAAGGAGCAATCATGTTTTTATATATTTTTGGTATTGGCATATCTGACTGTTCAGCCTCTACTTTTGCTGCGTATATGCCAGCATCAATTTCATTCTTCAAATGATTTGCTTCACATACATGGTTTACAGTTTTGAGTATTTGATCATTCTGGAAAATAAATAAGAGCTACATTGTAAAGTAAAAGTAGAGTCGCATTGGTGCTAACGAACGTAACGAACTATGATGTTGTATCACTTACCTGCATAGTAACCGATCCTGGACACTTTTTACAGGATTTTACTTTAGACTGGCTACATTGCCAAATTTCACTGCCATTGGAATATGATTTTTGTTTGTAGAACTGATAACCTGAATGTAACAGAACTGATATAGATATTTTATCACTTTTTTGCTTATATTATTCCTCGTTTAATTTTAGATCTAAAAACGTTTTCAAATTATTTCAACTCATAGAAAAAGTTAATATAAAACTTACCGACCATACATTTAAATTTAGTTTAGGTAACTATTCTACCTAAATGTCACATTTTACGGATCCTTCGTTGTGTTATTGTACTTAATGGACGTGAATGTCAACGAGTTTCGGTTTTCGTAAGTTTTAGATTAACTTTTTCAATCAGTTCAAATAATTTGAAAACGTTTTTAGATCTAAAATTAAACGAGGAATAATAATAAGCAAAAAAGTGATAAAATATCTGCATAAAATTGAGAAAAGCGTGTTTTTATGAAAAGAAAATGACATTTTTGCAGTAATTTTTCACACTGTCAACTCGTAAAATAACCTTCCGCAATCAAAAAAGTTATGAATTAATTCTATCACTATTGTCATTGATTAGTGCCAAGATATTTTACGTTTCAACAAGTGTCCGTCTATACTTTCATACTTATTTAAACGAGAAATTGGAAAGATTAATGATGTGCGATTTGGTACAAGAACGACAGGAACATAATATGTACCTATACAAAATATACAATATATAATAGGTATCTATAAATAAATTACATAAGTATTTCAATGGACGATGAAGTCGATGTGGATGGTGAAGATATGGTGTTACCTTCATTTAAATTGTATGGCATAGTGTGCGTTAAATTGAACCGATATTGCGTTATTTTTTCCAACTTGTTGACTACGGAGAAGACGAAACTGAGTGATAGTAGATTCATCGCTCGTTAGCTGTTACGAGGAGTCCTCAAGACCCATCGCCATAATATTATATTTATTTTTTTAAGTTATTGCCAAAGTAACATCAACTTAATTGATTTAGTATCAGAACACAAACTTCAATAACCGCTCAGTTAAACATATTGTGCGTGTACAAGATCTTAGTGATAAGCGCGCGCAGTATATGCAAAAGAATAACATGCTTCGCTCTCCTGGTAATGAGAGATATTCTTCGACGCCGGAAATGTGTACTAGTAGTGAAAGTAATACTACTTACGTCAACACTAGAAAACGTAAGCAACTTTCCGACATGGATGAAATAAAGGAAATGCTCAATAGCTTTAAGGCAGATCGAGACATCCAAAATGGGAGGCTATGTGATGCAATTGAAGAACTACGAACACAAAATAAGGTAATAATTGACACTAACTGTAAAATAGAGAAAATTCTCGAACATATTTACATCATCCTTATATGATAATTTGAACCAAAAAGTCGAGAAAATGTCCCTAGAACATGACGAGGCATTACTAAAAATAAATAAACTTGAAGACCAAGTTGAAGACTTGCAAAGAAGACAGCGTGCTACCACACTCGAGATAAAAAACATTCCTGAACAGGAAAATGAAGATCTAGCCGGAGTACCTACTGAATAAAATACATAACAAACTCCAAGTACCTATCCCATCAAACAATCTGAAACAAATCTGGAGAGCTAAAACTACTCAGAAGAAGTTAATTATAGTCGAATATCAGACAGCAGAGCAGAGCAGTGCAGTACTTAAAGGTATAAAGGATTACAACAAGACTCACAAAGAAGATAAGTTTAACACTGAATGTTTAAACTTACAAGGGGGAAAGAGACCCGTTTTCATCTCCGAATCACTGACGCCTCATGCCAGGAGACTGCACTACTTTGCACGTGACCTGAGAAAGAACTACAATTTCAGACATTGCTGGACCTGGCAAGGCAAGGTATTTGTAAAACAATCTGATGATTCGGCACCAATCTGGATCAAATCTACCCAACAAATCGAAACCCTCAAAGCCCCTGCTCTCAGTCAATGACTAGTAAATATGATAACTTTAATAATTGTAATATCTAAGGAACGTTTATTATATACACTCATCAACACAATACACTTACATAAGATATACACTATACACGTACTCATAACACTGAAAAATCATTCAAATCATCTTCTCCAGATAGAATTCTATCCTACCAATCACTGCTGCCGCTGCATTGCCTTTTTATTACTTTGTTGTTACAACGTGCACCTTGTTGCATTTTATAATAATAAATGTGAAAAATGACTGATTTACAAGACTTGTTTACAGATATTGATGAAACCATCAATATTGGCGCTTCTGCGGCAGTCAGTACTCCAGAAAATTGCAAAAATATTCTCAGTGACTATAATACTAACCTAAAAATACTAACACAGAACATTAGAAGCATAAATCATAACTTTGATAGTTTGCAGATACTGTTAGAGAGAATAGAAATAACTATGGAAATCATTGTCTTAACAGAGTGTTGGCTTTCAAAAGACACCATCTTACCCACAATGCATGGTTATTCGTGTTACTTGAGTAATCGTCATTTAAACCAAAATGACGGAATTGTTATTTATTCTAAAACCAACTTGTCCCTAAAAACCACTGAACCGTTAGAACTTCTAGATGCAAACTGTCTCGTTTCGACTATCGGTATGAATTATGCAATAATATCAGTATATAGACCTCCATCATATAGGAATACAAACTCATTTACCACGTCTCTTGACCTTGTATTATCGAACCTTAAAAACTTTAAGAATATAATTTTAATAGGTGACATGAATATAAATATAATAGATGAAAACCAAGACAATAGATCATCCGAATATCTTGATATGCTGGCTTCACATGGACTTCTCCCATCCCACAAGCTTCCCACTAGGGGCAACAACTGCCTGGATCATTGTGTGATTAAAACTAAACTCCCTTATGCTACCATAGTATGCGACTGCTCAACTACTGACCACAGTTCTGTTATATTATCACTTTCGGAAATTAAGAGCCCGCGAAAATATACCTCACCTAGAACGTTTAAAAAAATTGATTATCCAGCAGTTATAACCGAACTAAATGAAATTGATTGGACATCCGTACTAAAAGATTCGAACGTTAATAAAGTTACCGACTTATTTCTTTATATGGTTAATAGAACTATTGCCAAACACACTATATTAACTAAGATATCACGAAGAAAACAAAACTTAAAGCCCTGGATCACCCCAGGCATCATCCGGTGCCTGAGAAATCGGGACAAACTTCACCATGCTCTTAAGAAAGATCCTGATAACGTAGTAGCCCGTATAACCTACAAACGATACAGAAATACCTGTAACAATATGATAAAAAAACTTAAAACGAGCCTATCCAAGATCACAAATTAACCAATACAAAAATAATCTTAAGAAACAGTGGAATTTAATTAAAGACATTTGCAACCTAAAAACCGATTCGAATAATATGAACTATATCCTAATGCTAAAACAATCTCCTCAAGAATCTCTCGACTATGCAAATCTATATTTTACAAACATAGGAAAAGATCTGGCGAATGACATAATAAATAAAAATCACGTATCTAAAATGAACTGTCACAAAACTCTGACCTATGCTCTAACTCCCGTAAATTCAATGGCATTATTACCAACGGATGAAGCAGAAGTAAAGCGTACAATAAATAAACTAAAAAAAAGTTCTTCCACTGGATGGGACGGTATTTCCTCGCAAATTTTAAAACTAGCTGTTGATACTTTAGCCCATCCGATTACTATAATTTGTAACCTTTGCTTTGAAACCGGTCAGTTCCCTGATGAGCAATCAAGTACTGCAATTGTTATGGATACCGCAAAATTGTTGGCTAATTTTTTTTTCCCCGATCAATCGACTGAGGAAAAAAAATTCATTCAGGCATACTTTAAGTCTGTAACGACTATTATAGACTTGTTAGAAAAATAGTAATAATTTCATTAAATAATATCAAACTTTATTTTTAATTTTACTAATCTTACCTACTGTATTACCTACCTACTTATCTTTGAGTATTAAATCTAATTATCTGAGGTTCCCACAGATTTGTTCTAATTAATTTTATGAAGATTGACGAAAGAGAACAGAGCAAAAGTGAGTGGAAGGGTCGGAAGGGGCCGCCCTAGGCGTACTTTTTTGAGTCAAATCGGAGAAATACTGGAAAAGGGCCGAATCTTAAGTACCCGAAACCGACGTGCATGCATGACTCGATGTATGAATGTGGAAGAAGCGAAAGATATTTGTCAGGATCGTAGCAGGTGGAAAGAAGTGGTTTCTGCCTACCCCTCTGGGAAACAGGCGTGATATAATGTATGTATGTATGTAATTTTAAATAATCGTACCTTATGGTAACAAGTTTCGTGAAATTTATTTTATTCACTACATCACCCTACCACCTGTATTATTAAAACTATGGATTTATTTTGTTACTTCATTACTACTTCTTCGTTACTACATGTCACACGGATGTTAAAATACAAACATCATCCTGTGTGCAAGATTAGGTACGTCATTTTTACGTCATCCGCACGTTTTGTCCGACCCCTGCACATAATGTTTTCATTTTCGTCTGGTAAACAGTTCTTTGAATGCTGCCTTTGTTGTACCAACTTTGACTGATCCTGAAGTAAACAGAAATTGGTACTAAATGTTTGAACTTTTGTACGGCTACAATTAAAATGTATTTTTTTAAATGTAAGAATTAAAAATAAAATAAAAATATACAAATACCTATCGGACGGACATGTCACACACAACGCCATCACAAACTAAGCAAACTTCAATGTACTATGGCTACTATACTAAACAATGTACACAGAAACACCCAGACTAATTAATACAAAAATGAACTAATCAAAGAAGTGTGAAAAATCATTATAGTTACAAAATGCCAATAAGGTCGAAAATAGCTTAAACATGAATTGACCCTAAGCAAAAATACTAAAGCTAACAAACTTTGCATTTTTTTTAAACTTTACCTGGGTAATCGTAATGGATCCAGTACAGTTAAAGGTTTTGCAATTTTTACATCTCCACAAACAATTGTTGTTTTTATACCGCACGTGGAAATAATATTGGTGGCCGTTGTAGAGTAACACTTTGCCGCGTCCACGAGCGACTATTTTTATATCATTTTGGTCACTGCTCACACTTGGTTTTTCATTACTAATATCCATTTTATCCCTCAGGTTTTAGAATTCAATACGTTTTTTTTAATTAAAAACACATAATCATCCCCCAATGAATACATTTACTTGTAATGTCAATGTAATCATTTGTTTACGACAAAAGACAAGATGCTTTCCAATGAGTTATTTAAAAGAAGATTGTAATCATTGAAGTGGCCAGGATTTAATCTAGCACTTGTTGAAACGTAGCGGAAACAGCCAAGAAGGTTTTTTTCCTCAATTAATTGTTGGAATGATTTATTACTATTAAACCCCTGTTATATGTATATATTTTTTGTATGTTTTCGATGCAATGGTACTAGCGACACGTGCTAGTATCGGTAGTACCATTGATGGTACTAAGGACACATAGTAGTATCACTTGTACCATTGATGGTACAAATCAATGGTACTATAGACACAGGGGGGTTTTTTTTAATAGATAGAGTGATTCAAGAGGAAGGTTTTTATGTATAATAAATTCAGCTTTATGTACGGGTGTTACAGAAAACTCACGTTAACCGAAGCGAAGCGAGGGCGGGTCGCTAGTCTAGGTATAAAGGGTGGAAGAGGACCGTGGACCTTCCCAAAATGGGAGATGTTTAGCCTTAACACTTTATTTCCCCCATTCAAACTATGCAGCCATTTTCAAATTACAGCCGGTTAAACATTCACACAAAACAGTACTTGTTTCATTTCAACCCAAAAAACATATATGATTGGGTCAATGAACTTAATTGTAAACAACCTTTTCATTACAGGATACTATTATATTGGGTACGATTTTTTTGTCGTTGATGCATACTTAGACCTGAGGGCTATTGCCTAACGCACTCGCAATCGTGGTCGGCTTCGAAGTGGAACAATTGTTTTCATTTTGTCTGCAGACAATCCTTCGATTTTCAGAATGAAAACGATTGCGATTGCGAGTGCGTTAGGTAATAGCCCCTCTGCTTACAAAGCGGTAAGAAATATTGCAGGGTTTGTGAGTCTCTTTGTAGCTACACCTTGAACAACTTTATTTATTTTAATCCTAAAATTATGAATAAAATAATAACATAATAACTACCTACTAAGCACAACTTGACACATTTCTGAAATAGCGACATTGACTGACACTGAAGTATACTCAATCTTCATAAACAATGTCATAAACAATTAAAGATGATATTAGAACCTTCTTTCATCGTATCTTAGTTTATCTAAATTGATAAATAGGTTTTAGCTAGTTGAAAAAAATTATTTATGAATGAAGCAGCTGAGTAGGTACATTTCATTCATGTTCATGCTTCAAAACGTGCATGTGAAACGTTTATCAAATAAACATTATTAACAACTAAGTACTGATTAGGTAGGTACTTAACTTATGAACCTCTTTGCTCTGCTACCATGTTAAATAATGAGGAAGAAGAAGACTCGTGAAGAGGAAGTAAAGTTATGTGATTGGATAATACAGAAATCAATGCTTGGTTTCCTGATGCACCCGGGTGATGTTTTTGACACCATACAATTATTTAAGAGTGAGACAAAAAGATACTCTAAAATCAAACATAACAGAACAGGAAGGAATTGGCTGGCGTTACTTTTAAAAAGACATCCGGAACTTACAAAGCGAAATGCAGAAATTATATCGAAATCAAAAGCGGCAGTGAAAGAAGGTGACATAAGGAAATGGTTCGATGCCTTGAATAAACATTTAGAAGCAGAAGGCGCGTTGGATATTCTTAATGACCCATCTCGTATATTCAATGCCGACGAGACAGGAGTTCAAACATGTCCGAAAACTGGGATAGTTTTGGGAGCGAAAAATTATAAAGATACGTACACTATTACATGTGGTAAAGAAAAGGAATCAATCACAGTTTTGTGCAACTTTTCAGGTGATGGAACAGATGTGCCACCTTATATTGTGTACCCATATAAAACGGCGAGCCTCGTACGTAGGCATTTAATATAATTATAACTGCGACTGTTAATAGATTCCTGGATAATATCAAAAACTGACCAAAACGTTAAATAGTTTATTAGGAATCAGTATATTAGGAATACATTATATAGGTATGTATATTGTTTTTTTTATTAAAGTTACAAGTAGGTAACTTAACAATGGTTAAGGTTGCATAAGGTTTATTTGATTGATGTGTAATCCTTATTTGCGGTTGAATACCTAGTTCGAAACATTCATTTAATAACTACAATTTAATTACGTATTTATATTTTTGATAAACATTTTAAGTACTTTTCCCATGAGGGCTATGAGCAAGGCTGAAAAGTGTACGCATTTTTGGTTTAATGCAAATATTATTTGATATTACTTTCTTGATTATTTATATTTTGAATGAAAAGTTTACCGGGAGTCAAAATCCATATGTCAAATTTTCTATTAGTCAACGCCCCCATTAGTCAGATTCTCTTTTGGTAAAGTTACATTTTAAGTCAAATTCTCTGTTCGTCAAGTCTCTCTTTCGTCAAATTGCTTATAAGACTAAGCTAGTAAGTACAGTTAAGAAAACAACACCTTCAGTTACTGTTTTATTTTGTACATTAATTAAATCCAACACAAATTATTCAAACATTTACTGACGGTAATGTTTCCTGTCAATAAATTATTTATCTCTTCTTCTATTTTTCTGTCTTTCACTACTGTTTGGGTTTTCCTCTTCTTAAATTGTTTTCCTTTTGCTTTTTGTTCGTAAAACTTTGCTTCCTGTTTTAATGTTTTTATATACAAAAAAAGGTTACCTTTCTCTTCAACCTTTAATCTAAGCCGGTTGTGTCACGCCTCTAGTGAATTCGTTGTACGATGCCGCTCATGAGCACAACACCATACGTTGGCTGAAATCTTTTTGACCCACTGACTCTTAAAGTACTCAGCGAACTTTTGTCCTGCTGGACAATCTAATAATTCGTTTATTGTTAACCAGCCCTCCGGTATAAAGTTCTGTGGTATTAAAGCCAGGTTACACGTCAAATAAGTGGCATGTTTTAAAGTTTTGCTGTCCATCATTCCAAGTTCCGTTGCTTTTTTTAGTATAGCCCGTTTAAAATGAAAAAAGCACCCACTCACTTTTATTTGTGGAAAGATTTTTTTCACAGCGTTGATTAATGCTTGTTCGTAATCACATTTGAAAACATTATTTTTCTAATGGAATTAGACAAACATACTCTTATTATATGGAATACTAATCTTCTATTGGAAGTACACAAACCTTGTAAATGCTAGTCTTAATGATAGCACCTTTGGCCGTTCTTATCGAGAGAGCCCTAACCTTACCATCTGCTCCCGGATAAACTTCAATAACACGGGCCATGGGCCACCTTAAGGGTGTGACATTATCATCTTTAACAATGACTAAAGTGCCTACTTTGATGTTGTCACAAGCATATCGCCATTTTGGCCTATTTTGCAATTGAACAAGGTATTGTTTGTTCCACTGTTTCCAAAACAGTTGGACCATACGGTTACAATGATCCCAAAACTTAGTCCTACTTATAGGCACATTTACACAATCTCTTTCAGGATACGAAGTGAGCGGTGCACCAGTTAAAAAATGCCCTGGAGTTAAGTATGGCATCTCATTATTGTCGGTTGTCGGCAGAGCTGTTAATGGACGCGAATTTAATATGCCCTCTATTTGCACAATAACCGTGTTTAATTCTTCATATGTCATAACAGATTCTCCCACAACTCTTTTCAAATGGTGCTTAACACTCTTAATTCCAGCCTCCCACAAACCAGCGAACACAGGCGAATAACTGGGTATAAATTTAAATGTTATACCTAAATCGGCAGTGTAACGTTCAACCTTGCTGCTGTGATCAATGGTAGACTGCAACTGATACAACCTATTTAATTGATTTTGAGCTCCCTTATATGTACTTGCATTATCACAATAAATAACTAACGGTTTGTTTCTGCGGGCTATGAATCTTTTTAACGCATTTAAGAAACATTCCGTAGTTAGATCGGAGACTAATTCAACATGAATGGCCTTCGTAGTGAAACACACGAATAGTAAGATATAGGCCTTTTGTATGACAGGCTTCCTAACCCTTAACATCTTTACATTAAAAGGTCCACCAAAGTCCATGCCTACCTTTTCAAATACACGACAAGGGTTGATTCTATCATAAGGGAGCGAACCCATTAGTTGCTCAGCATGTTTCTTTTTTAATTTAAAGCAAATGACACATTTGGCAATTACATGTTTAACTTCTCTTATGCCGTTAATGAGATGATATCTGTCACTTAAACTCGATAGTACAAGTTTTGCTCCAGCATGCATCAAAGCCTTATGCTCCTTCTCTATTAAATAGTGTATGATTTTAGATCCCTTTGGTAGTATTATAGGGTGTTTGGTAGCATATGGAATGTCAGCATGCTGCAGACGACCACCTACACGCATAATTTTCATGCCATCCATAAATGGATTCAACGCCTGAAGATTAGATTTTATTAATAATTTAGAGTTTAAGCATTTAATTTCTTCATTGAAGGACCTCATTTGCTCACCTCTTAATATCATTTTTAAAGAAAATGCTAATTCTTTAGGCGTTAAATTTCCAAATTGTCTTTTCTGTAAATTACATTTACAATTACTTACAAATCTGTAAATATATGCAACCATCCGATTTATTTTATCAATGCTGAACACTCTGTGAACAAAGGCAATCTCTCCTCTGTTTTTGTAACAATGTGAGACAATTTTAATTCAGGTATTTCTCTTGGTATTTCGAATCCAGCTAGGGGCTGAAAATCCAGCTTTTTTAACGCTTCAGGTCCATGAAACCATAGGGAGTTACCATGCAATTGATGGGGCTCGACACCGCGTGACAAACAGTCAGCTGGGTTTTCAGACGTGTTTACATAATGCCATGAGAAACCTCTTGTTAACTCTCTAATACATAGTATTCTATTTGATACATATACACTGAGTTTCAGTGGCTCTGTTCTTAGCCAAGCAAGCACGACTTGTGAATCAACAAATAAATGAACTTGCACCTTAAACTTTGGTTTTAAAATTTCATGAACTTTATTTACCAACTTGGCCAATAACAAAGCACCGTTTAGTTCTAAGCGGGGCATTGTTAAGGGTGTGATCGGATTGACACGTGATTTTGAGCACAATAAGTCAACATTTACATTATTGTCAGAGTCTTCAATTCTGAGATATACACAAGCTCCTTGTGCCTTGCAACTTGCATCGGCATAGCCTATAATAGATATAGATTTTGCATTACAAGTATTTAAATTTCGCTTAATTATTATATCATTCATCTGATTTAGACTATCAGCAAACCTTTGGAACCTATTGTTGAGGTCCACCGATAAAGGGCTATCCCAGCCAGTCTTTTCTAACCATGTCTGTTGTACTAGTAGCTTGGCGGTTACTACCACGGGTCCGACCAATCCCAAAGGGTCAAAAAGTTTGCTTACAAATGACAATATCTCCCTCTTCGTATAAGTATCACGAAGCGTTTGCCGAGGAGCGTTTATTATGAGTGTATCAGATTCCAAATCACACTTGATGCCTAAAGTTTTTACAACGGAATTCTTATCATCAGTAAAATGTACACAGTTCTTAGTTAGCAAGTCTGACGGTATATCGTCTAAAAACTGTGGATTATTTGAGCACCATTTGTGCAATTGAAAACCACCTTTTTGTAATAGGTTTATCAATTGGTTTTTAGCTTCTAAAAGCTCGCTTACATTATTGCTTACTAAATTTACGTCATCGACGTAAGTGTGATGTAACAACGCATCAGCAGCCAGAGGAAAACCGTCAGTAAATCTTTTTACTAATTCTAGCAAACAACGTGTTGCCAGAAATGATGAGCTTTTTAGGCCGTATGTTACTGTTTGAAGTTGTAGACATTTAATGTCCTCATTTGGAGCTGGTCTCCATAGTATATTTTGCAAAGGTCGGTGTGATGGCGTTAAGTCAATGGCTCTAAACATTTTGCGAATATCGCAGTTTAAAATGTACTTATACAATCGAAACAGAACCAGTATGCCAAATAAATCGTTTTGTACGACAGGCCCGTTTAATAAAACGTCGTTGAGCGAAACTTTCGACAACGTAGGCATAGAACCATCAAAGACCACTCTCATAGAGGTAGTTTGGCTGTTCTCATTGAAAACCGGGTGATGAGGTAAGAAGAACACTGTATCTCCCTCTAAATTATATTCTGAGATATCGACATATTTCGCCTGTCCTAGCTGCACATATTCATCAATGAACTCTTTATATTTTGAGAATAAATTAATATCCTTTTTAAATCTCGATTCTAAGTTTGCAAATCGCTTTAAAGCGCAAGTTAAAGAATCTCCCAGATGTATTACTGAGACATCTTGTTTAAGAGGTAATGAAACTTCAAATTTATTATCCTTTAACATCACAGTTTCTTGAAAGATATGCTCAGCTAGTTCTTGCTCAGAATTGGCCTCAGTATAGATTTCTGGGACCTTTTCGGTTTCCCAAAATTGTGTCACAGTGTGCTCTAATTTAGTAATACAATCATCTTGTATTTGTTGAGAACAACAAAAGTTAGAAACCATACATGCTGTAGGCGCTCCGGAGTGACGCACCTTCCCGGCGACTACATAACCGAAGTATGTGTTTTGTAAGACGAGCCCACCAGGTGACACTGGCAGTTGCTCTCGTAGTAGAACCTGAAAGAACACATCAGCACCTAGGAGCATACCTATTTTTTCACATACATAATAATTGTCATCAGCCAGTTTGACATGAGACGGAAAATTAATGGTTTCATTTTTCACTGAGAATTGTGGCATACTACAAGTAATATTTTTTACCACATGGCATGTTACCGGTATACTAAAATCGCTAACACTAGCATGAACATTTATGGTTGTTTGTTCTGTTGTCAAATTAACGCCATCACACACACCTGTGATTACGGATTTGTTAGGTTGTAACTTACATCCCAACCGATCAGCTATTTCAGAAAGCACAAAAGATACTTGGCTCCCCGAGTCCAAGAGACAACGCACAAAGACAACTTGACCGCTCCTGTCATACAACTTTACTTTAATTGTCGGTAACAAAACATTATCACTCGTGTTTGTTAAAAGGCTTACTTGCCCAGTGCTTTTGCTATGATTTTCATCTGTGTGCGACACAGACACATTTTGTTGAGGAACATCCTCATGCAGCAAAGAGTTATGCTTGCCTTTACAAATTGAACACTTAAATGTGAAAATACATCTTTTCCCAGTATGTTCATTTAAACATATATTACACAACTTGTGTAAAACTACAAATTCTTTCCTTTTTATAGGGTCGGAAAGTTTGAAACTTGAGCACTGATGCAACTTGTGAACGTGAGATTGGCAGTACTTACATTTTATAAACTTGATAGGCTTAGCCTTATTAACAGAAACTAAACTAGCACGGCGCTTGCCGGGCTCTTCTCCCAACGTCTCCAACGCAGCAGCACGGTGTTCTAAAAAGGTTAAAAAATCATTAAGCTTAGGCAATTCACTGTTGCTCTGATTTTCTAGGTGGTATGCCCTCAAGGTGTATTGATCAATTTTTTTGGACAATATTGCTATAATGACCAAATCCCAGTGCATAGTTGGAGCACCTAAATTTTGTAAAGCTCCCAAATGCTGCTTAATGGAAGACACCAAATTGCGCATGCAAGTAGCAGACGCTCGTTGCATTGCAGGCAGATCCAAAAATGAAGTGACATGGTGATTTATTAATTGCCTTTTGTTGTCATAGCGCTGTTTTAGGAGATCAAGGGCGACAGAATAGTTTTCAGCCGTGAGTGGCAAATATTTTATTAAAGCCAACGCTTCACCCTCCAAGTGTGTCTTTAAATAATAAAGCTTTTCACAACAACCCAAGTGTGCATCAGCATCAATGACACTGTTAAAGAGTGCAATAAAACTCTGGTAGTCACCTACCTCGCCATTAAACTTTTGTAGCTGTATGCGTGGAAGACGGAATGCCGGAACGCCTTCCCGGGCGGCAGGAGCAGGGTTGGACGTAAGTGGCGAAGGTGATACTGCAGTCTCGATGATACGCGAAAAAAAGGTGTTGAGTTCATCGACTTTATCCTCAATGTCCTCAATGTTCTCGCTATCGGCGGGATCTAATAATGAAATTTCCAAATTATGCTCATTATAGTCAGCAAAGACTTTTGCAAGACGGTCCCGTTTTTGTTTAGTTAATATGGGATCTGCGGTACCTGTATCTGCCTCCAACGTCGTCTTATAATTCATCATGCGTGTTATAGTCGCCTTTAGTTGTCCCCTGGCCGCCACGAGCCGCTTTAAATCGTCGGCCATTATTGCCACGTAAGCAGTAAGCAAACTTATTCGTACACAACACAAGTTTACACAAGTAAACACTGGCGAGATGCAACTCCTTTAACAATATCCACGCTATGGTATTTATGATGCAACTTGCACCAAGTATAAACTTATCGGTACACTGTACCGTTATTTTACCATTACAAATGTAACTGTTCGTTTTAATACTAGGAAATACGCAAACAAAGGTATAACAATTCACATGAATTACACGAAAAACTAACTAGACGTAAAATGGCGGAGCCAGCCAAACCAAGCCAAGCCACGCTAGCACGGTGTTGCTATGTTCAGACAGTCGCAGCGCGGGCGCTTCCGCTCGTTCATTCTTCGTTCACGACGTGAAGTTGCTCGCAATCCGGCCGCGTTTCGTTTCTGTTCGCTCGTAGTAGAGTTTAGCAAAAATAAAGATCGTTTGACACTTCACAAAGTATGTGTTGCGTTTTTTTTTAAAAGAACACCATTCACAGTAATTATAGTTTTGATGGATACCGAAACGCCAATAATAAAAAAATATTGAATGAATTGTTGAACTTTAGCGACTTCCTGTAACCTTGAGTCTGACGAAACAAAATGTCAAAATGTAGGTAAATATATAAAAACTTGCGAAAATAATATTGGGGCAAGCTGGATATATTGTATCCGCCTGACTCCGTTGATGCCTCGAACTTCGAGACAAATCACGACGGTCCCCGTAAAGTTGAGCACACACGCCCACAAGGAAAAAATGAGTCCTGCTGCAACTTGCAGCATGAACTCCACAAAATGTTCTCCGACACGAACCACAGCACAACCGAACGCACAGCGTTTTTGTTGAGTCCTTGTAACTTACAAAGTTTGTAGCGAGTCCGAGAATGAGTTGAGTAGCACACTTTTGGGAAAAAAACGTGGCAAACGTATAGAGCCTGCCAACGCCCCGTACTGTCCATTAAACTGTTCACGCGCACTGCACAGAACTTACGCGAGCGAGGGTCTTGAATAAAACTATAATAACTCGAAGGACCATTACATGTTTCAGGCGCAAATAAAACATGTGAAATATATAAGCAAAACTGTATTACAAATTAATTTAATTGGAACTATATTTGGTACGCGACCCTCACACTGGACAGCAGTGTTGCCACTGGTAATATTTTGTGTACGAATCGTACAGATTGGAACAATGTGCCTGTGGACGTTTGAAACGTTTCAATCGTCCAGGTGTTCCAACCGTCCCTTTTTAACCGACTTTAAGCAGAATGGATGAGATATGATTTTTTTATGTACCTACTAATGTTACTTTTAGTAGGTAATGAATTTTTAATTTATATAAACCTGAATAAAAGCTTACAAACTAACGAAGTATAGTGTGGGTCTTTGATAATAAGTTTTATTAGTTTGTTGTCATAAGTATATGACATTTTTGTTATAATATTTATCTTATTAAGTTTTTATTTTTTGAGTTTTTATTAGGTTTTCCAAGACTAAGATATTCTGATTCGTTTCAAGGTTGTTCAGAAACCAAAAATAAACAGTGAATATTTAGGTAAGTAGATGATTTCGCTTTAATTTTTTCTTCTCATGAAGAAGTAGGATTTGATACCAAAATGATGATAGTTATTTGTATTCTTTGACACTGTGATTTTTTTGCTTTTTTACATTAAAAAATATTTCTATTCTTTGATACTTTGGGTTTTATTAGTTTGCTTTTTCACATTTAAGTGTTCACCTACATAAGTAGGTATATAAATGTATACGTAGGTATACATACTTTGGTCATGATTGAAACATGGTTATGATTGAAACATGTTTGTTTGTATGAGAAATGATATTCCCTTTTTTAAGCATTATTATGCCATTATAGCTAATTAATAGATTATATCTATGTTGATAATATGATATGTTAATTATTAGTTCAACTTCTACCTGCTATCGATGAATACAAAAATATTTATTAACTACCTCTACCTCTAAAACTTTCTTTCAGTAATAATCATAGAAATAGTTATAGTTACGTTACCATTTTATCATGATCTCATCAAATACTCATGTAGTATAGAAAACCGTTTAAACCTATTAAATATGTCAAATAATGACAAAGTTATTTGAAGTGTTTCAATTAACCCACATACCGTTTCAATTGTCCCTAGCATGGGGTCAATTGAACCAATTTACCCGGTCCTCTTTTTTCGGCAATAGCGGCGTAGTTATTTGAGATAGAGCTACAAAATATACTTTATTTAAAAGCCAGATTACCATACTTTATATGACCAAACTATTGAATCCGTGACTTTAATAGATTCTTCGCTATACGCTGTTAAAGTGAAAGTGGTTCAATCGTACCCACCCTACCCTATACATACTAAGTCTGTATACCTACTGATTTACGATACAATTTATACCTAGTCATTTATATTAGAAGAAGCAGCTCATTCAACCTTATTAATATAACGACTGTACCTGACGATGTCGTATAGGCAATTTGACGAAAGAGAGACTTGACGAACAGAGAATTTGACTTAAAATGTAACTTTACCAAAAGAGAATCTGACTAATGGGGGCGTTGACTAATAGAAAATTTGACATATGGATTTTGACATTGAATTTATAGGTAAGCGGCCGACATTATTTTTTGATAGAAGAGTCAGATAATAATTTTATATGATTAAGGTATTCTAATTAATAAAACCCAGCTAAGATTGTTTTCTTTGATTTAAGATTCGTACTTAATAAAGATTTTATCAAAACAATTTTTTGTTCATTTATTGGGACAAAAAAACCATGCACTATTACCAAATATGGTGTGTTCATTCATAGGTTCGTTTTCGTTCATTTTTTGGGATTGCCTGTTCCTTCATGGGTGATTTTGCCAATTTTTTAGAAAAAATCTAATGTTTTGCAAACTATCAATAAAAATAGGTCAGAATTATGCTAATACGATAATAGACTATAAATGCAGATGGAAAAAAAAGGAATAAATAATCGTCTGTTGTTTTTATTTCTTTTAAAAGGGAGGCCACATGTCACCCTAGTCCTTATTCGTTCATTCACTGGTACACTAGCACATCCAACTGGGCATAGAACACGGTGTAAGTATTATATCATCCGAATCATTTTTGCAAATGCTTTATTAATTTAAATAATCATATTAAATTTATGTTTATTGCATGGCTTTATTCGTAGGTAATGCATGTTAAACAAAATGCTGTTAAGATAAATGGGCGTTATATTCTTTGACCTTTATGCTGGTAAAGTTTTCGCTGTGATGTTAAGTGAAAAAACGCTGGGATTGGTTACGGCCGACGAGCACATTGCCCGTGGACCCACTTCTTTGTCCACCGCACAAAAAGTTGCACCCAGGTTGGACCAACCAATATTAATTGTGATACCAAAAGTAATAACCTTTTCATACGTTCCTGCAGATCTCAGTGCCGACACCAATGCTGCCGTAATACCAAAGAAGGCAGGTAGCTGCAATACAGTAGATGGAGCATTCTGTACTCTATTGGTAACCACATTCAATTTTTAAATACTATTATTGTCTATTACTTATACTATTTACTATGCGGTTAGCAGCCTTATTTGGTATTACGGTAGAACGGTGCCAGCTCTTGTTTGCCAAGAGATTGACATACCAATTCACTGACTTGAAATAAGAGGGATCGAAGTCGGGTGGTTTTTTTTTGTTTTTTATAGCGGGTTTGTTTCCACAACTTGACGTTATACGCGTGAAATATTCAGTCGATGATTTTTAAAGTAAATATTTATTTTCTATTTAATTATCCATTTTGATTATTTTATCCCAAATTTAAACTGCACCAGTTAAATTTATATAGAGATCAAGAAAAAGTACCTATTATTGTCCACCGATAAAGTTGGTTACAACAACAAGAAATAAAAATTTCACGATAGCTTTCTTTGTTGGTCACACGTTTTTCTAGGAGTGTTGCCACTGGCAACACCGAATGATGACTGACAGCTGCGCGAGCGCGATGGTGGGAGCTTCCGGCCGCCATCTTACTTCTCGCTCTCTCCGGATCAAGACGCTCTCAACAATGTAAAAAGAGTAATGATTGATTGCTTGTGTAATCTTTGAAATAAAGTTCGGGTTTTATCTATTCTCTATCCTATCGCTCCGAACATTTTGGTGACCCCGACGTGATCTGATTTCTACGGATTCTAAAACCGACGCATGAAGATGGCTTCGACACACGCGGCGTGCACACATCTTATTTAATGGCGATCGCTGACCGCCGCCCTCTAAACTGACTGCACTGAGTGAACTGGATCTCCTGATGCCTGCTGAGTGGACTACATCTCCTGCTGCTTGCTGAATCGACGCGGAACCAACCTACCGAAAATGCTATGCATGGTGACGGAAAGTGTGTTGTTATATCGTCTCTCGCAGGGAAGTACGCCCATTTTTAGTATGTTCTTTTCGTGCAATAAGGTCTGGTTCATGTGTGCTTTCTTTGTGTGAACAGTGTTTATATTTGCGCACGCCGCATTGTGCTCTAAACCTGCCTAGGTTATCTTTGCATCATGGTTTGTACTAACTTAACTAACTTTCTAGGAGTCAGATTCGTTTACCTAAACTAATGCTACTCATAAACTTAAATTTACCAACCCCTCTATAGTTCGAAGTCCTAGGTTTTGATAAGCCCTAGGTTGCCTACTCTCTTTCTAAACTTGTTACTATTGGCAACCTACATTCAACTTCGTAACTTCTTGTGGTAAATCTATATTGCCTATAACTTGAAATTTCGTGAAAAGAAATTGTCTAAAACAAAATACTACTACTCTTAACTACCTTAACTCTAAAGTAACTTGATGTTACTACTATACTAACTTAATTTGAACAATTAGGTCTTATTACGTAAAGTGAACGTAATCTATCTTACTGACTGGTCTAGGTCTCAAACTTAATTACTAAAAAATTCAACTCGTCATTTGCACCTCTTTTCTGCTGCTTTTGCACATCGCTTAGCATTTTAAACTGCACATTCCAGGTTGTGGTGACTCCTGCCTGCCTCTTGAAACCTCTACGTTGATACCTGAGCACTGCGCAGCGTGTTGCGGCTGCGCGTGACCTCGCGTAACCTTCCTTGCGCGCGAACTCCCTGACAGCTGCTGATCCAGCGCCTTTTTGTCGTAGTTCTTACGGCCTATACGGTTTGATCTCTTATTTACTTTGTTGTGCGGTCTGTTCAGTTGTGTTTAATAAATTGTTATTTGTGCTGTGAGTAAAAAAATACCTACTACTAACTATCTTAACTTAGCTGTCATCATGGCAGAATTAAAAACACTTTTGAAACAACGGAGTTCAATAAAAGCAAGAGTAACAAACTTCTTTAAGTACTTGGAGAAATTTAATGATAAAAACACTCTTACTAAACAGTTACTTTGTGAACTTGAATTGAAATTGTTGCGGTTTAAAGAATTGTTCAACCAGTTTGATGAATTAAAATCTAAAATTGAAATCTTAGCAACAGATCTTGAGGAACAGATAGAGGAACATGAAAGTATGGAAAGTAACTTTTGTCATCACATTTCTATGGCTCAAAGCTTAATTGACTCAAATACTACTGAGGTTTTACCTGAAAATGCTTCCGCTGCCTCATCGGCTAGTAGCAATAATAACTTAAACTGTAACATAAAACTGCCTACTATACAACTGCCATCCTTTGATGGAAACTACATTAAATGGATGGAGTTCAGGGACACATTTGACTCTCTTATCAATAAAAATTATAGTATTCCTGAAATAAACAAATTTCACTATCTGCGATCCTCGCTTGAGGTAGGTGCAGCAAATGTCATAAAGTCACTTGAGTTTACTGCAAATAATTACAGTTTGGCTTGGAAACTACTTTGCGAACGCTATGATAACAGTAGAATTCTGATAAATAACCACTTAAAGGCACTATTTAACTTTGACACTATTAACAAAGAATCTTTCCGGTCGTTGAGGTATATGATTGACTATTACTCAAAAAATCTGCGAGCTTTGAATAGTTTGAATGAACCAACGTCTCACTGGGACACTCTTATAATATTTATGATGGCATCTAAACTAGATGGCGCCACAAGTCGCAAATGGGAGGAACGTCGGAGTAACTTTAATTCTTCTCCGACTCTTGAGGAATTTTATGATTTCCTACGTAGCCATGCTGACGTTCTGGAAACTGTTCAATATACTAAAAGTGATTTAAATAAGTCTGAAAAACACCCACAAATGCACTATAAAGAAAATAAACATCTAAAAGCTTTTGTGGTCTCGTCGATTGACGAAAATAAAAATTGTGTTGTGTGTTCACAAAGTCACTTAGTTTACAAATGTGATAAATTTAAATCCATGTCTGTAGATGCTAGATTCAATATAGTATCAAAACACAATTTGTGCCAGAACTGTCTGTGGCCTGGCCATCATTCTTCTAGCTGCAAGCATACACCTTGCAAATTCTGCAACAAAAAACATAACTTACTATTGCACAAGCAATATAATAATTCTAATAATGCAAACTTACCTGCGGGTACTCCTCAAGTGTCATCCTTTCAAGTGGCAACTCCTCCTCAGGTGGCTATGCCTCATGTGGTGCCTGCTGAAGCAGCACCAGCTACACTGACCGGTCCTGGTCATAGCACTACTCACTCTTACCCAGTGTCTCTCTCAGCGGTGATGCCTGGTCAGGTACTTCTCTGCACTGCTGAAGTGGAATTGTTTAACCCTAAAACAAGTGAAACTCTTATTGCTAAAGCTCTTCTTGACGTTGGAAGTCAGTCTTCCTTCATATCGGAAAAAACACAAAGAAAAATGAATCTTGCTTGTTCTCATACAAGTCCTATGTTTATATCTGGTATAAATAACAGCCTAACTGACACTAATAAAATCTGTAATATTGAAGTTAGGTCACGTGTCAAGTCTTTTAAAATGAATGTTTCGTGTCTAGTAATTCCAGAGATCACTGGTGAATTGCCTAGCGTTAAGGTTGACTCCTCGCACTTTAACCTTCCTGTATCTATTGAGCTAGCGGACCCTAGCTTCTACCTGCCCTCTGAGATTCATGTTTTGTTAGGGGCTGATGTTTTCTGGGACCTTGTCGGTGCAAGGCAAATAAAATTGGGTAAAAATAAACCCACTCTCCAAGAATCCACATTAGGATGGCTCATTTCTGGTCCTACTGGACAAAACACTAACTCAACTACGTGTTGTAATTTTTCTAGAGAGATTCGAGAATCCCTTACTAAATTCTGGGAACTTGAAGACATTCCTAATGCTACTTGTGAACCTAAATTATCTAAAGATGAAGAGTACTGTGAAACTCATTTTGTTGAAAATACTATTCGCCTAGATGATGGCCGCTTTAGTGTCAAACTTCCTCTTCGCGAGATCCCGGAGGATGCTTTAGGCGACTCTTTTCATATCGCCAAAAGGCGCTTCTTTAATCTAGAAAGAAAGTTAATTAAGTCTAATACTAAAAATGAATATGCTTCCTTTATAAAGGAATACGAGTCCTTAGGGCACTTAACTGAAATTACTCGTCCTAGCTTTGGATACTACATACCCCACCACGCTGTGATTCGTGACAGCAGCGAGACTACCCGCCTTAGAGTAGTCTTCGACGCGTCTTGTAAAACTACTTCTACTAAATCTCTAAATGATATCCAGATGGTGGGGCCTGTAGTCCAAGATGACTTGATGTCGATTTTACTTAGGTTTCGACAATATGCTTATGTAGTCACAGGTGACATTGAAAAAATGTACAGGCAGGTGCTCCTTGATAAATCTCAGCGGCATCTGCAACTAATTCTCTGGCGAGATGATGAAAGCCAGCCTCTCAAAATCTTACAGCTTAACACTGTGACCTATGGAACCGCCTCGGCTCCATACTTAAGTACTAGGTGTCTTGCCCAACTAGCAGCGGAGTGTCAAGATGAAGCCGTTGCAAATACTATAAAACACCACTTTTATGTTGATGATCTCAACACCGGATCTAACTCTAAATCGGACTTAAAGACTACTGTCAAGAGTGTCATACAAAAACTTGCTGAAGGTTGCTTTCCACTGCGAAAATTCCGTACTAATTGTCCTGATATATTTGATGATATTTCGACAACTACTCAACCGCAGGACTTCAGTAAGGAGTCATCTGTGTTGGGACTAAAATGGGCACCTAACTCAGATACTTTGCAGTTCTCTGTAAATATTGATAAAATTACTAATGTAACAAAGCGCTCTATTTTGTCAAATTCTTGCAAAATCTTTGACCCTTTGGGTCTTCTATCAGCATGCACTATATTTCATAAAATTATACTGCAGAAACTATGGCTGCTGAATGTGGGCTGGGATGATGCTATCCCAGATGAAATAAAAAATACCTGGCTTGAGTTTCATGATAACACTAAGCATTTTGAAAAAATTCAATTGCCGAGAAATACTCTTTGTGACTCTCCAAAAAATGTAGAAGTGCACTGTTTCACAGATGCATCGCAGGATGCTTACTCTGCATGCATCTATTTAAAATCTACTAATGACTCTGGAAATGTTTCAGTTAACCTACACTGTGCCAAAACTAAAGTGGCTCCCTTAAAGTCTGGGACTATACCGCGTTTAGAACTACTTGGAGCTTTACTTGGTGCTCGATTACATGCAAAATTCTTACAGGCTTGTAAAATACACATTTCACGCTCTATATATTGGACTGATTCAACAATCTTGCTAGGGTGGTTACACACTCAACCTAAAACTCTTAAAACCTTTGTGAACCACCGAATAGATGAAATTCGAGACTTAACTGATAAGAATGCATGGCGTCATGTACCTACAGATCTTAATCCTGCTGACAGCCTCTAGAGGCATTCAGCCAAATCTTCTTCCCAATAATAATTTCTGGTGGCATGGTCCTGAGTTCCTGTTGAAACCTGAGAATGAGTGGCCTCAGTATAGACACAATCCTGAGCCCTTACCTGAAATTAAAAAATGTTTTACTGGTCAAACTATATCTAATACTGTGATTCCGTTTGAAAAATATTCTAAACTCTACAAACTTCAAAGAGTATTTGCTTATGTACTAAGGTTTATTAACAAATCAAGAAACAAAAATATTAAATTACCTGAAGAACTTACCTGCACTGAATTAAATCATTCACTTATTCTTCTAGCAAAGGCATCTCAAAAAGAATCGTTTGAAAAGGACATTCACTCACTAAAAACTAATAAATGTTTAAATCGAAAGTCGTCGATTATCTCCTTGAATCCATTCTTAGACGAAAATGGTGTCCTGCGGGTCGGTGGACGTATCGTCAATGCGGTCCATTGCCCGTACGATAAAAGGCACCCTATCTTGTTGCACCCTAAACATACTTTCACAAAAATGCTATTTATCAAAGAGCATATTCGCCTTTTACATTGTGGACCACAGCTATTGTTAAATTCTATTCGTGATCAGTTTTGGCCCACACGCGGCTTATTATTGGCCACTGCTACTGTAAGGAAATGTGTCACTTGTCAAAGGTATCAGTGTAAAGCTTTGTCGCCATTAATGGGTAATCTCCCAAAACCTCGTGTTACTCCTGCACCACCCTTTGAGACTTGTGGCACCGACTTCGCCGGTCCGTTTTTAATCCTGAATAAAAAAGGTCGAGGCGCTAAAACCTCTAAATGCTACTTGTGCGTATTTGTTTGTTTTTCTACTAAAGCTGTACATTTAGAGGTCGTTAGTGACCTAAGCACTAGTGCCTTTATTTTGTGCCTTCGTAGGTTCATTTCCAGACGTGGAAAACCTCATACTATTTACTGTGACAACGGAAAAAACTTCGTTGGTGCTAACAATGAACTGAACAGACTGTTACGATCTTGTAAAGAGCCGGTCATTGAATTCGCGTGCAATGAAGGTATAACTTTTAAATTCTCACCTGCTTATGCTCCTCATTTTGGAGGAATTTGGGAGGCAGGAGTTAAAACGGCAAAATTTCACTTAAAACGTATTGCAGCTAATTCTAGTTTAACGTTTGAGGAATTATACACACTGTTCACGCAAATTGAGGCAATTATGAACTCGCGTCCTCTAACTTCTATGTCAGCCGATCCTTCTGATCTACTGCCTCTTACTCCTGGGCACTTCCTTGTGGGTCGACCTTTGACCTCACTACCTTCGCCGGTCATCCAGCGAGTCAGCGTCAATAGATACGAGCTGGTTGAACGGTTGCGGCAGCACTTTTGGGCCCGCTGGACCAAGGACTATTTGTCAAGCCTACAGCAGCGCGTCAAATGGAAGACAAGTAAACCAAACATCAAGATCGGCGACCTCGTTCTAATAATGGATGACCAGCTTCCGCCCATGAAGTGGCTCCTGGGGCGCATACATAAACTACATCCTGGACTAGACGGCATCTGCAGGGTTGTCGACGTACGAACTAAAGGCGGAATCATTAAGAGATCCGTCTCAAGACTCTGTGCTCTAGAAACATCCCATGAGCTCTTTGAAAGACAAGCTTTCAAGGGGGGGAGCATGTTGCCACTGGCAACACCGAATGATGACTGACAGCTGCGCGAGCGCGATGGTGGGAGCTTCCGGCCGCCATCTTACTTCTCGCTCTCTCCGGATCAAGACGCTCTCAACAATGTAAAAAGAGTAATGATTGATTGCTTGTGTAATCTTTGAAATATACTTGCTATAAAGTTCGGGTTTTATCTATTCTCTATCCTATCGCTCCGAACAAGGAGTAATCAGTCCATTTGAGTAAAAGGTCCTTGGTATGATCATGTTCCGGGCAGTGTACTGACCGACCTGTCGAGACATTGGATTTTTATTGCTATTAAAATTAAAAAGAAAGTGGTGGCAACCACTGGGAATGATTTTTCGCATCTGTTACCAACAGCAACTGCTGGGAATAACTGGTGGTGAGTACTGGTGATGTTACCAGTGGTAACAGGTGGGAATTTTCCAAATGTAATAGGATATAATAAAATTACAAGAGTGTGTCATAATAGTCGCCAGTCGGGTTTAAGTTGTTAACTTTTTAATATAAGTATTTATTGCACATTATATACACACTATATGGCTTCGTTGCGATGCGTTAATAAGCTGTCAATTTAACAAGAAGTGAAACAAACACTGTCGAACGTAAATTGGAATACATTTACTGTAATAAACGCAGTTTGATTTCTGCAGTTGTAAGGTAAAATATGTGAGCGACCTCAACCAGGCACTGGCCCGAGTGCGCGGCAGACCCGGCCTCGGCGCCACCGCTACCGCCTTGCGGCCTAGCAGACATTTATCCAGTCTCTCTGATTCGCGCTTCTTGTTTCTGATCATTTTTATTCCGACTTTTGGCTTTTACGTTGTCATCGGTTTCAATACTTTTTACATCTTGTTAGTTCCAAATATAATCTTGCCAATCGGGTTTAAGTCATTTAAAAGTTAACAATATAATCAAATAACTCTTCGTCGTTCTCGACCTGTCATTTTTTCTTTATCCTGCTCGCAATCCATTCTAGGCCTAAATGTAATCTGTAACAGATGTGAAAAATATTACATTTTGTAACACTACTTGGACCTGAGTGAAAATAATAATTTGTATGTCTCGATAAATCTTTGTCGTGATAAAGTGACATAAAAACACTTGCTCCGACAGACTTTTCGGTTACAAACACGTTTTATGCCGAAAATTGGTTACCGAAATTGTACATTAACTTACGTCGGCGCTTGGGGAAATTTACATTATTACATTTATTACACATTTATTGAACATTCATTTGACCGAACAGTAAATTATGTCACCTAAAATTTTATCAAAATAAAAAACCATATATCTTAAAAACTTTGGCTATCATTGAAGATATTAATTATTGAGCTAATGATTTAACGAAATTGCTAAATCGGAACCAAATGGTCACATTTTCATTTTAAATAAAAAACGTTGTTTATGGAGAGTCTAACACGTGGTTGTTTTTTGTGGTAAGAATGAACAACAAACACATACAAACACATACATACATACATACATATGATAAACAATACATCCTGTACGTATACATCAGAATAAAGTGTTTTAATCAAAATTGTTACGGATAAAATATACAAACGCCTCACCCTTCTCCCGTCAAAGCGCAGCAGGCTTGTATGTGCCAGGGATGTTGCTTGATAGACGTCAGGTCCAATTGTTCAGATATTTCAGCTGCAGTCATCGAGCCCTTAACGTCCTGTGTAAATAATGTTCTGATATTACTAAAACGTCGGTCTTGAGAGAACAAACCTTATTTCAATTATGATATCTTACAATCTTATATCACAGCTGTTAACACACCTGAAAGACATGACACACATTGTTTACTCTCTTTCGTGTAACAATGTCATAAGAGTCTTGTAACTAAACAAACAATTTGGTTTACCTACTGCTTTGTTTTGCGATAATAATAACAGTTTTAATGAATCACGGGGCGGGCTAACTAGTCCACTTCTCAAATTCAAGCCAACTAAATAAAACTTATTTGTCAATTAGATTCTAGATACAGTCAAGGTCACCAATATGCATACACCACAAAGTGTCGAAAATATGTACACAGACCTTATTACTATCGCAATAATATGTTTTCTGTATTATCTGTCAAAGTGTTGTACAAATCATTCGCTTGTAGGATTTGTATTAAAAAAATATGGCAAATCTCGAAATGCGTCGAAAAAACGTGTGTGATTTTCGTGACACACATCCAGATTGGCCGAACTCGAGGATTGTTAAACATCTCACAGAAATGGGGGAGAGCCGAAGGAAGGTTTATAATATATTATCATCCTATTCCCTTCGACATACGATTACTAGAAAACCAGGTTCGGGCCAAGTGTGTTCTTTAAGCCGATCTTTGAAAAGAAGCCAACTGAAAAAAAAAACAGCAGGTCGGGTTCGGGTAGCTAAATCCTACAGAGAACTGGGATTTTTTTTAACTGTGATGGCGAAACAGTGAAAAAGTATCTACACGATATGGGCATTGCAAAACGAGCAAGAAAAGTAAAACCCAGTGTCCGAAAACCAATAACTTACCCAGAAGAAGACTTAAAACTTTGGTCAAAAACATATTCTATGCAAAAAACGACGTAGAGTGCATTATGGACGATGAATCCTATTTCACCTTAGACGGCATTGAATGGCAGGGTAAAAAGGTTTTGTTATGGCTTGCAATTAGCCCTCGCGGCATGTCAAAACTGGTGTTTTTTGAATCTGGTTTAGCAGTCAATGCTGAACGATACATGCAGGGTTGTTTGCCGATTGTACGTGATTTTATGAAAACACATCACAGAGGAACTAATGTTGTGTTTTGGCCCGATCTAGCATCCAGCCATTATTCAAAAAAGACCCTGACTAAAATGGAGGAGCTAGGAATCCCATATGTACCAAAGTATTCAAATCCGCCTAACGTACCACAACTTCGCCCGATCGAAGATTTTTGGGCCAATCTAAAACGGCGTGTTTATGCGAATAATTTCCGACCAAAAACTATACAGGCTCTTATTCGAAAAATTAAATTAGAATTAAACAAAATGCCAACATCGACTTGAATTTACACTTAAACTTACTTTCAACATTATTGAAAAATCGGACTCTTCTTCGAAATAACATGTAAAATAAACATTCTGTTGCTAGGCAACGTAATTAAACCTCATTGGATCGAAAAATCTCCTTCAGAATGAAAGACTCATTTAACGCTTTCTTAGTCATTTTTTTTTTAAGTAGGTTGCACCAATTATATTGAATTGATTTTTTACATGGTACTAGCTAATACTATTAGCGTTTTATGTGATTTTTTCCGTAGCTGTACCGTTACAAATACTTGTTGAAAAGTGCTGTCAAAAAAGGGTGTAGCTAGTCAATAAAAATCAATTTAACTTCATTTCTTTCTATATTAGGTTAAAAGCACAGCTAATACAGTTATCCTGCCTCGCACCGTGGTCGAGGGGCGTCTCTTGAAATTATCCAAAACAAAGCCGGTGTTCCATAGAACCGTTAGTTTAAAAATTCAAACGATTAAACGGCCAGTTAACAAAAAGGTAAAGTGCAATAAGGTGTATTCCTATAATACAACCTTATTTATGTAGTGTAATAAGGTTGTATTCTTATAATACAACCTTATTTATGTAGTGTAATAAGGTTGTATTCTTATAATACAACCTTATTTATGTAGTGTAATAAGGTTGTATTCTTATAATACAACCTTATTTATGTAGTGTAATAAGGTTGTATTCTTATAATACAACCTTATTTATGCAGTGAAATAAGGTTGTATTATAAGAATACACCTTATTGCACTTTACCTTTTTGTTAACTGGCCGTTTAATCGTTTGAATTTTTAAACTAACGGTTCTATGGAACACCGGCTTTGTTTTGGATAATTTCAGGAGACGCCCCTCGACCACGGTGCGAGGCAGGATAACTGTATTAGCTGTGCTTTTAACCTAATATAGAAAGAAATGAAGTTAAATTGATTTTTATTGACTAGCTACACCCTTACATTTTAATCATTATTTTTTCATGGAATTAAATATTTAAAAAAAACAGAGTTATACACCTAACCTGATTGCTCTACCTTATATAGTTCAGGAGAAAAACGACTTTGAAAAATGTGTCCATAAAATGACGTTTTTGACAGTATCTCGGTGACGGTTCAAGATAGGGGGCTGAAAGTTAGGGTGTTTCTATATTATGAGATAGCCAACAAATGACATTATAAAAATCCGATATTCGTCACAGGGGCCACTTCTCCTTCCTTAGCCTGCTAGACCCTTTCATTCCGCATACGTTAGGTGATTTAACGATGTTCATCGATTTTTAAACATGTATATTTTAATTAGCTTGTGCCCGCGTATTTTGTCCGCGTAGATTTCGATTATCATATTCCCACGGGTTATTTCAAAATTTCAATAATAAATTTCAGTAATAAGTATAAGCTATCCCCATTCCAAATTTCACCCAAATCCATCAAGCCGTTGCAGCGTGAAGGAGTAAATAACAAACACAAACTTTCGCATTTATTATACACTCGGCGTCAAAAATATCGCACCTTTGGGAAAAATATGTTCAACCGACATTATACCCTATTTAATCAAGGGTAAAGGTATGACTGTGAGGTATTATTTGAAAGGTAATAAAACGTACTTTTTAAAAAAGCTACAAAAAATATAATTATTGTAAACAGGTAAAAAAAAAAAAGTTTAATGCGAAGACAAGAAAATTGTTTATTAAATCTTAAATTAAATGGTTAACAAAAAAACAAAAAGACACTTAAAAGTAACCTAAAACGTAGTGTTACCCCCCCTTGCCCTAATTACTGCTTCCATGCGGTCTTTCATTGACCGAACCAACTTCACTACGTCCGACTGAGGAATGAGGTCCCATTCTTCAATCACGGCGTCCTGGAGGTCTTGGAGAGTGGTAGGGATGGCATCACGTGACCGAACACGTCGCTTCAGCTCGTCCCAAAGGTGTTCGATTGGGTTCAAGTCGGGACTTCTCGCTGGCCACTGCATAACAGGGATCCCAACCTCTCCCAGGTAATCAGTAGAACGAGCAATGCAGCGTTGTCGTGCATTAAAGTGCCACATGCTCTTCCAGGATCTCCGTGACGTCCCGGTGAGCAGTCAGAGACCCCTGCCCGCGAGTGCCCCCAGTCCGGGAGACGCACAGAAGGTCGGTCTTGCCATCTGTGGACATACCGCCCCAGAACATGCACGAACCACCTCCGTAGGCCACCGTTTCTTCAATGCAGGCTTGAGCAAATCGTTCTCCCGACCTTCTGTAGACTCTTCTACGCCTGTCGTTGCAATAGAGGCAGACCTCGTCTCATCGGAGAAGAGAACCTGCCTCCACTGGTCGAATGTCCAATAGACGTGGGCACGAGCAAACTGCAGGCGGTCTCTGCGATGCTGTGCGGTCAGTTGGGGACCTGTAGCAGCCCTGCGGGCCACAATCTTCTTCTCCCGCAACCTTCTCCTAATAGTGGAGGTGCTAACAGAGGTCGTCCGAGCTTCTCGGAGACCCTGTTGCACCTCAACAGCATTGGAGAAGCGATTGCGTAGAGACGACGACACAATAAAGCGGTCGTCTCTTTCAGATGTGCAGCGTCGGCGGCCAGCTCCATGCCTCCTAATGAAGCCTCCAGTCTCCTGGAACCGCAGGTATACTCGGCGGACAGCAAACCGGCTTAAATTCAGTTGCCGAGCGACATCACACTGCCGAACTCCTGCTTGGAGCAGTGCGACCACCTGGGCTGATTCAGCAGCAGTGGTTTCCATTTTTGAGGGTCGTTTTTTTGCTTAAGCTCCTTAGATGTGTTCTCTTTAACGTCTGGATAGCGAATGATTGACATTTGACCTTTACCAGGCTTTTTATACACCTGGAACACGGCACAACTCGCGACCCTTCAAACGCGTAATTTGGCACTTTTTTTTCGAAACTCTCAGATTGCGAAAACACTTTTTTTTCTTTAAATTAAATATTGTTAATTTAAAACACATTAAACGTGCTTTCGATTGATACTAATAAATATTTACGAGGTGGGATAATTTTACTAAGGGCTAGATTTGCTTGAATCTCATTTTCGACGAGGTGCGATATTTTTGATGCCGAGTGTATTAGTAGGGTTTTGCTAAATCATGGACGTAGGGACCAGTTATGGAAAATCATGAACATGACTTTCATAGCTGATTTTATAAATGCGCCGTACCAAATAAGAGTTCTGGTAAGAATGACTTTTAACAGGTAACTTATTTTTTGCTATAAGTACGCGTAAATTTTCTGAAATTTTTAAAAATACTTCGTTTGTTCATAAGCTTAGAGACAAACTTTTACTTTAAAAAATAAAACACAATAATACTGGCAGCTGTTAAATTCTTTTTTCAATTTTGAATTTGGAATGTTTTGTTCTATTTCAATGTTCTTTTTTTTTCAATTAATTTTCTTGTGATGGCGGTAGCAAAAGAATTATGTGCGACTGTCATTTCGCTACATAACGCGGGAAAAAAACTAATGGAGATTTTCCATGTCTTAAATTGTTTTGGAATTAGCCGTAACTTTATATATTACACAATAAAACGTTACAAGGAGGCTGATTCTCTAAAAGATCGGCAAAGGAGTGGTCACCTGCGGTCTGTACCGACGATTGCGAACATCAAAATAATCAGAGCGACTTCGTCGAAATTAATGTCGCACCCGGGAAAAGAACTCTCGGCAGCATAACATTTTGCGTATTGCGGTAAACAAAATACTGAAATACAATCAAGGTAAAGGCTTAAAATCGTAGGAAAATTCACTTCCTAAATGATCGCCACCGTAAATTACGACGCCAACGTTGTCCTATGCTGCTTAAGAGACACCCTGCGAAATAAATACATTCACAGATGAATCAAATCTTCACTTTCGAATAAAATTTCAACCGACAAAACAATAAAGTATAATTATGGCAAAAGCAACAAAGATGCTCCAGCACGAAATGTATCACGTTCCCATCATCCAGCGAGTGTGATGGTATGGTGGGGCGTTACGTATGAAGGTGTCACTCCGCTCCATTTTTGCCATCAAGGAGATCGAATAAAGATCTGAAAGGCTGTCATTTTGAGAAATAATTACTATCAGTTATTGGTTAATGTATACTTCTTATTATGAGATTTTTTTTAAATATACTAAGCTTAAAAAAAACTTCTTTGAACGTTTTATTTCATCCTAAAACTTATGAACACACGATGAACATGAAAATGGTAAAAATGAATTTTATTGCTAATTACAATTTACTTAGCTGGGACCTTTTCGTTTTAGCACTGATATACGAGGGCTGCTACTTATGTAACCGGAATAGAAAAAATAAACAAACGTACATGGCTAAATATGGTTTTATTGTTTTTCGAAGTATTCTCCGTGATAATCGATGCACTTTTGCATACGTTGAAACCAATTTATAAAGCACTTTTTCCACTCTGACTGAGGTATCTCCAAAACGTGCTGTCTGAACGCGTCGACGGCATCTTCACGGGTCGAAAATCGTTGACCACGTAATTTATTCTTTACATTTGGAAATAAATAGAAATCATTGGGTGCCAAATCAGGGCTGTAAGGTGGATGACCCGTTAATTCTATATTTTGACCTTCCAAAAATCGAGTCGTTTCACGTGATGTATGACAGCTGGCGTTATCATGGTGCAGAATGATTCTCCGTCGCTGGTTGTTTTTCCGTATTTTTTCAAATACTTCCGGCAAACAAATGGTCGTGTACCACTCCGAAATAACCGTTTTACGATTCTCTAGGGGCACTGTAGCCACATGGCCATTAATACCAAAAAAGCAGGCCACCATTTGCTTCAAGGTGCTTTTTGCACGAGTTACTTTCGTAGGGTTCGGCTCATTTTGAAACACCCACACCGTTGATTGTTGTTTAGTTTCGGGATCATACGCATAGATCCAGGATTCGTCACCTGTGTAGATATTATAAACAGCTTTTGAGTCACCACGGTTATATTTTTTCAACATTTCCTTGCACCATTCGACGCGAGCCTCTTTTTGATCCTTAGTTAAGTTGTGCGGGATCCAACGCGAACAAATTTTTTTCACAGCTAAGTGTTCATGTAATATCTTATTAATGCTCGTCATACATATGCCTATAGTCGCCTCTATCTCGCGATACGTAACATGACGGTCATGCATTATAAGTTTTCGCACAGCTTCAATATTTTGTGGTACAACGACCGATTTCGGGCGACCATCCTTAACTTCGTCCCTGAGCATACTACGTCCACGATTGAACTCACTAAACCAGTGATACACAGTAGTTTTGGATGGAGCTTCATCACCAAAAGTCGAAGTTAGTTGATCTATGCACTGTTGTTGCGTTAAACCACGCCGAAAATCGTAATAAATCATAGCACGAATATTTTCACGAGTGAGTTCCATTCTTGCAGCGAGATTAAAATTTAAACCCGCCAAAAACAAAAGACTAGCGTACATAAGAAAAAAAATATATAGCGGCCAGTATTAAAAAAAGTTCAAATTTTACCATGGAGGTCAGATATAGCGTTTAAAAATGTTGGAATCCTGGATTCCGGTTACCTAAGTAGCAGCCCTCGTAACCAAATCAATCTACCATTTTTTCTCCATAACCAGATAACCGTGTACTTGAGGTTTGAAAAATCTCTATTTAAGTAGTATTTTTGGATGCAATGCGCCTTCAGTGGAAATGGACTGAGAGCTGACCAAACGATTGATATTTTAATTCAGTATTGTCAGCAATCACCCGGTTTTTTCCGATTTGTACTGATTGAATACGCGTGCCACTGTTACGTACGAATAATTTTAGGTGTCATTGATTGTTAATCAAATAAATTTATTATTATAAAACCGCGGGGTCGTGTAGCAACAAAGTAAACAAAAACTCACTACACCATTAGGAACACAACGTAATAGATTTTTTTAAAGGTGTTTAGACCATTTGTGTGTTTTTTATTTAAATCAACATTAAATGATTTTTTTTTATTCAGGATCATGGCCACCCTACATACTCAACTTCATACTTGTCAGATTAGATGATTTTAAAATAGGACATGGAAATATTAAGTGACCATCCAGTAGTCTAATCGAATACAGCTGCGCAAAGGGTGACCTTCAATCGCTGCAGCAACCACTTTCTCCACTGTTTGTAAAATGCAGCAGCGGTTCTTCTTACCCAGAAATTGATGCTATTTCAGATGAGCATTGGTATTTTAAGGAGGTCGATCATACTAGATACCTAAATTTATCATGCTGCTGCCACTGATAAGGCCAATGATGAGGGGATGGCCGCCGTCTGGTCGCATATCAACTATTGTCATCATAACATAATATTTATAATTATAATTATTTTTAGTAATAATTGTAAATGTCATACATGTATCAAGCCATAATATCGGATCGCGGATAGGTAAGGATTATATTTTTTTATAAAAGAGCGGAAAAACTTGTTAATGCATTTTGCAGTTTATGCGTTTAAACAGTATCGTTAAATTCTTATATGAGCAACCACTTTATGACCATTATAAAGTATGGATAAATAATTTTATGCGCATCAAATTTATGCGCGTTACACAATATTATGTTCTTAAACATTATGATTACAAACGTTATGCGCATAAATGTATGACTATTTATAGTTATGCGTAATGATGAGTATGACGAATCCACGCATGCCTACCAAAAATAATACTTCAAACTTTATGCAACCCGAGCCTACCCTGATGAGGGCTTGCAGTACTGCGTTATCGTATAGTCCTACATCTCGTGTTCTGCTCATTTCGTTTTCCCCCATTAACGACGCGTCTAAATATGTATACCTATTATGTTTTCCGGTAGTATTATCAGACTAGGTTTAGTGTCATGGGCTCCCCTATTATTAGGACCCTATTATTTAACCTTCGGGTTCTAAAAAATCCAATATTTAGTATAAATACCGGATTATTTGATATCACTACATAGTATAAAACAAAGTCGCTTCCCGCTGTCTGTCCCTATGTATGCTTAGATCTTTAAAACTACGCAACGCATTTTGATGCAATTTTTTTAATAGATAGTGATTCAAGAGGAAGGTTTTTATGTATAAAAAACTCTGTTTTATGTACGGGTGTTACAGAAAACTCACATAAGCCGAAGCGAAGCGAGGGCGGGCCGCTAGTTTGGTATATATTCAATATATATCTGATAAATATCAATGCATAATATTTTTATTTTAAGTGTCATAATATCCGACATTTTGATATAATTCCGATATACCTACATCTAAATGAAACGTGAATTTAAATTAGTAATTAGGTATTGCCTATTTATTTATTATGAATCTTATTCCGGGACGACAAGGTTTGAAATTAAATATAAAGCTAACAGAATACGACCGAAACTAGGTGTTTCCCCGATACTAGAGTTCGGTATCAGAAATTAAAGTGAAACATTTTACTATATCGCACCTTCGGTAGAACAAGGGCACAATGTACTATATGATTATAGGGGCAATTGTGCCCTTGTCCAGCCGAAGGTGCGATATGTATGTATAACTTTGGAAAAAAAACTGCTTTTTAAAAGTTGATGTACTAGGTGGCTCATTTAGATCGATCAGTATGGGAAAGTCTGAAACTATAAGACATACGATGATCTGTTCTTAGGAACCATGTCATCGCTTTTAATAACAAGAAAAATTGTTTTCTTACATTAAAAAAAATCTGCACTCAGCTCGAGAATCGAACCCGGATGTTTTGTAAAATAAAACGAGCACTATTTCTACTAAGATATCGATTGTGTAGGTCTTAAGCAGCAAACGTTACATGATGTCTAAATTTAATAAAATTCATTGTTTTCATATCCCTTGATTTATTTTAGTAGCTCTTTGAAATGACTATCATTTTTTCAATACAACATTAACTCTTTTAAATGCGTAAAATTGTCTCTAAAAATACATACAGTGGAACGTATAACCTCCTCCTTTTTTGAAGTCGGTTAAAAATTAGGAGGTAACGCTACCTTTTTCTATCACGTGGCCAATTATACTGTTTTTGAGTTACTGGAGACTAGAATTAGAATTGCATTTATTTTTGAGGGTATAGGTAAGTCCTAATACATATACTCGTACGAGTAGGTAAGTAAGTCAGCTCCCGATTATCCGATCTCGATTTCAACCATTTTAACAAATTACCACTGCTTCATATTTTATATCACTCATCGATGTGTAACCGAGGGTATACAAGGGGCAGTAAAACAAGGTTTACCACTCATAATAATAAAAGGACGAGCCATGTTCTGATGCGGCGTGTTAACTAATCTGTGGAGACCAACCTGCTTGTTGGCGAAGACGAGCAAGCAGGCGCGCGCCAGTTCTTCATGAGCCAGCATGTGCCGCAGCTCGTCACGGCTCACGGCCAGCCGCTGCCGGTCCGTCGAGTCCACCACCATTATCACGAACTGTAACACCCCAACACCCACTCTATACACAACAACACCTAGTATTCACCATTTTGCTGATCACTATTTCCATCGTTTACCTCGCAATGAAATATCAGAATTTTAACATAGCGCGTAACGGTAAGTACCTACAGACGAGTTCATATAGACGTAGCGGTACGCCAAAAAGTTCTGCAAATTCAGTGAAAAGCATGAAAATCGGAACGATTGATGTTAAAGCCATAAGAATCAAGTTGACCCGTGTAGCACGAAAAAAAACTAAAAAGGAGACGAGTTATGATATGACGTCATATTGTTTTAATATAGGAAAAAAATCTAATGAAAGAGTTTACTAAGACGATTCTAAGAATATATCACATCACTATATTTCAGTCACTTGTTTTAAAATTAAATAAAAATCATTTTCAAAACATACCAAGTTTGGGCTCCTCCAGACATGATAAGGACGGATGAATCATTATTTGTAAAATATATCTCAAATGATAGTGTAATAGCCTCATATCCACCCCAAGAAAGCAATCTTGAAAATATAAACATTTAATATTTTTTTGTATATTTTTTCTGAAATATAGTGATGTGATATATTTTTAGAATCTACTTAGTAAGCCCTTGCATTAAATACCACACACGATAGGTTTCAGAACACAAAAAGAAACCGTACAAAAACAATATGACATAACTCCTCTCCTTTTGTTTTTTTTTCGTGCTACGGGTCAAATTGATTGTTATGGCCTAAAGATCAATCGTTCCGATGTTCATACTTTTAACACCATTTGCAGAACCTTACTGGAGTTCGGGGTGTACCGCTAGCACTAATAAATATGTGTACACTTTAGTACCTTGTCTATTCAATGTTATTTTTAAACTGTCATAAATATATGAATTGTCACAGAGATTGAAGTGACAAGGACAAAAATATTTATGAACTCGACTGTACGCATTAAGGTTTTATTGTTATTTAAAATAATTGATCAAATAAAATTAACCTAGCCTACTTACTGTGCAAAAATGGCGTAGCTATTTAGAAAAATGGGTATACTTCGTCAAAGATTTAGAAAGACGTTTTTTTACTTGCTCTGTTTGATCTGTTTTTAAAGTCATAACTTATAATTAGGGAATGCAATCTCGCGAGATTGGGGCTCAGGCGAGATCTCGCGAGTTTCTGAATAACAATACCGCGAGATCTCGACAATTTCGAGATCTCGCGAGATTGGCAGTTTTGTGTGTTGATTGCAAATAATTACAATATTTGGATAAATTGGGAAAAAAATAATAAGAATCATAGGTATTATGAAATAAACATTTATTTTTACGTTTTGTTTAAATTAACTTTTATGTATTTAACATTGTTTAATGTTTTTAATAAACTTTTAAGCAGTTAACTTTGTACCTAATCAAATAAGAAATTAAATAAACAACCAGTCTTCTCTTCTAATATCAAACAAAAGTCTTTTAATAAAAAAACAGTTCTTTTATAACAAAACAACAAGAAGTCAAAAACTAAAATTATACTCACTAAGTTGAGTTGACTATTAAACTGAGATCTGGGATTACTATCAAATTAAAAAAACTATACCTACACAGAGATCTATTAGAAATTAGAGATTAATTAACAAAATATACCAATCAAATGAAAGATTTGTTCAGTTCACATCACACGCCATTATTACGTTACGATTGTTACGAATTATTTTGAAAGTAGCTCCTTAAGAAACACAAAATGTCCAAAGAATCGTCTGCTAGACGGCTTCTTATTTTGCTGGCCAGATAACCAGCCGCTGAGAAGGCTCTTTCGGATTCAACGCTAGTTGTAACCACAGACCTCAGGCAATCATCCGCGTACTGTAAAACTGCCGCGCTTCGAATAAGACGTTTTTATGCTCGATTGCAATCTCGTTAAACTCGCGAGATCTCGCCCATTTTCCGGCCGAGATCAATCTCGCTAAAAATGGACGAGATCTCGCGAGAACGAGATCTCGCGAGAACGAGATCTCGCGAGAACGAGATTGCATTCCCTACTTATAATAGACGAACGACATACAAACATAATGTAAACGATCAATCGCAATACAATCAATTTATTATTTCAGAGTAAAGACTGTCTACGATAAAATCGGGTCATGCATGCTCTCGTGTATCTTTGCGATGAATGCATATTTTCAAGCAGTTTTTTTTTAATAACTTGTATAATTATATTACTATATAATGAAATAAAATCGTATCATAATGTATGGGTATGTGTGAGTTTTCGCCAAATATATGTAAAGAAAACCAGTGCTTATCTTTAGTTATGTTTGTTTGCCGCGTTATTTTTAAGGCTTAATTACTAGATGTCACGACTGATAGCTATGAAATAGGTAGGTGCTGTCATAATCTGTGATTTGGTGGTGACATTTGATGTAATAGGAGAATGAGTTGTAATTAATGTGAGAAACTCCAAAAGCATAAAGAGAACTTAAATAAGGGCTTTAAATGTTGTTTCTCGTTATTTTACAGGTGAGTGTACTTTTGGTTAGTAAATAATGTAATAGGTTAAGTATTCTAAGTACGATTTATAAATAAATCTCGTTATTTTACAGAGAAACGCAATTTCGTCTTTATTTTATCATATAACTAAAAGAGTATTATAAAACAACATTTACTGCGAATATTTGACGAACATGGAAAAGTTGAGATTTGATTTTGCTGTGAAATCAACAGCAGATGGGAAGTCAAATATGATATGCATAACCTCAATAGCTACACCTAATGGACAGACTTTTATAATACCAGCCGAGTGCCAACCTGCAAATCTACACCAAGAAATTACAAAGACTTCAAACTATGTCAAGGTAAGAAAATCATTAAATAAAAGACATCAAACAAGGAAAATATGGATATCTTTGACCGATAATATATCAAAAATATACTTGGATGAACAACAAAACTTACAGTTTAATGATTTATACCTAGAAGAAATCTTGGAAGGAACAAATAATGCTGAATCATCACCTAGTGGCTCAAATCAAACATTGGAAAAATTGTTAGAAAAACTGCTTGAAGATAAACAAATGAAATCAGAAACTAAAAATTTAGGGAAAATTGCAAAGGATTTCATGATTGAGAGATTTACTGGGAAAAACTCAAATGCTTACCAGTGGATTAAAGATTTTAATAAAGAATGTGAACGTTTCCAAATCAACGAAGACAGGCAAAAAATTGAAATTTTGAGAAATTTACTAGAATATTCCAGCATCGATTGGTACTCCTGCATGCTAATAAAACTCTCAGTGGACTCGGAATGGGATAAATGGGAGAAAAGCTTTTGTGAGACGTTTGCAAATAAAGGTTGGTCACCTATTAGATATGCACTTGCCTTTAAATATCAAGCAGGTTCGTTACTTGAGTATGCTTTAAAAAAAGAAAAATTGTTACTGGAAGTAAGGAAAACAATTGATACTGGGACACTTATAGACCTTATAGCATTTGGCTTACCTAATTATGTAGCTGATAAAATTGACAGAGAATCTTTACAAGGAACGGAAGATATCTACAATGAAATGGGAAAATTAGAATATCTTGTTGGAAAGAATAAATATGATAAAAAAAATATTGTATATTCTGATATAAGATCCAGAAAAATTGAAGAGAAGAAACCATGCCAAATCTGTGTCAACGAGGGAAAAGGGAAACGTTACCATCCCGAGGAAAATTGCTGGTTTAAAGAAAAAAATCAAAAAGCAGTGGTGAAAACTGTAAATAACTCAGAATTGGAAATATAACTAAATGAAAAGAATCCAAAAAACTTGAGGTGCCACCATTAATAAAAGTAAAGTTACTATTAAATGATACTTTAAAAGTTACTGGAATTTATGATTCAGGTTCAAATGTATCATTAATTAATGCAAAATTATTGAAAATACAGCCAAAGGAAGATCCGACTGATTTACAAATGGTTAACTTAAAAACTATTAATGGTGAGAAGAAAACAAAAGGTATGGTAACAATAAAAATAAAGATCTACAATATTGAAAAAAGTATGGATATTTTTGTGGTAGATAATGAAAATTTTAATTATGATTTTCTAATTGGTTTGGATTGCATCAAAGATTTTAAATTGGTACAAAATGAAGAATTACAAATCATACAATATCACAATCCAAAAGAAAAAAAAGAGATCTCAAATGAAGAGGATATGATAACCATAAAATCGAAAAATGATACAACAGATTTAAAAAATGTCAATATTCCTGATGTACTAGGTGACAAAAATGAAAAAAGTTTTTTTTTACACTCAGAGATATTAAAACAAGAAACTAGCCACATAAACAAAATGGAAACAAATTTTAACGAAAATATTAACTCAGTCAGATTTGAAATGCTTGTAAACCATCTAGATTTATATCAACAATCTGAAATTGATAAGTTAATAGAAAAATACAAACCAGTTTTCGCTAAGGATAAATATGATGTCGGTACTGTACGAGATTATGAAGCTCATATTGACTTGATGGTGGATAAATACTGTTACAAACGTCCATACAGATGCACAGCTGAAGATAGAAAAGAAATAGAAAAACAAATTTCAAAATTATTACAGAAAAATATGATTGAGGAATCTTATAGCCCATTTGCTGCACCAGTAACACTGGCATATAAAAAAGAAGATGAAAAAAAAACAAGGTTATGTATAGATTTCAGAGAACTGAACAAAATTGTTGTCCCTCAATCACAACCGTTTCCACTGATTGAGGATTTAATGGTAAAAACTGTAAACTGTCAATACTTTTCTACTTTTGACATAAATTCAGCATTTTGGTCAATACCATTAAGGATTCAAGATCGACACAAAACTGCATTTGTTACACAAGAGGGCCATTTTCAATGGACATGTCTCCCATTCGGATTAAAGACAGCTCCAGCCATTTTCCAAAGAATACTGAGCAACATTAAAAGAAAATACAAACTCACCAGTTTTGCAGTAAATTTTATAGACGATATCTTGATTTTTTCTAAAACTTTTAATGAACATATACTACATATATCAAAACTACTGGAGGCAATACTAACAGAAGGCTTTAGACTAAAATTTTCGAAATGTTCATTTGCAAATAATTATGCCAAATATTTAGGTCACATAATAGAAAACAATTCAGTCAGACCTTTGAAAGATTACTTAACTGCTGTGAAAAACTTTCCGGTTCCAGAGACACGGAAAAATGTGCGACAGCTCCTAGGAAAAATTAATTTTCATAATAAGTTTTTACCACACAGAGCAATTATTCTAGACCCGCTACATGATTTACTACGGAAAGATGTGAAGTTTATATGGACTGCAGAATGTCAAGAATCATTTGATAAAATAAAAGCATTGCTATGTTCAGAACCAATTCTGAATATCTTTGACCCAGAACTACCAATAAACATCTACACAGATGCTAGCATCAAAGGAGTGGGAGCAGTGTTAAAACAAGAAGACATTAACGGGGACAGTAACCCAATTGCTTATTTTTCAAAAAAATTGACTGATGCCCAAAAAAAGAAGAAGGCAATATATCTAGAATGCCTGGCAATAAAAGAAGCTGTGAAATATTGGCAGCACTGGCTTATGGGAAAAGAATTTATGGTATATTCAGATCATAAACCATTAGAAAATATGAACATCAAGGCTAGAACGGATGAGGAACTAGGGGATTTGACATATTATTTATCCCAATATAACTTTAAGATAAAGTATAACCCAGGAATGTCAAACCAAGAAGCAGACTGTTTAAGCAGAAATAAAGTTCTGGAATCTAATGAAAATAATGACGACTTTTTAAAAGTAGTAAATTTAATAAATATACAAGATATAAAAAATGACCAACACACAAACCTACACTTACAAGATAAAGAACTTATATTGGAGAATGAAATTTACTACAAAAAGAAAAAAAAAAAAGAAAAAAAATCATATTGTCAGAAGAGCGTAGCAAGGTTTTAATAAAAGATGTCCACAAAACTTATTGCCACATTGGGAGAACCCAGATGACAAATAAAATAACACCATTCTACACAGCAAAAAATATTACTGCGAACATTAAACAATTTTGTGAGGAATGTGAAGTTTGTATAAAAAACAAATCAAGGAGAAAGTCGAAATATGGCTTATTGTCACATTTAGGTCCAGCAACACGCCCATTCGAAATTGTATCAATTGATACTATTGGAGGATTTGGAGGATCACGTTCGACAAAAAAATACTTACATCTTCTGGTTGATCATTTCACAAGATATGCTTATATTATAACATCTAAAAATCAAAGCTCCAATGATTTTATTAAACTAATGAAAAATGTGACACCAAGTTACAATATTGATATGGTATTAACGGACCAATATCCAGGCATAAATTCAAAAGAATTTAAAGAATTCCTCAAAAAGGAAAACATAACAATAGTTTTCACCGCTGTGGATGCACCATTTTCAAATGGGCTAAATGAAAGGCTAAATCAAACTTTAGTCAATAAGATAAGATGTAAAATAAATGAAAGTGATAAGAGAACAGCATGGACTACTATTGCACAGAAATGTGTAGAAAAATATAATGAAACTGAACACACAGTTACAAAGTTTGCTCCGAAATACCTTTTGGAAGGTGAAAATGTGAATATTCTACCACTTGAATTGAAATCAAGATGTACAAAGGAAGATCTGAAAAGAGATAGGAAACTAGCTCTTGAAAACTCAATAAAATCACACAATTATAATAAAAAAATATTTGATTTGCATAGGGAAGAACATAAAATGGAAGTGGGAGATAGAGTCTATGTGGAAAACGGAAATCCATTAAATAGGAAGAAAATGGATGAATTGAGGATTGGACCATACAAGATTCTTAAGAAAATTTCCAATTCTATGTATGAAGTTGATGCCGGACACAAGAAAGCGGAATCAAACTTCTACCATATTTCAAAACTAGCTCCAGTGTTTGTGAGTAAATGAACAATTACGTACCTAGTTACATTGTTACTTGCAATTGTTTCTCTCTAAGGGGGGAGATGTAAAGAAAACCAGTGCTTATCTTTAGTTATGTTTGTTTGCCGCGTTATTTTTAAGGCTTAATTACTAGATGTCACGACTGATAGCTATGAAATAGGTAGGTGCTGTCATAATCTGTGATTTGGTGGTGACATTTGATGTAATAGGAGAATGAGTTGTAATTAATGTGAGAAACTCCAAAAGCATAAAGAGAACTTAAATAAGGGCTTTAAATGTTGTTTCTCGTTATTTTACAGGTGAGTGTACTTTTGGTTAGTAAATAATGTAATAGGTTAAGTATTCTAAGTACGATTTATAAATAAATCTCGTTATTTTACAGAGAAACGCAATTTCGTCTTTATTTTATCATATAACTAAAAGAGTATTATATATATTCTATCATACCTTTCATCTCCTGTACAGCGTTTTTTGACAATCTTCACTCGCTTCCTGCTTCTACGCCACAACTGTATTTATATTGTTACAAGCAGTTTTACGCACAATAGAATGTCGTCTTACGAAAAAAAATCTTTTTGAAACTCATTTCTATTTGTAGTAGTCAGGAAGACTTTTTACTCCAAGCACTGAAAGTTGTTTTTGTATGGGAGGCATTTATTTGTCAAAAAGTCAAATTCGCCAAAGTTAAAAAACCTCAGAACTATCTTTAATCTGAATACAATTAGGAAAGTTTTAACTATTGTGGTAAGATAATTTAATAAGGTATAATTTGGCTTGTATAATTAAAAATAATAAAATGTTTTAAAACGGAGACTTTGGTAGACTGTCAGAAGATCGTGTACAAAAAAATAAAGGTACTGTGGATTATATAAGGGTCTAAGACACAGACGCTATAACATTTTATTATGATTGTATTTTTATTATGTAGTTTCATAACCACTGACTATTACAAAAAAGTGCTGCTTGAAAATTAGCATTCATTAGAAATATACACCAGATCATGCATGGCCCGATTTTATCGTGGACAGTCTTTATTATAAGCATTCGGCCATTGCTTATTATTTATTTATTACCTAAACCTTAATTAATCCAGCACTTCCTGCATGACCCTTGTTTCGAAAGTAAATTCACTGAACACATTCACATTAAATTTATTGATACGAAATTGTATACTTCCAATCATGAGTTTCTACAAAATGTTGATGCCGTCGTTTTGAACATCTTGGAAAACCTCACCTCACAAATTATTAACATTCACCACTCATAACTCAAAAGAGAAATGGTCTAATTAATATATTAATTTCATCATAAGAATTACAGTCTTCTTCTTCTTTTTTTAATAATGGCGGTCCACCACGGTATTTCGCAGTGATTTCGCCAGTGTCAAGTGTGTAGAGTGAATCAGTAAATAGAATAAATCAAAAGTACAAAGCCGACATCTTTAAATCGGCCATCTTTCGTCCCCAAAGGTTACCAGAAGACTCCAGAATTACAGTCAATCCGTAAACAAATAATTTTGACATGACAACAGCTGTCTTCGAACGTAGGTGTCAGCTAGAATACCTAAATTGTACTTTTTTCATTATATTGGGAAAAATTGGTGTATCCCAATTGCTTAGTTTAATGTTCTGTTTTAGGTATATTATAGTTGAACTAAAAGTATGGTCTACTGGAGTATGATCCGAAGAAGAGTTCAAAAAACTAATACAACATAATATGTTTCTGGAAATAAGTTAATAACGAAATACTCTAGCAGGTCAGAGCATTTGTTTGGATCTGTGGGCCAATATGTTGATTAGTAGATACTGCGGTTAGTTTGTATCTATCTATACATTTTTTTAGTTCACGTCCCCTACTGCGGTCACTAATCTTGATCCTCAGTGTATGGTTGCTGTTGTATCTTTGCCCAAGAGTTTTGACGTATTACTTATGAAACATTGTTTCGTTTATAGCGTGTTTTGGAGGACAATAAACAGGTTTCCAGATCTATTTTGAACAGTGACCGTGGTCCTTTAAGGTATTTTTCTCTGGATTGGCTATGCATACAGTAGAACACAATTTATGGAGTGTCGTGAATCTTAGTTCGCGCAGACACGAACAACGATTCCGATGATTTCCGAAGGCATGGTTAAAACCCACTTTCAGACTTGTACGTAATAGTTATAAGATGCAAATTAAATTGCATTTACTTTTTCCATCTCACGCACGCACGTTTGTCGGCTGACTGAATGACACTCGGGAACTAAAAACGCCGTAACATAGTTTTGATAGTAGCCCACAATTAAGCTTTATGTTAAGTTTTCAAGGTTGAATACTGAAATATCGTTTTTTTCCATCGTAGTTCAGTCCCTGAAAGTAAGGTAGCGCTTACTCGTCACTTATGTGTCATCTATGAGAAGAGTAATTAATTAATTCCTCAGCGCTAATGGCGCTAAGATAGTATTCCCTATGTTCAGCAGATTAAGGACTACTCTTACAGCGACATGTATAGTTTATACAATCTGCTTGGGGAGGTGGCTCATGTGGCTTTTCTAGACGGCTTAGAGTATATAGAACAGGAGGCGCCTTACGCAGGCCTTCCCCTCTGCCGAGGTGGAAGATCAAATGATCTTGCGCGTTTAAAAAAACTACCGCTTTTATTTAATGAAGTACACATAATTAATTTCATTTTCGGAGAGCAAAGAGCTCCTAAAAATGTCTTACTTTCTGTGTTGTCAACATGATTAATTGATTTGATTATATACAAAAAAACACATTCAAGTTCGCAAAAAGTTTCAATAACATATTACGTGTATTTGATCAATTTGATGTATTTCTTAGTTTTATTTATTCACATCAACAATTGATTCTGTAATCGATTATTAAACAGCTCACACAAAATCGTCGTACAGCTTGTGCTTATATGTGGTTTAAAAGAGGAAGGAAAGCCTATAGGATTATGTGTTTCTAACTGATTGTTAAAGCCTTAAATAGAAAAAGGTCAAGCGTTTGTCTTCGATCGTTATTCATTGCATAAGTGGATGTAAATCGTGTACTCACTTTATGATTACATGGTTTGTTTGTTTGTATGCCTGATTTTAAGGTTGTGTTTATCGTCTTTAGTAGTGTAGGGGCGTAAGAATGAGAACGTATTTGTATTACAGTGATAGCGGATTATAATAATAAATAATAATAAACCTGATATCGTGTTGACAGATCGATCCCAACGCCGGGCAATGCTCATCGACGTCACCATCCCGCATGACGAGAACCTCGTGAAGGCCGAGAAGGACAAGCTCAGCAACTACCTTGACTTGGCTCACGAGGTGACCGCCATGTGGGATTTTGACTCTACGATCATTGTTCCGATAGTTGTTTCGGCAAACTGTCTTATAGCGAAGAGACTCTATCAACACCTCAAGAGACTCGCGATAGATGGTTGGATCAAGGGCCAGATACAGAAGGCAGTACTCCTCGACACGGCACGCATTGTGAGGAAGTTCCTCTCTCTGCAGCCCTAACCACCGGTAGCTTGAGCCCTGCCCCGCTGCCGGCGGCACTCGTGGGTTAGGTTTTTTATAGGGTTTATTTTTTGTATTAGTATTGTTATTTTACTTTTCCCCGCGTAGAATAGTGCAACTCCATGTCCTCCCGTGGATGTCGTAAGAGACGACTAAGGGAATAAAGTACTGTTAGGCGATGGGCTAGCAACCTGTCACTAATACACTGGTAAACATCGTAGCCTAATTGTGCAAAATGTGGTTACAGAACTATTAACAAGTTTTTAGAGTTGTTAGTAATTCTGTAGCTCTGCCTACCCCACTCTGGGAATAAAGGCGTAAGCTTATGTAAATATGAATGTATTTTACTTTTATATTTGAATATTTACTGTAAAAAACCTAATTTACAGAAAATTCAATTCATTTATTCAGACCAACGAGAATCATTGACTAATGTTAGTTAGCACAAGAATAACTTATTTTAATGGCTGCATGTGAAGCTTCCAACAGTGCTTCACAGTCGAGCCTGTATGCGTGCTCAGGAGGCTGTTGGCGCTGGCACGCACCCTGCGCACTAGGAAGGCGCTGCGCTTGCGCATAGTAGCGTAAAAGCAGTCTACGCGTGATGCGCTGCAGTACCGGGGCAGCCCCATCAGCATCCAAAACGCGTTGTTGTACTGCACGCGCAGAGCGCTGTCCCGTTTCTGAGTATAATTTACCCACAGGCATTTATATCGTCCCGCACTGAATAGGCAGATCTTTTTGGCAAAAAAAACTTATGACAACGTGTACTCCTGTTCAATATACTCTTAGGTCACCGGCCAAACCAAGCCACAGACATAGTATAAATAGAACAGTAGCTCGTCTTCAAGAAAAGTCAATCGCGCGGCTTGCATGTGTGCGTACGCGACCGTACGGTACGACAAGCAAACTAAATCTCCCTCGGTTTCCGTACGTGCGTTCGGTTGTGAAAATTAGGATTACGACTGATGGTTTTAGTACTCGTATTATCCAATTCCTCCATGTAGGTATATTTCTTCGCAGGTTGAAGCATTAACGTCATTATAATATTTATCATATCTTATTGTGCCTGTGACAAATGTCACTTGGCAACTGGGACCGACCCGCTACCTCTTTCAAAGGGTTTTGTATGGGTTTTTCGTAAGGCTTAACTTACCAAACCCTCTGCCCGTCCAACCCTTTTAAATGTGCTTTTAAAGCACTATTCCAAACGATTACCCATTGTATTAAGCGCTAACAATTACCCTTACAAAACACTTTAAAAGCTTATTAGTATATCTTGAACTTTCTGTAGACTTCGTAAAACAGACGTTACCTTGCGTTCCGTTCGAAGCAAGTTAAAGATATCCCATTCAACTAAGCGCTAACTCAATACCCCATAGAGCCCTTATTTGGAACTATACGCGTTACGCGGCGTGTCGTTTGAAGTGACCGCGCGGAGCGCCAAATGATCCAAATACGGTTCGATTTTCAAGGGTAAACGTTTTTGATTGGCTCGTGGCTGGTTAAGTGTTAAATCGTTATAAAATCCCTTTCATAGGGATATCAACTTGAAACACTTACCAGTTACCAATTTGAAAAGGCTAGTCTTATCGTTGGGTTCTTGATTCGATAAAGGAAAGTCAACCGTATGGGTAGTCAATTGGAATGGGTAACCAAATTCACTGGGCTAGCTAATTCAATGGAAGGCCTTTTAAAGGCTTTTCCCGAGGAAAGGGTGGTCCGTTCCCTGTTTGGCAAATTTATTGATGCTGCTAATCAAAATATCTTGGCGAATCGATGTGGTCGAAGACCAAGGTTGTCAAACACTTTTAACGGAATAGGTAGCAAAAGTATTTTAATTATTTTGTTTTTAGTGCCATGAAATATGTCCATAGTTTTTCAAAAAATGTAGTATGAGTAAGGTACTATTATGGACAGTGCTCCAGTTATGAACAATTCCATAAATATAAGTCTCTGAGATTGATAATGCTTTTAGTGCTACAATTATATTATATTAAATTATTCGGGATTACTACTATTAGAATAAAATGTTTAGTATTGATATGTTTTCATTTAAAAAAATGATAATGTTCATCACTGGAGCCTTGTCCATAATAGGTGCTTTTACCTTAGGTAAAACAATAATTTATGGTGTTTAAACCGAATTTTCTATAGATACGTATTTTTGTAACTTAGTTGAATGCTTAATTGTTAGGAACGACGTTCGTGTGAAATGTAAAACTTTAATCCGTCACAGGCACAATAAGTAGGGCCCGGAATTTAGGGAGCGGTGTTCTCTCCGTACAACTGGTCAAAAACCGCACCCAAAATTCCGGCACCTAACAAAAAGATATGAAATATATTATAGCAATATGTTTCAGTAAGTAAACAATAAACTTTATAGGTACTCACTATTAGAAGTTACTTTTTCCCTAAAAGCTAAGTATGAGTGAGATGGACGATACACAATTACACACTTAAAGCTACTATAACCCAAGCAAACGGTTAAAAAATCTGAATAATATATTTAAACGAATTTCAGACTATCAGATACACTTACTTTATGGCTTAAGCAGTACTTTATGACCTCAAAGTAGTACTTAAAGCAAAGCACTTTCGAGATAATTATCAATAAATGCATCACAACGCAAGGCATGGCAAGGATCGGATGGGATGGGCGCAGGATTGAAATTTATGTTGTTGTCAATTTGCATGATGCATAGAGATTCTAATAGGCAAATATTTTAAGGCCCATTTTTTTATCTACATATAAAACTATTTGTTTTCGCTTTGCGTTGCATAAATGATTTGATATTAAGCATTAAAATACATTTTTCAGTTAGTACCTATGGGGTAATATCTGGAAATAACTAACTACTAAAACGTAATAAAAAATAGTACAAATAAAAAAAAGGGCGTATAGGCTTACGTGACGTGAAACATGTATTCATCCGCGCCCGGAACATTTAATGCTAGGGTTGTCACGCCAAGAAAACATCAATAAACCATAATAGTTTAATATACATTATGTATATGTAGGTATACTTTAAGTTTAGTACAGTTAGCATCAAATATATACTGACGGTCGATATATCCCTTTATATAGCCACATCCAATAATAGCCATTACCATTGACTCAAACATGCATTATTCAGGTTATCCGCCTTGTACTAATATACCAGAGCACACAAAACTCTTAATACTTGGTAACAACCAAGCTGCTGTTAGTAGGTACCGTAACACCCACAACGCCACTGGTATCTTAACATTTTATATGAAGTATCCAAAAATACAGAGCTCACTAGAAAACTGAGTTTTATTTCGAATGTAATAGAGCTCAAACACGGTTCAAAGGCAAAATACATCGTGCCAATAATCGCCTGATGTGAAAGCTATTTATTTAATAAGAAAAAAAAACTTTAACGGGTACTTAAGTGAAAAATTTAAAAGTGAAATAACTGAACTTGGCAGTTGCGTGTGGGCAGTAGATAAATGGGAATATGTCGTAAAAAATCATCCCAAGAAGTTCTAAAAATAATCTGGCGGCAACATATTTTGTACGTTCCAATAATACAAAATTTGGAATAATAATGAATTATGCTTGTATTATTTATAATTAGGGTACCTACCTAAATAGTCATCAGATCTCTGACGCCTGACGGGTACCTACCCCGCTACGCGGCGCCCCAGTTCCTGAGCAGTTCCCTTCGGACATACATATTTACAAACAACTTACCTAACCTACTGTTTTTTGTTTTTTCTCAACATTTCTTGCCTGAGCATTTACTGTATACAACTGCTTCGAGTATTTATTGAACTGAAATTTTGGAATTAGATAACTGACTAATTTTCTTTTTATTAAATAACCCATGTTTTACTGCCACACTAAAATGTTCTTTTTGCTGCTATGACTGCTATGAGCACATTTCACGGTTACGTGTTAGAACGCCTAAAATTAAGAAGCCTAATCTGTACCATAATCTATACTAATATTATAAAGCTGAAGAGTTTGTTTGTTTGTTTGTTTGCTTGAACGCGCTAATCTCAGGAACTACTGGTCTGATTTTAAAAAATCTTTCAGTGTTAGATAGCCAATTTATCGAGGAAGGCTATAGGCTATATATTAGGTCCTTACCTATGAAGTTGGCGTTTTATATGGAGAATTTTATGAAAACGGTGGTTTTCACACATTTAATTTTGCGGATTATTTTGTAACGTCAAATGCAAACCAAACAAAATTCTGTCACGAATATTGGACATTCTAAGCAATATTATACATATCTAAATTACTGAAAAATAGTTAGCTTTATAAAATTCAGCGTAATTGAAACACTTGAACTCGCAGCACATGAAATTAAGTAAGAAATTTAAACATGTTATTTGTGTATGTAAAATCTTTATAACATAGTCTGTTAATGAAATTTAAAAATAATTAGCAAAGTTAAAATTGAAATGCATAAATTCCGTATGAAATAAAACACGTATAAATAAACACCAATTTCATAGGTAAGGACCCAATATCATACTCACATAAACCGAAGCGAAGCGAGGGCGGGTCGCTAGTTATTTTATAAAAGGGTAAAGTTTGTGACGTTGTAAGGGGCAATCTCTGGATCTACTGAACCGATTTTGAGAATTCTTTCTGATAAAAAGCCACGTTATTTGTGAGTGTCATAGACTAAATATTAACCCAAAAAATAACCCTCACGTTCATAATAAATAACTAGTGTTTTTTTTCTGAAACCATAGATTTGTCAGGATTGTTATAAAACAAACCTAACCCCCTAACATAGTTCTAAACAATGGCCTTTTAAAAAATCCTGAATGTTCAGGTTTCAGAAATTAAAACCATTAAGTATTATGAACTTACTGAAAATGAATTACAAAACAAGTATTACACTTTTTTTATTCAATGTAAATTTTCTGTGCTATTGTAATTAATAACTATATTTTTTTTCAATATTTTCAATATTTTCAATATTTCAATGAGTTTTGCCTTGAGTTTAATATCCATTTATAGATAGAAAAAGATCTTTCTAGATCCACTGTAGTGAGTGTAGTGAAATGTACATTAAAATGCTGTCAACCTCTGTTGTTTCCAAAAGTTTTTCGGCCTACTCCCTACAAATATCTAAATCTGGGTTTCTAGAGATGACGTTTTCTAATTTCTGACTGACAGAAGCAAATGAACACCAGTTTATAACAGCTCTTACTTGATCTAAAGTTAAAAATGCATCTACAATAGACAGTTTATATTCTTGGAATTTCTTTAAGGCGTATTCAATGATATGAAAATTCTCAACAATATATTTTGGTTTGTATGTTGCATAGCTTTTCGCTACACATTCATTTGAATAAAATTCGCTCATCGGAATGGCACCCTTAATAAAATCATTACATTAGTTATAATTACACATGGGGCATTTACCATTGAATGACAAGGTATGTCCATGTTATGCAAAAACTGAAAACAGCTCAACCCCGCTCACCTCTGCTTATCTATTTCAGGTGTTCTGATACGGAACCCATTTAACTGTGACACTAATTAACTTTTTGCCGTGTGGTTGCCGGATTAGAATAGTGCCACTCCAAGTCTTCCCGTGGATGTCGTAAAAGCCGACTAAGGTAATAAAGGCGTGTAGTACTGTTAGGCGATGGGCTTGCAACCTGTCACTAATACACTGTTAAACATCTTCGCCTAAGTGTGCAAAATGTGGTTACAGAATTATCAACAAGTTTTTAGAGTTGTTTGAAATTCTGTAGCTCTGCCTACCCCACTCTGGGAATAAAGGCGTGAGTGTATGTATGTATGTACTAATTAACCAACTGCCGAATAATTAATTTACTGCGTGTATAATTTTTCATCTGCTCATAATAGTGAGTAAATAAGTAGTCACATTTTTACTTTTGATTAAATCAAATGATAAAATCTATGTCTCTATAAGCTCCTTAAGCAACATTATAACACAGCCAATCAAAACCTAAAGGTAATATTCACATATAGACTGCATACTGTTATACTGCATTTTTCTTTTAGACAGCAGAATAAATAAATAACTAACAATTCCAAACATTGACTTTGTTTTCATTGCTTTTCTTCTTTTCTTTTTTTTTTATCTTTTGTATGCACATAAAGCAAACATCTCACATCGCTATGCAGTTTTAGAAATAATAAACAATTTGTCACCTAAACAGACAAGATCGCCACCGACAACTATAATGACATCGTCATTTCTTTTCTTTCATTACCATACATATTTTACCACCTCCCTGCCAGCAAGATAGACTAAACCGACTCTAGCAACATCATGTAACATGTACCAATTAAATGAAAAAAAAAAATCAGCTGTAGCAGTACCTCACTGTTGGAATAATAGGTGTTCCAGGCAGAGCGCAGGCTCTGCTGCCCACCAAGGTCCCACATCACAAAGCGCAAATTCTTCCACACCACTTCTTCAACATTGGAGCCAATCGTGGGACGGGTGTGCACTGCCTCACCCAGCAACAACTGGTACAATATAGTTGTCTTCCCTGCATTATCCAAACCAACCAGGACCAGTTTGTGTTCTACAAACATATTGCCTTATTAAATGCAATGTAAAATTGTATGTATAATTAATAAGCAAGTATTAACAAAATGGTATCGAAATGATGGGTGCAAATGATGGTCAATAGAAAACTGGAAACAATATTTCCAGTCCGCATACTGTACCAAAGGGGGTACAACTAAAAACTATATCCTATACCCCCTTTGCTACATTTCATGGCCAGTGGTCATGAAAACTTTAATATTTTGTCAATTTGGGTGTGTTGTGATCACAAGATACTTAACACTCCTCCCCGCTTTGCTCCTCGTTGTACCTAACAGAGATTTTGGTAGTCCTACTTTTTTGGCAGTAAGTCTGGTATGCTGTTATCACAACATAGCAACACTCATCCCAGTTTTGCTCGTCGTAGTACCTAAAAGATTCTGGTATTGTCCTACTTTTTTGGCAGTAAGTGAGGTGTTGTTGTGATCGCATGATCGCAAGATACGAACTCGGTTGATTTTTTTTAAAGTCCCAGATTTGAACAATTGTGACTTCAAAAATTTCTAGGTGTTTGTGTATCCACTTAGCTACGCACCGACCATGTTTCCCAAGGGATAATCTTTAAGAGCAAACACAGGTACTTGGTCCCAGTAATAGGTATTAGATTCCTGAATATCTATTTAGCTCTCGTGTTCAAAATAATCAAAAACTTACCTTCGTTCCCAAAGAGGCTCCATATTTTTGATATTAGTAAGCCCATTTTCTGCTTACTTTGATAGAAAAGAGTGTACTCTAGGGGTGAAATTCTATACTGAAGGTAAACTACTTGCTTCACTACTACTAATACCAAATCATCGTTTCACTTTAGATAATAGTATTTATCCAAAATATTTTTAATATCTAACACCCCTCGCAAATATTGAACATGTAAGCGATTTCGGTTTTTTAAACCATAGCTATTCCGGAAAATATGTTACACTACGCGTCAATCAGCTTTCATTTCGACATTTTGGACTAACTAGTACCTACCTTAACTAAATAGAAGGTATGTATAGTATAGTATAGTGCGCACATCACAGATCATAAGGTTAAGTCTAAAGGTGGATTCACAATACAAAGTTGCTAGCGAGGAAAATGGTTATATCTTATTAATTGCATGTCTTTCTCGTATATCTTTGATAAATATGTATTTAAAAATGAGATATAAAAAAAAAGAGCAGTACGCGATAAAATTGCGCCGTGTAGAAAAAACGCTTCCGTATGTACATACGCTTATGACAAGCACGCATTGTAAAGATGCCCGCACCGTGCGAACGAAAAGTAGGCTAGTAGGTTTGTACTTGTATAGTTCCAAGTTACGTTAAGCGTACTTAGGGTGACACACGGGCGAGTAAGGTCGCCGAGTCATAAGTACGGCGTACTTAATCGAACGTCTATCACCCCTTTAAGAGTAGGATCATTTTTAGGGTTCCGTAGTCAAACTAGGAACCCTTATAGTTTCGCCATGTCCGTCCGTCCGTCCGTCCGTCCGTCCGTCCGTCCGTCCGTCCGTCCGTCCGTCCCCAGTCTAGCTCAGAGACTCATAGTACTAGAAAGCTGTAATTTGGCATGAATGTACATATTAGTCACGCCAACAAAGTAATAAAATAAAATTTAAAAAAATATTTTTTTTTAATGCACCTCCCCTACACGTAACGTGGGGATGTCTTTTTTTTTTTCTTGCCTACCCCATAGTGTGGGGTGTCGTTGGATAGGTCTTTCAAAAATATTGCGGGTTTATGAAAACAATTTTTCGATTAAGGTATCCGTTTATGAAATATTAAGCTTTAAAGCGCTATTTTTTGTTAGAGTCAAGTGTCCCCCCCCCCCCTACAGCCAAAACTACAAGTACTAAAAATCTGAAAAAAATCTTCAACGAAAGCGCATATAACGAATTTTAAAGGAAAACTATCACGGCTAAGTAGACATGATTAGTTCCTGAGATACAGGTGATTAACGGGTTTATACCTACTACAAATCATCTAAGACAGCGCCAAATAACTTTAAATAGAAAATTGTTTCATACATGTTGATTTTTGAGATAGTTTTTTGTGTTTGTCGTTACGGCTTCGGAACCCTACACTGAGCATGGTCCGACATGCTCTTGCCCGGTTTTTGAAGAATTAGAATGCATGCGCGAATAATGTGACAACGTTATCAGAGGGGCTTGACCCTGCAGAATACGGATCTGCCTATCGCGATTCCGGAATCAGAAGTGCGCTTTACCGGAAAACTTGCAGCCCATACAAAACTTTTCGTCGTACATTGTAAATCATTGTTCCGGTACTCTAAAATGGTCCAACTATTATTATGTTTTTTTTATACATTGTAAAGAACCATATAGGTACTTAGTCATGGTAACCCAAATTTTTCGTCCCTACAACTCAATATCGTTCTCCGCCATCTTAAAAATATGACACTTTTCGGTTTTATGACTTTACTATCGTTAAAAATCATTCTAGTGCTAATCATAGTTCTGCAATGTTGGAGAATGCAGCTAAAACTTTTGGGTTCTAATATTTTATCCAGGACTAGGGACTAAGATATGGAAAGCGTCTACCGTCGAGATTCTCTACATTTTCCAGTTTTCCTTTCATATTTACGTTTTAGTGCATTTTAGCGCAATTTGTAGTTTAGCAATATTTATAGCTCACGCAATTAGCTATAATTTTTTAATTTTCTTTTCCATGACCTCTAGAAAAGAAAATATGAAATCATCTTTGGATTGCTAGTGTAAAATCAAATTCTTGGATGTCCATCCACGTAAAACCTAACGAACTTTTTAAATTTTACTAACTTTGTTTATAAGTCTATGTTACTAACTTTATGTGATATGATGATTATGGATATTCTTTGTCTGAAATAAATATTTTCATTTAATTTCATTTCATTTCAAATACTTATGCGATACTAAATATTTATTTTAAAATCTTACTGGTGAATGTCATAGTAAACATTAGCCGCGTATAATTTCATTGATTAAAATAGTTCCAAACAGTTAAAAATGATAAAAACATTAAATTCTAATACTTACCAGTGCACGACAACACAAAACAACAACAAAACACACAACAAACACATACACAACACAACACAACAAATGACAACATTTCATTTTGGTGACACCTGCAAATTACTACCTATACGAATCGAAAGGGTTTTACCTCCTGAACACGGCAAAATATTTATTTAGATTAATTTTTCTTTATTTACAAAATTACAAGTACCGTAAAACCTTACAACTTTGCCCTTTGAACATAACTTTGCCCTAGTCGTCACTTTTGAATATAACCGAAATAAATCAAAAAATATCAAACGCACACCTTATTTTCAATCTGTGGTAGAAAGTTAAACATATCGCTGGCAAGACCGAGTAACGGCTGACCCCCCACCATGCTTTAGTCACTCGTCAGACGGCTGCGAACACAGTAGTGTATTTTGGTGGGCCAAAAAGTGCGAAAAAACTTCTGTGGTAAATTCACCTACGACGTCCCAACAGGTATGTACTTTTGACTGTTATAACTCTATAGTTAGTAATCGCTACAGACAAAAACTCAACACTGTATCTCAATTAATTTCTGAGTTATGGCGGTGGGCAATGTTATATGCTAATTCCGGGAGTGCTGCTCGCAACATTGCCCAGCACAATTTCACCGTTAGGGTTGTCACTCAAGACGTGATAACGGAATTAAAAGGACAACTATATGCATATCTGAATTATTCATTTTATTTTTGATTATATTGCAACATCACACCGTTGTTTCTGTTAGAATGTCATTTGTTTATTGTACATGTTACGCCATTTTTTTGTTTAATTCGTAATTATAATCTGTTTTTATTCACTATAAAATACTACCCATAGAAATTACTACGTGGTGCTCATTTGTTTCTTGCATAGAACTTGTATGGCAAGGTACTTTGTACCATAAAAACCGAGTAAGTATAGTAAAAATATTGTTTTTTAATGATGAATAAGTATTTCTGAGGTAATTTGATTTTATGTTATTAATAAAAATCTGATTCTTAATGAGCCTATTATTTATATTTTAAAAGATGCTTACAGCTAAGATTAGACTTTCTTCATTTATACAGACTTAAACACATTACCCTCCTTTAGGTTTCGACTTAGTCGCGTAAAATCAAAAATTGACAACCCTAATTGACTTTCATTTTTGTATGAAGGTGTCACAAAATCGATTCACAACTTTGCCCACCGAATTTAGGTGGAGAATCCGACGTCAAAAAAGACTTTTAATTATATGGAATGAGGTCATAGTTAATGTATATTATAGGTTTTTAAGGACCTGATGATAAAGTCGTCGATGCCAAAGTTATTAGCGTTTATACAAAAGTGGGCAATGTTGGAAAAAAGTTTTTTTTTTGGCCCGCAGCTTTGAGAGGCATTTTCACCAATAAAAAGGCGTATTTTTGTATTCTATTCATAACAGACACCAAGAACAGAGTCCAAAGGTGTTATTAGTACAGACTTTTAATTCAAAAAGTTATTGTAAACGTGAAAAAAATAGCAATAATTGCAAAAAGCGGGCAAAGTTGTATGGTTTTACGGTAAGTTAATAAAAATATCGAGTTTTACCAATACTATGCCTGAATAGATATAATACCATTGCCTTTTTCACGAGAAAAAAAGCTGTCATTCTTCAAATTTGACATTGACACTATTGACATGGATAGATACTAAGGGCCACTTGCACGCAGAATTTAACCCTGGGTTAAGGCACTAACTCGAGTTAGTAGACGTCAGATTCATACGAAAACTGTAATTTTAACTCGAGTTAGTGTCTTAACCCAGGGTTAAACTTTTCGTGCAAGTGGCCCTAGTGTCTTAACCCAGGGTTAAACTTTTCGTGAAAGTGGCCCTAGTGTCTTAACCCAGGGTTAAACTTTTCGTGCAAGTGGCCCTTTATCGGTTGACATGATACTTTTTTATATACAGATTGGACTAACGTAATATGTCCATTGTGTCGTAGAAATGAAGTTACGCCCTTTTAGAATAAGTACATCTTAATAAATTAATAATAAAATAATTATTCATTCTAGAGAAAATTTAAAACTATTAGTGTCTTCCTCCTTCCAAATAGTATCTATAAAACGAATAAAATTAAAGTCTTGAAAATATGAAATCTTGTCAATTATTGATTACTTATAACAGTAATTTAGCCACTAATAAACATCGCAAGTGAATTTAGTAAAAACATTATAAATTTACTTTAAATAACCGCAAAACACTAACAACAAAACGTAGGTATAGGTCTACCAGAATCTGATGGCATTTTTAAAAGTAAAAAAACATTGATTTTCATATGGCAACTGTCAACTGGCAGCCGTGTCAAATTGTTTATTATACATTTCGAAATTCACCTTCAACGATTGTTATCTGGTGAAAATGTCGAGAAAACCGCTTAGATCTCAAGCTAGGAATATTGTATGCAATGTGTGTAATAATACAGTACGCGAAGAAGGAGGTGTAAATCAAACACAATCTTCGATTTTAAAGGGTATCGTGGAGTTGACTGGTAAGTTGAAGCGAACTGTTTTGATACTTTTAGGTTTAGGTATATTTTGTCTTACATAAATGCTACTTATTACAGGGGTTCCCAGCACTACCATACGTCGAATTATAACCGAGGGCACTATGATGATCGTTGGCGTAAATGTCAACTACTTGAAGCCGTGTAACAAAACCACTCTACCCTTATATGAAATTCATGAATTATTGAAATCACATGGCCACGAAGTTTTAAAGCTCCCACCTTATCATTGTACATTATATTCCATAGAAATGATTTGGGGTATAATGAAACAAAAAGTTGCAGAGAAGAATGTAAACAGACCTGCCAGCGATATTAAATTATTGACAGAAGAAGCTTTCTCAACATGTAGAGAAAATGTTAGAAGAGCGGTTTATTATAAATACTCCTCTCTCTTCATCGCCCTCAGCAGATGAAGAACAAGAAATGACAGTAGATTTTTTGGAATCATTTTCTAGTTCTAGATGAGATTTCAAGTTATTTCTTATACTCATTATAAGTATACCAATTTGGCGAGTAAGAATGGTGTGTTTATTATTCTATTTGTGAGCAATAATTATTATCCTATACTGGAAGTTTAATGTAATAGACCTAGAGTGTCATATATTTTATGTTAAAAATCCTAAACACATAAAAAAATACAAATTCGTCGAATCTTAAACTTCTTCGTGTTTTTTAAGCCGATTAAAAAATACACAGTATCAATACCGTTTAGTCCAATTTCCCCAGTATTGCCCTCTACATTTTTTAATTTCCCTATTTGCCATGAGATTCTGGTACACCTTATAATTATCCAGTTTATACCCGACTGTAAAGTTAAAGTGCCATTAAACCACATAAAATCAAGTTTATTGACAAAATCCCGTGTCAGTTGAATTTTTAATTTATTCCAAAACGTCTTTAAGTGTACACAAATATTTTGACCAATCAGGGCTCGAGCAGTGAAAAGCCGTTATTTGAGGCTGACGAGACCATGCCACCTATAAATTTTATGGACACTAATAGAAGACGATTGATGACGATTTGCTTCAAGGGCATTTTTAATTGCGGACGTTTTGCTCCCTGGGCTTTCTTTACTGCGGTCCTTCTCATTAACGGACATTTAGCCTAGCAGACTAAATGCAACACAGGACGTTTTGCTCTCAGTACGACCTACTCAAAATTGATTTAAAATTGATGTGATAAGACAATGCCATCTAGACAGTTGGCTATGCCAAAACGGTCATTGTAACCAACCAAACACGGACAACTCTTATACGAGGGTTGCTATGAATATTTTTAGTTAATTAAAAACCATTCATTTTTTTTACAAATTACTTTAATATTTTTCAAAATATACTCCTCCAAGTTCAATACATCGCCTCCTATAAAACCAATCCTCAAAACATTTAAAAAATGCATACTGCGGAAGGTCAAAGAAAAGTCGCTCTAATTCTAGTACTGCCTTGTTCGAGTCCATAAAAGTCCGGCCACGCATCATTTTCTTTATAGTGGGGAACAAGAAATAGTCGCACGGGGCCAGGTCAGGACTGCAGGGTGGATGCGACACCAGCTGAATACCTTTACTGGTCAAAAAATCCATTGTTATCGCCGCGGTGTGTGCAGGTGCATTATCTTGGTGAAAAAGAATTCCATGAGTGCCGCTCTTTGGACGATCCTCACCAAGTCTGTCAAATGCCTGGGGTAAACAGACCTCTGTGTACCACTGGCTAGTAACTGTTCTTCGATCTTCGAGTGGAACTACAGCTACTGGCCCCCCGCGGCGAAAGAAAACGGCGATCATTTTTTTGTTCACACTACGGCCACGAACAATTTTTAATGGCGGCCCGTCTTCCTCAAACACCCATTGCATAGATTGTTGCTTTGTTAGAGGGTCATAGCAGTATATCCAGGACTCATCAGTATAGTAAGGATATTAAAAACCTGTTGAGAATTGCCTCCGTCGAATTTTTTGAGCATAAAGTGGCATCAATCTACTCGCCGGGTTTTTTGCTCTTCGGTCAGCAAATGCGAAGCGACCTTCCTGACGCCAAGATGATCATGTAAAATGCTTGAAACTGCGAACTACTTGACTGTAACAAAAAATAGCGCTTTAAAGCCATATACTTCATAAACAGATCCCTTAATCGAAAAATTGTCTTCACAAACCCCCAATATTTTCAAAGGACCTATCCAACGGCACACTATAAATATACATTACCACTATTTTTTTTAACGTTTGATTTTACCACTTTGTTGGCGTGACTAATATGTATATTCATGCTAAATTAAAGCCTTTTAGTACTAATGGTCTCTGAGCTAGGCTGTAGACGGACGGACGGACAGACGGACGGACATGGCAAAACTATAAGGGTCCCTAGTTTGACTGCGGAACCCTAAAAATGGACATCTGACAGAGCTGTTTACTGGTTCTTCTCTGATTAGTCGCGATTTGAACCTACAGTAAACTTAGGCTAAGTCGCTACTACTTATTTCGAGAGAGTTCATTATGTAAACCTACTTAATATCTGTTTCTGACTGAAATAAGTGTGAATTTATTCACTCATATAAACAAATCAATTTACAATAAATTAAAGCTAAAATAAAACCTACTTATCACTAAACTAAATACTATAAAATTAAAACTAAATAAAAACTAAAAACTAAGAAAGGGCCCCCGTGGAAAAGTACCACAGATGCTGGCAGCATTTCCTCGTTGTACAGCAATTGTGTGAATTATGTACATAATTATGAAATTATAACAATGTTTTACCCTAATAATAAATAAAATCTTTTTACTCCATACCTTTTTATTGATGATTTTATTTACTACAACAGCTCACAAATGAGAAATAATGCTGCATTTATTTTCATAGATAGTTTCAAAACACTCACTGTCACCAAATAGTTCGGTACACGTCTTTATGGCAGTTGGAATAATATTGTGTACCAAACAAACTATTTGGCGACTTTGGGTGTCACTATCTATTTGATGCTGACTATACGTATTAGTAAGCCTCTTGGGCATTCTGACGATCTAGCGATATCGGCAGTAAGTACACTTTGCAAAGTTTTGTGTATCGTAAAACGGGGTTAATGGAGATTAAGGGACACAACCTAAGATGAAGCATAATTATGTCACTAATTATAAGACTGAAATTATTTACAATAGACGTAACATTATTTTCCATTTAAGGGGCTACCCGGCGTATTTTAGCGATTTTCAAGTCGATTCAAATAAGCCAAAATGTAGTACAAAAATCTGTAAAAAACATATATTTTAGCTTGGCATTTGTTCTTTATTTTTCACGGAAAAATATTTCGCAAATGTTTATATCTTAAGAGTATAATAATTTCCCGTGAACCTTTTTCTCGATCTATAATCCATTATAACTGCCTAATTATGCGATATTTACACATGAGACTTAACTTATAATTGGACAATAATGTGAACTTTAATTTGGCCGGATGTTTTTTTAATTGATTCTGTAGTTTTTGAGGAAAATAAAATATTCATGTTAGCGCGCTAATCCCCACTCGCGGGTCTATGCGGGGGCGACGGGCGGCATACGCCGCTTGGCCGTCGAACGGGGAACCCGTGCCGCTCGGAGCCACGCGCGACATGGCGACATGGCGACATCTAACGGCAAACCATGTACCACCAACTCGCCAGCGCCAACAGCGTCACAACGTCAGACAGCGGAACTAAACTGTTCTACAACGCGCAAGCGAAATTTCAACAGTCAGTTGATATATGTAGCACTTCCAACTTCATCCCAATGGACTTCTGTCCCCAGGCATAACACCCGCCTGGAGAGAGATCTCTCTATTGCCCTCTCTAACTACATTGGTGACCCTCGACAATGGACAATTATGCAACCTGACGACCTTCCAAGCAAATGACGCAGTCTCACAGCAAGCCGACTTACCCGCACTGTGCACCACTAGCATTCTGTCATTATGCCTGGTGTCTACAGTGTGCAACACTACAGCTCTCACTCAACAACCCGACTCACTGCGTCCAACTACGAGTACTTTACGAGCAAGGTACACGACGCACTGTTGTACTCCACTGACGAGTTTGTTATAATTTCTGGTAAATATACAGGGTGTTTGGCAGTCGGGTGTAGGTTTTAAGGGTGATAGTATAAGGGTCATTCCGAACATTTTTGACCACATTTACTATTATGCTAAGTTTCACGGTTTCCGAGATATTGATCATTTAAATAGGTTTTTTTTGTAATTTTTCCTTATGTCCGTGATACGAAAAACCCCTTAATTCAAGTATTAATTTAAATAAAAAACAGTGTTTTCTTGCATGACTTGAATCACTATGAAATAAGGAAGCTACATGCCATTTTTTTTTCCTTACAACTTTTTGAGTAACCTCACAAAATTGGTTTTTCCATACTTGGTGAAAAACAAACGCGGGGTTCTCTTAGTATGGAGAAAGTAACTCTTGCGCGTTTACTCAAAAAGTTGTAAGGAAAAAAAAATGGCATGTAGCTTTAAAACTTCCTTATTTCATAGTGATTCAAGTCATGCAAGAAAACACTGTTTTTTTTTTTAAATTAATACTTGAATTAAGGGGTTTTTTGTATCACGGACATAAGGAAAAATTACAAAAAATCCTATTAAAATGATCAATATCTCGGAAACCGTGAAACTTAGCATAATAGTAAATGTGGTCAAAAATGTTCAGAATGACCCTTACTATCATCCCTTAAAACCCCTACACCCGACTGCCAAACACCCTGTATATCCGTAAAGTCATCGTCAAAAGTAACTGATCACTTTAGTACCTTGTCGCTTTACTGTGTCATAAGCAATGCCAACAAGATTGACGAATTTAATGGGATTTAAAGTGCAAAACAAATGTTTTCACGATTTTTTGGTAAGTATTTAATGAATAAAATTTTATGTTCGATTGGGTTGCCAGCTCCTGGCCTAAAAAGTCTCAATACCAACTGCAAGTTATAGTAGTACGCCAACAATCCGTAAGATGTCGTTAGCGGCCTAAAAAGTTGGCCATTATAGTACATTTACTTTATACTAGATGGCGTTACGAAAAAGCGATGGCGCATGTACGTAAACTTGCAGAGGTGAGGAAAGGAAGTGGGGAGGGAAGAAGTTGAAATGCTCGAGGTCATTGAGACGGGGTACGCCCTTAATACTTGCTCTTATTTGTAACAACTTATGACTTATTTTAGGTTGTGTCCCTACTTATCCCTTAATCCCTATTTACCCCGATTTACGGTAAATGCTGCGAAAAGATTTCGTCACATTTTTTGTTTTCGTGACTTGTTTTTTTAGTTATGATTTTTGATAAATGTAGTTTATTATAATAAAAGCAGTTTATTATAATATACCTAAGCCATAAACTTGTAAGTTTTTTAGATGTTATTAGGGTAATTTTAAACGACAAAAACCCTTTTATGCCTACCAAGAGCTTAACAACTTACCCATCCATTGCTTAACCTAACCGGAGTAAGTCGTTAGTTACTGCTTTTATCCTAAGCAACTCATATAAATTAGGTTTTAGCTTAGGAATAGGCGTATTTAATTTTTTTTAAGATTTATTACAAAAAATAAAGCATGTATTATATTTTAGTAGGTACCTACTATATTATCTCAAAACAAAGAGTTAAATTAACAATTTTTCTGGAACTTTTTCAACTTGAACAATAAAGACATAAATAACTTAAACATGATAAAACCATGATATCTACGTAAAACAAATCAGTTTGGTCTATAGGTATACGTTAATTAATTTCAAAATTTACAACGTTTAAATAGGTTAGGCCAGTGGTGGGCAAACTTTTTTCGTGGGGGGCCAGAAAGCTTGAGAAATTTCGGAGGCGGGCCAGAATTGCAGCAAAACTGCAAAATTTTAAAATTTAACGGTTTTATATAAAAGTGCAGTTTTGCTGCAACTCTGGCCCTCCTCTGAAATTTCTCTAACCTTTCTTTGAACTACGCGGCTAGACAAACTGATTCTTTTACTTATTCATCTATCTATCTATGTATGTCATTCTATGTATTCAAATATTTTACTTTATAACGGGTGAATCCTCAAAATATAATCATCGCGGGCCATATACAAACTATTTCGATGTATCCGCGGCGGGCCGGATAAAATGGTTTCGCGGGCCGGAGTTGGCCCGCGGGCCGTACTTTGCCCACCACTGGGTTAGGCTAATAAGAACAAAGAACTTTTGTATATCTTCGGTAGCGCTCTGGGAATCCCTAATAACGTTTGTCCTATCGCATCGTCGGTCCGTGTTATCATTGGTCCTGTACTGGTGTCTGCTAAGTCAGTATTTTAAAAGTTATCTGAAAATGCTAGCGTTGTAGTTATAATAGAAGATTGTCCAACCTAGGTTAGGTAGATTGTATTATAACAACACTAAAAAGTTTTATCGTTCAGGCGGAAATGGCTTTTGGATGAACGAAAATTCTGACAAACGACGCATTACGACAAACGACGATCAGAGATTACGAGGGCTGCTACTTATGTAACCGGAATAGAAAAAATAAACAAACGTACATGGCTAAATATGGTTTTATTGTTTTTCGAAGTATTCTCCGTGATAATCGATGCACTTTTGCATACGTTGAAACCAATTTATAAAGCACTTTTTCCACTCTGACTGAGGTATCTCCAAAACGTGCTGTCTGAACGCGTCGACGGCATCTTCACGGGTCGAAAATCGTTGACCACGTAATTTATTCTTTACATTTGGAAATAAATAGAAATCATTGGGTGCCAAATCAGGGCTGTAAGGTGGATGACCCGTTAATTCTATATTTTGACCTTCCAAAAATCGAGTCGTTTCACGTGATGTATGACAGCTGGCGTTATCATGGTGCAGAATGATTCTCCGTCGCTGGTTGTTTTTCCGTATTTTTTCAAATACTTCCGGCAAACAAATGGTCGTGTACCACTCCGAATTAACCGTTTTACGATTCTCTAGGGGCACTGTAGCCACATGGCCATTAATACCAAAAAAGCAGGCCACCATTTGCTTCAAGGTGCTTTTTGCACGAGTTACTTTCGTAGGGTTCGGCTCATTTTGAAACACCCACACCGTTGATTGTTGTTTAGTTTCGGGATCATACGCATAGATCCAGGATTCGTCACCTGTGTAGATATTATAAACAGCTTTTGAGTCACCACGGTTATATTTTTTCAACATTTCCTTGCACCATTCGACGCGAGCCTCTTTTTGATCCTTAGTTAAGTTGTGCGGGATCCAACGCGAACAAATTTTTTTCACAGCTAAGTGTTCATGTAATATCTTATTAATGCTCGTCATACATATGCCTATAGTCGCCTCTATCTCGCGATACGTAACATGACGGTCATGCATTATAAGTTTTCGCACAGCTTCAATATTTTGTGGTACAACGACCGATTTCGGGCGACCATCCTTAACTTCGTCCCTGAGCATACTACGTCCACGATTGAACTCACTAAACCAGTGATACACAGTAGTTTTGGATGGAGCTTCATCACCAAAAGTCGAAGTTAGTTGATCTATGCACTGTTGTTGCGTTAAACCACGCCGAAAATCGTAATAAATCATAGCACGAATATTTTCACGAGTGAGTTCCATTCTTGCAGCGAGATTAAAATTTAAACCCGCCAAAAACAAAAGACTAGCGTACATAAGAAAAAAAATATATAGCGGCCAGTATTAAAAAAAGTTCAAATTTTACCATGGAGGTCAGATATAGCGTTTAAAAATGTTGGAATCCTGGATTCCGGTTACCTAAGTAGCAGCCCTCGTACACACAGGGATTACACACATGACAGGACTCAGTCATAAACCGGCGTCATTATGGTTCTGAGCATATTCGGGATTATTACGGCTTGCAGGTTTTAAACCTTGAAGTGTCGTCGATACGTGTATTCTTCGTACTACCCCCAGAGGATGGCATGGTACAATCATCTTTAATGGCACAATCACTACAAAACAGTAAATTTTAATGCAAGTTTGGAAAGGTTGTCATTTTCCACGAGTCCCAAGGTGTCTAGGCCCGAGCTGCAAGCGAGGGAATAGACTCGGGACGATTGAAAATAACAGTCCGCAAGTGTATCAAACGACGGTTTTTCACACATTTTGGGAAAAAAAAAATGAAACAAAATTAAAACAGTAAATAAAGGAGACAATTTTACTTAAAGTGGTTCAACATGCAAACCTCTCTGCGTGGCTTGGAACAACAGTAAATAAAAACGAAACCGGACAAGTGCGAGTCGGACTCGCCCACAAGGGTTCCGTACAAATTTCTATACATTAAAAAATTCAAAAAAATCTGTTTAATCTTGTGCCAATGAAGCCCTTTCATACGATACCCCACATGACACGGTAAACTCAATTCAAAATTTGGACCGCCGCCGTTCCTTGCAAAAATGTAGGTTTCACTGTTTTGAGGTTTTTCCCTATTTTTGTAGTATAAGACGGTGTTACTTGCCAAATTTCTTAGTTCTAGATCAATGGACTCAGCGGAAAATACCCTATACATTCCCCTTGAGAGTGTCGAAATATGTATACGGCTGTTTTTTTTTTACGTTATCTTAGAAGTTTGATTTTTTCACAGCTTCAAGGGACTGTAGACTTAAGTATATGGTTTTAATTTCAACTCGATACCTCTACGCGTTCCCGATATAAAGGGTCTTGACCGACAGACGGGCAGACGGACAGACGGACTGACGGACGGACGGACGGACAATAGTGATCCTATAAGGGTTCTGTTTCACCCGCGGCCTTCCCCTTTTCTAACCGAGGACCAATTCCACGAAACTAAGCAGAATTAGTATGTTTATGATCGAAGTATCCACCAAATCATCACTTACTTCATCATTTTAATTACAGTAGGTGTACGTTAAGTTACTGATAATAATTAAATATTCGAAATAAATGAACTTCGTTTGCTATAATTATTCACAGTAAGAGTAGTTGATAATGCTAACATACTAAGTAATTGAAGCCGAATAGTAAATAGCCTTTGCTTATAATAATCACAGGAAGAGTAGTTACCTACTGCTGATATTATAACTAATTAATTAATATCAAATAGTTCACAGATTTCACTTATTATTACCACAGTATGCGTGGTTATAGTAATATGATATAGCATATGATTAGCAACATAAGTCCTAAATGTTAGACTCTTACTTACGAACCAGGCGTAAGTATACTTAACTGCTGTAACTATTAAGACTAAATAAAATGGGTGTCAAGATTGACGGACCCCTGAGGGACGCCTCTAGCAACCTTTCTCAACTCCAACACCGAACGCTTACCCTTTGAATCGTACAATTCAACGAGTTGGCTACGATTACTGAGATAACTAGCGAACCATTTCACAGTGCCGCTGCCAAAACCGTATTATGCTAACTTTGATAATAATAAGATGCCCTGGAAAAATCTAGCAGTGTAAGAATTGTACCTATTAAGTACCTTGCCCCTTATCTTGCGCACTAAGAACATTATCTGTAACGTGTAAGGTACTATGGCTTTTCCTAAACTCTGAATGTGTGGTTCGTATTAGGAATGTTGTTTCGTTCCAAATGTTCCGTGGCTTACTGACATGCTGTTTTTTCCAAAATTTTGGATAAGCATGGTAGCAAACTAATTGGCCAGAGATCTTTTAATTGTACTGGGTTAGATATTTTGTGGAGGGCGCGTACCACTGCTACCTTACAGGGCTCGGGAAATGAGTTAGAGCTAGAGACCATGAGCATTCGATTTTAAAGCATTAAGTAATATTTTTTGTAACATTAGCTTCATTAACAGGTTTTAAGTATAAAGTCGAGGTGCCGTAGCGATTTTACTCGTAAAAAGTTAAATGCCACATCACTACCGGGCAGGTCAAGAAGTGCTTGTTAATAATATTTGGTACATTAAAGTGCGCAGGTAGTTCTTTTTCTACTATTTTGTCTGTTAATATATCGGTTTTAAGTGCTATGGAAGACCATAGCACTTTAGAGTTATTTTTATTATGGTTAACGTTGTGCAAAATAGCACGATTTTCGCTAAAGATAGCAGAGATGACTATACACCGTGGGAATGAGTAACCCGACAAATTTTAACCATCGATTCTAGAGCCAATTTGTAGTATACAGGGTTATTGGTAATTCGACGTATTCCCGTTAGGAGGTGATACGGGTGACTATTTGCGGTAATTTTAACCCCCATATGCATTATGCAAAAGTGAACCATTTTTGAGTTATCATGTTTTTTAGCTTTTTTCAAAATAAGTCAAAAATGCAGCATCAAAAATTAATTTAAAAAAAAGTATCAATTTAAATCTATTTTTTTCTTCTTATTTATAAAAACGATAAATTTCTGGCTATTTATCAATATTAAAACAACAATTACCGGTCCAAATGTAAAAATGCGAGACTAAAAACGATAATATTTCTAGATTTTTTAGATATCTTTTTCCACTAAAATGCCTTAAAAACAAAAAAAATGTTATGAAACTTGGCTTGCAGATTAATTTAAAAACATAACCGTTTTCTTAGCTCTCCAAAAATGCATAACAACTAGGAACTTATTTCAAAGAAACTGAAAAAAAAATGATCACAAAAGAAGCAGGCGGAAATTTGGATTCGAACTAAACACAAGGTAGTTCTTTAAAAAATCCCATAAAATTAATTAAAAACAATACCCAATGTCAATAAAACAAAAAAACTATTTTAAAATGAAATTTAAAACCAGTAACAGTTTAATAGTAATAACAATTAACAATTAATAATAGTAACAATTACTTAACACATTTTTTAATTTAAAGTTCTTGCTCGAAGTGACTTCCCCTATTGCGTACGCAAAGTCGCATTCTTTTTATTAGTTGTGACTTAACTACCGAAGTAGTCAAATTATTACGCATTGCATTTGCTGCATTTATAATTCTCGTCTTGAGTTCTTCCGCGGATGACACAGGCGAGAGGTCGTAAACTATGGATTTCATGTGACCCCAGACATAGAAACCAACCGGCGTTAAATCCGGACTTCTCGCGGGCCACAGAATGGGTCCTCCTCGCCCTATCCAATCCTGCATTATGCACTGTAGACCACGCTTTCCATTGTATTACAGAGAGTCGTGTGGCGACGGTGTTTGTCGAAATTGTTGGTTCATCGGTAGATTCTTGCAGAATATCCTCTTCGCAATTAACAACATGGACTGGGGGTCTTCCGGCATTAATTTGTCTTCTCTGAACACAACCAGTTTCTCGGATTCGCCTATACACTCCATTAAAAACGGATACATGGGGTAACCGGCGATTGGGAAACCGACGCGAATAATCATGATGAGCAGCTTCACTGTTACCGTTGCAAAAGCCTTTGGCTACAAGGCAAAACATGATATACCAGCAAGACGGATGTCCTGCACATTTTGGTGTCAATGTTAGGCGATGGCTCGATAGCCATTTTCCTAATCGTTGGATAGGGCGAGGAGGACCCATTCCGTGGCCCGCGAGAAGTCCGGATTTAACGCCGGTTGATTTCTATGTCTGGGGTCACATGAAATCCATACTTTACGACCTCTCGCCTGTGTCATCCGCGGAAGAACTCAAGACGAGAATTATAAATGCAGCAAATGCAATGTGTAATAATTTGACTACTTCGGTAGTTAAGTCACAACTAATAAAAAGAATGCGACTTTGCGTGCTTTGCGTGCGGGAGCAAGAACTTTAAATTAAAAAATGTGTTAATTGTTACTATTATTAATTGTTAATTGTTATTACTATTAAACTGTTACTGGTTTAATTTAATTTTAAAATTGTTTTTTTGTTTTATTGACATTGGGTATTGTTTTTAATTAATTTTATGGGATTTTTTAAAGAACTACCTTGTGTTTAGTTCGAATCCAAATTTCCGCCTGCTTCTTTAGTGATCTTTTTTTTTTCAGTTTTTTGAAATAAGTTCCTAGTTGTTATGCATTTTTGGAGAGCTAAGAAAACGGTTATGTTTTTAAATTAATCTGCAAGCCAAGTTTCATAACAATTTTTTTGTTTTTAAGGCATTTTAGTGGAAAAAGATATCTAAAAAATCTAGAAATAATATCGTTTTTAGTCTCGCATTTTTAAATTTGGACCGATTATTGTTGTTTTAATATTGATAAATAACCAGAGTTTTATCGTTTTTATAAATAAGAAGAAAAAAATAGATTTAAATTGATACTTTTTTTTTAAAAAAATTTTGATGCTGCATTTTTGACTTATTTTGAAAAAACCTAAAAACCATGATAACTCAAAAATGGATAACTTTTGCATAATGCATATGGGGGTTAAAGTTAACGCAAATAGTCACCCCTATCACCTCCTAACGGGAATACGTCGAATTACCAATAACCCTGTATAATGTGATATAACATGTAGCCCAATAACGCATAATTTCTGATTTTTTAATAATTTGAAAAAAACATAATTATTTGAATTTAAACTCTGTCACCTTAACGTAAAGCAATATTTTCTAAGAAAGATTCATCTCGTAAATAGCAATATCATCAACGTACAACGTAAATTAATTTAATCAATTTCTTAGTAAATAATGCTTTAGGTAATAGGTGACAAAGTTCAAATTAAATTAACTATGGAATATTTTTTTTAATAATAAATATCTTTGAAATTATGCGTTATTGGACTACATGTTATATCACATTATATACTACAAATTGGCTCTATAATTGATGGTTAAAGTTTGTCAGATTCCTCGTTCCCACGGTGTATAAGTTTAAGGTTAAGTTTGTAATGCATGCAATGGATCACTCTGTAAATTACACATTAATTGAATAAATAAATATACTTAGTAGATTGTATAACTAGGGTCAAAAATAGGCCATAGTACCCCGAGATGGTTATTTTGCCGAGCAAAGCGAGGGAAAATTGTGCGAGGGGTACCTAATATGGCTTTTAGACCCGAGTTATACACTCTACTTTTCACTTCAATTGTGAGAAAGTAAAATAATTATACAAAAGTAAACACACCTTCACTGTTAGAATCAACTTGCTTTTCATTTTTCCATTGTGTAAAATTATTGTACCTATGCCCTTAAATAGTTTTCACGAGATTTCACGGGCAAATTATTTTCAATCAGTTTTTGGCCCTTTTCTCCATTATTGTATTCGGCGTAAGTTCCAATTAATTTCATTTGACGACATCTTAAAATTAACAATGATTATCCACCCACAATGTATTCCGCGGCAAAATATTGTTTTAATTTGGCGGCGTGTTTTTTTTTAAACTACTTTGACACAGATATAAAATGTAGACTAAACGGCGCTGACCGAGTGAGTATTTAGCGCTTTGAAGCGTAGCTCAAACGATTTATGATATTTTAGCAATTGTAAAATAGGTACTAAAAACACCTAATGTTTTGAGAAATTAATTCTGTTACCTGATTGGTCGATTTTAATATAGCTTTCCATACCATACCACCATAATTGGTTGGTTGATATCACATAAGTACATTTTTTTTTTTAAAGATTTGAATTAGTTAACGAGTGTACGTACCAAAAAGAACCTAACGTTCCGACTGACAGTCGATGTGTATTGTGATTGGTGGATTTAATTTGGTGAAGTATTTTGATTGGTCAAATTAAGATGTTTTGTAAATGTAAATCATTCTATTTTCAATTTCATATTTTCCCTAGTGAAAATATATTATATTATATTTTCCCTCGGTTGTACATGTATCACTTGAGTCTCGCTTGATAAGTCTAATTTGACAAACGTTTTGAGCATGAGAAGTGAAAAATAAATATGCTGCTTGAGATCCTTATAATACTGTTTATGAATAGGAGACTTGGTTTTTCGATACCTCGCATGTGCCTCATTCCGAAGTCGCATCATTTGCTTTAGCGTATGAGAGATCCAGGGACATGTACCATAGTCCAATGACCAGGGTCGAACGTGAAAAGTATTAAGGGGCGCGCGTCGGTCGAATAAGGTGATAATATAATCATTCAGAGCACAACCCATATCACTTACAGTAGGTAAGCTAAGAATGGATTCCCAGTGTATATCATTTAAGTTCATATCAAACTCTGTAACATTAATGTCCTTCAGTGGCCTGTAAGAAATACGTTTAGGGGTTTTCCTAATTTGATATTAAGCTGGCAAGTTACAAGGTTATGCGAGCTAAATTCCGGAATGTAGCTAACGCTTGCGCGACATACGGGAGCGTCGCGCGGTAAAGTCAAGGTCCCGCTCCTGATCGGTGAAATGGATGGGCTCGTTTACGTGTTGTACTAGGTTCAAACAACGTAAAAAATGTTGCAGTTTTTTTTGGATTACTATTATACTTAGGCATGAAGTATGTTTGTGTTAAAGTGTCCTGGCAAGATAATAAAATCACAAATAGAAAACGAGCTCAACGATTCATTCAGGGCGTCGATAAAGGTATCGAAGTCCTGCCAGGGAGGCCAATACGCGGTGCCAATAGCGACCCTCGCGCCGTTTACAGTAAGGTTAAGCCATATTATTATTATTATTTATATATTTATTAAACCAACAACAAAAATTACAAATAAAACCAATGCCCTGCAAAACTACATACCTATTTAATAGGACAGTTTGACTGCGGAAGACTTTAAAAGAACAGTAAGTACCTACAATCTTAATATTATACACAATGTTGAGTTTGACACAAGGAGTAACAATTTTATAATTCTAAGGCCGTGTTTATAATAGATATGTCTTTAGTTTTCTCTTAAATATACGTTTATTTTCTCGAGACGGATGTCCTCAGGTAAACTATTGAGAATATATGGCAGGCGCTTTTTTTAAGTTCTGTCTCCGTAATAGTTGTTAACTCTAGGCACATCAAATTTACCCGCTGACACCAATCTAGTACCATGATTGTGATCGATTCTACGCAGGCCATGCTGCCACTTGTCATGGTTATTAATTAAATAGCAAAAGGTATTTGTACTTTAAAGTGACGGGAAGTATCTTACATATTTTTAACAATTTTCTAGAATTATTTTACAGATATTTTTAAACTTTTGAGAGAAAAGAAATTTAAATAAACGCAATTTCAAGGATTCCATCTTATCTAAGTAAGTTTTAAATGTGAGAACATAACAATGGAGAGCATACCCTAGTACTGAATCTACCAACGCAAAATATAAACATTTTAAAGTAGGTACCAACAGGAACCATAAAACTAAGATGGTAGAATTTACCCAACAAAACTCTTAATTTGTCACAGACAAAAGCCACATGCTGAGACTAGGCAAAACCAGTATCTATTTTAACTCCTAAATATGTAAACTTTATCTATAGCATTACATCTGCAATGTCCTGGTCATTATGCGAGTACTGATAACCATGGCCAACCAAATGAAAATTAAGATCTGGTATTTTCAAATAAGTTAGTCTTCTCCGCGTTCAATAAAATGCCGTTGTCATGAGACCCTCGCACTGTTGCATCTATATCAATAGAGCGACTCATGTCAATAAGGTCAGTCCCGGCAGACACAATGCACAAATCGTCAGCGAACATGTAAGGTGTACCTACTGTGACGTATGACTCCACCTATGCAATTTTCATACATCAAATAGCACACTGGCCCACATCCGGAGCCCTGCGGAACCCCACACTCAAACGCCACCTCATCACTGAGCACCTCACCTACTTTCACACGATAAGTCCGAGATCATTCGTCCATCCCATTTAAAAGCGTATCCGTTTCAAGAGTGTCAAAAGCTTTTTATAATCAAAGAATATTACTGAAACTACTTTTATATTTTTTAAATGCGAGTTAATTTCATCTACAAGTTTTGCTAGCAGAGTATGAATACCTTTTCCTTTTTGAAATCCGATAAGTATTAAGGATAGAATTGAACTGAAGGTAATCTTCTATTTGATTAACAATTTATTTTTCCATTACGTTTTCTACACTTGACAAAATTCCTATCGCGATAACGGGACTTACCTTATCAACTAGCAGTTTTAGGTCAGTCATGCGCACCAGGTCGCTTCCGTGTGCATTTTTTGCATTCATTCTCATTATAACCTTTTTAATACATGTTAAATACATTGGTTAATAACATTTGAAAAACAATGTGCAAACGTAGGTATTACATATTTCTTTCACACTTCCCTGGTGACTCATATTATTGAGTGTGCTGCTATTATCATTCGACTGTATATTTTTCTCTAATAAACTATTTACCTTTCTCTTAAATCTTTTTGATATTCTGATTAAGGTCTCAAATACATTGCCTATCATATTCATTGTTACACTTTGCAATCGCCTTATTACATCTATTTCTGTATCTAGTATTCCAATCTTTTCATCATATTCTTAGGGTTATGCACCATATCGTTACTAAAATCTTTTTTTTCAAATTATTATTTAAATCCAGTTCATTTTGTTTCTATTATTCAGATTCGGAGAAATACATTTGTTTATATAGCATTCCTTATAAATCCTAGTGAAAATATTACTAAAGGAAGTGTATAGTTACAGTTAGGGCACTGGATACTCAATAATTCTTCAAAGTCAGTTTCTAATAGCTTATCTCTGACTAAACGATTATCCAGCACGTCGAGTAGCCGGCGCCGACGATCCCCCTGGCGGCGGCCGCATGCCTCCCGGCAGAGTGTCATTCCATTGTATCGAAGCCGCTACATGCTATGATCCGAGACTTTATGTGTGATGACTGCCGAATCTAAATATCAAAGCCGAAAAGGTGCTCTGACATAAATATGGTCCCAACATGACTCCACTACCTTATCTTTGCGTTATTTCATTTATACAATTAGTGAAACCATGTTCAGACAATAAATGTTCATACTTAATTGCATTATGGTCCTTATTGCTCATTAAATTCAAGTTGATATCACCGCAAAATATGACTTTAGATCCGATGGATTGTAAAATGTTACCAAACTGCGAAAAAAACTGTAATTCTATCTTATTTCGCAAACGCAACCACCGCCCGCCCGCACCGACAACTCCGTTCGCGAGTATACGAGGACACCCCCGCCCTGCCACTGCGTCCGTTGCGAGTACAGGTATTCATTCAGTAATATTATAAAAGGACAGAAGATGAAAAAGAGCATTCGGTTCAGTTATTACGAGAATATCTATTAAATTTAAGTGACCATCAAGAGCAAAACCTCACTTTTTTTCCTTAATGACCGTATCGACACCTCCTAAGTATACTGGTGCAAGTGACCTTTTTGCGATTTTCGTTTTTTTGCATTTTTATGCCTATAATACTTATATTTACCTCCCACAAAAATTTCATGCGGAAATTCCTGCTACTTTCTGAAATAAAGTGACGTATACAAATGCAAGTAACACTTTTTTGTAAATCGGTAGGTTGTAAACTGAGTCAAGTCGCTTGCACCACAGTACGCGGGACCGATTCCGTGGAGGGGCTGAGTGTGAGCGGTACAACTGACAGTTGGCTCAGTATGCTCGTAAACCATTAATGCTAGCAGACGTTGGCTCAGTATACTCGCTTCTGTGTCGACGCGATATACGTTAATAAACGTGTTAGAATCACAATTGGGGTACGCCCATTTTAACAATGTATGAAAATTTCAAAACCATTTCGAGGAATAGGTTCCTCAAACTAATCTCTGCCATTAAATTGAAAATACATGTTACAGTGAATTAATTATATAGTTATAAAGAAATTACCTTCATTTGACCCCTAAATGCGGTCCGAATGGCGCTATATCAACCTTTTTGTGGTTTTATATGAAACATATAAAACCTATCCAATGTTTAACTTAGGTACTTTTTTTTCTCTTTTATCAATGGCGGGCCACCGCGGTATTCTGCAGTGATTTTGCCAGTGTCAAGTGAGTTGAGTAAACAGTAAACAGAATAAATCAAAAGTAAAAGCCGGACATCTTCCCTCCCGATGGTTACCGGCAGATTCCAATATTTTACCTCATTACTACAATTTAGATACCTAGCTGACACCTACGTTCGAAGACAGCTGTTGTCATAAAAAAAATGTTTTTTTACAAATTGACTATTAATTCTTATGATTAAATTAGTATATTATTAAAGCCATTTCTCTTTTAAGTTGTGTGTGATAAATGTAATTAATTTATGTGATGAGTTTTTCCAAGAGGTTCAACACGACGGCATCGGCATCAACATTTATTATAGAAACGAATGGTTAGAGGTATGGAATCTCTTATGCATATTCTTTTTCTACTCTCGTACCGTACCGCTAATATTGATATCGTTAATGGTATTAGAATACCACCAATAGCGTAACTGAAGTGGAAAAACAATTCTATTATGAGCGTTGCTATGGTTATAACAGTTCTATAATAACTAATGATGAATAATAATTAATGACCGGTTTTTTTTGGGGGTTTTCTAAAGATGAAACCTAGCTAGATCGAATTATTGCTCCCGAAACCCCCAGCATACAAAAATTCATGAAAATCTTTGGAGCCGTTTCCGAGAATAAGGTTATATTATATACTTATACAATAATTGCTCGTTATAATTTATTGTAGATGTGATTGTGTTCAGTAAATCTGCTCTAGAAAGAAGTTATGCAGGAAACGCTGTATTTATTTGAATTTAGGTAATAAGCAATGGCAGAATACTAATAATTCTCTGAAACTATTAATAAATTGTGTTGCGATTGTTTCTTTACATAATGTTTAAATAGACGTGTTTTAAAAAGAAAACACAAATAATTAAAAAAAAAACGTCTTTCTAAATAACTCCGCCATTTTTGCACAGTAAGCAGATGAGGTTAATTTTATGAAATAATTTATTTTAAACCACAAAAACACTCTTAATCATGAAAAGCTTCAAATTAAATCCTTATAAAAGGTTATACTATCGAGTAAAATGTAAAAGCAGACAGTTATCTTTCTGGTGTATCCCAATTATGAAAATGAATAAAGACTGAATCTTGTAAGATACTAAGTAAGAAGTAATCTCAAATAAGATTGCTTTAAAAACAATATCTTATTATTTGGGTTAGTAAAGGTGTTCGAATGATAAATAGCAAAATGATTAAAAACGTTACTTTAAGATAATTCAATTAAGTTTCTAAATTTCCATTACTATTAATTAATTGAAGAGGTAAAAGCGTTTGTTATGAAAGTTTCCACTAGGAACATAAAGTAATTATGGCTGTTATAAAAATGTAAGTAAGATTTTACCAAAATAACACCGTTATTTGGCAAGTTACTATCTTTTGATTTTAAGAACACGGGTTTAGTCATATTTTTAAAAGTCAACCCTTATTATTTTAATATAAAAAACATGACAATATTACAAAAGTGTACTGGTTTAAAGTGACATGACTTTTATTGTATACTGGTACTAGTGATTATTATGCCCAAATAATAATAATAAGGGGTAACAGAGCAAAGCAATATCTTTATTTATAAATGATATCACCCATAATCACTTAATTACCTATAAAAATAATAAATAGAAGCTGAATTGTAATGATAGCCACAAACAGTGTATACTGGATCAAGTGGTAGTTAGCTCAGTATACTATAAATTGAAACACATGTAATACGCGTATACTAGTTTATCTGCGCTTTTCTCAAAAACCGCTATAGTTTTTTAAATTCTAAATATGTAGAAGAAAACGTAGTACTTTAATTAAAATAAATCTAAAATTTCATTACCTTATCTTTAAAGGAAAAAAAGTTATGCATATATTTACCTTTGCGCAGTTCTCCTGTGAAATCGTGATTTTGCACTTGCATCAGTGTACTTAGGAGGTGTCGGTATGTTCTCATGCAATACACATAAATCTCTATTGTCTAGAGACTGCTTAAACCAGTTACTTTTCTCAAACATGCTCGGAAAGCATGGCCTTTCTATTGAAAAACGAAGACGCGAAGTGCCTCATTTTCCTCCTAGGAGTAAAATAATAGTAGTTTATGCAATAGTTGTATAAGAGAGGTCAAAAAATATGAGTGGCGTGTGTTACGATGTGAGCCGAAGGCGAACATCGTAAAGGTAAGCGCCACGAGTGTTTTTTGACTTAGTTATACACCGTTGCATACAATACTTTTTCTACGACTAGGTTTCAAATGAAATGCAAAACTAAGCGAAAAAACTTACAAACGAACGAACGAAGTAAAGAACAACAAACGAGCGGGAAACAAAAAAATGACAAAATAAATATGTGTCTATGGTTTACTTTGTTGTAAATTTCTGATAATTTCTAAAATTGCTTAAAAATATGCCAATATTATTACCTTTTTTTATTATTAGCTATTTGTTAACTCGAAATTTTTAATTAAAAAATAAAAAGATATTGTGTCGTTTTGTGTTGCTAATTATGTTATCGCTCAGGTAGAGACACACTCGTAAGTTAAGGTTTATGGACAAGTGGTCTGGAAAAATGAGAGATAAAACATTGCCTTCTAACCAAACTACACTAAACTTATTTACATTATTAACTAAAGGCTGACTAAAGGGCATTGGGTAAATTTGTTTGAAGAATACTGTCTTTTTTTCAGCGGCCACGGTGATTTTGACATAGTTATTTAGAGGACCTCGAAATACACATAGATATACATAATTTATGGCGTTAAATAATATCGGAGCAGAGATATTAAAGATTTAAGTACCTATTCAGTGAATATTTAAATATCTCGGCTCCGATGCACTTAAGGGCATTACATTACATAACAAAATATGTTTATTTTGAATAATTCTATCATAATTTACCACATTTACGAATGGCCGCTCATCTTGCACCTTGCACATTACATGCTCGAAATGACCACCTTGCTCTTGCAAACACAGTCCTGCACGCACTATTACATATTTGTTTAGTAGCTCGAGGAATCATATCTGGGTTATTTTTTATGTTATTGGCACAGTTAACAATTCTGTCCCGCAAATACTCTTCAGAGTTAATGGGGACACTAAACCCTCTGCTTCTGCGGCGAACGTGCTGCCCATGCCACTGGCCCTTGTCTACCAATCCAACGGTTAGGATACGTGTCGTTAAGAAGTCTTCTTACGTCAAGTGCGAAATGGGCGGGGAGATCCATCCATTTGCGGAAACAAGGTTCTCCTTGTACCCAAAGGTACATCCTCCAATACAAAGGGCAGGTCATCTCATCTCTTAAAAGTTCTAAAAATCGTGCTCCGCTTAAAGTTTTCGAAAGAAAAATAGGGCCAATGAACATGTCGTCAATGAGGCCTGCCCACAGACTTATGGAAAACCGCAACCTAAGAGGTTGACGACCTCTTCAGGTGAGGATTCTGTCCCTTAGGGCACCATTCGTGCAGATTTTTACAGTTTATAATCCCATAACCCGATCCCCATCCCCATCCCTAAACTGAGTCTCATCCATCCACAGGATATTTTTCGTAAATTCTGGATCGTTTCGAGTTTTCCTTTGAATCCAAGCGGATATGACACATATTGGAACCCTATCTACGTCATCATGCAGGTGCTGGAGTCTTTGACAATGGTACGGATGGAGCCCTTCTTTTTTTAAATACGCCACACCGATGACTTTGGAATTCCGTGTTGCAAAAAGCTAAACGTCGAATACTGGTTTTCGGATCAGCATATTCATTGTTAAGTACGGCTTCCTCGACAGATGTGTCAATCACTACCATAGTTTGCTCCCGACCTTGAACCAATCCAAATCATCGATCCAAACCTAGTATTAGACAATCTTCTGTGACTTCTTGAAAATTACCGGCAGACAGCACAGGTGTCCTGTTTGGGAATGCAGCCAAGTATAATGAACGAGCAGCTCTTGCGTTCTCTCAATCGTGTTAATGTCTTGCGGAGAGAAATTACTTAACCGCGGCATATTGTAAAAATCTGATTGTAGATTTAAAGGGAGAGAGAGCGATTAGTACCGGGCGTGTCAACAAGTTTACGACCACTTGATTGAAGTGAGACGTCACTTCACTCGCTTCATTTCCCAATTAATGCTCTAGTCCTAAACGCATTCCAGTGAATCATTTGTGCGATTTTAATTTCAATTATTTCTCAAAAATATTTTTATATCATCGTTTGAGCAAAATGATAACTTACTTAATTATTATATTTCTTGCTGGTCCAAACTTTGAGATCTCCTCAGTTACTTTTATAAAACATTAGCCCACTACCACCAATACTATAATAAACAAAATATTACAAACCTTGTTCTATTACGATGAATACTCGTCATCCACCATCTTCGTTCCTGTATTTCTTTATAATTTGGTTTTTACTTTTAATGTAGACCTAGGTAATGGTATTGTCGAGCGCACGAACTAAGTATACTGTGAATACAACTGTGAACACTGCGAATGTGTAGCCAAGAAGACTTCACGCGCGATTCGCACCGCACTTCACGCCCGCGAATTGCGCGTGAATGCAATTGCACCCAATTGGAATTGCATTAGGGTTTGTTATAGTTTGTTAGGAAAATCCATGTAGGAATTCCTCTATCTTTGAATGTGGTCTGGACGACGGTAGTCTCGATCATATCTTCTTTGAATGCTCCAACTTACTTACGTACGACTTGCTTCCCGGCTTTATTCCACGTCCCATCAACTTTCAAACCTTATTCCGTTATACCTTTAGGTACCTTTTTATTAACTGTGAACAGTGTGACTTTATAACTAATATAGTACCTATTCGTTTGTAAGTACCTAATTGACATTTCATCCACAGGTCTTCAGCAACAGATCAGTGCTCCCTACCCAACCCCTACCCCATTTTATTTAAGGTTTCTTACTTTGTAACTTTTTCCACCTTGCTGTTTTCACTTACCTGTTGACTCTAAGCATACTCTAAGCAGAATCTACATATAACAACAGTAGAGAGAATATAATAGAGTGGGCATTGGACTAGTACCAGATGGGAAGACAGAGATGCTTGTATTAACACAATTACGTAGGTACGTATAAACGAGATGCACTTACTTTTACCTGTCCCTCTCCCGCATATACGTTTGTCACAAAATATTGTGGCAGACAATACTGACGGCGGAATGAGAGTTGAATGAGTTTTTCGCTGTGTTCGGATTTTTTTCGCAAGTTATACCTAAGGTGGAAGTTTACGTTTCGTGCGATGAAAAACAGTTTCGATGGTCAACTGTAGTATTTTTGGCTGTAAAAGCCGGAGTGAGCGGGAATATGAGTGTCCAGGCCGGACAATAAAATTCAAGAAATCTTCTTAAACGTGTATTGACTTATTTACATGCTTTAAACAAGTTGATTTTAATAAATGTCGGGCTCTAAAGGGACGTGAGCCTCATGTGAGTAGTGGTGGCAGACTGGCGTGACGCGCCGCCCGCGCAGGTTCGATGCCTAGCGAATGTCTTCACCCCTCCGTCAGTTGTTGACGCGCGTACAATGAGAACATAACCTTTCATTCGTAAGTGGATACATTATACGGGTCCGTAACATAATATCGAAAATCAAATTACCACTCCATACCTTCCTGTGGAAGTCGTAAGAGACGACTAAGGGATTAAAGGCTTGTAGTATTTTTAGGCGATGGGCTTGCAACCTGTCACTAATATACACATGATATACATCTTAGCCTGTATGTGCAAAATGTGGTTACAGAATTAACAACTGGCTGTTAAAGTTGTTGGTAATTCTGTAGCTCTGCCTACCCCACTCTGGGATGAAGGCGTGACGGTATGTATGTATGTAAATTTCACAAGTACGAAATTCCTAACACAAATCTTCGAATATCAAAATAATGAATATATGAAATTCCTAAAGATGCATGTCCTAATGCACTTTTAATCGAATGATCTGATTTTCGAAAATAAATATTCTTTTGTACAAAATGCCTAGTGACAAAACTTGAAACTCAATATTTCTAGTACTCAAAATCGCTACGTACAAAAAGCTTAGTGACAATTCTTCGAAAATCAATACATTTAATGCTAAAAACTCCACCCCTAATGAGCGTAGCATACCTTCGAAAATTAAAATGTCGTTCGAAATTTTGCACTTTATACATTTAAAACTTAGGTCATTTAGGAGTAGGTAAAATGTCGTTAGTTTTTGTACTTTAGACATTTTAAAACAGGCTTAATTAGCATATACATAGGACATGCATCTTTAGGAATTTCGTACATTATACATTTTGATATTCGAAGTTCTGTTTTTACTTATGAAGAATTTAGAACTATTTACAATTTACAATTTTTTCAAAGTTGGTCTAAGTCTAAATATAAGTATATGGACCTGATTAGTAACGGGGGCAGAAACTGTTGTGGCAAATGTAATAAATTAATGACAAATCTGTGCATCGCTTGTTGCCAAAGTAATAGAGAACCGGAACATTTACATTTTATCGAACTTGGTGGTCTGCGATGTTATGTTTCAGGAAATATTATTAAAACCCTATGTTCAATGCCAACAGCTCCATGGCGGGAAAGCTAGATAGACCTATTGTGTTTAAAACCACCCCCTTAATGGTGCCACCTAAATTAGTTCTTTTAACAGATTTAACATTTGGAAGTATATCTTTAATAGAAAACTTTGGGACTACTTCACAGTGAATATGATCTTCGTAATGAATGCGGCAAGAATAACTTTGTCTATGTAAAATCATCAGCGCTGCAGTGCGATTGATCATTTTTGGATTTCCACCATCAAAAACAATTCTGTAGTTGAGAAGAGAGACGTCACATGGAAATCCCGCTTGTATCAATGGGAGATAAGTATAGTGGCAGTTTTGCGTCTGGTTTTTATCAATAATAAAAATATCTAACAGATAATTCAAATTGTTAGAAAGTAAATGTGCACTGGAACTGGGTAACTCTAAATTATCTGACAACGGTTCAAAATGGTTTGACTTCTCTTTAAAGTTTTCTAATAGAAGGTAGTGCCGGTGCGTTGTGGAGCCGCTGTCGGCGAGCCCCTGGCCGGAGCCACGGTTGTCATCGCGCAGCACGCGCCGGTCGAGCACGGCCAGCAGCTGGCCCTCCTGCAGCGCCGTCACGCCCTGCGCGTGGTCCGTCAGCAACGTCAGCCGGCGGCGGCGGTCTTGGATATAGCTCATCGTTGTCATAGGGTACATGTTTGATTCAACACGCCTGCTTATATTAAGAAGCCGAGGCGTGAATTGAAAGCCGTTGTTGTCAGTGTAAATTTCTGGTGGATTTCCGTTTGCGATATCGGTTTGTACGGACAAAAATAATTCCAAGTCTCTGTTCTTTGGAGAAATGCCATAATCAACCTTGCTTTCGATATAAATGGCGTTGGATAACGGGTTTTTGAACAGATTACATATTTTGACTGTGTGTTGCAAAAGCCTTCCATAAACCGATGTTAATTCTGTTGTAATTTGACCAGAGATGATTATAATTGTTTTAGATTTATTGCTTACTCTATAAGGCATTAGCATATCGTGAAGGGGTTTTGATATATTGGTATTAAATAAAAACATTCCAGAGTTGATCGTAGAACTTTTGAAAGCTCCATAATCGATAATGACTGATTTTTCGATATTGGTGTCTTTTTCAACTACAGCTTTTAGGAACCCAGACGTTTCGTCAAAAATAAGCCGATGTTTATAGCTTTCTAATTGAATATCTCCAGTTTTAACAGATTGTACGTGAAAAGGAAATACTGATCCGTTATTCGTGACATCGTCTATAACGCATGATATGCAATAAAGAGCTGCAATACTATGCACGGCAGTATAGGTCGCTTTTATTTTGAAGAGCTCTAATGTCAATTGAGGGACAGCAACAGCAAATGTTATCTTAAAAAATCTTCGAGATATTACTATAACGTTATCTGAATTATATTTCCACACTGGGTTCACCTGGATCAGGACGTCTCTTCTATTGTGGTCAACAATTCTGATATTGGGTGTTCTTGTGAAAAGTTCTACTATTTCTGGCCTTTCTTGATTTAAAGAATTGAACACGAGAACTTGATCGCCTGGAATTACAGTTTTAAACGTTGATATGAATTCACCTTCTCTGTACACATACTTATGTAGGTAAGGCGTTACGTGTTTGGCATTTGAAGTGAGTAAGCTGATTGTGATCTCCTGTATGTGCCAGCAATCTTTGACCGTTGTTAAAACCTTACGATGTACGTATTGGAGCGCGTAAGCAGTCAAGGTACCACTTATCACATTTCGATCCAGTAATCGTGCTACAGATTCTCGACATTTGATTAAGAGCTCAAATATATTGGACATTTTATATCCTCGAAATAAACTTCGACTTACAGCAAAAGTAAATAAAATTTCTGTAGATCTCAAAGTTGACTCTAGTCGTCTTAGCAAAATTTTAAGGATAGGCCTTGATGTGAAAAATCCTGTCCAATACGCAGGACTCCCATTGTCTATGTCGGCGAAGTTCAGGAAGTCGCCGCGCAAAGTTGGACAAGGTCCCGTCCTTTGGACAAGTGCTTTGAAAAAATCTGATGGCGTACCAAATTCTACTGTAGCTTTGTATATTTCACGGTGAAGGTTGACATATTCCGCGATTTTTAAATAATTATTATACTGATAATCGAATTCTGGTTGAAATTCAAAGCGATGCGGGCCGCCAATTGGTGCAATTATAATGTTGTGCGTTGAGATGGTTCCTGTTTTAGAATACTGTTCTAAGAGCAATTCGGACTTCTCTTTAACGTTGTACGGGTTTACATCCAAATTTTTGTTCGATTTTGAGAAGTTGAAATCTGTAGTGCACATCTTTTTGTTCGGTCCACAAGCTTTAAATCCGTCGGAATTAAATTGTAAGTAATGGGAGATTACTGAATGTTTAGGATAACCAAAGAAGCCCATCGCCTCTGAGAATTCGTTCAAGTTTGAAGAAGTCGGTTCTCTATCAACCCAATTCTGAAGCCATATGAACTCACTGATTTGGTTCTCAGCAAGATAATGTTCCCAAGAGTAATGGATATTCGTGAAGACTAAACGTGTTATTTCTAATGTAGAAAGCAAATAGGTCATTGTAGGGCCGTGGGTGACGGTGTTAGTCAGCCAGGCTACTTTAGGCGAATAGTTCAGGTGATTGTAGAGCCACTGATGACCTGAAAAAAATACCAAATATCTTACATTACTGTCAAGTAAATAACGTTAGTAAATAACACGCTCACACACTCACAAACTTTCGCATTTTTAATATTAGTGTGATAGTAGGATAGTAGGATAGTGGGATAGTAGGATAGTAGGATAGTAGGATAGTAGGATAGTAGGATAGTAGGATAGTAGGATAGTAGGATAGTAGGATAGTAGGTAGTAGGAAGTAGGATAGTACTCCTCGTATTAGTAGGATTAGTGGATAATGCCTTCTGAACGAGTCTTAGGCCCGTATTAACCTTTCGTATGCGTAGTAGCAGATCTGCTCCATATACGCAAACTGCTAGAGAGCAGATCTGCACCAAATGCTTTGCGTGCCTCCCGAATTTAATTTGAACCTTGTTGTGAAGCTTTCTAAGGGTTAAAGTTTATTGTAGGTTAGCGAATAAAGTAATCAAATTTACTAAAAATTGCTCCTTACATAAAAATATTCAGTATGGTCGCTATTTTTGTTGGTTTGATGTCACGTGACTGGTCACGTGACCGCGTTGCCGCACTGAGCCGCCAACAAATTTTCTGCCTACCGCATACGAAAGGTTAATAAATTAATCTCAACTCTAATGCTCGTCTCGAGATGTGTCAAAAATGACAGTGTTTATTTATTTATTTATTTATTTTATTGAAAGGTACACTTACAGCAAGTACAGAAAGCATTCACATCATAGTAACAGGTTAAGGTATTATGTCTAGTGTACACACAACAACACACCTAACTAACCATTAAAGACGGAGCAGAGAGAAAAAGAAAGAGATGTATATAATGTGTATTATGTCAACAACATTCGATTCTAGTGCGACTCTCTTTCACGCAATATTTCAGATTTCTGAAGTGTATAGCTAGATGTGTTGCTGTGCGACACCTCCTAAGTATACTGGTGCAAGTGACCTTTTTGCGATTTTCGTTTTTTTTTGCATTTTTATGCCTATAATACTTAAATTTACCTCCCACAAAAATTTCATGCGGAAATTCCTGCTACTTTCTGAAATAAAGTGACGTATACAAATGCAGTAACACTTTTTTGTAAATCGGTAGGTTGTAAACTGAGTCAAGTCGCTTGCACCACAGTACGCGGGACCGATTCCGTGGAGGGGCTGAGTGTGAGCGGTACAACTGACAGTTGGCTCAGTATGCTCGTAAACCATTAATGCTAGCAGACGTTGGCTCAGTATACTCGCTTCTGTGTCGACGCGATATACGTTAATAAACGTGTTAGAATCATAATTGGGGTACGCCCATTTTAACAATGTATGAAAATTTTAAAACCATTTCGAGGAATAGGTTCCTCAAACTAATCTCTGCCATTAAATTGAAAATACATGTTACAGTGAATTAATTATATAGTTATAAAGAAATGACCTTCATTTGACCCCTAAATGCGGTCCGAATGGCGCTATATCAACCTTTTTGTGGTTTTATATGAAACATAAAACCTATCCAATGTTTAACTTAGGTACCTACTTTTTTTTCTTTTTTATCAATGGCGGTCCACCGCGGTATTCTGCAGTGATTTTGCCAGTGTCAAGTGAGTTGAGTAAACAGTAAACAGAATAAATCAAAAGTAAAAGCCGGACATCTTCCCTCCCGATGGTTACCGGCAGATTCCAATATTTTACCTCATTACTACAATTTAGATACCTAGCTGACACCTACGTTCGAAGACAGCTGTTGTCATAAAAAAAATGTTTTTTTACAAATTGACTATTAATTCTTATGATTAAATTAGTACTTATATTATTAAAGCCATTTCTCTTTTAAGTTGTGTGTGATAAATGTAATTAATTTATGTGATGAGTTTTTCCAAGAGGTTCAATACGACGGCATCGGCACCAACATTTATTATAGAAACGAATGATTAGAGGTATGGAATCTCTTATCCATATTCTTTTTCTACTCTCGTACCGTACCGCTAATATTGATCCCATCAAAAACATACATGTGAAAATGCAAGCCAAGTTCAATGTTAAGAATATGCAATGCGTGTTTATCGACTTCACTGACAAAAAAAATGAGATCTAGATGGGTGCCAAGTTCCGTAGATAATCCTGATATTTATTTATTAAGAACATACCTACAACATTCTAAAATAAATTAAAAACACAATTTCTTATTTTTTCTGCTACAACAATATTTATTGCTATTAAGTATAACTTCTTATATTTCAACACCCAAATTATTTACACAAAGCAAATAACTTAGGATAAACTGAAGCTCAAAATCTGACTTGGCTAGTTTTTTACCAGCAAGTCAATTATTTCGAAGAGTAAAATATGACCATACAATATAAAAATACAGTAACTTGCGTATAACAAATATGAAAACTAGCCAAGTCAGATTTTAAGCTTCAGTTTATCCTAAGTTATTTGCTTTGTGTAAATAATTTGGGTGTTGAAATATAAGAAGTTATACTTAATAGCAAATATTGTTGTAGCAGAAAAAATAAGAAATTGTGTTTTTAATTTATTTTAGAATGTTGTAGGTATGTTCTTAATAAATAAATATCAGGATTATCTACGGAACTTGGCACCCATCTAGATCTCATTTTTTTTGTCAGTGAAGTCGATAAACACGCATTGCATATTCTTAACATTGAACTTGGCTTGCATTTTCACATGTATGTTTTTGATGGGATATCATTTATTTTTGTCAAATAAGTTGGCATGCGTTTCAATAAACAAACATTAATTACTGAGTAGTTCCGGTGAATCTGTGATCTTCATTCATCATCATCAGTTTTACTTCACCAAATAGTGCTTTTCAAAAGCATATATGCACGAGTTAATATATGTATGCTATATACTCGTATATATATATACAAAATACCCAAATCGATATAGCTATACCCAAATTATTTGAAGAGTTCCCTCAATTTCTCCAGGACCCCATCATCAGATTCTGACCTGGTGACATTGGGACCAATCAGACAGTGTGCCCTTTCAAACAAAAAAAGAATTTTTCAAATCGGTTAATAAATGACGGAGTTCTGAGGTAACTAGCATAAATAATAAAATAAAATAATAATAATAATAAAACTTATAAAATCACTGTTTTCTGATTTTTTTATTTGTATACGCATAATTACCCATCTGTATGCCAAATTTCAACCTTCTAGGTCACCTGGAAGTGGGTTAGGTTTTTGATGATTAGTCAGTCAGTCAGTCAGTCAGTGGTAAAAAAGCCGATTTTTAGACGTTTATATCTCAATAACCGTTTCACTTTTATTTATGAAATTTAGGGTTCTAGTTGATCTAAAGGGTTTTAATACATATACCAAATTTCATGTTTTTATGTTAAGTAGATTTGGAGTTATTGAGGGGTCAAAAGTGGCTCCAAACGGTTCGTGTAAATAACACACGGCTGCGCTCGCCAGTTCCTTTTTCTTGAACTTGTCTGGACACGCTGCCGCGTGTCTAGATATCGTTAATGGTATCAGAATACCACCAATAGCGTAACTGAAGCGGAAAAACAATTCTATTATGAGCGTTGCTAATGCTATGGTTATAATAGTTCTATAATAACTAATGATGAATAATAATTAATGACCGGTTTTTTTTGGGGGTTTTCTACAGATGAAACCTAGCTAGATCGAATTATTGCTCCCGAAACCCCCTGCATACAATATTTCATGAAAATCTTTGGAGCCGTTTCCGAGATTAAGGTTATATTATATACTTATACAATAATTGCTCGTTATAAAGTATTGTAGATGTGATTGTGTTCAGTAAATCTGCTCTAGAAAGAAGTTATGCAGGAAACGCTGTATTTATTTGAATTTAGGTAATAAGCAATGGCAGAATACTAATAATTCTCTGAAACTATTAATAAATTGTGTTGCGATTGTTTCTTTACATAATGTTTGAATAGACGTGTTTTAAAAAGAAAACACAAATAATTTAAAAAAAACGTCTTTCTAAATAACTCCGCCATTTTTGCACAGTAAGCAAATGAGGTTAATTTTATGAAATAATTTATTTTAAACCACAAAAACACTCTTAATCATGAAAAGCTTCAAATGAAATCCTTATAAAAGGCTATACTATCGAGTAAAAATGTAAAAGCAGACAGTTATCTTTCTGGTGTATCCCAATTATGAAAATGAATAAAGACTGAATCTTGTAAGATACTAAGTAAGAAGTAATCTCAAATAAGATTGCTTTAAAAACAATATCTTATTATTTGGGTTAGTAAAGGTGTTCGAATGATAAATAGCAAAATGATTAAAAACGTTACTTTATGGTAATTCAATTAAGTTTCTAAATTTCCATTACTACTAATTAATTGAAGAAGTAAAAGCGTTTGTTATGAAAGTTTCCATTAGGAACATAAAATAATTATGGCTGTTATAAAAATGTAAGTAAGTTTTTACCAAAATAACACCGTTATTTGGCAAGTTACTATCTTTTGATTTTAAGAACACGGGTTTAGTCATATTTTTAAAAGTGAACCCTTATTATTTTAATATAAAGAACATGACAATATTACAAAAGTGTACTGGTTTAAGTGACATGACTTTTATTGTATACTGGTACTAGTGATTATTATGCCCAAATAATAATAATAAGGGGTAACAGAGCAAAGCAATATCTTTATTTATAAATGATATCACCCATAATCACTTAATTATCTATAAAAATAATAAATAGAAGCTGAATTGTAATGATAGCCACAAACAGTGTATACTGGATCAAGTGGTAGTTAGCTCAGTATACTATAAATTGAAACACATGTAATACGCGTATACTAGTTTATCTGCGCTTTTCTCAAAAACCGCTATAGTTTTTAAAATTCTAAATATGTAGAAGAAAACGTTGTACTTTAATTAAAATAAATCTAAAATTTCATTACATTATGTTTAAAGGATGCATATATTTACCTTTGCACAGCTCTCCTGTGAAATCGTGATTTTGCACTTGCATCAGTGTACTTAGGAGGTGTCGGTGTGTACAAGCCAATTACAAGTATACACAACATTTCCAGATAACTTAGCGGACTAAATAGAAACAATAGGTTACACTAAACATCAGTTCGTAATAAACAGGCCAAGATTTTAGTTTTAAATTTGTTACGCGAATCAAAAAATAATTCGAGATCAGGCAGAGTTGCACTCATGCCATTGAATGCATCACAAACACGAGGCACGAGGTTCTATAGTTTGACGTTTACTTTGACGTATCTTGTGACGCGCATCTGTGCCAAGATGAGTTTATTAGTAGAAGCCTTAGTCCGCTTAGATTTCAATTATAGTTATTCACTCGGGAACTTTAATTTTTTTCGGGATGATAAGTAGCCTATTAGTGCTGTCATTGAAGCATTATTGGTCCGATTTTTTTTACTGTGAACCGAATTGCATACAATTTTGGAATTAGGCTCATCTTACCCTTAACTTCAAAAGTGAAAATTATTTGAACTCCGCAACCACCCTGGTTGCCACCACTTCTCGGGGGTGTTTGTTTTTTTCTTCAAAATAACCTCGGATATCGATAGGCCTAATTTTAAGCAAAAAATCATCTATAAGGTTTTTCGAAAAATCCAATACTTTTCAAGTTATTGGCAATTGAAAATTTGCAATTTTTTCACGTTTTTCATCGGTTTTTTGCAAATATCTCCAAAAATATACGTTTTATCGAAAAATTTTTTAGAAACAAAATTGTAGCAGGTAAAAAAATGAACAATTTGGTTTTTTATAAAGTATTCTAAGTGCAATATTAAGCTAGATATTAAAGATCAAAGCCGTTTTTATATTGTCTGAAATTTAATCGATATGGTCAATGCCATCTAGCGGCGAGCAGATGCATTTTATGCATTCTAATAAAAAAGGGTTTTGTAGTAATAATAATAATAATAATAATATCAGGGGACTATGTCACACCAATTGACCTAGTCCCAAACTAAGCTCTAGGCTTGTACTATGGGTACTAGACAACGATATAAATACTTATATAGAGAAATATATACTTAAATACATAGAAAACATCCATGACTCAGAAACAAATATTTGCGCTCATCACACAAATATCTGCCCTTACCGGGATTTGAACCCAGGACCTCTAGCTTCATAGGCAGGGTCACTACCAACTAGGCTATCGCGTCGTCAAATAAGCTTTAAAATGAGCACTATCAAAAGTCTTTTGCACGTAAAATAAGTGAGCTGTATTGCAAATAAGAGGAGCATCTAATGTTTATCCTTAAAAATGAATAGGTTTCATAAGTGCCATTTCCACAAAAATTAAAATTAATCGTATTCCGCCTAGAATTAACTTTACTATGAAGAGTTTGATAGATTGTATCAGTTTGGCTGCTTCAGGACACATATTTTTCAAAAAAGTCACGATTAATAAAAATCAAAAAATTTCAAATTCTTAAAACACCCACCTTTTTTTCATAATATCTCAAAAATGACGACAGATACGTATAAAAGTGTAGGAATAAAAAATTTAGGTATTTTTCTGAAAAACAATTTGGTTTTTTTGTTTTTTCTGTTAAACAAAAAATGACGGGTATATGATTGTTTAAAGAGCGCGTGGCAGCGCAATCACAGCCTCTCTTAAGCCCTTTAACCCTTCACCGTTTTAGAAAAAGGTTTTTTACTATGTATTGCAATGAAGGGTGTTGTAGCTCTCTTAATTACCTTTACAATGGTTTTTTATAAATTGTGATAGCATGAAAATTGAAGGAGTTATGGTCCAAAAACTTATGTTACTAACGTATATACGTAAAATGGTAGCAGTAATCATATATATTTACTGTTTTAATTTAGGGGTAGTTTTAAGGGTAGAAAAGCTTAAGAATATGATAATCATTTTCGAGAGTGTGGAATAATATTTAAATCCTTTTCATTTTATAAAAAAAAAAAACAATTTTTTATCAAGGGGTAGGGGAGATGTGTACATAATGATCCCCCTAAGGGAAAATCTTTACTGTGGTCAGAGGTTAAGACATAATCGCAAGATTTAAATTGTAAAGGATAGTGAATTTATATATCTAGGGAACAGCATACTTATTTTTTATGATTTGTATGTGTTTTTTTAATTATTTCTTGTTTTCTAAAAGTTTACTAAGGGATCATTTTAAACACATGCATGTATAAAATGATCCCTGGGGTAGGGTTAAAATGATCCCAGGGATCATTTTGTACTTAAATAATGTTCAACTCGCGGCATGACCTGGAAATAGGTAAGTTTCTTTAAAAATTGTGTTCGCATTGTTGTGTTCCGGTTTGGGGATAAGAGAGCCGGTGAAATGACTAGCATAGAGGCATTCCATCTTAGTCCTCAGGGTTGGCAACGCATTTGCAGTCTTAAGATTGCATTGCATTCTTGTGAATGCGAATGTCTACCTATGGGTCACAGTTTCAACTTACCATCAGGTGGCCTGTGTGCTCGTTTGTCTACTCTATGCCATAAAAAAATAAAAATAAAAAAAACTTTTTTTGGGTTAGATTTTGGTGCCAACCATACTTTTTTTCATTCAGACAGCATCTGCTTATCAGAACGAAACCAACGAACCCCAACTCAGCGGGTAGATAGGTATTAAGTACAGCCAAGATCACGTCATCACCTTCCGACTCCATCATCAGATCAGCTCGATAGTACCATAATATTGCATTGTCATTAGGTTTACACATGTATTTCAAATTTCAGCTCATTCCATCGACGGCAACTGGTTTAGAATTAACTTTGAAAATTTGACCCAAACAAATAATAAAAGCAAGTTAAATAAAAATACTATGGGGTAATATGATCCCGGATCATTTTAGACACACGAAGAGGGATCATTTCACCTCAAACACAAATTTTCAAGACATCGATCAAAATATAACCTTCAAATGCAACATGCGGTATTCAAACATTGCTTAAAATATAGCTGAACATCAACCAAATACGCCAATAAAACAACATTTCAATGAAACTCAACATGCAGAAAGTAATGAAACTTTGAAAATAGGCTTACCATAGATTAGGACCACTTTTATCAATATTTTTCTAATAAAATCACGCAAAGTGCTCTCACCGCCATGACACTTGGAGAGGCAACTGGCGGGGTCGCAGGGACGACGTTTATTCATTATTTGAATAGATGTCGCTAGTGGTTACTCGGAAACGATGGGGAATCATTTTACCTCGAGGGATCATCTTGTACACATCTCCCTACTTTTCAAGGGTTGAAAGGGGGTTAAAAATTTGATAATTATTATAGAGAATATAAAATATTACTTACTCTATACTTAAATCTTTTTATGTCATACCAAAGTATTTTTTTGTGATTTTTTCAACTTAGGGGTTGTTTGCAAGGGTTGTAAGATTTTCAAGGGGTTGAAATAGTTATTTGTTCAACAAGAGAGCAAAGTTGGTTTTTGCTGCGAGTGATGATTTTGAATCCCGAGTAAGCGAAGGATTCTATTATTGAATCACGAGCGTAGCGAGTGATTCTAGGTTAGAATCCTGAGCGTAGCGAGGGATTCAAAGATACGAGACGTAAAAAACTTTGGTCTCGTGTGAGACATACAACTTTTCACCTCAGCAGCGAGAACAACACAGCGTGAAGCTGGTAGGGCCAACGCAGGTCTTCCGTTGTGACCATTTGGTGAATACACGACTAAATAACGACACGATCGCATATGCAACAATCACAAGCATTTTTGCAAAATACTAATAAAATAAAAAGTGGAAAAAATAAACATGAAACAGATAAAACCTGTCACTCAACTTGATAATGCCGTAGTGCAAACACAACTTTATACAGCTTTATGTAGTCTGTGGCTTTAAAAAAATCCTAACTAGGCCTTGTCTATGGCTATTGGCTATGGCGGACAAATTAACAAAAATTACATCGTCATTTACATTAAATAGCTGTCTTCGTCACTGGACTCGCTCATATTTATTTATTATTACTTTTATTATATCCAACTATTATCGAAATTAGATAACGTAGCGTAACAGAAAAGTACCAAAAGCTTTTTTTTTAAGTACAATAATCCCGCTATTTTTGAAATGCGTTCTGAAACTGCCCCCGCGGTTTATGTCACGAAATTAAAGATTGTTAAAACGATAACAAAATTATGTAGATAGGTATAGGTACATGATAAACTTCTTATTTTTCATTAATTTTGTCTTCAAAACATTAAATAAAAAAAATGATTGTACTTACTGTATAAAATAGTTATAAATGTTATAATAAACACATTTCAAACTTTAACAGATAGTTTTATTTGCAATTTTACGGTTATGTGTGCATCCGAACGTGCGTTTCTTTTTGGGCCTACTATGTGTGGAATTTGAAAATCGAACTTCGAATCAAGTTGTTTCTATCTCTCGCTTTTTTCCTATCGAAGTGAAAGTGACAGAACAAAGTGAAGTTCTATTTTTTCGAATGTTGTGAGTAGCCCCAGCACTGCTCATGGCATTAAAAAATAATAATTAAAAAGCTACTTTGCCTCTCGCTCGCAGCAAAATTAAATTTTGCTCACTGTTTTTAAGCAGCAAAACTTGCTTGTTTGAGCTGCTGAGGTGAAAATGATTTTAATATGAGGTAATTGTGTTAGAAAACACTTTACAATTTCACCACTTACTATTAGACATGTTTTCTAGCGATAAAATGGCTCAATGTAATTTTTTCCATTAAGGGGTTGTTTACACCCCTTAAAAATAATAGGCGGAGTTCAGATCATTTTCACTTTTGAAGTTAAGGGTAAGATGAGCCTAATTCCAAAATTTCATGCAAATCGGTTCACAGTAAAAAAATTCGGAGGTAAGACCGTACTTTTCGCTTCAATGACTGCACTATATGTGTTAATTCAGGGTATACTATCTCCATTCCAAATTTTATTCAAATCCGTCCAGCCGATGTAGCGTGAAGAAGTAACAAAAACACACACATACACACACAAACTTTTTTATAATATTAGTAGGATAGGATGTGTATCTGAACTTTTATTGTTTGTTTCTTTTTGGGCCTACTATACTTCAGTTTTTTTAGAATTAGAAACCACAATAACATTATATTACGTCTGTTCAACTATTTATTACCTAGCAATAGTACAGTACAATAGCCGCAAAACAAAATTGTTTTAATGTCACTTTATTTGCGTGTCATCAATTGTTACTCCAGTAGGTACAAATTGTAAAGAGATTACAGTTCACGTGCCGCAATATAATGTTGTCGTGGTTTCTAATTCTAAAAAAACTGAAGTATAGGTGTGGAATTTGAAAATTGAACTTAGAATCAACTTGTTTCTATCTCTCAGGGTTCCGTAGTCAAACTAGGAACCCGTATAGTTTCGCCATGTTGTTCTTCCGTCCGTCCATCCACAACCTAGCTCAGAGACTCTTAGTACTAGAAAGCTGTAATTTGGCATGAATATACATATTAGCAAGGATCGGAAAAACGCCCGTCATTTAGCGATGTTACGTGTCGAATTTATTCCAACTCGGATAACTCGAGTTGACTCGGCCGCTAACTCGAATCGCAACTCGAGTTGACTCGGCTCGCATCAACCGGATGGGATCCACTTCGCGGCAGCAGCCAAACGGATCGGCTAGTCGAGTTTTGGTTTCGAGTTGGCGAAGTTGGTCGCGTGCACTCGCACTCGCATAACTCGCATCACTCGCATTCGTTATCCGCTCACTTGCCCGACCTTATCAATTCTAGCTAGAGAGTTAGGTATGCGAGTTGATTCGATTTGCGAATGAACTCGATTCGAATCAACTCTTTTAGACTCTGATTCGAGTTATTCGAATCAGATAACTCGACTCGCCCATCGCTACCGTCATTTTGTTAACATAACCCTGTTCCATACAGCAGAGACTTCCTTATGATGTTAATAAAAAATATTATTATTTTTTATAGATTTATTAAGTATATCATCATTTATATGTATTCAGCGATAATTTATTAATGAACGACACCGGAAAGGTTATGGCAAAAAACACTTTCGCCAATCAAAAAGAAAGACGATTTTTTTTTCAAAATTTCCACTTGCTCCATAACAACTTGAATTTTAGGACCCATTTACGAGTCGAAAATCAAATGATTCGATGAATCGATGTTCAGAGTGTACAGACATCAGAGGGGCATATTTAATTTTTAATCGTTGACATTGGTATACTGTTTGTGTGTATGTTTGAGTTGTCTCATAACCATTCATTAAATTAAAATTAAAATTATAATTATAATATTTGTTGTACGGAACAGGGTTATGTTTTCAAAATGACAGGCGTTTTTCCGATCCTTGCATACACGTCACGCCAACAAAGTGGTAAAATAAAATCATTTTTTTTTACGATATCTCCCCTACACACACACGTGACGTGGGGATTTTTTTTTTTCGTCCACCCCATAGTGTGGCTGTGGGAAGTCGTTGGATAGGTCTGTCTAAAATATTGCGGGTTTTTCGGATCAATTTCTCGATTAAGGGATCCATTTATGACATACTCAGCTTAATATATAAAGCGCTAATTTTTGGTAGACTTAAGTGTCCCCCCCCCTACAGCCAAAACTACAAATACTAAAAATCTGAAAAATATCTTCAATGAAAGCGCATGTGTTTACCTATTAAAAATCATCTAAGACAATAAGATTAAATAGAAAATTAATTCATACTTACTTGTTGTTTTTCGTGTTTGTCGTAACGGTTTCGGAACCCTACACTGAGCATGGTCCGACATGCTCTTGCCCGTTTTTTTTACTTTAAATTAAAAAGTTACTTTGTCTCACGCTCGCAACAAAACCGAATTTTCCTTACTTAGTACGGGCGGTTACGACCATAAGTCAAAATTTTGATATCGAATGAATTCACTTGGCGCAGACGTAGGTATATTAAGACAAACTGAGCTGATTTAACCCGATAGTCATCAGCCACCCCCTGGGGGTAGGGAGGGGGGTATTCAAAGTTACACGCCGCCGCGCTTCGAATAAAAAATTATATCGTCTTCAGTTTACCTATCACCTCGAGTGTGGTGTTATTTTCGGGTAAACCATAGATGTGGCATTCATTTTTGATATAATAATTACACTCCTACATATAAAATCAAGACACATAAAGAAGTTTCACAACATCAGCTTATCTTTTTTTTTCAAAACACCATATTTTATAATGTATGTACAACATTATATTATTAAAAAATACACTTGAAAAGCCCAATTTAAGCAGATTTAAAAACATAGTTTTAATTTATATCATTTATTTGAGATGTATATACATATAAATATAGGTACCCCGCGCGGCAGCACGAATTAAGACTGCGGGCGGCACTAACTCAGACAAGAACTATTAATATCACAGATTTCATATTATTTTCGTATTTGAACAAATTAAACTTAATGTGAATTCATAATACGGAGTTATTTTACGACCAACACCTAAAGAATATTCCGCCTAGGGATGCCCAGCAGCATCTCCTAAGAGCTGGTTACCGGGGTGTGCACGTATGGGGCCAAGCGATGGTGCCGATTCTTCTTCCCAGTCCGGCGGATTGGGAATGGGAAATACAATCGAATCACAATTTTGACTACTGCTCCCGTTGGTGCTACAGCTGGTCGGGAAGTAACTCGGTTCAAGTGCAAGTCTCAGTGCTGTGCTCGGTGCAACTGTCGAAATAATACCAAATTATTTCTTAATTTTTTTCTTATCAAATTCTTTCTTTATTCTAATTATGCCACTGTGGTGGAATAATACATTTTGATATTAGTGCGGAAAGTAAGTATGTCATTTCAAACGAGTCCCGAGGTGTCTTGGCCCGAGCTGAAAGCGAGGGCCAAGACTCGGGACGAGTGAAAATGACAGCTCCGCACGTATACCAAACGACGTTTTTTAATACATCTGCGAAAAAATTATTTCACAATCGTCTAAATCGCTCATTTTTTCACAACAATATTTAATCGTTAGCTAAAAAGGCGGGTTTTTGTTTTACTTTTAATTGACAGACTTTTTTCATAATGGCAATGGTTGTGACCATTCAGCCAAATCAAAAAAAAAAGGAACATAGTAATTTAATTATATACCTATATTATTTAAAAATCAAGAAGCACAAATACTCTATTTTAGCCAGTGGTAACGCATAAAGGTAGATTCACATTACACCGTGCTGGGCTGGGCCCGGCTTCGGCATGGTGTAACGTGAATCCACCTTAATACTCAACTATCCGATCATTCGTAATACTAATTCAGATTCAGCCATCTTGATGAGAGCTGTTTTTTTTATATTACGTAGATAATTTGTGTGTGTATGTATGTATTTATGTATTTATGTAAATTTAATATTTACAATTATATTTACCTATATTAATTTATAGTTTCAATGCTAAATGACGTAATCAAAAAGTGATTGAACATACAAACTCTTTGGTTGAATGTATAGGTTGGAAGAGTAGAGAAATGAAAAAAGTTGGAAAAGTAAAAAGCACTAGTGCGGAATATCGAACTTTCCGCACGATATACGGCTACGGAATGTACCCATTTTTGAGCAACTGTATTAAAAAAATTAATAATGGCATAAACACAGTAATTCATACATACATACCTTCACGCCTGTAATTCCAGAGTGGGGTAGGCAAAGCGACAAATTTAAAAAAAAGTTGATAATTCTGTAACCACATTTTGCACAAATAGGCTAAAGTGTTTACCAGCGTATTAGTGACAGGTTGCAAGCCCTTCGCCTAACAGTACCTACGAGCCTATTTCCTTAGTCGCCTCTTACGACATCCACGGGATGACTACTTATTCTAACCCGGCAACCACACGGGAATACGTAGTAATATCTATTAGGGCCACTTGCACGAAAAAATTAACCCTGGGTTAAGACAAACTCGAGTTAAAATGACAGTTCTCGTATGAATCTGACGTCTACTAACTCGAGTTAGGCCCACTTGCGTGGACCAGAGTTAGCGTCTTAACCCGAGGTTAGGCGGCAAACCACGTACAAAAGTAGACGCTTAACTCTGGGTTAAGGGCTAACTCTCGTCCGCGCAAGTCCGCCGTGTATAAAAATACTTACGCCCACTTGCGCGGACCAGAGTTAGCCCTTAACCCAGAGTTAAGCGTCTACTTTTGTACGTGGTTTGCCGCCTAACCTCGGGTTAAGACGCTAACTCTGGTCCGCGCAAGTGGGCCTTAATGTGACCAATAGTTTACATTTCTAAGATATATTTTTATGCTTAAGGTCCTAAGCATAAAAATATATCTTAGAAATGTAAACTATGGTTCATATTTTTTAGACTATGTGGTCGGTAGACTAGTCGGCCTGAGATCTAATATTTGACGTTCACGTCGTCTTTTTGTGATTTGATCATTTTGAGATAAAGTTTGTCTGTTTTGATTTGAGGACCGATATTTTCAGATACTTTCATTTATCAATTATCATACAACGTCTCAGTGTAAAGGGACTATAGGGATTCAGAATTTTGTAATTTAACTACTTAAGTACTTGAACTTTATTTCTAATAACAATCAGTTAAAAAAACCAATTTAATAAAAGTTAAAGATAATTTGTTCTTCTGCAGCTGACTTAGAGTAGGTAAAGCCCTCCATTGCACCCGCTTGCCGCATCGTACCGAGGACAATCGCAGCGTTATTCCACTGCACTGCGATGCTCAGTCTTGCCGCCAGAGACGCTGATTAATTTATCTGATACTTATTTTATAAATTTCTCTGTGTCAGATGACCACGGCCTAAAAGTTTCTACAGCAAGTGCAGCAACTACGTAACTTGGCTTTAAAAAAGCATATTTGCGGTACTTGATGGCTTGGGCGTGGTCTGCGGCGGTCCTTGGTTTGCGAACAGAACTTTGGTCATGACCCTGTGCTAGCGTATCAAAGCAAGTGACGCCACACGCCAAGAAGAACAAATTATCTTTAAGTCACATTAAAGTTTAAGTAAAGTTACAATTATTTAATTCTAACCTATTATTGTATAAATCTTAGCTAATACAATCTTAAAAGTAAAGATTATAGCTAAGACTGTTTAGATTTTAAGGAATTTGGAAATAAACAGTTTAATTTTTTTTTTTTTTTTTTTTTTTTTTTTTTTTTTTTTTTTTTAAGGGACGACCAAGATGCCACGGTACTAAAGCGCATTCGTCGGGTCTCTTTTCATCTACTCGTAAGGCAGACAGGCCAGTGGGTTCAATCGAAGCCGGGAATGAAATTGTGCTAAAGCCCGACGGATCAAATAGGTTATCGATGCATGTCTGTAAACTCGACCAGCACAGACCGTGGTGTCCTAGGTCATCGACTGCATTTCTAAAACGACAACAAGGATGCGGCTCGTAGACTTTAAGACCGTGGTGGAGGCACACTGCTTTCCTTGAAATATTAGGATCTGAAAGGGAGGGTTCCTAGGGTTCGTGAAGGGAGCAACGGACCTTCTGGGATTAATTGGAAGTTTGCAATGGCAAATTTTGACCGAAATCAGGTCCCATGCTGATTGGCTAACTTTTTCGACTGGCAAATTCTCACCCGGGTTACAGACACGCCAAGCACCTCATGAGTGTGAGATGTATAAAACTTTGCTAGAAGTTACATTTACCACCTGTTTCACAATCGGCAAGTAAAGCGTATTTGACAGATAAATTTAGCCCTTTCTCTTTCTTACATTTGAAAATAGACAAAGAGAGAGCTAACTTTATATGGCAGATAAATTTATTTGTCGATTGTGAAACAGGCCCTTAAAATATTTACTTAGAAGTATGACTTTTTTTTTCAGATAGACGTTGTATTACAACTGTTTTTTTTTTAAAGCTAAATAAATGTTCTTTGAGATATTATTTTTACAACTGTATTTTTTGTAAAAATATTGTTGTACATATATGTATTATAAAATATTGTGTATTGAAAAAGAAAGATAAGCTGATGTTGTGAAACTTCGTAATGTATCTTGATAAATTTATATGAAGGAATATAATTATTATATCGAAAACGAAAGCCACATCTAAGGTTTATCCGAAAATATCACCACACTCGAGGTGATAAGTCAACTGAAGACGATATAATTTTTTATCCGAAGCCCGGCGCTCTGTAACTTGGAAGCTGCTAAGTGCTAAGTGAATTCATCCGATACCAAATATTGACCTCTCCATACATTGGTTGACAGTGTCAACTTGACACCACCGCCCGTACTAAAACCCACTTGTTTGAGCTGCTTAGAAAGGTGAAAAAAACATTTCATTACGCATATGTTATCAAGAATTTTAAGATTTAGGTATCGTTTAAAATATATTAATCTTGAATCATGTAATTTTAGCTAGAGTTGCGTGTCCCCACCCTCTTACAGCCAAAACTACAAGTACTAAAGACTGTACACGATAAAATCTGGCCATGCATGATCTGGTGTATTTTTTTAATGAATGTTAATTTTCAAGCACCACTTTTTTGTAATAGTCAGTGGTTATGAAACTACATAATAAAAATACAATCATAATAAAATGTAAGAGCGTCTGTATCTTAGACCCTTATATAATCCACAGTACCTTTATTTTTTTGTCCACGATCTTCTGACAGTCTTTACCAAATTCTCCGTTTTAAAACATTTTATTATTTTTAATTATACAAGCCAAATTATACGTTATTAAATTATCTTACCACAATAGTTAAAACTTTCCTAATTATATTCAGATTAAGATAGTTCTGAGGTTTTTTAACTTTGGCGAATTTGACTTTTTGACAAATAAATGCCTCCCATACAAAAACAACTTTCAGTGCTTGGAGTAAAAAGTCTTCCTGACTACTACAAATAGAAATGAGATTCAAAAAGTATTTTTTTCGTAAGACGACCTTCTATTGTGGGTAAAACTGCTTGTAACAATATAAATACAGTTGTGGCGTAGAAGCAGGAAGTGAGTGAATATTGTCAAAAAACGCTGTACAAGAGATGAAAGGTATGATAGAATATATTTGGCGAAAACTAACACATACCCATACATTATGATACGATTTTATTTCATTATATAGTATTATAATTATACAACATATTAAAAAAAATCTGCTTGAAAATATGCATTCATCGCAAAGGTACACCAGATCATGCATGGCCAGATTTTATCGTGTACAGTCTTTAAATACAATTCTGAAAAAAAACTTAAATGAAAGCACAAACGAAAACTTTTTGAATGGAAAACTATTACGACTGCTGTAGACTTAATTGGTTGGTTGGTTGGTTTTTCCTTTCGATGCGATCGGTATGATGTTTGTACCTTCGATGAGTAGGTGAACGAGGCCGAATAAGTGGGTAGTCGCTTCATCAGTTTCCACCCAGCCACCCGTGGTAATTTCTATTCTTCCTTCCTTCACCAACCGACGAAAAGCCTGGATAACATTAGTTTCACATTGTTTTGAATGGAATAGAGGCCCTTTTTAATGCATAATTAATGTAATGAGTCAGGCTAGACCGACCAAGCATATTTGGTACATTCTTTGCCTTCTTCATTTCCTTTAGTTATACATATAGAGACTTACCATGCGAACTTTTGGCGTGACTTTTTTCCACCAATGACTTAGGTGTGATACTTCGTGCCATGTAAAGGTTAGATTCGAATAGAATTGCATTTTTTTTACGATATTCGAAAGTATATTGGTGACCGAGTTGTTGTTGTATTGCTCAAACGTCTTCTTCCATATCGTGTCGACGTGCGTGCGAGGTACCAATATAACCTATAACTCATGGAAGAAGTTTTAGTTTGCAATTATGTACGACAACAATGTAAGCATGTCCAATGTTTGACTACATACCTTCAGAGGAGGCCATCTGCGACTTCGCATTAATGTTTCGTAGCGGCTGTTGAACATGACGTTCCAATATTGCCATTGTCTTATCCACGGGGGCTGCGGATGTAAGGCATCAAAAACATGGGATGTAAAACGTATAGGCACGTCAAAATTCGATCAAATGATACCTCATAGCTCACTAATTCCTAATGGGCCCAGTACACTACCAGCGATGATCGTTGATCGTCTGATCGTCAATATTCGGCACGATGATCGTGCAAGCGTCCACACTTTCTCCCGCAGTAAGTACTAGTTTTCGAACGGAAAGCGTATAAGATGGACGTGAATTATGTTGCTGGTGTATTATTTAATAAATAAAGGAAATGAAGATGGTAGTGCTTGAGCATTAATCATAATAAAACAAAGTATGTAGATACAATGACTATTACAATACAATTACATTTTTAGTTAATTGTCCACCAGGGAATCAGTGATCGGCGATAGTGTGGGCAGCTCAACGAACAACTCACGGGTCGCAGGCGAACATCGGCGATCATGCCGATCATAGACGATGATCGGCGAATACAGCCAAGCATGCCCTCTACACTATCGTGCACGCCCGTTGTCACGGATAACCGCGAATCTATGGTAAGTTCGTGTGAACGTATCCTTATGAATTTTACTTGGTAACACTGTCTGAGCATAGATAGTAAAGAGAGAATGACTTTGTCCATAGACTACTTTTGTACTTTGTGAATTAGAAGCGGGAAACTATAGTACCCGGCTGTTACGAAGTCAATCCTTACATCTGTCATCACAGTACGATTTATAACCTATTCTTGAGTTTGAGGTTATAATTTGTACTGGAATGACAGGTGTCAGGATTGACTTTATAACGGCCGGGCACTATAGTGAGAGAATAAAATAAATAGTGAACTGTTAGTACAGTGCTAATTTCCTGAGCCTGAGAGATTATATGAGCTAAGTATATAGGCTAAGATATATATATATATATCTTAGCCTAAAAGTGCAAAATGTGGTTACAGAATTATTAACAAGTTTTTAGAGTTGTTGGTAATTCTGTAGCTCTGCCTACCCCACTCTGGGAATAAAGGCGTGAGTTTATGTATGTATGTATGTATGTAAGTATATAGACTAAGGCTTAATAAGCAATATGCAATATGTATCAAAGTACTTATATGATGTAACTGAGATCTCATTTACCGGTCAATACAAATTAGTATAACACCCTATTCCTTGTCGGCCTAGCCTGGCCTATGCTTACTTAGTGTTTATGTTTACCTCTAAACCAACAGGAAGTAGGAACGCAAGGGACTGAGTGAAAGACCTCCATGTAATACAATAGCGAAGCAGATAGAACATTAACTTGGAACTCAGGTATGATTTGGAATATACGGATTCTCTGGACCTACATTGCGAGCCCCTATCCTTTCCCAGTTATACATTGAGTTACACCTAATACTTATATCCTGAATCTATAAGGAACAACATTATACCATTATATAGATATAATACCCATCATGGGGTTCGCAACACCCGTACTCGTCTGTATTCGCCGATAGTGCAGAGGGCCCATTATAATTTTCAAAGTTATATTATCAGGGAAAAAAAGGGAGACTAAAATGAGTAAACTGGTGGTACACGTAAATGGGGATCCACCACAGCCGTACAAATAGGTAGTTTGATTGTAAGGATGAATTAAATTCTTATTCTAATCTATTTTTTATTGATGGTTCGCACTCCTGTTAATGTGTATCGGTGGCCTATAGGACATAGAGAAATAAATCCATGGATGTCACACGCGAAGACTACTTTCGGTAAAACAATATTTTCTCTTCTGGGCTAAACTGAAGCAAATTAAACATGTATGTAGAATAAATACAGGCTTTAGGTTTAAAATTCGATGAAAGTTTTTAAGGACGGTAGTTAGGGCCCGGCCACGCCACGTCGCCACGGCGGCGCGGCGTCATTAACGTGGAACGCCGGGCCAATAAGCACAGCGTACAAACTTACTCGCCGTCTATTTGGGACTTTATCATTAACTCACTTAGGCCCACTTGCGCGGACCAGAGTTAGCCCTTAACCCAGAGTTAAGCGTCTACTTTTGTACGTGGTTTGCCGCCTAACCTCGGGTAAAGACGCTAACTCTGGTCCACGCAAGTGGGCCTTAATAGCCTAACTTCTAAACAGAATAATTGTTTATGAAATCGGCAGCTAGGAAGTTTGGCTCCTAACTTAATTCCGGGAAGCGTTGTACGTAATTCCGTGCTCTATTCGAACGTTGAAGTAGTACCTAGTAGTGGTATTAATTTCGTTTCGAAATACTCGTTTTTAATTAAAAGATAAAAAATATAAGTGCCTTTAAGAATACTTAAATGGATACAAATAAGTCACCCACTGATCGCTGTCAGTATACGAGCTCCGTTTAAATGGTAAAAACACTGTTTTTAGCGTGATATTTTTCAAAGATCAAAGTGCAAACGTTAATATAAAATCAAAGGGCATATCATACCACCGGTAAATTCCGTTTTTAAGCACTATTTCTATTTTTAAATGAATATTCATATTTGTATGGATTTCAGAGCGTAAGGATGTGGACGTGATTTCTATCAACTATCGACAAATGTTTTATTCTACAGCAATCAATCACACGCTTAAAACACAAGAAAAATATCTTTAACAATTTTTTTCGTTTGAGAAAATTTAATTTCCTTTTCAATATTAACGAACGACGTTAAGTATATAAAGCTTACATTGTAAGAACATATCCTGTATGAAGTACGTAAATATTCACTAAAATCTGGATTCGGTTCAACTGTAGGTATTCCAGATTTAATCCATTGATTGGTTTTTAGATGTGTCTGTTTATTCGTCTGTTAAGTATATGACACCAAAGTCATATTTAGCAAAAATGGACCAGTTTAATCTTAGACTCCTATTTGTAAGTAGGTAAATTATGAGCATTTAATAATATAAAATATGGTAAACATCTTAGCCTAAGCTTGTACTATTACTTATTCTGTGGCCTAAGTGTGCAAAATGTGGTTACAGAATTAACAAAAAAGTTTTAAGAGTTCCCCAAAGAGTTTGTGTTGTGTTGTGTAATAATATAAAAGTTTAATTTACTTAACACCTTTATAAGAAGCCGTCATAGATTTACAATCATTGTTGTTTTTATTGCCAGCGGCAAATTATGTACTCATAGAGGTAACAGTTGGGGTGACAACGTTATCAGAGGATTTTGATCCTACAGAATGAATCTGCCTGTCGCTACGTTTTACCAGAAAAGTTGCAGCCCATACATAATTCGTCGTACATTTAGTACTTAAATCGTTGTTCCGGTACCCTAAATAAGTCCGTTGCCACGGAAGTTGCAATAATGGTATCCCGATGTTGTACGCTAACGACAACGACGACGACGATGGTGGCGGTGATGTAGCAGAAGTATTTATATTAGCTTTCTCACCATCATCTGATCACTATTCGACAGATAAAAAAGAAGAAGAGACAAACGCTGAGGGAACACAACCAGGCCCGTCCTGCCGAAAAAGGCGGCGAGTGATTGATTAAATAATGTGTTTGATGTAAAGAAATTGTTAGATAGTGTGTTTATTGTATATAAATTGTTAATTATTGTGTTATGTAACGTTGAAATCTACGGTTACATCTGATACTCGTACCTAATAGCGAAAGTAATGAGCTTTGCACTATGTTTATGTGAAATGTTTAAATTTGCCGAAATTTTAAAATCTGGTACCTACTACTTTTCAACGGTAGATGTTATATAAATGTATGACAAAAGACGTGAGGTCAAAAACACCTCTAGACAAGGATTGAAAATAGGTAAAAACTGTATAGAATCAAAATTAATAATGTCATACAGCAAAATTTCCTATGATGCATCGTTTTCAAGATGAAAACATAAAACTACAAAACGGGATGTTCTTTGTGCCCGCCCTAGGGCTCACCTCCGAGGGGTGGGGACTTTATCTCCAGACTAGTCCAAACAAAGTGACGAAGTCAAACTTTCTGCTTTCGGCTATTCCATCCACATCCCGCTTTAGAGCATTCATTTACCAAGCATTGTGTTGATTTCAGGTTACCTTAAATATGTTTCACGTAGGTTAGGTAAGAGTTGTAACCATCACAAGATAAACTAAAATCAACATAGGTTCAGCAAATAATAGTTCAGAAAATAGTTTTCTACGAAACGAAAATTCTTGGAAGTGATAGTGTCTATGAAATGAATGTCTATAAAACAAGGGTAAACAGAATATTTATTTTAAACTCTGTCATGTGAACGTGTGGGAACGTATAGTTACAATATCGAAACAATCATATGGCTGGAGACTTCATCTAAAACGAATATATTCCTATTCTTATGACCCTTGACCGCGTCTCCAAAGCCTGCACGGATATTGTATCTTTCACTTGTTCATCCCAGTGCCTGACTACCATGTGCTCGTGCACATGTTGTGCCACCTTTTTCGCCAATACTCGAATTTGAACTCCATTTTCTAAAATGAGAGGGTTTAAACGTCACAATTTTAACATGGTATACGAACTAAGTAACTCTTGAGCATTCCATATTACCAGAGCTCGGCAGGAGTGAGCTGTTTTCAGACTTTGCATAACATGGACATACCTTGTCATTTAATAGTAAATGTGGTGTAATTTAATAACTAATGAAAATATTTTCTCAAGAAGAAATGTTGATATAAATACAAAAGCTTATTACTCGTTTTGTAGATAATGCATGGTCGTTTTGGTTTAATTATAATTAGTAACGTTTTATTTACTTTTTATATTTATTCTTAAGGTGTATCTATATTAATATCTACACTTGACATAAATGACGTAAAAATGGCTCACCCCTGCCGAACGCTGCATATCGACTTTCAATTTGTAGATAATTTTGAAATATTGCAGAACTACGGTTTGCGCTAAAAGGCACTAAATCGTAAATATGGAAAGAAAACTGGAAAGTAAACAATTTTCGAGGATACTATTCTATAGATGATTCTATATCTTCTTTCCGCTAAGCTCGTGGAAAATAAACAACTCAAAAATTACGGCAAATTTTGTGATAAGTATACAATATTGCCGAACTACACTTTGCGCTAAAATGCACTAAAACGTATTAACGTAAATATGGAAGGAAAACTAGAAAATAGTACCAATTTTTAACGCTTGCTACCAATAGACGGTTCTATATCTTCTTCTTCTGTATCTGAGCATTTCTAAAAAAGTTTGTACATTTCATTTACGACTCCGATTTGCGAAAAAAATTGCAGTTAGGTAGGGTAAATGAGACTGAGCCTAAATAACATAGTCTCCCAAAATGTCCCAAATAATTTGTATGGAAACTTCCTTTATTGTTATCACGAACGGAAGAATTTTGGTAACAAAAAAGGAAGTTTAATACGCAAAAAATTTAAAAATTTTACAGTTTTTCCAAGACGGTGGAGAAAGAAATAAACCTATAAGAACGAAAAATTTGGGATACCGTTACTATATTGTTTACAAAATGTACCTACGACAAAAAAAAACTATAGGCTGCATCGTTTCCGGTATAACGTACCTCCGGTTCATATTTTCGGAATGGCGGCAGGCAGATCCGAATTCCACAGGGTCAAAACAAAACCTTCTGATAACGTTGTCACCCTAGCTGCTACATGATTTGCCGCTTGCATTGTTTAGAGACGCGTTTTCCAGTTTCGGGCCTAGTCTAAAATGTTATAAAAGTATAAAAATCACTGATTGACTCACTCATTCATAAAAAAACCTAACCTATTTACTTCCTGATGAGTGACACTGGCTATACTGTGTACCAGATAGCATGGCAATACAGGACATAGACGCCCCTCTATCAAGAAAATGCTGTTAGTACTTAAGTATTTCGCTCTCTTTTTCTCTTGCCTATAAACACACAATACCACTACATATGTAATTCCACGCTCTCGCTAATTTAATTCACCTATAATAATTACACCTATCGAACATGTTCCCCGAAACCTCCCAAATCGAGTTTTTTTTAATTTCGCTAATGTATGGTGGTACCGGTAATACGTTCACCTAGTCAAACCACTCAGCGCTGCAGGTGTTATAATCCTTGACGATTACAATTTATTTACCTTTTCTTTTCATTCATGGTGGTTTTGAACTTAAATTTTACGATTTTATATAAGTATGTTTTATAGTTCAAATTTCTTTCTTGTGAAATTTAAATAGGGCCGTAATAAACAAATATACAAAAATGATTTGGCATTTTAGTTGCATTTTTGGTAACAGATGTTGGTTCTAGTAATATTCTTGTAGTAGTAAGGTAAATGTCCCAATGGTCGACGCTTTTAGACAGAAAATCACATGGTTGTTAAAAAAAATGCTTAAATACTAGTTATGTTGACTACTTAAAAGTTATATGACATGAACGGGTTTGTGCTTAATATTTTAGACAACCATAAAAAGATATTCAATATTGATTTAGTAAAATATTTAACTTTTTCTCAACCTGTAAAATTGTACCAGTGAATAACAGCTAAATTCTCAAATTTCCCAGTAAATGACTATGACAAAATTAGGTCTGAGTACCAGTATTTGACATAGAGTTTTAATTAGCTTTATAACTCTTCAACTGTAACAAATAACTATATACCTAGTCTTTACCTAGTTAATACTGAAAAAAAAAACAAGTTTCACAATGAAACAAAATGTCTTTACTTGTAAGTACAATCAGATTACAAAAAAATACAAAAAAAAACTTAAAAGTACGAATTAAAAAGTAATTCGCTTTGGAAAAAACACCTGTAACAATGTATGATATTAGTTATGGCTTAGTAAACCTTAATAACACCTTAATAAACGACTGTCAAATATTGGGTTTTTCATTAAAACAGTGTTTGAGTAGTGTTCGACACCCATGTCAAACATTACTCAAACACTGAATAGAAACTTGATACTAGAAGAATAATACACCGCTATGCTCTCAAACCTTACCATGTGGTTGAAATTAAGTTTAAAAAAATATTAACTTTAGGGAGTGTATGACATAGGGTGTCATTCACTACTAAATTTTAAAATTCTGTGCCAATGATTGACATGCCCCCTAAACAATTAAATTAATGAGATATACCATTTAAAATACACGAAATAAATAGTTTATACTGGTATCTAATAGTTATAATCAATACTTACCAACAAATTCCAATAATTCAGTAACTAAGTTCACTTAAACCACTTGATCTCTTAACGAACTACGTAGTAACATCGACACACGACCGACGCGGATCACCTGTTAGAAAATACTGCCACAAAATTGCAAAATTATGAGTGAAAAATTATAATTTTTTAACGTAAATGATAGATGCCTTTAGTAGATATATATTAAAAAACGGTTTTTGAATTATTTGAATGTAACTTTTCTTATTTTTTCCAATTAACTGCAAAACTGTCATACATTGGTACATTGTCGTCCACTGGAACATTTACCTTAATATGGGTCGAAGCTTACTAGATCCTCCAGCCTCCGATTCCATTCTTCTATTCTTCACCACACCAATAAATAACGTTTAACAATGAAAACCAAAGAAACAACAATAAGTATCTAATAGCAATCAAAAACAAAAACTAAACTATTAACCAAAAACAGTAACCACTAAGGGCTTGTTGTTTGATCAGTAGTTAAACTAACAAATCGTAACTAATGGTTAAATCTCAAGGAAATGTATCAAATTTTCGATTCCTTTTTTGAATCATACAATTATTTGAGTTAACTACTGATCAAACAACAGCCCCTTAGAGCGCTTCCAAAACTTTGCCAAACGCAAGCTTACTTCGAGATGGAATGAACTTAAACAAAATTCATGGACCGCGGGTGACGAACCCCTGGCGCAAACCTTCCCCCCCCGCTCAATGTAAAAGATGCAACTTCTAAATCTTAATTTTTTGTGTTGAGCAATTATTTAAAGGCATAATAAGTAGAAAAACTAAATATTTATAATTTAACATTGATTTAAAAAGACTTTTTAATACCCTTATCCCCGGGTTAAATAATGTCAGATCAAATTTTAGTAACTTCATACAAGTTTTGACATTCCTGACCGAAAGTTGATCAAACGGATGATGTAATAATGCTGACTTTAAAAACTTGGTTTTATATTTCTAATTTTGCATTTTAAAAATAAAACTTTTTTATGTTTATGCGGTTGTATCTTAGTATTTAAACGAAACCACGATGATTTTAATCACGCGCCATGGATTTTCTCCCCGAGCTGTTCATACGGGCGGCGCGCACTAACCACGACAGTAGTATCGTCCGCAAAGAGCACAGACAAGCCAGCTGTTATGGTCGTCGGAAGGTCATTCATGTAAATTAGGAATAGTGTGTTTCCTAGTGCAGGCCCTTGAGGGATCCCTAGCGGCTGGCTCATAATGTGCGACGACCGGATTGCCTCCATTATTTTAAAGATGGTAGGATCTATCGTTATCGGCCTATATTTGAAATAAGTTCCTAGTTGTTACCTATGGATTGTTGAAGAACTAAGAAAACATTTATGTTTTTAAAATAAAATGCAAGCCAAGTTGAACTTGATTGTAGATTTTGAGGCATTTTAATGAAAAAAAAAATCAAGGAAAAAAAAAGTTTTCTATCTCGCATTTTAAAATTTGGACCGATACCTATTAATTGTTGTTTTAATATTGATAAATAACCAGTGTTTAATCGTTTTATAAGTCAGAAAAAAAATAATAAAATTATATTTACTTTGAAATAAATTTTAATTTTGCAGTTTACACTTATTTTGAAAAAATGCTGAAAGACATGATAGATGAAAAATGGTTCACTTTTGTTCCTATGTACCTATATAATGCACAGTGTTCGGAATTTTCACGGCAAAACAAAAGACTGTCGCAAATTTACTAGGGTAAGAAATAATTTTTCATCGATATCGATAGTAAAATAAATAATGGTCCACCAAATAAATATAAATATATTATAAAATACATTAGGTTTGTGTAAAGTTATATCCAAACAAATTCAATTTCTTCTTCAAAATCCACATCAGTACACACAGCAGCACATGCCATTTTATTTGGTTTCTGATAGTGATAAGAGTAGATAGTCATTAATTTTTCGACGTTCTCTGGGAGTAAACGGTTCCGTTTATCACTATAAAGCCATTTATGTACACTGAATTATCGTTCCACTTTACTCGACGTCAAAGGGGCAAATTTGTAAAATTCATTGTAGGCGGTTTGTTGTTCAGGTTTAGTAAGTTTTTCTGCTATTTCTCGTAAATTGTCGTAATCAGGATTTCGGTCTAAAACAGCTTCAAATTTCCGCATCACCGGTAAAAGTTCGCTCCAATTTAAGTAGCAACGAACGGTGTCCAATATTAGGAAAGATTCCGTAAGGGACAAAGTCGAACATTCCAATTGTTTTATTGCAGAGGCTATAACTTCGTAGTAGGTAGTCCCGAATGAAATGTAGTTCTTGTGGTAGTTTTCTCTTTCGGAAACATTTTTTTGCTGTTCTTATGGCTAACGATTCATTAGCAAGTATGGAGACGATGTCTCGTATTTGCTAATAGTATTGAGCATAATAGACCGCTGCATTTATCCAAGTACCCCACCTGGTGATTATGGGCTCAGGTGGTAAAGGAATGGAAGGGTATTTTTCCTTAAAAAGTCGTACACGTTCAGGAGATTTCAAGAAAATCTTTTTACATTAGAGATCAACATGTCTACATTTTTAAAGTTATCTCGCACCTCTTCCGCCACTCGATGCAGACCATGTGCTAAACATGTTATGTGTTTCATGCGTGGAAATGTTGTTTTTAAAATACGACCAGCTTTCAGCATTTAAGCGGCACTATCAGTGCAAAGTAGAAGAACATTATTTACGTTATTTTGAAAAGATTCTTGAAACAAAAATTGAAATTGGTTTTTTATTAACTTAGCTACTGCTTCTCCATTGACTTTATCTAAAACCTTAGACCCCAAGAGATAAAATTGTTGAGAAAATTGTTTTTGGAAAGATCTGATCACCACGTTTGTCACACATTTTCCCATAAAATCTGGTGTTTCGTCTACAGATACCCACAAGTAATTGTTCATATTTATTTCCCTTATACTCTGAATGGTGTTTTTGTATACAACTGTTACATATTAATATGTAATACTGTTATTTTTGGTACTAGAGGCGACATCTCTGGACAACGGGAGGTGACACTTCGATTTTCTCCGATGGCTCAGTGTTGCCACTTGGTGAAATAGTGAACTAATGTCTTCTACATTTTAATTGTTTGTTTTATTTTAAGGAAATGCTTCTAGTGGGTTTTATTTAATATCAGATGTTATTAAAAATCTGTTTCTTCTAATTTATTTAAATCTAAATATCTGATCGAAGTATCAATCGATATGATGCAACTCCTCTAGGTTCGGTCATAGACGTTTGTCTATGGGATGAATGGCTTGGTTTAGGCTTGTCACTCTCGCAGTCACTACAGAGATGTGAACACATAACCTAATAAATTAGTGTGGGAGTCTCGCTACGGCCGTATGGCCATCTTGTTAAATTAGCTTCATGTGATTGTTACAAGCGCAATGCATCCATGTAATATCTAGTGGTTTTTCATAATGAATATGTAAAAATCTGAGGAACGCTTGCATGGCGTGATATTTCTAAGCTTAAGGCGAGCATCGTTTTAACGTTATGGTAAAGTCGCCGCTGCCTTAAAAACTACTTTAACCGGCTAAAACAGCCGGTCGCCTGTGTCACCCATGTGCGCCTGTGTCACCCATGTGTGCCTGTATCACCCCATGTGTGAGATGTTGTGTGGTGCCTGTATCACCCCATGTCTCCCTAGGCTATGTCTGCCTATGATGTCTTATCTGCCTGCCTGAATGCCTGTATCTGAGCACGTGTCTGGAGTGTGTGCTTCCGCCACGCTATCTGCTTGCTACGTGTTGAAGCTACGGTCCTGCTATCTCTGAGGTCTTCTCCATGCGCCGTGCTTCTTCATCGTGCTTCTTCATCTTCATCTTCATCTTCTGGCTTGTGATCTACGTCCACGCACAAGGTGAACTCGTTTCATACCTAACTTAGACACTCATTTAGGACGCTCGATAACGTAGAGAAGTAGGATTTCATTCACCCTGTCACAGTCACAGCGGAATAGTTTAAGACGCTTGATAACGTAGAGAAGTAGGATTTCATTCACCCTGTCACAGTCACAGCGGAATAGTTTAAGACGCTTGATAACGTAGAGAAGTAGGATTTCATTCACCCTGTCACAGTCACAGCGGAATAGTTTAAGACGCTTGATAACGTAGAGAAGTAGGATTTCATTCACCCTGTCACAGTCACAGCGGAATAGTTTAAGACGCTTGATAACGTAGAGAAGTAGGATTTCATTCACCCTGTCACAGTCACAGCGGAATAGTTTAAGACGCTCGATAACGTAGAGAAGTAGGATTTCATTCGCCCTGTCACAGTCACAGCGAAATAGTTTAAGACGCTCGATAACGTAGAGAAGTATGATTTAACAACCCTGTCACTGTAAAGCGGGGAATATTATTATTTAAGACACCTATTGTATCAAACTCCCTAGTTTTATTCTAACAGAATAATAAACTGTTGACAAGGTTCATGTTTGTTTACTTCTAATCTCACTCTCTGTCTTGAAATTCTCTCCATCTTTCTGTTAGTCTAGATTAAAACAGATGGCGCCCTCTCTTCTTGTACAACTCTAGTTCTTGCACCCATTTTGTGCAACACTTTATGGTAAGTTGTTTTCTCACTGAAACTAGCTCAAGGACTCACGACTCTTGAACTCAACCAGCCATGGCCTAACACCAAGTGTGGACGGAATCTCTGTCAAGTTACAACAGCACATAAGTAATCCCAGATTTAGAATATATGGGTTATAGTTTGGCGCCCAACGTGGGGCTCAGTTTAGTTTTACTAAAACAGTGTCAGTGAAAGCAACTTATTATATCTGTTTCTTTATATAACTACTCTATGAACCTTAACAACAGGTGTTCTCTGTTCTGTTCTTTTATTGTATTTTAATAACAGACTGTGTTTCTCTCTTAACATCACTTTGTATGTTAAAAATTAGTGAATTCTGCTTTTATCACAAATCTTTTCTTTGAACTTCTTTCAAACAAAACGTTCAAATGAACTTACTCTGTATCTAAATGTACATAAAACTGAAACTTACAGAACATTTGTACCTAAAGTTGTATACTACTTAACTATCTCTTAGTCTATAATTTTAATAGGTATATTTAGCTATGGCATTACATGTAGATGTTGACTGTTTGAATAAGGATGAGCTATTGTTTGAACTGAAATCCCGGGGATTAGAACCTGATGAGGAGGATACTGTGGATGATTTAAAGCGTCGCTTGAGAAGTATTAGAGGCATTACACTCGACAGTGACAAAATCGACACATATATCTTAAGTTTGTCTCTTGACAATGAATTTCAGATCTGCAGAGAGAAAGTTGAGACGGTGCTTCAGGCTGATCACTCGTCTTCGTCGTGTCGTCGCAGGTGCTTATCCAAGTTGACACACGTCATATTAAGGTTGGAGAAACTTCATTATTCGACGGCTGAACAGCAGCTTGCAAAGATAGCTCTTGTCTCACGGGCATATCACGCAGTTGAAACTCTTAAGTGTAATCAAACTCCTGGTCAATCTTCTCAAGCTGTTGTGAGAGAATCTGTTGAGATGGCTCCTTCTAGTTCTTGTTACAAACATGCTTCTCAAGTTCTTAAGTGGAATCTTATTTATGATGGTCGAACACCTGTTCATGATTTTATTTTTCGTTTACGCGAACTGAAACACTCCTCGGAGATCACTGATGTTGAGCTTTTAAGGAACTCTGTTCATCTTTTTTCTGGTGAAGCGCTGATATGGTTTAGGACTAATAGGTCTCACTTTGAGTCATTTGAAATCCTAATTGAATCACTTAAAGCTGAATTTCAACCTATTGAATATGAACGTTGTTTGTTGAATCAAATTAGGACACGCTTACAGGATAAAAATGAAAATATCAAATCTTACATTAACATTATGGAAAGTTTGTTTTTAAGACTGTCTAAACCGTTGAGTGAAGCGGAACAGCTGGAAATAATTATGACTAATATGAGTCCTTTCTTCATATCTCGTTTAGCTTTAACGGAGGTTAACTCTATTAGGGGTTTGAAAGATATATGTTCACGTTTGGAGATCTCTAAATTTAAATGTGAAAATAGAGGATTCTTAAACACTGGCAAGGAATCTATTTTGCCAAATTTCTGTAGTGGGGGTGAAAATTTAAATTCATCAACTTCTAATACAAAGGTTCGTGTCACTAATCTTGAGCACAAGAATACTACTCTTTTATGCTTGAAATGTGGAGGTGCACATCATCATTCTCGCTGTGATGTACACAAAACACCAATATGCTTAAAATGTAAGCGACCTGGTGTTATTACTAAAAATTGTCCTTGTTCAAAAAACTAAATAGTAGGTCGGAGGATCCTATTACTACTATAGATAAAAATCTAACTTCTAACTTTTCTAGTACCTCTGACCGGTACACTCAAACTAATTTGACTATGACTAACTTTTATGACAATAATAATTGTTTACCTTTATTTAAAGAAAATGTGGGCGATCCTAGACCATTTCTTTCTGTAGGTATTTTAGGACTAGAGTGCAATGCATTGGCTGACAGTGGAGCTGCCGTGTCATTGATAAGTGGGTGTGCTTACTCCTTATTGCAAAGTGAAGGTTTAGACTTTCCCTTGCAGACATGCGATACAGAACTTGCTGTTGGTAATGGAGCGTCTCTGGTAGTCTTAGGAAATGTAGAAATACCTGTTACATATAAACATGTTCTACATTACATTAACTTCTATGTTTGTAGTGATATTAATACTCCAATTATATTAGGGGTAGATTTCTTGACTAAATTTAATCTTTGCTCAGATATTCTGAATACTAAACGGTTCATAGAACCATACTCTGTTCTTAACTTGTTAAAGGATCCTAATATCCATTTGCACGACTTAGAAGATCTCAGCCCTGAACAAAGGTTACGGTTGAATAGCGTGGTTCTAGATTTCGAATGTATTGCGGCTACGAGGGATACTTTAGGTTGTACCACTCTGGAGGAACATATTATTGATACCGGAGATAATGCTCCAGTGAAACAAAAGTATCATCCGATACCTTTTCATCATCGAGAGTATGTTCGTGGGGAGATTGATGATATGTTGAAGTTGGGTATAATTGAAAAAAGTACTTCTCCATGGAATAGTCCTATTTTGCTAGTTCCAAAGGCTAATGGCGAGCTTAGAATGTGCTTGGATAGCAGAAAGTTAAATAGTTTAACTAAAGTGGATACTTATCCAATGCCTAGGGTACAAGAAATACTAGACTCTCTCAATAATGCTAAGTTTATGAGCTCTTTGGACTTAAAGTCTGCTTTCTTTCAAATTATGTTGTCTGTTGAGTCGCGGGAAAAGACTTGTTTTTCTGTGCCAGGCTTGGGAGCCTTTCAGTTTAGAAGGTTACCATTTGGCTTGGTTAACTCTACAGCTCGAATGATGAGACTAATGGACAAAGTGTTTGGTCCAGAATTTGCTAATAATATCTTTTACTATGTCGATGACATCATACTTATCTCTGAAACTTTTGACGAGCATATTACCTTGTTAAAAAGAGCTTGTGGAAAGCTACGGCAAGCTGGTTTAACCATTAATCTTGACAAATCTGTTTTTTGTCGCTCTTCTTTAAAATTCTTGGGCTATGTTGTTGATCGTAGAGGTCTTAGGACGGACAAGGATAAAGTCAAAGCTATAGCTGAATTCCCTACCCCATCTTCTCAGAAGGAACTCAGAAGATTTCTTGGAATGGTGTCGTGGTACCGTCGCTTTATAGATAACTACTCTACTGTTTGTGCTCCTCTCAACAAATTAACTAAAAAAATATCTAAGGGATCATGTTTTCAATTTACTTCCGAAGCTGACACAGCTTTTAAGGCTGTCAAGGAACTCTTGGTTTCTGCACCTATCTTGTGTGTACCTAAGTTTGACAGGCCTTTCATAATTTCGACGGACGCTTCTGAGGTTGGACTTGGTTGTGCCATATCACAGCTGGACGATCAAGGTCATGAGCATGCTGTTGCTTATGCCAGCAGAACTCTTACGGGCCCTGAGAAAAATCACTCTACGACTGAGAAAGAACTAAATGCTTTAATCTTCGCCTTGGAAAAGTTTAGAGGTTATATTGACGGTTCTCCTTTCAGAACACAAGTGTTCACTGATCATAGTAGTTTGAAATGGTTGGTTAGTCTGAAGTCACCAACAGGACGCTTGGCTAGGTGGGCACTTAGGCTGTCACAATTTAATTTTGATATACAGTATAAGAAAGGTTCTGAAAATAAGCTTGCTGACGCACTTTCTAGGGCACCCATCCCAATCGAAGTGGTGGATTTCGTTTCTTCTGTAGATTCTGTTACTGATACGTGGTACACTAATTTATTCGCTAAGGTGAAAAGTGCTCCTCATAAATTTCCTGATTTTAGGATAATAAATGAAAATTTGTATAAGCGTGTTAGGTCTAAAAATCCTTTGGCTAGGGATTGTGAATGGAAGAGAGTTGTTCCACAGGAACTACGACAGGAAGTACTGAAGCTGTGTCATGATAGGTCGGATGCCGCTCACTTAGGCGTTTTCAAATCACTTAAACGTGTCGCTCAAAGCTACTTTTGGCCTAAAATGCTAGGAGATATAAAGCGATACATAAGAAACTGTCAGGTCTGTTTAGCTTATAAGAGCACAAATGAGGCTCCTCCAGGTTTAATGGAGAATCCTAAAAAGGTTCAACGACCCTGGCAGGTTATATGTACTGATATATTGGGACCCCTTCCAAATAGCTCAAAAGGTTACAAATTTATTTTAGTAGTGTGTGATTGTTTTACTAAATATACTTGTTTATTTCCTATGAGGAATTCTTTGGCTAAAACTGTAGTGGGAATAATAGAAAATAATGTCTTGCTAAAATACGGTATCCCTCAGTGTATAATAATGGATAATGGTCCACAGTATATTTCTAGAAATATGCAAGCTCTGAGAGAGAAATATAAGATACCTAGACTTTTCTATAACTGTAGATTTACTCCTCAGAATAACCCTGCTGAAAGAGTTAATCGTGTGGTGGTGACTGCCGTTGCATCTTATGTCGGCAAGAATCATCGTACATGGTCTGACGAACTAAGTGCAATTGAATTTGCAATTAACACTGCTGTGCATGAGGTAACTGGATATAGTCCATATTTTATGAATAATGGACGGGAGGCTATTCTCTCTGGCGAATGGTATCCATCAGCACCTATGCAAGGTGATGAATTGCAATTCACTAATAGGAACTTATATACTTCCATGCTGACACATCTGAAGCCTATCTTTCAGAAGGTGAATGACCGCCTTCAGAAGTCTTACCAGCGTAGTAGAATTTACTACAATCGTAATAGAAGATTTATAGAGTATGACGAAGGTCAGGTTGTCTGGAAGAAAGAATATCCGTTGTCAAATGCTGACAAATTCTTTACAAAGAAGTTAGCTCCTAAATTTAAGAAATGTGTTATACTAAAAAAATATTCTCCTGTGACGTATGAGTTACAAGATATTGAATCTAAGAAATCGCTAGGTATTTGGCATGTCAAGGACATTCTAAAACTACAATCTACGGATTTATAGGGTTTACTATAGGACGCATCAATGGTGTGTAGTCACTTCTTTTCTTTGCTCAATTGTGGTCACAAGGTGGCTAGATCTACTTTGAACTTGACTTTAAACTTAGTTTACTTTTACTTGTTTACTTATACTTGATTACTCTAAACATTGTGTAGACATGCCTACTGATGTTCAAAACACCATTACGGTGACTGCTATTCGCTACTATTTTCTTTCTTTAATTTAATTTTTGAATGTTGTTTTAGGCTCTTAGACTAGGATCTGTCAGATATTGCTAATCTTGTTTCTTTACATTCTGATTCTCTTAACAAGAGAACAGGTGATGCTTCACTTTTCGTTGGGAGTAGCATTTAATCTGGATAGCAATTTAGTTTTTTTAAGGATGAATTAGTTTTACAATTGCAAACATGGCAATACATAGTTAGTAGTGGTAGTTTTTAGATTGCAATAGGTAGATATAAAGTTACAATTGGTTCCATAGTAGTTAGGATGATTGTACCTTGTCTCACTGATAGTATTGTGTCTAGTGCTAGATCGCTTGAAGTTAAGTTGTTCTTGCAAAGGTTCTGCGTTGCTTAGGTAATAGTTAGTCCGTATGTTATAGGGTAAGATTTGGAAGATAGTGAACAAAAAAAAAAAAAAAAAAAAATTTTTTTTTTTTTACTTGAGTAGAGAGGTAATGTTACATATTAATATGTAATACTGTTATTTTTGGTACTAGAGGCGACATCTCTGGACAACGGGAGGTGACACTTCGATTTTCTCCGATGGCTCAGTGTTGCCACTTGGTGAAATAGTGAACTAATGTCTTCTACATTTTAATTGTTTGTTTTATTTTAAGGAAATGCTTCTAGTGGGTTTTATTTAATATCAGATGTTATTAAAAATCTGTTTCTTCTAATTTATTTAAATCTAAATATCTGATCGAAGTATCAATCGATATGATGCAACTCCTCTAGGTTCGGTCATAGACGTTTGTCTATGGGATGAATGGCTTGGTTTAGGCTTGTCACTCTCGCAGTCACTACAGAGATGTGAACACATAACCTAATAAATTAGTGTGGGAGTCTCGCTACGGCCGTATGGCCATCTTGTTAAATTAGCTTCATGTGATTGTTACAAGCGCAATGCATCCATGTAATATCTAGTGGTTTTTCATAATGAATATGTAAAAATCTGAGGAACGCTTGCATGGCGTGATATTTCTAAGCTTAAGGCGAGCATCGTTTTAACGTTATGGTAAAGTCGCCGCTGCCTTAAAAACTACTTTAACCGGCTAAAACAGCCGGTCGCCTGTGTCACCCATGTGCGCCTGTGTCACCCATGTGTGCCTGTATCACCCCATGTGTGAGATGTTGTGTGGTGCCTGTATCACCCCATGTCTCCCTAGGCTATGTCTGCCTATGATGTCTTATCTGCCTGCCTGAATGCCTGTATCTGAGCACGTGTCTGGAGTGTGTGCTTCCGCCACGCTATCTGCTTGCTACGTGTTGAAGCTACGGTCCTGCTATCTCTGAGGTCTTCTCCATGCGCCGTGCTTCTTCATCGTGCTTCTTCATCTTCATCTTCATCTTCTGGCTTGTGATCTACGTCCACGCACAAGGTGAACTCGTTTCATACCTAACTTAGACACTCATTTAGGACGCTCGATAACGTAGAGAAGTAGGATTTCATTCACCCTGTCACAGTCACAGCGGAATAGTTTAAGACGCTTGATAACGTAGAGAAGTAGGATTTCATTCACCCTGTCACAGTCACAGCGGAATAGTTTAAGACGCTTGATAACGTAGAGAAGTAGGATTTCATTCACCCTGTCACAGTCACAGCGGAATAGTTTAAGACGCTTGATAACGTAGAGAAGTAGGATTTCATTCACCCTGTCACAGTCACAGCGGAATAGTTTAAGACGCTTGATAACGTAGAGAAGTAGGATTTCATTCACCCTGTCACAGTCACAGCGGAATAGTTTAAGACGCTCGATAACGTAGAGAAGTAGGATTTCATTCGCCCTGTCACAGTCACAGCGAAATAGTTTAAGACGCTCGATAACGTAGAGAAGTATGATTTAACAACCCTGTCACTGTAAAGCGGGGAATATTATTATTTAAGACACCTATTGTATCAAACTCCCTAGTTTTATTCTAACAGAATAATAAACTGTTGACAAGGTTCATGTTTGTTTACTTCTAATCTCACTCTCTGTCTTGAAATTCTCTCCATCTTTCTGTTAGTCTAGATTAAAACAGATGGCGCCCTCTCTTCTTGTACAACTCTAGTTCTTGCACCCATTTTGTGCAACACTTTATGGTAAGTTGTTTTCTCACTGAAACTAGCTCAAGGACTCACGACTCTTGAACTCAACCAGCCATGGCCTAACACCAAGTGTGGACGGAATCTCTGTCAAGTTACAACAGCACATAAGTAATCCCAGATTTAGAATATATGGGTTATACAACATTTAAATAAACTTTCCTCAATAAAGATTCGTCCGGTAGAGATGCTTTTGTGCAGTCGCAGCATAAGTATTTATTAAAGAAATTTCGAAAGTCAGTGTTGTTAACCGTTGACCAGGGTATGTTGCAGGAAATCAGAAAAATAATTAAATCGTAATAAAATTGATGTTTGGAATGTGGTCCTCCAGAACGGTTGTTATGGCGATCGCTTTTTAGATGAGATTGAATATTGCATTTTTTTATTTTTAGATTAATATCGCACGTAGAGCAGTAAATATAGTAGATGTCACTTCATTATGTACAAATTCAGGGTATTTGGTTTGACACGTTTTGAGCCAATCTTGCACTTTACTCATTTTTACTTTACTGAAAAAGTATACTACTAAAATATTACGTAACAAACGCATCCGTTTTCAAGCGTTTTACAAATAATATCTAGACAGTTCGTATTTGAGCACTGTCATATCAATGAAGTGGCGTTTAATGTCTCAATATAGAGTTTTTTCATTTTAAGTGTCTGTTATTGTCAATGAGGTGGTATAGTCGCGATATTTCACCTCTTTACTACTCAAATTCGGCAAAGGCAAAAGGACGGGTTATTCAATATTTTCATTAAAAACATAAGATGTCGTTAAGGCTTAAATAATAACTTTTGACACTGAATAATCTGTGAATTACTGTTTTTTTTTGCATATTATTTTAAATTATAAAATATTCCATAGTAATTCTCGATATCGATGAAAAATTATTTCTTACCCCTAGTAAATTTGCGACAGTCTTTTGTTTTGCCGTGAAAATTCCGAACATGCATATGGGGATTAAAATTAGCGTAAATAGCCGCTCACGTGCTTTGTGTTGTGAAACTAGAGTTGCGAGTGAACCTCCTAACGGGAATAAGTCGGATTACCAATAACCCTGTATATACATACAGGGTGCCTCTGACCGTAGGCCGTTAAATGCAACCGATTCTACTCCTCAAATGCTGCTTCTCTTGTTCTACGACTTTGAAAATAACTTAATTTTCAGTGAGTTAGGTACGTGATTAAACTTTACTAGGTCGAATCAGTGAATTGAAAACGTTACAATACTATCACCCGTGTTTCTTGGTACAGGGGAAGGGCGGTTACCTGTCTTTTATTTTGATGTAACGAGTTTAACGGCTACGGACGTCATGCGTTGAAAGTGCTATTAATTTTCTATGAAACTATATTTAATTACCTACCATTTTTGTTTAAGTAGTGGAACAAAGGAAGCAGCCTTTGAGGACTAGAATCGACCGTTGCCTTTAAAGCCCCAAGGTCAAATACACCGTATATCTTTGTATGTAATCACGTTCTCGAAACCGGCCCTAACGATTTCGATAAAATTTTCCATATAGGGCAGGGCGGGTAGGAGGTTTTTCTGTTTGTTACGCTTTTACCTCTAAATCGCTCAATTTGCTATGGATAAATATAGCTTGAACCCCGAGGAAGGACAGAGGGTAATTTTACCCGCGAGTAGCGATAAAGCACTTCTACGTTGACGGAGTCGCGTGCAACAGCGCATACATATCTACGAGTAGGTATCTATACTGCTAAACACATTGGCAGCCTTGTTTTTGTTTCACGTAGGTAGTCGGGTATAAAGACAAAAGGACCTCTTACCTCTAAGTCTAATTCTAAAAACTTGGATTGCGCATCAATTTCTGCCGGATTCACTTGTAACCCGCCGCATAATTGAGCACCTGCAGTGGTATTATGGTAGACCAACAATTGCGACGGAACTGCAGCTACTCCTTCAATTAAAAAGTCTACCCTACCACTCTCATTATCAATATCGATGTCTGATTGCTGAGCGATATCTTTCAGTTCCTCATCTATGGGTTTTAGGTTTCTAGGTCTTATAGGCCTAATTAAACTTTTCACGTGGACACTGTTATTGCTGTCGAAACGTTCACGATTGTCTGGAATAATAATGGAGCTCGATTTAATATCGGATTTTAGCTGTTTCACATTTTCCGGTCTATGATCTTCATCCATGGATGGAAAAAATGTAGATACAGGCACTTGATGAAAGTTTTCCAAAGGTGCGACAGCGGGGCGGGAGATATTTCTGAGAAGTAATGGTTCAGAGAACAACAGCTCATTTCTGTTTTGCGAAGCCATAGAGGTATTAGCAAATGTATTTCTGGTCGATCTTAGTTCATTTGGTAAAATAATTCGAGCTTCGGCTATGTTAGTCCGGCTATTAGATTTGCCGCGACCCGTGTCCACCGAGGTCAGGAGGGCGGCGGGCTTGGGGCGCATGCGGTTGAACATGGTGCGGGCCTGCGCGTGGACCGGGAACAGCGGCGGGTCGTGCAGCCGCAGCGGGCTCAGGTGGGACGTGTCGTCAAACCGTCTTTGTACCATTTTGGATTGGTCCCGCACTATCTTTCGCAATGCTGTAATATGGATAAGACATCTAGTACAGTCGAGTACAAAGAGAGATATATACATTTGTGCACCTTATTTCAATGGAATAAGATACAAAACTTTATACGCACCCGATTTTATTAAACCTAGCTAAGAACCACCGCTAGATAACCTGCTTTCAAATAAAAAACCGGACAAGAGCAAGTCTGAGTCATACTCAGTGTACGGTTCCGAAACCGTTCCTACACAAAAACTATCTCAAAAACAACAAGTACTTATTAACTAATTCTCTATTTAAAGATATGTGCTGTCTTAGATGACTTTAGTGGGTATAAATAAACACTAGTCGCCTGTATTTCAGGAACCAATCAAGTCTACTTAGTCGTGATTAGCGATGGGCGATTTCTGAAACATTGCAAAACTTTAATTAACTTCGAAAATTACAGCTTCTGAAAGTTACTTACCTAATTAGATGAAAATAAGTCTAATACAAGTAAATTTCGTTCCAAGTTCATGTAAAGTTCCCGTTATTTACGTTACATGTCGAATCTAAGTATACATTTTTTTTAAATTAAACGATGTCACTTAGGTGAAAGTTTCGCTCTTGAAACTAACAAAGTGCTCATCACTAGTCGAGATAGTTTTTATGAATATACATACGTATTAGTCACGCCTACAAAGGGGCAAAATAAAAACCCCTGTAAACGTAACTTGGGCATGTTTTTTTTCTCGTCTACCCCATGGTTTCGTTGGATAGGGTTCGTGCAAACAATTTTTCGATTAAGGGATCCTTTTGTGAAATATTAAGATTTAAATTGCTAATTTTTGTTACACTCAAGTGTACAAATAGTAGGTAGTGTAGTTGTGGCTGTTAGTAATTTGAGTTGACGTATCCAACACACTATGGGGTAGAAAAGAAAAAACATCCCCACACATGTGTATGGGAGGCAACCTAAAAAAAATATGGTTTTTTTTTTACTATTTTGTCGGTGTGAGTAATATGTATATTCATCCCCAATAACAGCTTTCTAGAACTAAGAGTTCTTAGTTTGACTACAAAACTCCTTAAAACCGCATTCAAATCGGTTCATTCGTTTAGGAACTACGATTGCATAGACAGATACATAGATACACACGTCAAACTTAAAACACAATGTATTATTTAGCAGCGGTATGTGTATGTACTTACTTTTTTCGTAACATGTAATAGTGCATATGAAGATGAAAACAAATATTAAGCATTTAATGAAACAAAAATTACTGTAACTTTTGTACACCTCCATCGCTTCCGACAGCTGAAATGACTGACCGGGCGTCATCAACTCAACTGAAGGGATGTTTTAAAAAATGGAAAGTCAACAAGAACAGTTTCCGGATATGCCGCTGCATTGTTAACTGAAAACGACCACTTGTTTACAAGCGCAATATCAGTCGGAGTTCGTTAGTAGGAGCTCGCGCACCAACCTGATAGGTGCAAGATGATGATCTAAATATTGATATCTGTTATACCAGTTACACCGGAAGGACCCAGTCGTCGTCTGAACGAAGTAAACATTCTTATATTATTAGCTAGTCGCTTATTGCGTATTTTGCGTTATAGGTAGACTGACTAAATATCTACCTGCAGTGGAATAGCACATTAACGCCCTCGCAGTTGTGCTTCATTCTCACTCGCTCTCTACGACCTTATACGAATCTGACTTACTTCACCCGAACCTTCTTCTACACTCTTTTCCTCCTTCTTCATCTCTTCTTCTAATAACCATTTAATAAAATATAACCATTAAATAAAAGAATATTAAAATTATTAACATATTAACATATTATAAATTATTTAATTTTATTAAACATGGAATAAGAACATACCGGACTAAAAGATGAACTTTGCACTATCTACCTATCTTTCTCTACTTATGTAATAAAATAAGAAAAAATGAAGCAAAAAGTAGGTTATTTTTTTCTTCTTTAACTGTCATTTTTACAAGGTTTTAAGACGTAAAATTTTAATGAACTTTGATACATGAGTAGTGTGAAATTGTGAATCCTGCATCACTTCACCTCACTATGCTCGGTTACGTGCTGCAAAACTCCCCAGTTCACCATTACTAACAAATCGATATTGAATATTTTAGCATTACCTATAATCCTCTTACTACAATTTATTGAAAAACGACATAATGTAATACAATAACCATAACACAATAACTGAAAATTAAAACTAAATTTAAATAAGACTAACTCTAAATATATAGGTAAAATAACTAAAAAAAAAAATCTAACAATGGCCCCTGCGGCATTGTACCATGTATGTATGTATGTATGTAAACACTTTATTGTACAAAAAACAGAAAATCAAATACAATATTACAGAATTAGAATGAATGAATGATGAGAATGTTCCGTCGCTGGATGGTTAAACTTATGCGTTGAGCGAGGAAACTGCCAGCTCTTCGGTCTCCCGCGACGTCAATGAGCCTCTTCGAATTTTCTTTGAAGAGGCTTTGAGCGCTAGGACCCCACGGACTAATCGTCTCGACGCCGAATGGAATAAACAAATATTCTGGGCCAAGACCATTATATTTTACTACCTTTATACTTTCGGCTGCATCAGCTGCCGCACCAGCCCTATCTGTAGAGGTCTGGTGGAGATGTGACGAGGCTAGCGTGTCTACACAGGTAGCATCCCACACTAGCACCCGTCCCATATTCCACGGAACCATTTCTACAAATGCCGGTCGGCTCTAAAAGTGCCGGCACCTTTATTGAGGCAAGAGACCGACGAATGATGTCGTTTAGTGCGGCGTGTCTGGAAAAGCGGGCAGAAGGTACTTCCCTGGCAAGAAAGTCCGTCATGCCCTAGCCGATAGCGTAGACCAGGACCCCAAGGCGAAGGAAAAATGAGAGTTTGACTGTGTTAGAGTCTAGGAAAGTACCAGTTCTTGGCGAGGGATGAGCTTAATTACGTTAACATTAATTCTGTAGCTATGCCTACCCCATTCTGGGAACGAGGGCGTGACGGTATGTAGGTACTTATGTATTAACATAAATGGGTACATGATGGTTGACACCGTTTTCATTTGCATATATTATTTAACTCCGCCGTTGCCGGTCCCAAGCCCGGATGTGAAAGGAGGAGGGTTCGTGAGAAATGAACCACTCATTGGTAAAAACCAGCGGTTTAGGCTACCAGTAGCCTTGGGTTCCCCTAAAAAGACTGGCTCTGCGAGCACGGTTGCAAAGATGGCAGCCCCGTCACCGTGATCGGGATGCTGTGGGCTAATCACCTGCACATTCTTAAACAAACAGATTATGAAACCTTCAAAGAGAAATAAGAACCGATCCCCCTTACCGACGACCTTTGGCGCGAAATTACGGACACGGATTGGATGCTGGAATGTCGGAACCATGACTCAACCTGAAAGGCTTCCCCAGGCAGCCAAAATCATGCGGGACTACAACATTCATATCCTAGGATTAAGCGAAACGAGATGGAACGGATTCGGTGAAATAGCATCTGATTATGACTCTACCCTCCTGTAAAATCAAATCCTCAAATTAATGTAACCTTTGACATGTATTTTTATCGAAAAATATGAATAAATGAGTATGAGTATAGTGGAAAAGAGGATGAGAACGCCACACGGGAGTACGGCGTGGGACTGCTCCTAAGCCGTAGCGCCAAGAGTAGCCTTCTGCACTGGAAACCGATATCTGACAGAATCATTACAGCTCGGTTCTCCTCAAGAGTCAGAAAAATCACTGTGATCCAATGTTACGCCCCAACTAACTCGGCTAGCTACCGGACGTAAATGAAACTTTTTACGAGCAGCTGGAGTCGACCTTGAAGAGCGTGAAGAAGCAGGACATCGTTATCCTAATGGGAGACCTGAATGCAAAGATGGGCTCAGACAACGAGGATCGTGAACACTATAAAGGGTCGTGAAGGGGCTGCCGGGGAAATAAACGAAAACGGAGAACTCTTTGGCGACCTGTGCTCTGCGCATGGTCTGGTGATTGGAGGAACTCTGTTCAAGCACAAGGAATGCCACAAAACCACCTGGATTTCTCCTGATGGTGTGACCCGAAACCAAATTGACCATATTGCGATAAGCAGAACCTGGAGAACATCGCTACTCGATGTTAGGAACCGTCGCGGCGCTGATGTGGATAGCGACCATCACCTCGTCGTCGCCGATGTACGTCTCAAGATGGCCGCAACTCGTCGTAAAGTTGAGAAGGCACCCAAAAAGTTTAACTTGCAGAACCTTAGGAGCGATGAGGGAAGAAAGGAGTTCAGTATTTCCCTCCAGAACCAATTTGATCTTTTGGAAGAACTGGAAGATGAGGACATGGATGAAACTTGGGATCGTGTACGTACCGCCTTCACAAAAGCCGGCGAAAAAGTCCTGGGCTATAAGCTCTCCAAGCAAGAACCCTGGATGTCCCAAGAGCTGTGGACTGCAATAGAGAGTAGGCAGAGCGTAAAGCTAGACTTGCTGGCCGCTAATAACATTGCCGCTAAAAACGCCCTCGATGAAGAGTACGATGCCATGCGTCTCCGTATTCGAAAACTGGCCAGACGTGACAGACCACGCGCCGCTGACGAACTAGCGGACCGGGCCAACGCAGCAGCCAAGATATCAAACATGAGGGAGTTGTATGACGTAACTAAACGTTTGTGCAACAAGACACGTTCCTCCAGAAAGCCGTTGAAGGACTCTACGGGACAGCTGCTGTGTACTACAGAGGAGCAACTGAAACGATGGACCGAGCACTTCTCCAACCTGCTAACTCAATGCCAAACCCAACCGACAACTGCTCCGAATAGCCCCGGACCACTCCTGAATCTGCCAACGACTCCACCAACATTCGCAGAAGTAGCCACCGCCATTAAACAGCTGAAGACAGGAAAGGCACCAGGGGTGGACAACATCAATGTGGAGCTTTTAAAAGCGGATCCGGCTAGGTCAGCCGAATTACTCTATCCCCTGTTGAAGCGTGACTTGTCAGTCTGCGATAACTGGAGGGGCATAACGCTTTTACCCACTGCAGCTAAAGTGCTGGCCAAAGTACTACTCAACCGTATGTCCCCAGAAATTGCAGAAACACTTCGGGAGGAGCAAGCCGGGTTCCGTTCTGGACGCTCATGCACAGACCACACGAACACCTTGCGCATACTCATAGAGTCGTGTGTGGAGTGGCGAGCCGAACTTCTCCTGGCATTCGTCGACTTCGAGAAAGCCTTCGACTCGGTGAAGTGGAGCGCACTGTGGTCCAGTCTTGGATGAAGAGGAATACCTAGCAAGTATATAGGTATCATCCAGTCCCTATATAATGGCAGTACATGCAAAGTAGTGCACGAGCAAGTCCTAGGGGAACCAATCCCAATGACTGCAGGAGTCAAACAGGGCTGCCTTTTGTCGCCGCTACTCTTCGTCATCATGCTCGACGATGTCATGCGGAATGCAACGAGAACACCTAGAGGCATCGCATGGAACGAAGGGGCACACCTGGAAGACCTCGACTACGCAGACGATATAGTGATCTCGTCTTCACTGCCCGAACTCCAAATGAAGCTGGACTCGTTACAAGAGGAAGCTCAAGATATGGGCCTACGAATCAACGCTAGGAAGACCGTCGAAATGCGAGTACAGTCATGCGAAAACCGACCCATCAGACTCAATGGTACACCGCTGGAATCTGTCGCAAAGTTCACATATCTCGGTAGCACAGTGACCAACAGCGGTGGCTCTGATGATGACGTCAACGCGAGGATCAAGAAAGCGAAAGGTGCTTTTGCCCAGCTAAAACCAGACTGGGATTCGAACGTGCTCACCCGGCGGATCAAGATTTCTCTCTTCGATTCCATAGTGAAGTCTGTTTTGCTCTTCGGCTGCGAGACCTGGAAAGAGACTAAAGGACTGACGAGCAAGCTACAAGTGTTCGTCAACAAATGCCTAAGATCCATCCTGCGCAGATTCTGGCCGAACACTATCAGCAACGAGGACCTATGGAATCAATGCCATCAAATCCCGATCAGGCAAGAAATCGCCCAACGGAAGTGGAGGTGGATAGGGCACACCCTCCGAAGAATAGAGGACAACGCCGCCAGGGTCGCGTTCACGTGGAGGCCGCGCGGGAGCAGGCGACGAGGCCAGCCGGCGCACACGTGGCAGCGCACCATCGACGCCGAGCTGCGGGCAGCCGGGCTGAGTTGGAGAGACGCGGAGCGAGAGGCTCAGGACAGGAGCCGATGGAGACGTCTCACGAAGGCCCTCTGTACCACTGGGGTACCATAGGACGACAACAACAACAACAACAACATATTATTTATCGACAATAGGTAGAGTAATCCGAGTAAGTCCCGCACAATTAACAGATAATTGAACCCACACGTTTTTTGTTTCGAAATGTCTCAAGCAAGTTGTCGGTTGTTGTTTCATTTCTTGGCGACATAACTAAACCAAATAGATAGGAAAATTATTATGAAAGCAAGCGGCTTTTTAGGGTTCCGTAGTCAAACTAGGAACCCTTACAGTTTCGCCATGTCCGTCCGTCCGTCCGTCCGTCCGTCCGTCCGTCCCCAGTCTAGCTCAGAGACTCGTAGTACTAGAAAGCTGTAATTTGGCATGAATGTACATATTAGTCACGCCAACAAAGTGGTAAAATATTTTTTTTTTAAATAATTTTTTTTAATGCACCTCCCCTACACGTAACGTGGGGATGTCTTTTTTTTTTCTTGCCTACCCCATAGTGTGGGGTGTCGTTGGATAGGTCTTTCAAAAATATTGCGGGTTTATGAAAACAATTTTTCGATTAAGGGATCCGTTTATGAAATATTAAGCTTTAAAGCGCTATTTTTTGTTAGAGTCAAGTGTCCCCCCCCCCCCCCTACAGCCAAAACTACAAGTACTAAAAATCTGAAAAAAAACTTCAACGAAAGCGCATATAACGAATTTTAAAGGAAAACTATCACGGCTAAGTAGACATGATTAGTTCCTGAGATACAGGCGATTAACGGGTTTATACCTACCTACTAAAAATCATCTAAGACAGCGCCAAATAACTTTAAATAGAAAATTGTTTCATACATGTTGATTTTTGAGATAGTTTTTTGTGTTTGTCGTTACGGCTTCGGAACCCTACACTGAGCATGGTCCGACATGCTCTTGCCCGGTTTTTTGATTTAAAATACCTTAACTTAACCGTCTGTTCTTGGCCGCCTTTACTTGACTGGTATAAAATTTACAACATTTACATTTAAGTATTGAATCTTAGTCTAATTGTGCAAAATGTGGTTACAAAATTATTAAAAAGTTTCTAAAAACTTCAACTCTAAAGTTGTTAGTAATTCTGTAGCTGTCTGCGTCAGTATGAAATTTAATGGCTAGTAACTAAATGACACTTTCTAAAGTGGCCAGTTATTGACGATTTACCCTATATATGTAAAGAAAGGATACATTTTACTTCTCATAAAATTTCCATCTTTTTAACGCTTCTATCGAGTTGAGAATTCACAAATAGCATAACTGTAAGCAAATAAGTTTCACTCTTCCACGCAGTTTAAGTATTAATTTTATACGTTTTGTGACATGGTTATGGTTATTCCCTCGGGACCTTTTAAATTTTCCGGGATAAAAAAAGCCTATTTGTTAATCCAGTGTACCTATAAGCTATCTCCATCCCAAATTTCATCCAAATCTGTATAGCCGTTTAGACGTAAAGAAGTAACAAACATACACACTCACAAACTTTCGCCTTTATAATATTAGTGTGATTGTTTTCGGTAAGTAATAACTTGATTATTTCCTCCATGTGCAAATTCAAATATGAAAGCGACTTTATTCTCAGATACCATATGAATGTAGATGAAAATTTTCACGCACTCTCAAAATATTACTCTTTACTTGAAAATTATAGTTTAAAAAAGTAGCCTACGTTTCCAGAGTGAGGTACAGGACAGAGCTACAGAATTACCAACTCTAAAAACATGTTAATAATTTTGTAACCACATTTTGCACAAATTAGGCTAAGATGTTTACCAGCGTATTCGTGACAGGTTGCAAGCATCGTCTAACAATACTACAAGACTTTATTCCCTTAGTCGCCGCGTATGACACCCACGGGAAGACATGGAGGGGCACAATTCTACCCCGGCCACCACACGAGCTTATCTCGCTCTCGTCTTCTCGGCTCGTAATTTTTATGGATGGTGTGGCTCTATATTAGTAATAAATTGGCAAAATTTCAGCCCCCAAACTTAATAGTTTTATGTATAAAAAATAATAATATGATTTTTCTTCAATATCTTTTTTTTTAACCTATCTTAACGTGCATCACAGATATTGTACATTCACTATAGATGAATATTTGACATGAATAACATTTCCATTATGTCATAGAAAAAATATATATGCTGACTGAAGATTTCATATTTTTTTATTATTTACTTTTACTTTAGAGACCGCTCTCATTTTTCACCTATGATACACTCACAAATGTGCTATAACATGTATTTTTTCAAAATTATAGCTGTGGGAGAACATGGAGATATCTTTACATAAAATCTTAGAGCATATATTACCTGGAGCCGCCTTATAGGGTACGATCGAGTACAATCATGTCTGCCGAGATTTGCGGGGGGTGAAGAAATAACACATGCAAAAGATTACTTACAAATGCAAAAACTATCTGTGTCATTACACACGAATACTTTGACAAAAATCTAACACATATACATTTTAAAGCACACAAACATATCACACATGTAAAGACTTTGTATAAACGCAGTTTAAGAATACGTAGATGCGAATGTAAGCGGCATAACCTACAGTGCGAGGATTAGGTCGATAGCTAATATCGATATTTTTACTGACAATTGCACAAGCATACAATTTTAGTACCTACAAAAAAAAAAAATTAAAAAATTTAATTAATTTAAATTTTTTTTTAATTTTAAAAAAAATTATTTCAATTTTAGTTTTACGAGCATCGTAATAGGATATTATTTGTTAGTGAAATAGTTAATAAAAATAGCGCAAAAGTTGGATGTTTTTTATTTATCTTTGTTAACAATTTTATACATATATAAAGTAGCGAGTATTATAATTATCTACAGTAGAACCCGATGTATCATAGCATGTTCATATAGGTACCTCAAATTGTTAATTCCTTGTTCTTCTTGCACTAAGAAGACATTTCGTATAAGGGGAGGACCTAATATTATAAATCATCTTCTACCAGTCAACAATAGGACAAATCAGATAAATTATCACTATCGTTATAGCGACGGAAAAATAGTGTACATATCCTCTAATAAATTTAAAATTATATATTTTTCACAAAGTTTGCCCTCTTGACCACTCATGGAGATTATAGTCCAATGTTTCTTATTATTGTTTTATGAAAAGAAACCTTATTGACTGTATTTGTATTAGATCATATTTGACAAAGTTATGAAAGTTTTAAAATACTATGGTCATTGGTCTTTGTTTGTATAAGTAAATATTTGAGAGTGAAACGTGAAATACTAACTAAAATACTAAATATACCTACTTTTTCACATAAACATAAAGTAGGTACAGCAAAATCTATTAACTTTCGCCTCTTGCTTGGTAGCGTTCGATACTGACTTGCATCAAAATGTTTCGAACATATGGAACTAGTACGCGTAGGCACCCAATTTGCTTGTCTGCTGCATGAGGTGGTCCATATTTTTTTCAATTCCGGGTCTTTTGGAAAACTTAAAAATATACACTTAGTATAAATTGTATTCAGTAGGTAATTTCCAGGTCCTTAGTAAATCTTCCTTATTGTCGATAATTATTTATTTAATCGAGACTATCCTCATCACTATAACCGAGTCTCGGGGGGAGTACACCAACGTCATCAATTTGATGAAAACAATTATTTAGCTTATTAGTATTATCGACTTTATGTCAAAAACTGTTAAGTCATTTCTTACAAAGCATTAAAACCGAGTCTCGGTGAGGAGTACGTACTAATCCAAATAACAATTGGAATCGATTGCATATAATCGTTAAATTTGACGGGCGATGAAAATATTTTTATAAAAAATATTATTTTATTATAAAATTACTTACAAATGAAATGTTGTACCATCTTTTTCGAAGCTTGAAGTCGTTGATAATTTTTTACACGAACTTACAGCACATGCAGGCATTTTTCCAATGAGTGTTCTCTGGCTTGCGGCGATTTTGTGAATGACCATAAATCGATTTTGAAATAGGTTTTGTATAACTTTTTGCACATTGTGCAGGTTTTTCGACAGAGGGGTAATGTACTGAATGGCGGCTCCAGGTAATATATTCTCTAAGCATAAAATACTTTACCATACTTTTTTCTGCAACAAGACCTAAAACGAATTAATGATTGAAACCTCTTTAGAGAAACGCGCACGCGGCATACTAAATACTGGCCACTTACATATCGTAAGGTCTTAATAAAATAAAAAAGGAACATATCACGGCGGAATATTTAAGAAAGTCTTTTCAAATAAATGATAAGAGCGACATACCTATTCTATTATGGATAGTAAAACAAAAATTATTCAAAATAGTACATTACTTAACAAGGGCTGTAAAAGAAAGAAAGCCCGAAATCGCAGGTATTTGAGACCCGAGCCGTAGGCGAGGGTTGTAAATATGCGATAGAGGGCTTTCTTTTTTACTGCCCGTGATGAGTACACAATTTTACGTTTTCACCTGGCCACAATGCGAGTTTTACCGTGCGCGCAGCGTGCGATAAAACTCACATTATGGCCAGGTGTTACGTAAAACATATTATCTACGTATATGTTAAGTGGGAGTCTTAAGCTATATAGCATTAAACTCATGTTTTCAATCTAAGAAAAAACTGTTATTTAAGTACCTACCTATATCATATACCTAGTACCTACTTATAATTGTGTGCTTATTAATTACTTGATAAACGCACATGAAGCCTTTTAAACACTTAAGTACCTGTTCAACATACGGAAGCGTATTGTTGAAAAAGTCATATTGCTCGTCTATAACCTCGAAAACTTTCTTAATTGCGAGGCAATATAGGTAGCGTGTTTGCGTTTTTTCCAAAAAGGATAGAAATAATTTTTAGTTTTACTATCCCTAATATTGTCGCTTTTATCATTTACATATTTGAAAAGTCATTCTTATTAACAAGGATAGGATAAACGCCCGTCATTTTGAAAACATAACCCTGTTCCGTACAGTAGAGACTTCCTTATGATGTTATTAAAAAAAAATATTAGGTATTTTATAGATTTGCTATACCATAATTTATATGTATTCAGCGACCATTTCATCCATTAATGACACCGGAAAGGTTATGGGAAAAATCACTTTTGCCCACAAAAAGAATGACGATTTGTTTTCAAAGTTTTCACGTGTGAGTCCATAACGACGTGAATTTTAGGACCCATTTATGAGTCGAAAAAGTTCGTTCAAAGTCAGTTCGGGCATATACAGGGTGTCCCAAAACTCAACGATAATCCGCCAAGGGCTGATAGAGCAGCTAAAAAGCTATCGATTTAACACCTATGTATGTTTAGCGATTTTCGCTAGTTTCGGAGATATTGATCATTTTAATCTGAAATTTTGTAATTTTCCCTTATGCCCATGTCACGAAAAATCATTAATTTCGTTATGTATTTCATAAGTTTTTCAGTGGTATCTTACATAATTATAATCATTACGAATTGGCGAAGTTTTTAAACCTATTTGCCCGTTTATTTTAACAGTATTTTTTTAAGTAATCACCTAAAGTTGTTTTTTTCATACAAAGTGAAAAGCAACCACTGGGACACCTAGTATGGAGAAACAAACTTTATGTGATTACTTAAAAAAAATACTGATAAAATAAACGGGCAAATAGGTTTAAAAACTTCGCCAATTCGTAATGATTATAATGATGTAAGATACCTATTTGTGTGTGTGATTGTATTTTCCCATAACCATTCCGGTGTCATTCATTGATGAAGTTGTCGCTGAATACATATAAATTTTGGTATAATAAATCTATAAATTACCTACAAATATTTTTAATTAACATCATAAGGAAGTCTCTGCTGTACGGAACAGGGTTATCTTTTCAAAATGACGGGCGTTTTTCCTATCCTTGCTTATTAATATTCCGCCGTGAAACTTTTGATATATAATTTTTTAATTAAGACTTTACGAAATGTAAGTGCCCAGTATTTAGTATACCACGTGCACGTTTCTCTAAAGAGGTTTCAATCATCATTAATTCGTTTTAGGTCTTGTTGCAGAAAAATGTATGTTAAAGTATTTTATGTAAAGATATCTCCATGTTCTCCCACAGCTATAATTTTGAAAAAAAATTATGGTATAGCTCATTTGTGAGTGTATCATTGGTGAAAAAATGAGAGCGGTTTCTAAAGTGGAAGTAAATAATAAAAAAATATGAAATCTTCAGTCAGCATTTTTTTAATTTTTTTCTATGACATAATGAAAATGTTATTCATGTCAAATAATCATTTATAGTGAATGTACAATATTTGTGTGCACGCTAAGATAGGTTGAAAAGTAAAAAATATATTGAAGGAAAATCATATTTTCTATTTTCCTTTTACTTATACAAAAAACGATTAAGTTTCGGGGGCTGAAATTTTGCCAATTTATTACTAATGTAGAGCCACACCATCCATAAAAATTACGAGCCCAAACTCGATGGGGGCAGAATCACTTAGCTTATCCTGGCATGGCCTTTGTGTAGACTAATCTCGGAGTAAGTCTTATTCCACTTTGGTAAATTCGATGGTTAATGATATAGAATTTGAAGTATCGATTCATGGAAATCATGGTATCGTCACGGTAAGAAAAGGTTCGTTTAGTCACGGTAAGTAAGAAAAGGTTTTGATATTGATGTACTTAAGTACTTACACTGGACTTACAAATATCTGAAATGTCTCTATTGCTCGAGGCAAAACAACATGTCACATGTTTTTGATCGAAATGTTGTAACAGTTATTATTGCTGGTGTGGTGACTGTACCTTCATTATATAAATCAGATTATAAGTGATATAAACTACCTATGTACAAATTCATGTCATAATGAAAAAAATGCTGTTTTAGTACGGGTTAAATAATAATAATATAATAATAATAATATTATTATTAATCATTTATTCATGAAAGACACATTTATGTTTACATAATGATAGTATACTGCCAAACTGCATAACAGTTTGTTGGCAGTGCATTAATTGCTCTTGATACACAGTTGTGTCAAAGACATATGGCTAATTTATATTCATGCTATTATATTTAGAGACCTATAAATACCCACCACCCTGCAAGCTGGACCAATAAGAATGGGTAGGTATATTCTCACTGCTCCTGATCACAATTATCTAATAATACCTTACTGACACTTTTCTTAAACGTACTCATTTTAACTTTATCCACAAACAATTTTTCGGGCAAGGAGTTACATATTTTAGGGATTAGATATTCAAATGTACGTTTCCCATAATAATTAACAGGGCAAAACATGCCGGCAAATAACTTTGGTTTTCTCCTTGTGACTGTGTTTTTGTCTATTTTATCTAAAAAGGGGTCTATATTGTAGTTGTGGGAGGCTATCAGTAACTTAAATTTTTCATTAACAGGTAATATATTACATATTTTAAACAGTTTTTCATAATTCTTATTACACGACTGTTTCTGTTTATGGGTCACTAATAGCTTTAGGTATCTTATTTGTAACATTTTGACCATATCTAATTGCGTTTTAAAAGTACGCCCATATGCTATTAATCCATATTCTATTTGCGATTCTACTAGGGCACAGTACAGAGTACGTAAAGTTTTGTGGTTGACATATTTTTTAAGTTGCAAGAAGGTAACATAGATATATCTCAATTTACTACACAAGGCCTGTATATGCAATTTCCAGTTAAATGTTCTGTCTATAGTCACGCCTAGGTACTTAAACGAGTCAACAAATTGTATTTTACTACAGTTACAGTCGTGTTTCAAATTGTGAAGGCAATCATATGTGTGACCTACAATACTACAGGGCTTACATTTTTTTAAGTTATGTGGGGACGACAAGTGCATGCCTTTTGTTTTTGACATATTTATAATGATGCCATTGTCGTGTGACCACTTAATTATGTTCTCTAAATCTGATTGTATACTTTCTTCGATTTTATGTTGATCCTTGTCTGCGTATATTATACACATGTCGTCCGCGTACATGAACATGTTACATTTCTCAATAACGTTGCATATACTATTTACGTGCATTATATATCCTACAGGTCCATATACAGAACCGGTTGGTACGCCACTCGTTATCATTGCTTCGTCACCTCGCACTTTTGCAATTTCTGTGATCATCTTTCGATTCATTAAGTATTGTTTAAACCATTCGTTAATTTTGCCGCGTATGCCACACTCGTACATGGCCTTTAAAAGCACGTCATGTTCGAGCGTGTCAAAAGCTTTTTTGAAATCAACAAAAATTGCTACTACGTGTTTCCTATCATTTAGTTTGTGACATACGTCGTTTGCGAACTGCGCCAGGGCGGTAGCTGTGCTTTTGTGTTTCCTAAATCCATGTTGGTTGTTTGAGAGTATGCTGTATTGTTCTAGGTAATTCGTTATTTGATGTAATATGGCTTTTTCAACAATTTTATTAATAACGGATAAGATGGCTATTGGCCTATAGTTAGAGTAAGTTTTGTGACAACCGGTTTTGTATATAGGCCTAATAATCGAGTATTTCAAGACATCCGGGTAAGATGCATTCTCAGTACACATGTTAATAAATTTTGCTAATATTGGACTTACATTTTCTTTGACTAATTTAATATCTTGTAGGTACTCTGATTTTATCATACCCGGGTGACTTGTGTACAGAAAGGCTGTCTATAATTTTTTCAATATCTTTAGGCATTATTTTTCTAAATCTAAAAGATAGGTTACATTCTCTTATGTAGTCACTCCTATTTAGAAGAGTTAAACTGCATTTATGCTTTATAATTTCTATTTCTCGGGTGAAAGTGAGTGAAATTGTTGCATACTGTCTGAATCTCATTATCTTTACCTAAGTACTGCACTATTGTCCTATCAATGTTGTTAGGTTTTTTACCTATCCAAGTGTTTACGTTTTCCCATATTTTTCTATAATCCTTTTTACAGTCTATTATACGTGATTGTCTATATTTATTTCTCGCTGCCTCAATTCTTTTATTAACATTATTTCTGAATCGAGTATAGTTTAATCTGTGCGTTTTGGATTTCGGAGCTGATTTCCATTTTCTAAACAAGACATCGCGTTTTTCTATTAACAATAATAATTCTTGCGTTACCCATGGTTGTGTAAATCTTTTGTTAGGTATTGTTACATCTCTTTTACAACTAGCATATATGTCACTAAATATTAAGCGAAGAGAGTTATACAGTAACAACGGACAGTTAATTTTTAAGAGTTCGTTCCAGTCGATTTTCTTAAGTTTTTCCTGCAGTAATTTGTTCACAATCACAGAACGTACCTTATTGGTCGCATTACCTCCAAGTCCGTCACTCTGTTTTATCTCGTACAATAGTAAACCGGTTAGGTAGTGGTCGGAGATCTTTCCCGCTGCCGCCAGCACAAACGATGAATGACGATAGGTATTTACGCGGGTCCATATGTGATCTATGCACGACGCAGTCAGCTGTTCACCGTAGACTTCTTCTCGTGTGACTTCCTCGTAGGAACACTGTAATCCGTACTTGCACATTGCGTTCTTGTATTCTATGACTTGTGGATGTGTCCCATTATATATGTTTATGTTTATGTCGCCGGCGTAAATAGCATTCATGTTAACGGGGATTTTCTTGAGTATTTCTCCGATCGCTTGTAAATACTTTTGTTTACATGAACTTGGCGGTCGGTACACCGCTATAAGGTATATAGGTTTTCCCCCGACAATTTCTCCGTGTGTTATTTCACATTCAATATTCGATATAAGCTTGGGCGTCCATGTTAAACTGTTTCGAAGATAAACCATAATGCCTCCTCCTCTTCGTGTTTCCCTTGTGTTCGGGTACATCTGAAAGTTAGGTATATTGTATACGCTGCATTCACATCGTTTTATATTTATCTCTGTTAAGATGATAACATGTAGCTTGTTGAATACGGGTTCTAATAATGTAAGTAATGAACTAAAATGCTTTCTAAGCGATCTTATGTTTAATTGTATTGTACATAGTTTTGTATCTGTCTGCTGGTTAATGTCGTTATACCAAGTGTTTATCTCGACGTAATTATTGTGTTCAGTGTTCTGTATCACTGAATCTAAATTATGTAATGTATTGAATGTGGAATATTAGTTTATCATTCTCATATCCAGTAAGTAGACGGGTACATACCCGTTATGTAAAAGTAGTAGCGAATGTTGTTGGGATATTCTCAGCCTTTGTTTACGAACTCTCGTACGTCCATTTCCGTTCGCACTTCCTCCGTTTCCTAACCAAAATTCTACCTCTTTGGATCCATATGTACTTATAGGTATCCCTGAGCTGCCTTTTTGTCTCTTTAAATAAGTCACGAACTTTTCTGGTGACATCCTCATTGATATATATCCTTGCATCGCTCTGGCCATTATTGACGCGCGCATTAGTCAGCTGCTGCGCTGTCTTACGCTTATTCAGCCATTGCTCTCTCGCCGCGCGTGACGTCATGCGCACGATGACTATGCGCGGGCGAGGCGGTCTCTTATCGCCCGCGCCGGTGGCGGCGGCGCCCGCCTCGTTAGGCCTGTTTTGTGATCCTACCCTCCATGCAGAATCTACACAGTTCTCATTTATACCTAATTGCTTCGCAATCTCGGGAATAGTATATTTCAGGTTCTCGTTCTCTCTCTCGATCAAACCAATAATTTCTATGTTGTTTTCCTTCTCTTTAAGTTCTATGATGTCTAATCGCTCCTCTAATGTTGCTGTGTATTTTTCCAGGTACACATTTTTATGCGAGAGGTCTACGACTTTGTTTTCGAGGGTTTTTATTTTTTCGGTGCTCTCTTTCTTGTATTCTAGCATTTCCTGATACTGCTCGGCGTAGAATTCTACCGCTTTGGTTAGATCTGCGATATTGCTTTTTATATCTCGGAGTGAGTATAGTTTTTCGTTCACTTGGTGAAGCAGGTCTTAAACCGTGGCTGATTTTGCGTCGATATTTATTAAATGGCTTCTATCCGGTGTTCCTGTGCATGTATTTTCCGCACAACTAACACATATTTCGTCTTTCAAAAACCGCTTGTCCTTTATAAGTACACACTTTGTGATACGCATCTCCACAGTTTCCTTTACACTTCACTGCATCTCCTTTCGCGAGTGCCACGTACTTTTTACACACTTTGCAGTTCACCATTTTTCCGAGACAACTAGTAGGTACTTAAATAATTAAGCGAGAACACATAGCGATTAGGCGCGACCGTACGTCAAGAGCGCCGCCGGTCAACTGAAATAAAATCTAAAATAAAATCTGTTTATTTCAATATTTGTGTTAAGTTTACAATTTTTACTTAGCTAAAATCTTTATCTATTTAAGATTATCAAATGTTTTATTTTAACTTCCCGAGCGCATTACAATATATTTTGTAAAACGCAGTAATTGTTCTAACTATGCCAGCTGACTCAACTCAAAAAAACACTAGGTAAGTATAATTATTTTGCGACAAACTTATAATCTATAACTCATATCGCATGCGCCAAAGAAGATCATGAAGTTGGTTTGCATCATCCGGATAAATTTTGTTACCAACATGCAAACGAAAACGGGTGGGACTCTATTGATCCGAGCCACCCCTACACCGACCGCCCGCGCCGCCCCGCGCCGCTCGAGCGGCCCCGTTGCCGGAGCAGCCCGAGCCGCCCGACCGGCAACAACATCGCTCTCGGCGCCAGTCCCTACGACAATTTCGAAAATACGAGTGTTTCATTTCGATCATCAGAGTGCTATTTACGTGTAATACTTTACCATGGTGAGTAGAGTCCAATATGTTGATATTTGCGCAGTTGACAAATAAGGGTTATTAATTAGTGTAATCTGTTATTATTATACGTTCAGTACATTAGGTACCTAGTATTTTATGTATGTTCGTCCGAAGGAAACGAACTGTATGAGCACGTCTGGGCTGTTGGAGTGGGAGTTCTCGCTGCCCGCCGAGCAGATAGTGTCGCACGGCTGGTACCACGGTGCGCTCAACCGCTCGGCGGCCGAGGCGCTGCTGCAGCGCGACCGCGAGTTCCTCGTGCGCGACTCCTCCTCGCAGCCCGACAACTACGTGCTCAGCTGCCGCTCCAATGGACAGCATCTACACTTTGTTATTCAGCGGGTATGTCATACAATTTTAAGGTACTTCTAATATGAAAGAGCATAGGCACCACTTGGTAATACCTACTAACGTCGAATTTAGGCCCTATATTTTATAAAGGTTATAAAGTGCTTTTCTACGCGTTAAAAAAGAACATAAATTTTGACATATAATTTTAATTCACTCCATTCCCTTCTTGGCCTCACAAAACGGTGGAAAGGCGTCTTTAATGCAGCGTTGAAAAGTTACCCTTTAAATAAATCGACGGTGACAAACTGAATTATGGACGGACAGAAAGATAGACGGATAGTAGATACATGGTCAGTAAGGTCAGTTGTCATTTGTTTTTTTTTAGACTTTGTTAGTGTCTCACTGCAGGGCAAATGCGTCCCTTATCTTTCTAATAAACCCGATGGACAACAAAACTACGCTTTGTTCCTGTGTAAGTAGGGCGCACGGGCACTTTCACACGACAAAAACCTACCAGCGCTTCCCAAAAGCTAACCTCTGCTGAGAAGGAGCGCCGCAAGAAACTCAAAATTCAGTCATTCTCTACATAACACAAATGAATTATGACCAGAGCTCGGACAGGTAGCAAAAACTGATATGGAAATAGAACAAGACTCAATAGAGTCGACACTTAAGATTATAATTTTGTAAAGAGGATATTACTTATCGTAATTTTACATTTAAACTTATTTAGTTGCATATTTGTCATGGTTTTGTCTAAGTGGCATTCTTGAAACAGTTTTGTGGTGACAATTTAAATTAGTAAAATTATTTACTTATGGTTATTTCTAAATATTTTAAATATGGTGAAAATAAAAACGATTAATAAGTGGATTGAGAACTACCCCGAGCTCTATTATAATAATATGACATTAGTATTAAACAGTTAAAGAAAGATGCTATTAACAAACATGTTAGCTCAGCAAATCACAATAGGAAGATAGTACAGCCAGCAACGTCTTATGATACTTTTTGCATCGATTTGTTGATTTTTCTAACCTCTGTTAATATTCCATGGCATCAACTCAATAATCCACATTTCACGGTATTTTTCAAAAAGTATTTATGTTGCAATTTCAATCAATGGGAAATACCTGATAAACCTGTATTATAAAAAAATACTAGGGTGTATATTTCAGAGAGAAAATGCAAGAGTTAAAGAATAAAATGCGGGATGAATTTTTTTGGATCTCAATCGTTGAGACAAAGAATTATACATGTTAAAAATGTAGTCAATATTACGTTGAAAAATTTGCCACTGAATGGTCCTACGCATTGTTACTTACTTGCTTCCAAGATACTGGATGTAGTGAATGGAGAGAAGATCCCTAACTTCATACTTGAGCACCTTAAATTACTTCGGGATAATCATTCTGATAATAACACCGAAAATATTTGTTCCAGAAAATGCAGTAGTTGATGATTGCATATGTTCAATACAACAATCAGCATTAAAATTTTTTTTTAATGGAAATACCTTCACAAACATATGGTGAAATTTGGGTTACCTACTGTTATAATTGTAATTGAAAAATATAAATAATAGTGTAGGTTGTATAAAGCGACTCTATTAATCTTGTTCTATTACCGTGTTACAATTATTTTGCTATGACCTGTCCGAGCTGTGATTATGACAATGATAAGATAATATTGCTTAACCAGTAGTGTGAAGAAAAGTTAATATGTTTATTGTTTACTGCTTCAATGAATGAGTTTATTGTTTACTGCTTAAATCGGTTTATATTTTACTGCTTAACCCTTCTTTGCATTGTGATGGAAATTTCCATCATAACATAATACCTACCAACATTTGTATTTTTTTTGTATCATTTTTTACGCGTGTTCGAAATCAAATAGGGTTTGAATTCACGACTTTTTTCATTTTCAATCAAAGAAGGGTTAAATAAGTGCGCACCAGTAGGAACGCACGCACCGTGATGCGCACACATGTCATAGACAAAACATAAGCAGACGAAGTAGGCCACAGTCACGGTTGCGAAGCCGGCGCCACGCTTACAATTAGCGACTGCCTTGTGTCGTGAGCGCGACCATCCATACCTAGGACAGGTCATCGCAAAACAATCGCCTCACGGTAATAGAACAAGATTAATAGAGTCGTATTATTATTTAATTATCTTTTTCATATTATTTATAACGTTAACCCATAAATTCTCCATATGTTTGTAAAGGTATTTTCAATTTTGGGCTCCTCCATATATGATACGATTGAATTATTACTGGTAAAATATACCTAAAATGATTTGTAATAGCCAACCGCAAGAAAGCAATTTTGAAAATATTTGCATTTAGTAAGTACACCAGAACGTCAGTCTCGGAACAGCATGCGGGGGCTATCGTTGCGCCGTTGTCGACCATGTGCGCCTCTTCCATGTCTCTGCACTTACACCAATGTTTTATGCTTTATTTTTAAATATTTAGTTAAAAAATTGTTTTTTAAATAAAAATAAATATGTTAATATTAATAAATAATATAAATACAGTACTTTTCGATCTTTCATCTTTAAAAAATAACTTTAAATCCATTGGCTTAGAGCAAAATTTTAATAAGTGTGAACTCTTCATCCAAAATCCTTCCAACGCTGACAATGACATAACACCAAAATTCAACTAACTTGCCCCAAATATAAAAATAGTAGATAAAAGAACACTTTGCCTCCAGGGATCTCCTATTTTTGAATAAAGATTTCAGATTATATTCAGAATTCTATTTCTAAATTTCAAAATCATTCCCATAGGCTTCCTGACATTAGTCCACATTTTGCACTTTTGGTTATTAAATTCTGTCTTTTTGTCCCTAATTTTACTTATGTGCTTCGCTGCTGTCCATTTCGGAAACATCAAGAGCTTTTCTCGAAAGTTGATACTTTGATCAAAAGTAACTTGCAATCCATTCTTAATATTCAGATAAGCGAGCATTCCTGGACCCAAGGATCCCTCCCAATTCGGTACGGTGGTTTTGCATACCGGCTTTTCTGTCTGTAATAAGTTGGTTTAACAAAATTAGAACAATAATCAAGCACTTTCAATTTTTGGTTCACTGTATTCTACATAAAAATTCGAAAACATTAAAGCAAAAAGTATGTTGATAGCTAAAGTGAATCATCCCAATCAAAAACCAAGCGCGAGTCGGGGGCCGCGGGCGGCAGAGCCCGCAGCGGGAGGCAATCAACAGTATTATGATTCACGCAGTTCGCTTCGTGGTCTCGTACAGCGTACCCGTAACAGGACAGGACACTGCAGTTTTAAGTGATCTTACTTGTTTAAAAGGTCGGAGCCGGTGTATAAACACTACGTACCACCAACCCACCACAAAAATTGATTCTATTTTTGGTAGATTGACCGATTGCCCTTTTTCAAATCCTTCGTCCATCGCATTTACTTGATTTGTACGTACTTCATATCTAACACACACACACTATCTTGCACACACGAAATAACACAGTAGTAAAAGTTTTACTACAGATTACTGTTTGGTTGTAAACTATATTATATATAGAGTTTAGATTATTATTTTAGGCTTAATGTGACACCGAAATAAAAACCTATCATACAAATACAACAGTAGGTACTTCTCCAAAGTTAAGCAACTACAAGCGTAGGTAGTCTGAAACAGGATGGGTGACCGCTTAAAACGTCGTGTTGATAAAATCAGTTTTGTCACATAAGTATTTGTAGCAGTTTTACTTGAGATTTCTATTTAACGAAACTATGAAAGTTGGACTACAATTTAGCATCAAAACAAGGAGCCATTGCAAAAAATCAATCTTTACAAAAAATTTAAAAATCACGTTTTTTTTTCATGTTTCTTGTATGGGGACCCCTCTTGGGATTTGGTTTATTGTTACTTTTATAATTTTAGCCAATAGGGTTTATTTAGTTTTAGTTTTAGGTACACGTATTCGGGGATAATTTCAACTGGTCGTTACGGTTATAAAGATATAGCCCAGTAAAATAACTCAAATCATACTATGGCGCGCACGGCTGCTAATCTGTGACGTCACTCCAGCAACATGGCGCCCGCGCCCTTTAATATTATAGACCGAAATTTTAAACGTTCGTAGAATCAAAATTACTGGGTCTATTTAAGAAGAAGAAGAAGAAGAAATACATTTATTCACTACACAGAAGATACACAAACAGACAAATGAAAGATAACAAACAATGTGACAGAAACAGCACGGAGTGTGTGTGTCCTCGCGGTAGCGAATCGGACACTGGTTTAGCATTATGCTGTACAGCGCTGATTTTCAGCCAGTACTGTTTTGGTGACTCACGGAACCAAAAAGTAGTCGGTATATTTGTTTATTTTTAAACATTACTGTTAACTTAACTTTAAAGTTTCAAGCGATTTGGCGTACCTACTACTGACATTCTTCATTTAGTTTTAAAATAGTTTTCAAATTTTGAATTTGTTGGCTGCAAGCATTTAAAGCGTCACTTTACAAAAAAAAACGCGTAATCAATTTTTAAGAAACTTTGTTACAATCAACATAGTAATTTTGTAAAATACGTTGTATTTTTCCTCGCATTCAAAGTGAAAAGTAGAGTGTTTAACACGAGATAAAACAACCATAATGACCAGTATCTCGTGTCATTATGACTTGTTTTGGTCCCTTGTTGAACATTCTACTATTATTGTAGGTACACAAAGATACGGTAAAAAAGTAAAGTATGTTTAAATTCATACAATATCTATTTAATATACACTGGCCCGCACAACTAAGTATCACACTTAGTTGAAATTTTCATTAAAAGTGTGATACTTAATTTTGCGGGTTAGTGTAGATAAATTAAATAAAGAGAAAAAATAATGCTAAGCTCCTGATTCATATTCAAACATTATATAACAACAACACAAAATATGAATAACGTTGAAGACGTACCTAGGTAATTGTTCTTATAATGTTTTACATATTGAAAGAAAGTTCTGTAGCAGGAGCAACCCGCCCAGTCAGCTTCTATGAACTTAAACATTTGGAAATCATGCTTAAATCATTTAGCTTTGCAGACCCGTTTTAATGTTTATTTAATAAACCTACTTATACCAAAAGCTAGGTTGGAGCAGTCCTGCGTATCTTGAGTTGCGGTAGGCATTTAAGGGCGGATTCGACCAAACGAGGATAAGGTCTTATACCTAGATTAGAAGCAGAATTTGTATTGTGTAATCTCAGAGTTTGTCTTATTCCAGTTTGGTCGAATCCGCCCTTAGTCTTCTAAATGTCGGTAGATAGCTCACTCCACCTTTTTATACTATTACCAAGACCTATTATTATATAAAAGTATGAAAAAAAAAACTATTTAACTTTTTACAAACGCGTATTTAAAAATATCACTGTACACCTACTGAGTGCGCAGTTCGATGGGCACTGCGCCGAGCAAACGCCGAGCGTCCAGTAGCGCCCTCGTTACTATTATTATGTTTTCTAATTAACTAAAGAATTTCCTTGAAAGCAGACGATAGGTTTTTATAGTGCAAGTAAAAACACAATTTATGGAATACGTAACAAACTTTAATAACAATTAGATACCCTTTGACTAGTCAGCCTACCGCAAAAAGGTGGCCACTTTTTTCCGTTAAGTTGATAACTCGAAGGTGAATTGTTATTAAACTATGTGATACGTACACTATAAGTTGTGTTTTCATTTGTAGTACAAAAAAATACCGTCCAATTTGTAGAAAATGCTTTAGTTTATTAGAAAACACAATAAAAGTAATGAGGGCGCCAGTGTACATCCGGCGTACACTTGGCGCAGTCTTAATAACGGGTTGGCTTAAAGTAATGAGAAAAATTTATTCTAATTTTTTTTTATTAAATTACTTGTTTAGGTTATATAGCTTTTTATCATATACAAATAAACTAAAACCAGCATGATAATCAATCATTATAATATAGAAAACCTCGCCCATTTAAAAAATTTCGCAGCTTTCTTCTTACCGTTTTCAACATACGTTGGACAACATCTTTTTTTATTTTTTCAGTTAATTCTTTGCTTTTATACCCGGCGCTTCAACTGTGTATGTGATTTCGCTTCCTGCCCATCACTGTAAACTACTCTACTGAGAATTACCAAAAAATCCTCCATTGGACGAGCTACACCGACGTTCGGACGGTTTGAATCCTTCGATACGAAATGAACGTCACGCTTTTTTAGTCAATTCTGGGTGCTCCCTGCATAGTGATACTTTCTTCGCAACTTCTTGCACTTCTTGGAATTTCTTCAAGCTGTATGTCGGAATATTTGAGTGATTTTTGACGCTTTAAGTGTAGAACATTGTATTTCTTTAAAATATTCCTTACTCACCAACGGGAAACAGCATATTTTAAGGCTAACTTATCTGGGACTCATCCACTTTGTTTTGTGCAAACTTTGCCATTTTCCTCCGGTTTCAATGATTAAGAATGGGTGATCTTCCCGTTTTTGGTAAATCTTTAGTCCTAATACCAAATTCCCACCGCTGGATCAAACATTAAATTGTAGATGGAGATACATTTCAGCTTTGAAGTGAGAGACCACTTCAGATTTTTCACGTCGTCCAAGTAGGCGATAGACATGTTCACGTAATGACTTCCTTGTGGACATTTTTTATTAACACAGCTAATCATTATTTGCCTTTTTAACAATAATTGACATATTTTCTATTTATTATAGCTGTCAAAATCCTTTTTGTCTTATTTTTTTGCCTGCTATTGTCAATTGAATACCTTCTCATTACTTTAAGCCAACCCGTTAGGTGCCGTTACCTTTACTAATGACTATTGTAATTAAAATGTAAATATACATTTGGAATGTGAAGTCAAATTTGGGATTAAAGATAGCAGACAAAGGTCAAAAATAACGACGTGTGAAACTACCAAAGCTGTAAAGCAAAAATATTGTATAATATTGATCGAGCTAGTGCATAAGTATGAATATTGTTGGGGGCAGGCGTGCAGACGTCTACTTTAATTAAGTATTGGTTCAATTTTCAGATCGTTGTTCACCCGGAAACTGTATATGAGAGATATCAATATCAATTCGAAGACGAAGCCTACGATACGGTAGCGGATCTCATTACTTCCTATGTGGGATCCGGCAAGCCCATATCAGCCGCGTCTGGCGCCCGGATACAGTACCCAGCCAACAGGATAGTACCATTGACAAACTATGTTCCTAGCGATGACATCAATTCTGTGGCATCCCCTGTAGGCGATGTGTCATGTTATGGAAATCCATTTAGTCTTTACAGCCATTTCGCTTCTAAGCCAGGCATGCAATTGCGTGCACCTTTTAAGAAACAACGGTCTCATTCTTTAACACCTATAGACATAGGCCAGCATGCCAATCAGGCGAAGAGCGCTAGTGCAGATGGTGTCATACAGAGCCAAACTATGAAACATGTCAAAAATGCATCTAGTGAATCTAATTCCTGCTCTGGCACATGGGACGCAAATCTCCCCGCCAGTCCGCCTGCCAAGCCTGCGAGGTACGACGGACCGAAAGCCGACGATAGACGACTGGAGTTGCAAAGGCTGTACCACGTGTCAGGTTCGGACTCTGGAAACGGTTCCGGGGACTCTACGCAAAGTTCAGCTCACAGTGACCCCAACAAATCAAGAATAGAGTCTGACTACAACGTCGTCACGCCCACGATAAAACAACAGTTCGACTACGAGCTGACCGAAGCACGATTGTTGCAATCAGAAAATTTAGACTACACCGTTGATTCTAGAATTAATCTTGAAAATTTCCAGTCTCAGATAATACTGGCAGGGCTTTCGAAACCTCTGGAATCTGAAACTTTGCACACTATTAAATTGCTATTACGAACATCTGGTCCACGTATTCTAGCTAACCATATGACAAAAGTGGATTTACATTTTTTGTTAGACGATGCAGTTCAGATCGAAGGCCTAGAAAAGACAGCTTCAGGCTTGGAGTTGTGTTTTTTGCCGCAAGGACGGTCGCTCCGTTTAGACGTTATAGAAAGGTATGCTCTCGTAGGTAGGTATTGTAAATGTCCTATTTTTTTTATGAAACACATCTTTAAATTATAAAGTTTTATTTTCGCAGGATTGAAACATTTCGCCTCTTAATAGCGGTGACAATTTTAACTTGTCAAACAGATAGGCAACGAGCTGATACAATTAATGACTGGATTCTGCTTGCAGTCGAATCGAAAACGGCACTGGGAAATCTATACGGATTCTCAGCAATTATGTTTGGCCTGTGCATGCCTCAGGTAGGTGGGCCTTTTTACCAACTCGCTTTAGAACTCGACGGACGTGTTCATTAACCAGAGAGTTAACGCTGTCCCTTTAGAGTGTACAAACAACATTTAAGGGCGTGTATTCTTAATGAGCCTAAAACTAGCTCGTCTGATCGATCGTTCAACATTAAGCTGTTTTCTAGAGAATAAACACCTCAGGGAGGTTACTTATTATGACATAGCAATGCAGTTCTGTTTACGCTGAGAGAAAAGGACAAAGCTATATAGCTGCTATAGCTCCGTCCTTTACGCTCACTGTAAAATAAACGGCATAGCCACGTCATAATAACCCTCCAGGTCGGTCCGAGTACCCCAGTTAATATTCAGTATCAGTGAACTATACTTGCAAAAACGGCCCTTAGTGCAGGAATGAAATAAAGTTCATTCAAATTTTACCACTTTCTCGAACCTATTTCAATTCCCTATCTTAAAATCGGATCCCTCGATGGGCGAATCTGACTTCACCTACAAATAAAAACCGGGCAAGAGCATGTCGGACCATGCTCAGCGTAGGGTTCCGAAGCCGTTACGACAAACACAAAACGATATACCTACGATCGTCTTACATGATTTTTAGTAGGTAGGTATAATCACTTTAGTCGCCTGTATCTCAGGAACTAATAAAGTTTACTTAGTCATGATAAATTTCCTTTTAAATTCGTAATAGATATCCGCTTTCATTTTAAAGACATTTTTCTGATTTTTAGTATGTGTAGTTTTGACTGTAAGACACTTGACTCTAACAAAAAATAGCGCTTTAAAGCTAAACATTTATTGAAAAAAACCCGCAATATGTTTGAAAGACCTATCCAAAGACGCCCCACGTTACATCTCCACGTTACGTGTAGGGGAGGCACATTAAAAATGTTTTTTCATTGTTATTTTTTCACATTGTTGGCGTGACTAATATGTATATTCGTGCCAAATTACAGCTCTGTAGTACTAAGAGTCTCTGAGCTAGGCTGCAGACAGACGGACGGACGGACGAACATGGTGAAACTATAAGGATTCGTAGTTTGACTACGGAACCCTAAAAACAGGCGATTAGGGTAAATCGTCAATAACTGGCCACTTAAGAAATGTAATTCAGGTACTAGCTAACAATTTTATACACAGACGCCGTTCGTAAAAAACCTTTGACATTAGTCCGGATAATAACTCTGGATCTAGGTATTCTAGTTTAATCGCACAAATATCAGTTAGTATCATCAAAAATATCTAAACTGTGGTCGTAGAAAAAAAACCTAAACTACGAAAAATTTCGGAATATAAATTGGGGTGTTTCGGACGCTCCTTGAAGCGTTTCATAGTCAAGTGGTGGTAGAACCTTGTGGAGGAAACGTTCGTCGGCAACAGGTCATTTTGGTACAAATGCCACAATGCATAAAAGGTTCAGATGTAATTTTCTCAAAAAGTACAAAATGTTTGTGCCACTGAATATTTTAAAGGCAAAATTTGCTATTTATTATTTATGTTTACTCGATAGAATTAATTAAGGCTAAATTGACAATTTGTCTGAAAGTTTTCAGGACAGAATTCTCTGTGGCCAAAATGTACAAAACGCGATTGACTAAATATGCTCTTCTAGTCGAAATGTTTTCTCGATAGAATTAATTACGACTAGTGTTAGTTTGTCTGAGAGTTTTCAGGACAGAATAATCTGTAGCCAAAATGTACAAAACACGATTAGCTTAATGTGCTCTACCCGAAATGTTTTCACGATAAAATTAATTATGTTGTTTATTTATTTATAATGATTAATTATGGGACTACTCTACCTGTTGTTTGATATTTTAAGTTACGTAAGTAAGAAAAGTGACTAAAATGACTCAGTTTGACATTAGCACATATTGTCAACGGGACTTTTTAGACACTTTGGTTTCATGACATCAAAACATGTCATTTGCTCATTATAGGCTATCAATTTACATTTATACACTTTTTGACCGTAGTACATTTTAATCCATTGAACATTCCGGCACTTGTACCTTTTGTCGTTTTTTCTTACAAACATGTTGACATTAATATACTTTTTGACTTTTGTACCATTTGACAAAGGGATTATCGAACCCATAGAATAGTTTGGGATCTTGACCATTTATCCTTTTGTACGTTTTGTCTCTCATACAACTAGGCTCTTAAGTTTTTGTGACATTTAATTGTTTTGTATTTTGTTCATTATAACATGTTTACATTTACATACTTTTTGACCGTTGTACATTTTGACAATGAGACATTTTTAACCATTATACATTTAGACATTAGTACCAAAATGACCTGTTACCGGTTCGTCCGGATCGCTACCACCACTCTTATCCATTAACGCACCCCCATAGCACCGCCAAGCGTCAGTGTTCGCATTGTTGTGTTCCGATGTGGGGATAAGACAACCATCCATTCAAACTATCTTACTTACATGAGGGTTGGCAACGCATTTGAAGTGTTTGGATTGAAATCAAGTGAAAATAACAGTACCGCACGTTCATCAAACGACTATGACAGGCATTTAAACATCGCATCGTTTAAATATAGCCGACAATCAATGTAATCCGTCAATGCAAGGAAATTTAACTCTACATGTATACAGTAATGAAACTTTAAAAATGGGCTTACCGTGGATCAGTTTTTTTTTTCATTTATTATAAAACTGGGCTTAAAGCTCCCGTCTCCATGACACTATGAGAGGTAACTAGCGGGATCGCGAAGAATACGGTTATTGAGTTGGAATTTGGATAGATGTTGCTAATAGTCACTCGGATACGATAGGCAATCATTTTACCTCCGGGATCATATTATATGAATCTTCCCTACCTACTCACGTATATACCTACTCAAAGAATCACCCGCCTAACCTAGCCAAATGTTTTTTCCAGGTGGAATGTTTAGAAAATGCTTGGAATATCCTACGACGTGTATACACAGACAACGCATTTATGTTTGAGGCAAAATTGCGACCCTGTTTTAAAAGCATGAATGATGGAACAAACCCGCTTCCACCTAATACAACCACTCCCCATGTCTTACCCCCGGTTTTATGCTTCCATTTGTTTGGTGAGTATTATAGTACAAGGTTCAACATGCGACTAAAACAAGCCACAATGACACGAGATGTTTAGCCACCCAAGCGGAGCGAGGGCGGCTATAGTTCGAGTGTCGTTATGGTGGTTTAGTCTCGCGTTAAGCACTCTACTTTTAACTTTGAATGCGAGGAAACAATACGACGTTCTATACAAAAATAAAATATTAATTATAACAAAGTTTATTTCCAGGTTGGTAGTTGGGTTTTTTTTTTTGTAAAGAGACGCTTTAAAAATACTTGCATATTTTGCCAACAGGTTCAAACTTGAAATCTATTTTTTAACTAATTGGACCGTGCATAATATAATGTATTCATCCGTAATATAATTAAATAGATTCATATTCGTAATCATTAATCGTGTTTCACGAAATTAAATATTTTTTTAATAGGTAATTTTTTGTCTATACACAATCACTGAAAATGGCGATAATCCTCCATTCATAAACACAGTGATTGGTTGTTTGGAGGTTTCAAAAGTAAATTTAAAAAATCTTTAATCCCTAGACTAATAAGGACCTCTATTCCCGATGTGCAGAGACTAAAGGGGCATTCGACCGTAACACCCGAAACAGCTGATACAGTACGATTAAAATCAGTTCACGATTCGAATTTTCTCGGCTATTATCGGCTAAGCCCGGAGACGAAAATGATACAAAATACATTGCTGGGATTTCTTTTAGGCATATACTTAAGTATTTCTCTCTCTCTTTCTCTTGCCTATAAACACACAATACCACTACATATGCAATTCCACGCTCTCGCTAATTCATTTATACCTAGCACTTGAGCAATCGTAAACGCATTGTATATCACCTGCTATAATGACATTACTTACTGTAGACCTAAGAAGCGATATCGAAAGACGCGTTATTTGTTGAGTAGGTACCTATAACAGGAAAAAATATTGATGATTCAATAGTTATCTACTGTTTTACGTAAGGTAACAGTGCGATATCACGTCTGGATAGTTATAAGGATATTTTAATTTTGAGAATTAATAAAAAATAGTTACACAATTTTCCTGTACTTGCGTATTGGTTTTATAAGATTAAAACAATATTTTTTATCACGTAAACACTTAAATTCTTTCCAAGACAGACGAAGCATGCTGTTTTTATACACCGTGTTTTTTTTGATTTACGATAACTTTAAGGGAACGTTCTTTAGGTCAAATAAAGTTAATTTCCCAAAGACAGACAAATGATAACTCTTACGGTTTTAAAGATATTTAATTTTTAAATTTAATCAGTTAATCACGTTGAACTAGTATAAAAGGCTCTTAATTGATAACAACAATTTTCTTTTAATTCTTATGAGTAAAGAGTTTCCAATTGTTAGGTTTGTATACGCGTCCATGGAATTAGTAAGTACTTACATCTGGAAGGTGCACTACACCGATAACGCGAGCCGAAAGAAATGTACTAAAGCTTACTGCGTCCCTTTCTAAAGGTGACCATATTTGAATTGCAATTTACGGACAAATTAATTTTACAAGCCGGTGGGGCAGTAAACGAAACAATATTTATTTATTCAACTGATTGTTTTCAAAATCGATATCTGTGGATCTGTAGATCTGACAACTACTTAATCCGTAGACAAATTGAGGAAAAGTAGCCGCCACCTTGAACTTTTTAGTTATTCAACTGATTGTCTCCAAAATCGATATCTGGGCATCTGTGTGGTCTCTGTCAACGAATCCGTGGATAGACTGAGAAAAAGTAGCTGCCGTCTTGAACTTCTTGATAATAGCAAGTAGAACAAAATACAAGCATTGAAAGCTTTCAAACAAAATCTAGTATTAAGTTGTCATTCAAGTGTCAATTTCGAATTATAGGAGACCACACAGAATACACAGATCCCCAGATCCACATACAGGTACATTTCTTTCGGCTCACGTTATCGGTGGAATGCACCTTCCAGATGTACGTTATTACTTACTAATTCCATGGTCACGCCAACATTGACGTATTTGACACTCACTATTAGTTAACTCTAAAGGCCCTTTTAGAATGATCAAAGATATAACATTCAATTACTTTGTTCTAAACAAAGAAAATTTTTTTTTTTGCAATATTTAAAAATCGAATCTACCAATTAGTTTCTATGGATATACCTAGTAATATGCCGAAGTTATCGTAAATCAAAAAAAACACGGTGTAGAGATTCTTTATTTTTCCCTACACAGTCATGACCTGACTAGCTGGATCACTCACTATCACTATCTGAATGATATTCATTAATTATAAGACTATCGCTAAACACATCTAATTTCTCGTCTTCTGTTAAGAACTCATCTTCACACTTACCTGCATGATTATAGACTTTCGTCCATTGTTCGGGTCCTAACATAAAAAAAACCTATTCATTAAAGGATTAAAGCTCATAATCTGAAATTTGATATACCTACTCTATGTGAAAAACGAGGGATACCTACAATAACCGAGGATGGCCGAATAGTGAACTTATTTTAATCGTATGTCGAGTGTTATTGCTCTTATACTTAATTACGCGTTTTCAGGAAAATAAAATATTATCCAAATTGTAATAGTTATATTTTCCTAGTTTCTTACTACAATATCGAAATAATCGTTATTATACCTACGGGTTCAGTGTAACAACCGAAACGGTAGGATGACCCTAAAGTAATATTTTAAGAGCATGAGTAATTCGGAAACCGTCAGGAAAGGAAGATGGCCGATTTAAAAATGTCCGGCCTTGAATTTAGATTTATATTATTCACCGATTATATTCTCATTAACTTGACGATTGGCGAAATCACTACGAAACCGCCATAAATGAAAAAGAAGAAGAGCATGAAGTTATTATAAATGTAAGTAAGTATCCTCTTTTATGCTTAGGTAGTAGTGCTCAAAATTTGGAGATCTTTTTTATTTATTGTACTTAACCTTTTTTATGGACTAGTATATGGTAATCAGAAAAAACTAGATCTTGGTAGTGTTTTCACGGTTGGTCACGAGAGTTAATTTGGGACCCATTTCAAGAAAAATATACTTGAAGTCGTCAATGTCATTAGAGATGTCAAGTCATTTGTAACTTGTAGTAAACTCAACCGTATTGTTGTAGAATGACAGATTGACTTTGGACCGAAGGTGGGTACCAAATTAAATCTCGTGACTGTATCTACACTAACATTATAAAGAGGAAAGATTTGATTGTTTGTTTGTTTGCATTGACAAGGCTCCGAAACTACTGACCGATTTGAAAAACTCTTTCATTATAAGGATCCTACATTTTCCCTGATGAACATAACTAGGCTATTTTATTTTTCCGCGCCGACGGAATACCTTTAAAGCAATAAATATAAATATTATAAATTTAGATACCTACTTAGTTAATGGTACATTTGCACAACAGGTGGCTGAAAAATTCGCGACATGAGGGATAAAATAAAATTACAAGTTCAACTTTTATTATTTTTCACTTCTCATGCTCTTAAAATGTTACATTAGGTAGTCTCTCTCTGCACATTGGGACTAACGCTACCTATAGGTGAAATACTTAAGTAGGTACCTAAGTCACCTGTTGTATATAGTTGTGTACAGTTTGCATAAAAACGCGTAAGCATAATAAATTATATAAATATTTAATATGAGGTGTACTGTACATATTAATAACATACTGTTATTTTTTTTTACCTCAATCACTCGCCATTTCATCATCCTCATTTTTATCAGTGAACTGTACACAAACATTTGATTTGAATGCATACTTTCAAATTCTTTAATGTGTTGAGTACCTGTTTTTTCGGTTACACCAGATATTTTAATGACCAATGTTGTGGTGTTGATAAACAATTTGAGTTATTTATCGCAAACCTCTTGGAAATGTTTGTACAAATTACACAAAACTCTTTTCGTTTGAATATGCAGTGGTCGTCCTGTAGGTACCAATTTCAGGAAATGATGCCATATTAATTTGTCAAGCTGAATTTAAAATCGATGTTATACAATTTACTTCTGTGGTACCAAAACTGTCGTTCGTCGTTCATGAATAAACAATAATTTTGTTTACAAATTCATGAACGACGCAAAAAATGCTAAAGCAATTACCTACTCGACATTGACAACTATTTATATGTTATCATGACAATAGAATCATAAGTGACAGAAATAATCAAACTTCAAAGATAAGCAAATAATGAGTTTGCAAACCATACGATATATGGTATGGTTTGCAAACTCTAAATGTCTATTTGCACACATTACTCACACATGCAACAGGCACAGTATATATAGCTAAAGCAGTAAAGAAACTAGGCCTACTTTTCGAGATAAATACCTACCCTCCAATTGAGCGTAAGGGTTGTTATCCTCTAAATTTTAGTAAAATTGAAAAAAGTTTTTCTTTATTGTACCTACCTCAAATAGTTAGTGCAAAATCGATATCTCGTGTGGTCTGCGAAAACGAATCCGTTAGCACATTGTGAATTTTGAAAGCAATCAGTTGAATAACTAAAAAGTTCAAGATGGCGGCTATATTTTGTCATTCTGTCAACGGACTCCTTGTCGGAGACCATAAATATCCCCAGATACTGATAAGTGATAATGGAAGCAATCAGTCAAATATCAAAAAAGTTCAAGATGGCGGCTACTTTTCCTCATTCTGTCAATGAATTCGTTGTTGGAGACCACAGAGATCCCCAGATATCGATTTTGGAAGCAATGAGTCGAATAACTAAAAAGTTCAAGATCGCGGCCACTTTTTGTCATTCTGTCTACGTGTTCCTTGTTGGAGACCATAAATATCCCCAGATATCGATTTTGGAAGCAATCAGTCGAATAACTAAAAAGTTCAAGATGGCGGCTACTTTTCCTCATTCTGTCAATGAATTCGTTGTTGGAGACCACACAGATCCCCAGATATCGATTTTGGAAGCAATGAGTCTAATAACTAAAAAGTTCAAGATCGCGGCCACTTTTTGTCATTAGGTATGTTTACGGATTCCTTGTTGGAGACCACAAATATCTCCAGATATCGATTTTGGAAGCAATGAGTCGAATAACTAAAAAGTTCAAGATGGCGGCCACTTTTTGTCATTCTGTCCACGTGTTCCTTGTTGGAGACTATAAATATCCCCAGATATCTATTTTGGAAACAATCAGTCGAATAACTAAAAAGTTCAAGATGGCGGCTACTTTTTTTAATTCTGTGAACGGATTCGCTGTCGGAGATCACACAGATCCCCAGATATCGATTTCGGCAGCAATCCGTGGAATAACTAAAAGAAAGAAGAAATAATATAAAATTAAAAGGAAATGATTGGTCTCGACGAGACGACACTCGAGCCTTACAGCCTTCGCGGTCTCGTAGAGGCGTGCCTCTGTGTGAGTGCGTCGGTTCGGACATTTGTTCCTAGTTTCTTTACTGCTTTAGCTATACTGTGCAACAGGTGACTTACTTAATAAGTTTTTCACCTATATTATTTATTTAGTCTCTAGGAACTAAAGTTTTTTTTTTTACCTTGGAAACACCTAAGGAACAACCAATCACGGTGTTTGTGAATGGAGGATTACCGCCATTTTCAGTGATTAAGTACAGACAATTTTCAGGGCGTGGGAATAACCTCAAAACTGCGAAAAATACAAAAAAACGATTTAGTTTCGTGAAACACGATTAATGATTACGATCATGGATCTATTTAATTATATTAAGGATGAATTCATTTTATTATGCATGGTCCAATTTTTTAAATAGTTTTCAAGTTCGAATCTGTTGGCTAGATATGCAAGCATTTAAAGCGTCACTTTACAAAAAAAACAAATAGGTACTTACGGTTTTTATTTGTAAGAAACTTTGTTGTACCTAAAAAATGTTGTCATCTTGTATCGTTTTTTTTTCCTCGCATTCAAAGTGAAAAGTAGAGTGTTTATCGCGAGACTAAACAACCTTAATGACACTCGAACTATAGCCACCCTCGCTCAGCTCGCGTGGCTAAACCTCTCGTGTCATTATGGCTTGATTTAGTCCCTTGTTGAATAATCTACTATTTTAATATAATCTCCTTTAAGTGAAATACATTTAACACATCTGACATAAAGTGCCTTTAAACCACCTAATAAGTAATCCGTTGTCTTCAAAAAGGCATTCTACGGCCGCCTTAAAGTCATTGTCATCATTAGCAAATCTTCGGCCTAGTAACTCTTTTTTTAAATTAGGAAAAAGGAAATAATCACTACTTAGGGGCTAGGTCTGCCTGCGCCCTCTATTCTAAAATAGGCGGTGCATTCCAAATCGTATTTGACAATGTTATGTTATTAGTTTTTACTACTCCTGTACTTTTATCTGTCATTTCATTTTCATTTTGTTCACGAACACTAATATAAGAACACACATAATATGTCCGCAGATTAATCCAGAGAAAAGTCTATCTAGTCTATGCCCCAAAACAGCACTTGTGCGTTTTTGAGATAAAACGATACGGCTAGCTGCCAAAGCTTAGCGTTCACAATCGATTTAATCGTATTTTAACAATTGTGAAATAGGGACTAAAAACACCTAATGTTTTGAGAAATGGATTCTGCGTGGCGTCTTCTTTGACCTCTTTTGTACAACAATTGTATAAACTAGTATTATTCTAAGAGCCCATGACACTAAACCTAGTCCGATAAGACAACCTGATGAGATATATATATTTAGACGCGTCGTTAATGAGAGAACACGAAATGGCGATGCTGCAATGCAAAAAACCTGGCCGCGGTCTATTTTTTTAAAGAAAATTTTAAGATCGGGATTCTAGTACGATAAGACGCCCTTTCGTTTGTTCGTCGAAACAGGGGAGGTGTAGGGCTATACGACAGTGCAGTGCTGCAAGCCCTCATCATTGCCCTTATCAGTGGCAGCAGCATGATAAAGACGCCTCATATTTAGGTATCTAGTATGATCGACCTCCTCAAAATACCAAAGCTCATCTGAAAGAGCATCAATTTCTGAGTAAGAAAAACCACTGCTGCATTTTCAAAACAGTGGAGAAAGTGGTTGCGGCAGCGATTTAATGTCGCCCTCCGCGCAGCTGTATTCGGCGTTTCAATTCAGTTTTGTCAGCCATCAGGCCATCGCCCGGTTCCTTCCTTCATTGTGTGGACACCCTAATAAACACTCTGATAAGGAAACATTAAAAAGCAATTTATCTTATATTATACGCCATCAATCCACATTAAAAAAATTATATGTAGTCAAACTTTTTAACTAAACCTCAGTACGACAAACCTTTCCATAATGTTTATATTTTAGGATATTTTAATTATTTTTCTCAAACATGCTCGGAAAGAACGGTTTTCCGATTGAAACACAAGGATGGCAAGTGCCTCATTTTACTCCTAAGAGTAAAAAAACCATATGAAAACACTTTCTGTCCATGTCCTAATTTTTCTTAAAAATGCTGTCGATATGACTAATACTGCAACTTTCAGATAAAAAGTACAAAATCAAAAGGACCAAGACAAAAATTCCAAACAGCCAAGGTAACTGCTCGCTTTTTTAGCACAGTGCGTGTGTTTATTTTTAAATTTGCATTCCAATGTCTATGATTAGTATTTAAAAACAATTGACAGTCGGTAACATTCGTTCATTCTGCATATGTGAAACCAAATGTGAAACTATGGTTGTGCGAAATACTTACTAGAAAAAATGAGCTCAAGCGACGAAATAGGTACCATACATACCGCCTATATTAAAACCTGAACTGGCTCCTGGAAAAACTATAAAGTTTTTATTTACAAATTGCCCAAACATGACCAACATAACTTTTAATGTGATATAATGAAATTAATTACTTTTTAAAAATGTATTTGTGTTATTTCCTCACATGTTTGAGAAAAGCATTATGTATGCCGCGGCGGAAACAAGAATTTCCTGACTCATATTTTAGCAGGCCTCGCAATACCGAGCAATAGCTCGGCCAGCTAACCACCTCGTCAGGAAAACCCTTACTTTCCGCGCCTAGGCAACAATGTACTATTAATAATTCATAGTGCGTGAATTAAGAGACCACAAACAAATATAAATTTGACGAAATTGATTAATAGTTGTGCTTTTGTTTAACTTTTATAATCTTCCTTGCGATTTTTACTAATGTTTGGAAAGAAAAATGCATTTTTTTTGTTCAAATCTACCGACTTATTAGTTAGGTATTTTATGTGGTCTCTCAGGGACCAAAGAAGGAAGACTGCTTTAGTGTATAATCATTGCCAAATTACGTTTCGGTCATTACGATTGCATTTAAACATGTTTTTACTAAATCTGTAACATCAAAATAAGCCAGCATATTAAGCACTTGCCCAGAAGTGGAAGGTTCAGTGTGTGAACTTAGGGACCACACCTTTGGCTGTATAACTTTTTAGTGAACTCTTTACGAATTCCAGGATTATTTTACAAAGTAATTCGCTACTACTACTTACTACATTTTACACTTACTAAAACCATTAAAAATCAAGTGGTCTCTCAGTCCACACTCACACAATAGTACATTGTGTATTAAGGGCGGTAAGTAAGGAATTACGATTGAGGCTCTAGTAGAAGCCCGAAGTCGAAGACTGAGGGCTTTTTGAGTCGAGGTTCGTAATTCCCGTACCGCCCGTGACACATACAATATTTTTCATCACATTTGCGAGTAAATAATTATGAATTATAGCTTTAATACACAAGTCAGCACAACTATCATTACGAAATACGTGAACTTTTTTTAAAGCGGATGGCGGGCTTTTGGCCCACAACACAGATTATACAAATGTTTCGTTGAAAAACGTTAAAGGCAAATACTTACGTAGGTATACAGCCATGACGGAGTGTAAAAAAATATCGACGTTTTGATACAAAAAACTATTTAAATCGATTATTAAGAACATTAGTTGAGTATTGAAGTAAAATGTAGCCAGATTGCAATGAAATTCCTGATTAGATAAAATTTTTAGACAATTTTTCAATTGCGTGTAAACTCCTTGTTTGAACTTGCATGACCTGTGTGCTGTGCTATAAATTAAAAAAAAATACTTACCCACCTTGGGTTACCTTACGACCTTAAAGAAAGTTCGAGGGTTTTATATGGGGCATTACGGCCAAGTTAACCTGTATGTTTAGATACTGTTTACTTGCAAGTGTGATGAAAAAATCTTTTCAAGTTTAGACTCGCTGCGGCACGGTTTATCGCGTCGATATGAGGTAACCATATTAGACCGTATTATAGGCTCATCGTGTCATGTTTTAGATGGTGAAGGTGGAGGGCTGATGCAGCCGGACGAGGCGTTCCCGAGCAGCCTGCCGAGCTCGCTGGCGTTCGACTTCTGCGCCACGGCGGCGCACCTGGACAGTGCGCGCCACTTCCCCGACCAGGTCGACACCTTCAAGCGAAACGCCAGAACCGTCGTGCAAGAGATGTCTTCTCTGGGACCCACGTTAGATCCCACATTATTGGAACTATTTAGAACAGAATTTCATATAAATTTTCTTTGGGGTGAACGAGGTTCCTTAACTACTCCGAATCAACGATTTGCACGATTAACAGACATATTGACAGCTATGGCTAATAAACTCGCCAATCAACCATCGGAATTTGATGCTGCTGTGTAAATGACCTAATCTACATAAATGAGAGTTATTTAAACATAGATGTAAATCAGGCACCGAAAATTCATTGTGTTTAATTTAATGCCAGTTTTCTTAAACGTTTCCCCGGTAAGACGTCGACATCTTAGAGTCAATCCGCCTTGCTAATAAATGTGGAATAACCGCGGGGTAGCTAAACCATCCTTTGTCCTTATCTGTCATTGTGACTTTTGAATTTGACAGATGAGGACAAAGCATAGTGTAGCTACCCCACGTTTATTCGACGTTTATAAGTAAAACGGAATATCTTTAATAAGTCGAATAAGTTTCAAACCGTGAATATGAAAGTGTCAACTGCATAATTTGTTTTGACTACCTCTTAAGGTCTTATATATTTCAAGTCGAGTGGTTTGAGTGACATTGTTTTTAGTAGGTAGGATACGTACCCAACATTGTACGATGTCAAAATATAGTGTGTATTGATTGGTTGATTTTAAAGTGTGTTGAATCTAACACTTTATACACCTGATAGAAATACATTAAATGTCTCACATTATTTCAAATACGACACCAGCAAAACTCCTCCTAATTAGTCCACCTGGCTGAGGCTTTTATGCCACGGATACACAGATCTAAACACAAACTTTTAACACCCCCACTTTTTGCGGATCTAAAGCAACCAATTATTGTAATATGTATAGTATGTTGATTTTTATACAGTAATATCATAAAGGTACATGATGTTGACGACGGTCACGAACGTAAATTTAGGATACATTTCGCAAAATAATTGCTTGTAGTCGTCAATGTCATTAGAAATGGAAAGTAATATGTAACTTATAGGAAACTCAACCTTATTGCTCTAGAATGTCAGATGGACTTTGGACGGTTAGGCGCATGGTTGGACAAAAAAAAAGGGGATTAATGCTCTTTCCAACCAAACAAAATTGGCAAATAACTCCAGTTAGTAAAATAAAATCTACGCTTTTGATATATCGTTGGAGCATGAGAAGTTAATCAGAGAAGTTTTCAAAGAACTTTAAGACCGCGCCGAGCAAACGCCGAGCGTCCAGTGGCGCCCTCATGACTATAATTGTGTTTTCTAATTACCTAAAGAATTTACTTGAAATCAGACGATACGTTTTTGTAGTGCAAGTAAATACACAATTTATGGAATACGTAACAAACTTTACTAACAATTTCCCTTTGAGTAGTCGGCTTAACGGAAAAACGTGGCCACTTTTTTTCTAAGTTGATAACTCGAAGGTGAATCGTCATTAAACTATTTGATATACCCTATACTTAAGTATAGGGTATATTTCACACCTTAAGGTGTATTTTCATTTGTAGTACTAAAACATTTCGTCCATTTTCAAGAAAATACTTTAGTTTATTAGAAAACCCAATAAAAGTAATGAGGGCGCCACTGTACATCCGGCGTACGCTCGGCGCGATCTTAAGACTGCGCCGAGCAAACGCCGAGCGTCCAGTGGCGCCCTCATTACTATTATTGGGTTTTCTAATTAACTAAAGAATTTCCTTGGAACCAAACCAAATGTGTTTGTAGCGCAAGTATAAACACAATTTATGGGATACGTAACAAACTTTAATAACAATTACCCTTTGAGTAGTCAGCTTAACGGGAAAAGGTGGCCACTTTTTTTCGTTAAGTTAATAACTCGAAGGTGAATTGTTATTAAAGTTTGTTACGTATCCCATAAATTGTGTTTATACTTGCGCTACAAACACATTTTGTTTGGTTCCAAGGAAATTATTTAGTTAATTAGAAAACACAATAAAAGTAATGAGGGCGCCACTGTACATCCGGCGTACGCTCGGCGTAGTCTTAAGTGCTTGAACTCTTTTTGTTTTAAAGTGATGCTTTGTTGGGCTTTTGGCTTTTATTTACGTCTTTTTAAAATTTTACTATGGCCTGGGTTTTTTAGAGTATCTAATTATTTGCGCTAGATATCAACTCTCACATAAATAACATAGCAACAGTCAAGATACAAATAAAAAATATATTGGCGGTTTTATGCATGTTTCTTTTTAAATATTTGACTTTAACAATGAATTCTGTCATTTTTTTTAACAAGGGAAAAGAAATACATTTTATACTCCTGGGGTCCTGGACCTCCTTATAAGGCCTGAATAAGAATGCATGGCACCACATATTCGCCAAAGTTTTTGTCCAACCATGCGCCAAACCCCCTGTATTGTGACAGATTTAATAAACATGATAAATATTAATATACCTACTTAATAAAAATGTAAATTCTTTTTGGTTTTTGCAATTATTATTCTTAAATATAAGATTTGGATTTATAACGATTATTATTTAAAATTGGGGAGTCTGCTGTTTGGGCGAAATATTTTTAGTCAAATATCACTTCCCAAACAAATTTTAGCTACTGTATTTTTGCCAACCCAATCTTTGGCATATATTTACTTAGCATACTATAATTTGGTCAAATTATCATTAGGTTGAATATTACTATAGCAACTGTCATATGCCCGGTTCCTATATTCAAGAAACGAATCGTTTTCCTTACGTCTCGTTAAAATTTGACACATTTTGTACGTAGCAAATGTCAAATTTTAACGAGACGTAAGGAAAACGATTCGTTTCCTGAATATAGGAACCGGGCAGACAACTTATAACTTGCCAAATGTTTTACTGAAGTCTTAACCAAATAATTAAATTAGTATTTTTTTTCTGCCAGACCCATAATTACTGAGATAGAGGGGTTCAAAAGTTGGTCACAGAATCGAATCTGCCAACCCCGATTCCATGTGGTATTTCGTCTGCCCTACCCCTAGAGTGTATATAAAAGCGCCGCGCGGTGGGAGAGCAACCCTCGCTCGGCGTAGCAAAGCAGAAGCACAGTGCGAAACGTAGCGGCTGACCAAGCAGCCGAAGCAGCCGAAGCTGCCAAGTCGAGCGTTGGTGCCTCTGCTTTGCTACGCAAGGGCGAAGGGGCTGCACTTCCCGCAGCACCGGAGCAGTTGCGGAGTTCCGCACATGACTCGTGGACCCACTACTTCGTCCCACTGCTCTTTTCGACGGAGCCCTGCCTTGCGGCAGGGCTCCTATTTCTGGGCGGTTTGCCCTTCGGGCGTTTAAAGATACCTAACGAACCTAACCTACTTACTTTTGCGGAATCAAAATGGTTTCTGATGGATTTCTGACGAAAGCGAATAGAGCAGTGGGACAAAGTAGTGGGTCCACGAGTCAGTCGCTCGGAGTTCGACGTTACAACAACTACATGTTATTTATTAAGCTACCCACTTTACAAATTATAACTGTACCCTAATTAGTATCTTCAGTGAACCAAAATAAGGATGCAATTAATTTTATTTGGGTTTTGAATTCTATGCAAACTAAATCATTCGACTATATAAAAATTGTTAAATAAATAAATGACAAAATTATTCAATGACCACCACCAATACATTTGCAAAACGAAGGGTTGGGAAAAATATATAATTATGTAGTGTCCGGTTGCCAAATGAAAATTTGCGATTGTTTGGGAAGTGATAATCGGTGAAACAAATTTCGCCAATACATCAGTACCTAACCCTTAAAATTGACCTCCCTAACTTTACGTACGAAAGTATAAGGGCTAGTTTACGGAGACGCAGGGCGTCGCGCGGCATGCGGCTTGGCATCGGGGGCGGCGCGTTCAGCGGCCCGCGTCATCACAGGCGCAAACACAATAGTACATTACTACAGAGGCCGGGAAGTAAGGGGTTGCCAGCTGAGTGATATAGACAATTACCAGGCTGGCAACCCCTTTTCACGGCGAGGTATGTATAGTGCTTTTCTCAAACATATGCAATGAAATGAAAAATTCATCACTCAATAGTTATTTATGCAACTGTATCGTAATAAGGGCCATTGAGACACGAGTCCGAATTTATGACATGAGGCGAAGCCGAATATCATATCATAATAGATACGCACAGAGATGTACAAAATTGTTTTAAAAAACCATTTAAATACAAAATGCAAAATACTTTTCAGATTTACTATTTCAAATGCAAAATAGGTATTTTCAAAATACTTTTTCAAAATAAAATACCTTTTGACCAAATCTCAGATATTTTTATTTATTTTATTACGCTTTTTAACAATACCAGTTGTTCGAATACCTCATCACTCATTTTTCTTCTGTGACGAGGTCTCATAATCATCCCACCTTACGAAAAAAGTGTTTCTACTGGCGCTGAACTTGGTAAGGATGTGTTGTTTTTGTATCACAAAGTATTTTGCATTTTGAAATGAATATTAAAAATGCAAAATATATCTCGAAAGGTATTTCAAATAAAATACAAAATGCTTCTTACTAAAAAGCATTTAAATGCAAAATACAAAATAGCTATTTTGCATTTTGTATTTGCATTTTAAATAGAAGTATTTCAAATAAATCGCATCTCTGGATACGCATGAGTGTCTCAATGGCTGATTATGAATAGTTGAGTTGCATACATTACTTTTTCTATGAGCTTAAAGGGATATCTACAAGTAGCACGATATTTTCTGCCCGGGTACAATGGGCAGAAACTTTTGGACCTTTAAAATAAAACATGTAACATTATAAAGTAAAGTTTATAAATTTTTCGATTTTGAAGGGAGCAAATTACTCCTCATTTCCATTGCCATCTGTTTTATTTCTGGCGGCGTCAACATTTCTGCATAATTTAATTCGCCAAAGTCACACATTCTCACAGATATAGATTAACTATTTAATTCCTTTCAACTTTTAAGAACTCCATGCAAAAGCAAAACAAATTAATTCCGCTATTTTGAAATGTATTTCTTTCACTAATTACAACAACCTTAGAATGGACCCGGGAACTTTAGGTGATACAGCCAAATTAAATAATATTAATAATATTTAAGACTGCACCGAGCAAACGTCGAGCGTCCAGTGGCGCCCTCATTACTCTTATTGTGTTTTCTAATTAACTAAAGAATTTCCTTGCAATCAGACGATACGATAACACAATTTATGGGATACGTAACAAACTTTAATTACCATTACCCTTTGAGTAGTCGGCTTAACGGGAACAGGTGGCCACTTTTTCCGTTAAGTTGTTAACTCCAAGGTGAATTGTTATTAAACTATGTGATATACACTATAAGATGTGTTTTCATTTGTAGTACAAAAACCTACCAACCAATTTCAAGAAAATACTTTAGTTTATTAGAAGACACAATAAAAGTAATGAGGGCGCCACTGTACATCCGGCGTACGCTCGGCGCAGTCTTAATAATAACTGTAAAATTCATAATTATTCCGATAAAAATATTCATTATTTAATAATTGTTTATATAAACATATTTTGATTAATCTTTAAAGTCGATTTAACAATTGTTAAATAATGAGGAAGAAGAAGGCTTAAATATTTTAAAAAAACATTATATTTTCATAGCGAGCACACCATCTTCTTTTTAATACAACACCTGTCAAATACAAATCATAAAGCTCTGCTGTAAGCTGCCAATGTAAATCTACATACAACCTCAACACGCCTCCTTAGATTTATATGGCAATATGAAATCAATATATATTTAACATTTGTTTAAATTTAGCGAATTTGATGTTACCTAAAGATTTAGTGAGAATGTCCGCAACATTATCTTCCGAATTAACTTTAATAATATCAATGGTTCCATTCTTAACATTCTCGTGAACATAATGATAATGCACTTCAATGTGCTTCGAGTTCTTTGTGAAATTACCATACTTGGCAATAGCTACAAGCACCTGAATTATCTTCGTAAATATTTACAGGAACATTAAACGTTATAAAAACATCAACCAGCATACTACGCAGTAAGCTTATTTCTGTTACTGACAACGCTATGTATTCAGCAAAAGTGGAAGATTTCGTCACAGAAATTTGTTTCTTTGACTTCCAGTACACAGCGTTACCAAATAATCGAATTACAAAACCAGTAGTAGACTTACGATCTACGACATCTCCGGCCCAATCGGCATCTACGTAACAATCCATTATATTAGCCTTTAAATTCTGATAATATGTAAGCTTGTGATTTTTCGTCAAGTATAAATATTTTAAAACACGCAATGCATATTTGAAATGAATTTCACCATAGCAGTTCTGAAACCTACTCAAGTAATTGACACTAAAGGCAATGTCTGGTCGAGTGCCAGAACTAATGTATAACAGAGCTCCAATCAAGTTTCTGTATTTAATATTTTCATTTAATTCACAATTCTCAAGTTTGACATTAATCTCCATGGGTGTTTTAAACAGTTTAGAATTTTATATTTTATATTTTTTGGCTAACGATTCTATGTACTCGTATTTTTCCTGGCTTAAGGTCAAAGTATTAGCTTTTACATAATCATACTCCACATCGATACCTATGTAGTTTCTAACCTTTCCCATGTCCTTCATTTTAAAGTGATTACTCAATTTATTTTTAATCGTAATAACCATTTTCTCATCTTCGCAAGCAATCAATAAGTCATCGACATAAACTAAAATATATACAGTTTGGTTATTGTCTGTTTTGACATAAAGACAATAGTCATATTTACTCCTTTGAAAGCCAATAATTGTTACAAAATTATTAAAACATTCGTACCATGCACGCGGGCTTTCTTTTAAACCATAAAGAGATTTGTACAGCCTAAGTATATACTTTGTCAGTACCGTCTTCATAACCAAGAGGCTGTTTAACATAGACTTCTGATAACACTTTACCGTTCAAAAATGCAGTCTCTACATCCATTTGCTGTACATGTAAATTAAATTGACAACAATACCATAACAACAATTTCAAAGTTTGCATCCTGGCAACAGGTGAATACGTATCATCAACATTAGTGGTTTGTTGGAAACCTCTTACTACTGACCTGGCTTTAAAGAGATCAACTGACTTTTTCTTGTAAACCCATTTTACATCTAATACCTCGTTTTTCGGTGGTACGTTCACCGAGGTCCAAGTATCATTTTTTACCAGGCTGTTCATTTCACGGTCCATAGCCTCTCTCCACTGTTCAGCCTCGTCACACGTAGTCGCCTCCTGAAAAGTATCTGGAATCATCGAATCACAAAAATTAACAGTTATACAGTAGTAGCCAAATTCTTCATCAAATCGCTTTGGTGCTTTAATTTGTCTCTTAGAAGTTCTCCTCTCATTATTCATTATCTCTCCAGCTTCTTTATCATTCAATATCTGATTTTCTGTTTCAATTTCATCTAGGCTATCTTCCCATTTATCTTCATCTTTTATATTTCCTTCTTCGTTGTCATTAAAAGTAATAAGCTTAACATCTTCCTCAATTATATCCACGTGTCTTGCAACAACTACTCTATTATTGATCAGTACTTTGTATCCAACATCTGTATATCCTAGTAAAATACCCATTTCTGCTTTTTTATCCCATTTTGATCTTCTTCTTTCTTCAGGTACTCTAACATAAACTTTACTACCGTACATTCTCAAGTATTTTGCAGTTGGTTTCTCATGGAAAAATATTTCAAACGACGTCTTCCTTTCTGGGGTATTTGTCATTATACGGTTTTTTAAATAAGTAGCGGTCTTAATAGCTTCTAGCCAATAACGTCTGTCAACCTTTGCTTCAGCTAATAGACATCGTGCCATGTCCATTATCGATCTATTATATCTTTCCGCTGTACCATTTAATTCATGAACATATGCTGGGCATGGCTTGATCATTATTCCCTTTTCTCTGGCGAAGTGAAATATTCTGCTGTTTATGTACTCCTTTCCGTCGTCACATCGTAGTTCTTTAATCATTTTCCCAGTAATATTTTGCATTTGATTGACGTATTCTGTGAAACATTCACAAACTTGTTCCTTTGATTGAATACAATACACTCTCGCTAACTTGCTGAAATCATCTACAATCGGGGTCAAATAATTCGGGTCAGTACGAAAATCTAAAATTGCTCTTAAAATAATAGAGCTAGCAGCATGAATGAAACTCTATATTGTAGATAATTTAACGGTTAATTAAACAAGACCAAATTCTAGAAACATTATTAGTTTAATTGTGAAAATTACATAAAAAACAAAATATCAATAATTTTTACGTTGAAAAAATAATGGTTGGTACCTCGCATACAACACAAAAACGAACTTTAAAACAAAATTAATACTTTGTATTGCCTCCACGGGCTCTTCTCACAGCTGCCAGGCGATTGGGCATGCTGTTTATTAAGTTTCTTATGCGATGTTGCGGGAGATTGATCCATTCTTCCACTAACGCATGTTTCAGGTCTCGAAGTGTAGCTGGGGCGGGGTTTCGGTTTCTTACACACCTCCCAAGCTCGTCCCAAGCGTGCTCAATCGGATTGAGGTCCGGGCTTCTCGAGGGCCAGACCATGCGATTGATGCCAACGTCCTGAAAATACTCATTTACAATTCGAGCTGTATGTGGCCTGGCATTGCCTTGGCATTGTCTTCCATATTGAATTTTCACCCATATTAATCAAAAATGGGCCGACATGCTCATTAAGAATCTCTTCCACATATCTTGCACTCGTTAGCGTACCATTTTCTATCAGCACTAACTCCGTGCGACTCTCTGAAGATATTCCAGCCCAAACCATAACTGATCCACCGCCGAACGCCACTTTTTCCTCAGAACAAGCTGGAATAAAACGTTCCCCTGGCCGTCGGTAGACTCTTCGCCGCCCATCATGTGCATAAAGCATAAATCTGGATTCGTCAGAAAACATTACTCTTGCCCATTCTTCGTCTCCCCATCGTGCGTGTTCGCGGGCGTAACTTAATCTTGCTACCCGATGTTCCCTTTGAAGTTTTGGACCATTTGCGGGTCTATGTGGAGTCAAATTTGCTTCAAGGAGCCGCCGCCTTACAGTCCGCTCGCCTATGTCGTCTGTACGGGTTGTTGATTTGTTACTTCGACTGCCGTGAGGTGTCGATTTCGGAGCATGGTCGTAACAATAAATCGATCCTCTCGAGCTGTAGTACATCTCGGTCTACCGGTTCCTGGTCTTCTTATGTTCTGCCCAGTTTCTCGGAAACGTTGGATGACTCGCTGCACTGTAGAAAGTGACACACCTATTGTACTTGCTGTACTTCGCTGACTTCTGCCTTCTTCTAACATAGTGACGATACGTGTACATTCTTCAGGTGTTAGAGACATGATAGTAATTCAATAATGATGGTGAAAGCCGACGATGACCGCCTTTTATAATTTTGATTTGACGTGAGATTGAAAACAAAAGTGAGAAAACAAGCAAAAGTAAAACACTCGCGAATTGAATTTATTTCCAAATTGGATGTTTTTAATTTTTTTACTTTTTTAATGACGTATAGATCATTTAAGGTTTTATTTCATACGATATTAAAATTATTTGTAGTTTAAAGTTGGTTTCATGCATCTACCATTATCCATTTGCAAGTTACAGGGATTTTCGTCACCGACCCGTATTATTTGACCGCGAGTGTATGAATGTTAAAAAATATTTTTCTCCTTGATATCCCGTAGTTCTATGCGGTCCGTTAACATCTGTGTGTACAATATCTAATATATCTTCAGCCTTAGTTCTATTGTTGCTAAATGGCAAATTGTGCATTTTATTTTCGATGCAAATAGCACACTTCATGTAATCCGTTTCTATTTGTTCAGGCAATCCTTCTAATATTTGGTTTTTACACATCATGGCAATATAATTGAAGTTTGTGACCAAATGTTCGGTGCAGCTTTTCTTTCAATGTCATATTACAATTTGCCGCATTTACACGTATTTCTTTAAATACAAAACTGGTTACTTTGTAAAGTCACTCATCTTTCTTCGCAATTGCTATCAATTCTCTATTCATGTTATATATCTTCGTTGAATGTCCTGTCGAAACTATCGTGTGATTATCTGTGATCTTCGAATAGCTTAATAAGTTAGCTTTCATCTCTTTTACGTAAAATACATTGTTTATTATCACTTTGTTTCTATTCCTATATACAGGAAAGTATGTCGTAATGCTTCCAACCTTTGTTGCTTTCAATATTCTTCCATCACCAACCTTCACGTTTATTGGTTCTTTTAGTGTTACAAATTTATCGAAATAAGTATTCGTCGGTATTTAATATGTGGTCTGTACATCCGCTGTCTAAAAGCCAATTTATCTGTCCTGCCTTATTAAGAGCATCTTCATTTATCGTCGAATTGTTCACAATACATGACTGTGTGAAAGCATTTTTTATAATATTCCTTGTTTTTATAATTTCCTCTGCCTCTATTTGGTCCAAAATTGTAGTGGCCACGTCCATGACCACGATTTCGAGCATACCGACCGCGGTTTCCATGCCAACAGTCCCTTTAAGTTGTATATGTCCGACTTTTCCGCAGGTAAATCATGTTGGTTTGTTCTCCGATTCCACTTTGAATGCGTTTGACGTACTCGTCATTTCTTCGTTTAAACTTTGGATATTCTTCATTCTTATTTTACTTTTTAAATATTCAACGGTTCTTTCATCTTCTGGTAACACGTCTATTAAATCTCCAATATAACTGTAACTACCGGGCAATGCTTTAAGCATATAGTTTAATTTTTCATTTTCCTACATCTTGGCTCCAGCATTTTTTAAATCATTGACACATCGTTCGAATTCGTCGAAGAAAATATTAACATCCGAATATTTCGCTAGCTTTATATTTTCTAAATTGTTTCTGCATACAATTTGTTACGCTGTAGATTGCTTTAAATACATTTCATCAAATTTCAACATAATTTTGTATGCTGACTCTAGCTCACTAATATTATTCCAACTGTTGGTTTGTAATCGCGCTGTATATAGCATGTTTGTAGCTTGGACATCCATCTCATTCCACTGAACAGCATCATCTTTTCCCGTCTTTAATCTAATAGCTACATCCTTACGAGGGGCGGCTGAAAAGTTCTAAGCCTAAGGTATTTTGAGGTTGCATACCTATGCGTTAGCGATACTGGCCACTAAAAAGACCATTTAAAAAGTTAATAAATAAAAGAAAAAAATGTCGTCTTTTGTTTATTACATCTCGAGATATCCGACGCTAAAGGTCATCATGTATGAATTATCAACGCATATCACGAAAATTGAGCACCGTGCAGTCATTAAGTTCCTCACGAAAAGTGACAAATCGCCGAAAAGAATTTTTGAAGAAATGTCTAGTATTTACGGTGAATCTGGCCCTTCTCATGCCACTGTTAAAAAATGGAGTCGACTTTTTAAACTTGGACGGGAGTCGATCGAAGACGATCCTCGCTCAGGAAGGCCAATATCGGTTGTGACTGAAGAAAATACTGAAAAAGTCAAAAAGTTAGTATTAGAGGATCGGAGAATTAAGGTTTGGCAAATAGCTGAAGCCTTAGGTATTAGTAAGGAAAGAGTTGGAGAGATTTTGCATCAACATTTGCATATGACAAAAGTAAGTGCTCGTTGGGTGCCGAAAATGCTCACAGCTTTCGATAGAGAACGTCGTGTTCAAACTTCTCAGGCATTTTTAGAATTATGTGAAGAAGGTTTAGATGAAGTTTGTTCCCGCATAGTAACTGTTGATGAAACATGGATCAGACAGTATGATCCAGAGTCGAAGTCTGAATCTATCTATGGTGAAAGGCCGCCAAAGAAATTCAAGGTTCAAAGATCGGCGTCTAAGCTAATGGCCACCGTGTTCTGGGATTGCGATGGCATTCTTTTAATAGACTATTTGGCGAAAGGCTCTACAATAAATGCAGTTTATTATGCTGAGCTATTAAGAAAAGTGCGACAAGCCATAGTCGAGAAACGAAGGGGCAAACTGAGCAAAGGCATTTTGTTTTTGCAAGACAACGCCCCCGTTCACACCGCTCGTGTTGCCAAGCTTGCTCTGAAGGAAACTGGCTTCGAGGAAATTGATCATCCACCTTACAGTCCAGATCTGGCCCCTAGTGATTATTTTCTATTCAGCAATTTGAAGAAAGATTTAAGGGGAAAGCGATTTGGCAGTGATGAAGAGATGAAGGCGGCTGTACAGGAACATTTCGACAGCCAAAATAAAACTTATTTTTTTAACGGTCTAAAAGCATTATTTAAAAAATGTAATAAATGCATTGAATTAGAGGGAGATTATATTGAAAAATAAAAATAGTAAAAAAAATCTGAACATTATTTTTCTACCTTAGGCTTAGAACTTTTCAGCCGCCCCTCGTACATTTCTTAAATTGAAGAAATTTCAATATTCTAATCTTCCAATTTGCATAATCCTTTCCGTCAAAAATTGGTATTATGATATTATTCATTTTAACTACTTACTTGTTTTTCATTTCACAACCACGCTCTGCTACCATGTTAAATAATGAGGAAGAAGAAGGCTTAAATATTTTAAAACATTATATTTTCATAGCGAGCACACCATCTTCTTTTTAATACAACACCTGTCAAATACAAATCATAAAGCTCTTGTCGCGACGAGCGCGAAACGACGCGAAATGACACGATGCGACACAGCTAGTCTGACAGGTAATTTAAACGCTGGCAACTTTAATGATTCCGTATTGTCTGTGGTGAGCGCCTTTTGTAACCTTCATTTCGAATTGGAGGGAATAAGTAAAACCTTTTAAAGTGGTGTAAATAGTGTGTGTAGTATCCTGTGTTTCATTAACCGGAGGATAATGAAAGCTAAGTATCTAAGTATCTACTAAATACCTAACTGTCTAGGTATCTAAGTTCCTAGCCTAAGTCCCTAAGAATTGAAAGTATATGGCTTAGAGATCTGGACACCTGTGTTGCTGTTCAGGTGCCTAAGTGTATAAGCATAATATATGTGTCTACAAGAGATACCCCTACGTGCATAGGGAAGATCCATTTTATGTGGATGAGAGATACCTCTATTTGATAGAGAAGATCCCGTTGAGTGGAGGGGATACCTCTATTAACATAGGGAAGATCCTTTTTATGTGGATGAGAGAATAAGTTTACTCCTAGCAATAGGAAAGATCCTTTTTATGTAGATGAGAGAATAAGTTTACTCCTAGCAATAGGAAAGATCCTTTTTATGTGGATGAGAGAATAAGTTTACTCCTAGCAATAGGAAAGATCCTTTTTATGTGGATGAGAGAATAAGTTTACTCCTAGCAATAGGAAAGATCCTTTTTAATGGATGAGAGAATAAGTTTACTCCTAGCAATAGGAAAGATCCCTTTTATGTGGATGAGAGAATAAGTTTACTCCTAGCAATAGGAAAGATCCTTTTTATGTGGATGTAAGATACCTCTACTTGGTAGCGAAGATCCGGTTGTGTGGATATGGTTACTCCTAGCAATAGGAAAGATCCTTTTTATGTGGATGTGAGAATAAGTTTACTCCTAGCAATAGGAAAGATCCTTTTTATGTGGATGAGAGAATATGGTTACTCCTAGTAATAGGAAAGATCCCCGTGGATGCGATTCCCCCTAGTTAGTAGGGAAGATCCTTTCATGTATGGTATATGTATTACCTATATGAAAGGGTGTGAATGTCTCGGGCAGATAACTGCATATTTATTTTATATTAATAATTCATAATAATGATGTTGATAATATAGTATAGGGCTGCTAGGTGCTTAGGACACTGAGTATCAGGGTCATGGTACTTTAACTTCAACAGGAGGTGACAGACTCCTGGCAGATTCATAACAAAGAGCGAAGCAGATGTAAAGAGAGAGAGAGTACACGGCGGAAGGAGCGAAGGGAGTTACAATAAAGGGATAATAGGAAGGTATGTTATATTGATATTATTAGACAAATCGCGACGCCTCTATTTAACCCCCAATTATTATTTCAAGAGAACTGAGAATAGCATGAAGTATATAAACATAGTTTATATAAAGGTTGTAACGCCACAACCATGGAAAAATATATATAAGAGGCATCGAGACATGGTGAAGAAAAGCTGAGATGGCAAAAGAATCTAGAAAGCACCAAATTGTTATGAATAACAGAATTTTAGGCATGATGTTTATGCGTAATAAGTAATAACTCAAGCATATGAGATTGAAAGTGTAACTCCCTTCACCTTCCACAAGCGTTTTAATTTTATTAAACAAAAAATATTTAAGGAAAGTTGTAGGTATAACAATGATTACCAACAAGTGTTTGGTCTTATTTTGTTGTCGGGTGAATATTTGGCGTTTCAACCGCCGTCATTATTGTTTTCGAAGAACCAAATACAAGCATTGAAAACTTTCAAACAAAATCTAGTATTAAGTTGTCATTCAAGTATCAATTTCGAATTATAGGAGACCACACAGAATACACAGATCCCCAGATCCTCATACAGGTACATTTCTTTCGGCTCGCGGTATCGGTGTAGTGCACCTTCCAGATGTACGTTAGTACTTACTAATTCCATGGTCATGCCAACATTGACGTATTTGACACTGACGATTAGTTACCTCTAAAGGCCCTTTTTGAATGACCAAAGATATATCATTTAATTACTGTATTCTAAACAGTTTTTTTTTGCAATATTAAAAAATCAAATGTACCACCTAGTTTCTTAGGATATACCTAGTAATATGCCGAAGTTATAGTAAATAAAAAAAAACACGGTGTATATTTCTAATACCGTACCTATCTTAGACAAATACGCAATAATGTCATTGTGTCAACACACAAATATTTAGTAGTAGGTACCGTAAAACCTTACAACTTTGCCCTTTGAACATAACTTTGCCCTAGTCGTCACTTTTAAATATAACCGAAATAAATCAAAAAATATCAAACGCACACCTTATTTTCAATCTGTGGTAGAAAGTTAAACATATCGCTGGCAAGGCCGAGTAACGGCTGACCCCCCACCATGCTTTAGTCACTCGTCAGACGGCTGCGAACACAGTAGTGTATTTTGGTAGGCCAAAAAGTGCGAAAAAACTTCTGTGGTAAATTCACCTACGACGTCCCAACAGGTATGTACTTTTGACTGTTATAACTCTAGTTAGTAATCGCTACAGACAAAAACTCAACACTGTATCTCAATTAATTTCTGAGTTATGGCGGTGGGCAATGTTATAATGCTAATTCCGGGAGTGCTGCTCGCAACATTGCCCAGCACAATTTCACCGTTAGGGTTGTCACTCAAGACGTGATAACGGAATTAAAAGGACAACTACTCGTATATGCATATCTGAATTTTGACTTTTTACTTAGACTAACTTACTTTTTATGCACCAAATATGGCGTCTCTTGTGCAGGATTAACCAACCGAGAGCTTGGACCAACAAGTTTAGTCTTGTCCAATATAAGCAGGTATTTTTTTAGGGTTCCGTAATCAAACTAGGAACCCTTATAGTTTCGCCATGTCCGTCCGTCCGTCCGTCCCCAGTCTAGCTCAGAGACTCATAGTACTAGAAAGCTGTAATTTGGCATGAATATACATATTAGTCACGCCAACAGTGGTAAAAAAAAATTTTTAAAAATATTTTTTTTTAATGCACCTCCCCTACACGTAACGTGGGGATGCCTTTTTTTTTTCTTGCCTACCCCATAGTGTGGGGTGTCGTTGGATAGGTCTTTCAAAAATATTGCGGGTTTATGAAAACAATTTTTCGATTAAGGGATCCGTTTATGAAATATTAAGCTATAAAGCGCAATTTTTTGTTAGAGTCAAGTGTCCCCCCCCCCCCCCTACAGCCAAAACTACAAATACTAAAAATCTGAAAAAAATCTTCAACGAAAGCGCATATAACGAATTTTAAAGGAAAACTATCACGGCTAAGTAGACAAGATTAGTTCCTGAGATACAGGCGACTAAAGTGTTTATACCTATCAAAATCGCCTATGATAACTTTGATAGAAAAAATTGTTAACGGGGCGTGCAGGACGCGCGGGGGGAGTCTGTCCAAGTAACAAATCGAGCGACAGCCGCGCTCATAAGCGCGAGCGCCTAGATGCTGTTCGGACGTGCCCCGGAATGCTACCTACAAGTTTGCGATTTGCGATCTGAAAGTTTACAAATAATCGATTAGATTATTGATTTGAGTCGAGTATCGTTTGGAAAACTTAAAATTCTATTTACTGGCCCTTGTTTTTTTTTCAATTTCTATTAATTACTTTATAAAAGATTAAACTTTTATTGTAATTTAAAGTCGGTTTGAAGCAGTTTAGATACCTAACTACCTACATAGGTATACTGATCTCACACTTAAAAGCTTGGCTCTTGTTTGAGATATTATATACGAATTTATAAGAAAAATAATCATTACTAACAATAAGTAGACTTAATTAGTTCCTGAGATACAGGCGACTAACGGGTTTGTACTTACCTACTAAAAATCATCTAAGACAGCGCCAAATAACTAAATAGAATGTTGGTTCATACATGTTGATTTTTGAGATAGTTTTTTGTGTTTGTCGTTACGGCTTCGGAACCCTACACTAAGCATGGTCCGACATGCTCTTGCCCGGTTTTTTTATTTCGAATTGGTAACAATTATCTGTTCAAAGGAACAACCATTTTTACATCAGGTTGTCACTCGGCAAAGTGGCGATATAATTTGACTCGTGCTGAAGCTGTTAACAATAGCCTTTATACCTCGGACCTTATCATCTGAGCTATGGGGCCATAAAACCCTATATTTTAAAAGATGCTTACAGCTAAGATTAGACTTTCTTCATTTATACAGACTAAGGCCCGTATTAATAAACTAATCTCAACTCTAATGCTCGCCTCGAGATGTGTCAAAAATGAGTGTTCTATGATTTGACGTTTACTTTGACGTATCTTGTGACGTGCATCTCAGCCAAGATGAGTTTATTAATACGGGCATTAAACACATTACCCTCCTTTAGGTTTCGACTTAGTCGCGTAAAATCAAAAATTGACAACCCTAATTCATCATTTTATTCTGATAATTCCTGATATTATTTAACGCACATGCAAATGCAATCGACTTCATCAATTCGACCGACTTCAAAATAAACGTGAATTAAACTAAACGCGAAACTCAGTGATGCTTCCTAAACTTCTCTTCTCCTCTTCGTCTAGTGATGAACATCTACAGGGTGTCCAGTAAATAATGGATAACCTTCTACCCATCTATGGGGCACCTCAGGCTGGTCCCGAAAAAGGACTTAAAGGTTTAGTAAAAGTTGCATGGTTTTCGAAATAATCGAACTTTTCTATTTTCTTAATAATTAGCACCTTGCTTCACTGTAATGACTAATGACCGCCAAGGTCACAAATAAAGAGATTTTGTCGTTCTGTTTGCTGTTAAATATTCTTTAATAGTGATGCTAACGGATGTGTCTTAGAGCATTATGGTAGCGACACTAATTTCTTGTTAAACATATCTTAATTTATAACATCACATTTTGTTTTAAAGTTTGCAACAACTTTGACTGCTTGTGGTGAAAAAAAATTGTATGAAGACCAGAGTGGCCAATATGTTGAAAAATAGTGTATCTAATACTGATTCTAAACTGGTATAACACATGGTGTTTACGTCTTTACAGATAAAGTTATTGCTATTAGTATTCACTAAGAGCGAATTTTACCAAAACACCAAGTTATCGATAAGTAACTCTTTACTTGATTGGGTTAGTCATATCATAAAAAACGCTTCTCTTATGAAAACCAACGTCTAATTACCGCAAAATAATGAATCACAGAATACTTGAAACCTACATCAACAATAATATTTTAAAATAAAAACCAGAATCTGTTTATTAAAAACAATACTGTTTAGTTACTATAACAAGTGTCCAATCAAGAAAGAGTTGAGAAACTTGGTGTTTTGGTAAATAAAACGTGTCTACGACATGTTTGTTTAGTGACAGCAAGTGAAAATCAGATATAACGAATGTGAAATGCGACTACTTATTTGGTACTTACATTTATTCAACTTTTAATGCAATTCTTTTATTAGTTTTAAATAATATTTAGGCTGTTAACTAAGTACACAAGTACACAATTACAATCTCTCCTTTCTCTGCTGAGTAATACATACTTATTTACAATTTTATTACCTAATGTGTATTTTTGGCTATGAATTTTTTATCCGTTTTGATGTTTTCTTTTGACATCTATCAAGTACAGTTTTGATTCCACGAAGAACCATATTTTGGGTAACTATTTGGATTTTGTTTGCGACGACGACCTAGTTAGCTTTGCCCTGGACTTCGAAAAGGATATAACGACATGCCTAGGCATCAATACGAACCCCGTGAATATGCTAATATGCATTATATTTATGGAGAATGCAAAGGCAATGCCAATGCAGCTGCTGCATTGTACGCAAGCAGATATCCGAATACTCGTCATCCCGATTACCGAGTTTTTGTAAGAGTCCACAATGCTTTTTGTGAAGGGAGAATGCCTGGTCAAAGTGTGGGTGGTAATGGCGAAGGCAGACCTCGAGATACGAGCATTGAGGAACTTGTGCTCTCTGAACTGGAAACAGATCGCTCAACTTCTACACGAGCTACGAGTATATCAAGAAGTTCAGGCATTACAAAGTCGACCGTTCACAACATTTTAAAAAGACACCAACAATACCCATTCCATATCACAAGGGTGCAAACTCTGGAGCCTAGGGACTATGCTCCTAGAGTAGAATTTTGTCGTATCATGTTAAGAAAAATGGAAGAAGATCCAATGTTTTTCGATAAAATTCTGTGGAGTGACGAATCTACCTGCCAAAGAGATGGTTTCTTCAACATGCATAACTACCATAGCTGGCAATTAAAAGGAGAGAATCCACATTTAATGCGAGAGGATCACTCCCAATATCAATTTAAAATTAATTTGTGGTCGGGGATCTTAAACGGGAAAATAATTGGTCCTTTTGAGCTATCCCAGGCTTTGAATGGAGCCAGATATTTGGAGTTCCTTGAAAACGAACTTCCCATTTTATTGGAAGATGTGCCCTTAAACGTAAGAACGACGATGTGGCTGCAAAATGATGGTTGCCCTGCTCATTTCGCGGTTCAAGTTCGAAATTACCAAAATGAAACTTTTCCTAATAGATGGATCGGGCGTGCGGGTCCTATAGCATGGGTTCCACGCTCTCCGGACCTGAACCCGCTGGATTATTTTTTTTGGGGTTGCTTAAAAGAAAAAGTTTACTCCAAACCAATTAACTCTGTGCAAGAACTGCGTCAAAATATTCAAACGGCTGTTCAAGAAATTACCGAACTACAGTACACCCGAATGTTAAAAAGAAATTTTATTAAAAGGTGCAGAGCTTGTATCAGAGTTGAGGGAAGGCAGTTCGAACATTTGTTATAGTACCTAAACAGTATTGTTTTTAATAAACAGATTCGGTTTTTATTTACAAATATTATTGTTGATGTAGGTTTCAAGTATTCTGTGATTCATTATTTTGCAGTAATTAGACGTTGGTTTTCATAAGAGAAGCGTTTTTTATGATATGACTAACCCAATCAAGTAAAGAGTTACTTATCGATAACTTGGTGTTTTGGTAAAATTCGCTCTTAGTGAAAACTAATAGCAATAACTTTATCTGTAAAGACGTAAACACCATGTGTTATACCAGTTTAGAATCAGTATTAGATACACTATTTTTCAACATATTGGCCACTCTGGTCTTCATACAATTTTTTTTCACCACAAGCAGTCAAAGTTGTTGCAAACTTTAAAACAAAATGTGATGTTATAAATTAAGATATGTTTAACAAGAAATTAGTGTCGCTACCAAAGACCTTCATAATAGACGAACAGTCTGCGGAAGCGAGAGTGCAGCCTCTTTATGCACGAATACGAGTGCGACAGTGACAGCGAAAGACGTTGACGTTGTAACCATTTTGAAAGCTAATGGTAGCCCACGGTGGCCCACTGGCGACAGCGTCTTTTAGTTTTTATTAAAATATTCAGGATAATTGTATAAACGTGGTGCCAAAACCGTTAAAAACAACAATGGTGGGCTGTGCAGTACCTGATTGCGAAGTCAATCATAGGAATAATCCAAACAATGAGTCATTTCACAGGTAATTATGATCCACACATAGTCATTTTTGAACTCATATTTTCAAGGATTCCTAGGTCCAAGGAATACGGTTAGTGGTCTAATACGAGGGCTGCTACTTATGTAACCGGAATAGAAAAAATAAACAAACGTACATGGCTAAATATGGTTTTATTGTTTTTCGAAGTATTCTCCGTGATAATCGATGCACTTTTGCATACGTTGAAACCAATTTATAAAGCACTTTTTCCACTCTGACTGAGGTATCTCCAAAACGTGCTGTCTGAACGCGTCGACGGCATCTTCACGGGTCGAAAATCGTTGACCACGTAATTTATTCTTTACATTTGGAAATAAATAGAAATCATTGGGTGCCAAATCAGGGCTGTAAGGTGGATGACCCGTTAATTCTATATTTTGACCTTCCAAAAATCGAGTCGTTTCACGTGATGTATGACAGCTGGCGTTATCATGGTGCAGAATGATTCTCCGTCGCTGGTTGTTTTTCCGTATTTTTTCAAATACTTCCGGCAAACAAATGGTCGTGTACCACTCCGAATTAACCGTTTTACGATTCTCTAGGGGCACTGTAGCCACATGGCCATTAATACCAAAAAAGCAGGCCACCATTTGCTTCAAGGTGCTTTTTGCACGAGTTACTTTCGTAGGGTTCGGCTCATTTTGAAACACCCACACCGTTGATTGTTGTTTAGTTTCGGGATCATACGCATAGATCCAGGATTCGTCACCTGTGTAGATATTATAAACAGCTTTTGAGTCACCACGGTTATATTTTTTCAACATTTCCTTGCACCATTCGACGCGAGCCTCTTTTTGATCCTTAGTTAAGTTGTGCGGGATCCAACGCGAACAAATTTTTTTCACAGCTAAGTGTTCATGTAATATCTTATTAATGCTCGTCATACATATGCCTATAGTCGCCTCTATCTCGCGATACGTAACATGACGGTCATGCATTATAAGTTTTCGCACAGCTTCAATATTTTGTGGTACAACGCCCGATTTCGGGCGACCATCCTTAACTTCGTCCCTGAGCATACTACGTCCACGATTGAACTCACTAAACCAGTGATACACAGTAGTTTTGGATGGAGCTTCATCACCAAAAGTCGAAGTTAGTTGATCTATGCACTGTTGTTGCGTTAAACCACGCCGAAAATCGTAATAAATCATAGCACGAATATTTTCACGAGTGAGTTCCATTCTTGCAGCGAGATTAAAATTTAAACCCGCCAAAAACAAAAGACTAGCGTACATAAGAAAAAAAATATATAGCGGCCAGTATTAAAAAAAGTTCAAATTTTACCATGGAGGTCAGATATAGCGTTTAAAAATGTTGGAATCCTGGATTCCGGTTACCTAAGTAGCAGCCCTCGTAAGTACGATATATCATGTAGTTTTGTGTTTTATGCATATTTTTAATTTTTATATGTAAAATGAAAAGATGTTGTGTCCGTGAAAATTTCCATTTTTTAGGTAGTGATTGAATGTTTGAATCACACTCATCTATCGATAAGTTATCATTTGTCGATATTTCTTCATTCCTTCTCATAATTATTTAAACATTATTCCGAGCGATTATAAAACGCAGCTAGGTAAATTGATCGCAGTTTATTATTTATCATTAAATGCAGTGGTCCAGGCTACGACAGGACTTCAATTTTTTTTTTATGTTTTTTGTGTATGTTTCAATTAAATCGTGTAGAAAATGCTAAAATAAGCATCTTCTCTTATTTAAACTTTTTCTCTCAGGTTGATAATTACCGAGATATGGGGGGTCCGAAAGTTAGTAAATTCGGTACCTACAAGGCCTTTGAGAAATTTCGATGGGGTGAAAATTATGTCTGTATAACATTCGGTTTTTATTTATGTATTGTGTAGATAGTACTAAAATAACTATCTTTTGTTGTGTAAACTTTTACCTAAAAGTCCTAAAATCGGGCCCCCTTTGCCCCTATAACCCAACCAAATATACTTACAAACTGTCACCTTTTGGCCACAGGTTTTCTAAAACTTTAGTACAGATCGATAACTTTCAAAATATCTTAATCTCTAACATTTTAATAAATAAAAAACAAAAACAGTGAATCTCAATATTTTTAATATCGCCTTTTCGTGATAAGGTACGGTTATAATAAGAATCATTTCGCGTTGGTATGTTGTACAAAAAAAGTCCAAGCTGTCTCCTACCTGGAGAAGCCCAAACTTAATATGTTTAAAAATATTTCATGGTTTTTTAGAAAAAAGGGGGCCGAAAGGTGGTGGTATAGTATATTTTGAGGACCGGCTCATGAAGTCCTTTCATTTGATACCACACAGGATAGGTGTCCGTAAAAAAATATAATTCCCATACAACAATATTATGTCATTAAGTACTGGCCCATATCAATATTTTGAAGAAATATTTTAACTTAAAGTACCCGTATACCAAAAGGCTACCCTGTACATCGATTTGCGGTTTTCAAGCAATATTTGCTTCGTACACCGTCCACTAAAGGTAAAGGTACATTTCAGATTTCCATCAGATACTGTGGTCAAGGAAAAGTGGATCAGAGTATTAAATAGACCCAACTGGACACCTCATAAATACTCCACAGTATGTAGCAAACACTTTGAAGGAAGCTGTTTTCGAATGAATAAAAGTCTTCATCTGCTTAAAAAGGACTCAGTCCCTACAAAATTTGTACCGGTATTTATGACTTTATTTTTACTAAAGAAAACCTAATATATTAAAGTGAAACATTGTATTTAAGTTAGTATGCCTGTTAAAAATTATATCTAGGTACTAAACGGTTGGCATCGCATCGGATTTGAAAGGATACGAACGGATGCGGCGACAGGCGAACGGAGCCAATCGCGCTTCGCAGCATACTTTCGGCTACGATGCTGTTGTGCCCAGCTTTAGAGATTAAACACTGTGTACATGATTTAATATTGTTTAAAAATTGTAAAACACATGCCCTCGCACATTTATTATATAAGTGTATTTCAAATTTAAAGTCAACCATGACGACCTAGAGCAGTTTGTCTGCTTCTTTTTTTATTTCCGGGATTGCAAGTTTCTACAGATTTTCTTTCCGATAAACGATTATCCTTTTCAGGTCACTTTGAAGCCCAAAAGGCGTGTGTCAACCTATGTCTTTAGAGATATTTCACCCCAGCCATCTACATCTCAAGCACCGCAATTAAGCCCTAGGAAGAAAAAATTCATTACCAAATGTGCAAAGTTGAAGAACAAGTTGAAAGAAAAACAGCGAAACATGCGAAACTTAAAAGCTGCCAATAAAAGAATGAAAGAAAAAATTGTCACCTTGCAGGCTGTACTAGATGAGTTTAAAAAAAGACCAGGATTAAAAGACCATTTAAATGAAATTACTTTGGCCTGCAGCAATAAAACGCTGCAATATTTAATTGATCGTGTTAATGAAAAAAATTCAGGCAAAATTACCCACTCAAAACAATACAATGAGGAAATGAGACAGTTTGCACTGACACTTCATTTTTATAGTCCTAGGTGTTACAATTATATTAGAGAAAAATTTGGTTTGTGTCTACCACGTCATGGTACAAGCAAGTTAACTGTGAACCTGGTTTCACTGCAGAGGCCTTCAATACTATAAAAGAAATTACAAAGGAAAATAAATTTATAGTAAGTGTAACTTTCGATGAAATGAGTATCAGGGAACATTCGGAATTCATTGATGGAAAACATTATGGGTGTGTAAATATAGGTAATAACTTGGCCAGTGATGCGTCGGCTATTGCAAATCAGGTTTTAGTTTTTTTGGTTGTGGCCATTAATTGTTTCTGGAAGTTGCCAGTAGGTTATTTTTTTGGAAGAAGTTTTACAGCTACTCAAAAAAGCAATTTATTAAAAATTTGTCTTGATTTGTTACTTGCTGCAGGATGCGACGTTATAAGCATTACTTTTGATGGGATTGCATCAAATTTAACTATGTGTAATTTACTTGGCGCCAATTTAAATTCTGAACCATTAGTACCATATTTTAATTATAAATCAAAGAGATATTTCATATTACTTGATGCCTGTCACTTACTTAAACTGATTAGAAATATGCTTGGGGACAGAAAAATATTTATTGATGGCAATGGTAGTCAAATTAAATATAATTATATATTGCTATTACATAATTGGCAAATGCAACACGGGTTGAGATTAGGCAATAAGTTAACAAACAGGCATATTAATTACTTGAAACAAAAAATGAAAGTACGGCTAGCAGCCCAATTGCTTTCTAAATCTGTTGCAATTGCAATCGACTTTTGTAATAACACTTTAAATTTGTCCGAATTCAGGTATTCAGAGGCTACTACAACATTTATAACATTGACAAATTATATTTTTGATATATTTAATTCCAAAAATTTTCTTTCTTTTGGATTAAAAAAGCCTCTGTACTCTAAAAATAAAGATGAAATATTTAAAAAACTTGATGATATCTATGATTATTTCAGAAATTTAAAATTTGACGATGGGTCGTTAATTGTAAAATCGGCTAGACGATTAGGTCTAGCTGGCTTTTTAATTAATATTGTAACTCTAAAATGGTTGCATGTTAATTACATTGAAAATGGTATTTTACGCTTTTTACCTTTGTATAAACTATCGCAGGACCACCTTGAGACATTTTTTAGTGCAATACGATCAAGGGGTGGTTTTAATAACAATCCCACTGCAAGGAACTTTATATCTGCATATAAAAGACTTTTGTGCCACACCGAAGTAAAAATAAGTGACAGTGGAAATTGTATACCACTCGATAATTTACTATTCTTTCGGGTGTTACTTCTACTGTAGACCGTATTAATACGTCTTTGAAATATAATAAAATCACCAAAGAATTTGAATTAAAAAATGAAGAGCACGACGAAGAGACTTCATCATTATTACTGAACAAGCTACCTAATAATACTGAAGATTTGTCAACGTTTGTTAAATCTGTTGTTAACTATATAGCTGGCTTTGTGGTGAAAAAAATGAAAAAACGTATTCACTGTGAAGAATGTATTCAATCTCTCTTGCAATCACGAATTCATTCTAAATCATCATTAATCAGTCAAAAAGATTTTGCGATACAGGGTGAAGGCTTTTTAACATATCCATCAAATGATGTTATATTTGTTTGTGAACAATGTGAACATTACTTCAGGCGTTACATAAAAACAAACTTTAACTTCAATAAGCGATTATTTAATGAAACAGTTTTGAAGCTTTTACGCCATATTGATACGGCCGTTTCCTCGTGGTCCTACTATTTTTGTCCTACTGACTTTCGACGGAGCCCCGCCCAAGGGCGGAGCTCCTGCTTCTAAGTGGTTTTGCCCTTCGGGCATCTGAAGATACCTAACGAACCTAACCTACCTACTTTTACAACCACAATTAGTATTTAGTGATCAAATCTAGGTTCACTTTTTGACTAGTAGGACAAATTAGTAGGACCACGAGGAAGTATGCGTCTTTTTGAGGAATTGATAGTGCATTCTTACGAACAAGACACTTTTGAAAGCCATAGATATCTTTTAATTAAATATATAATAGAAACATTTATAAAAATTCGATTACGACACGAAACCACTTTAAAAAAATTGTCTCAAGTAAGTTTGCGAAGCCACCTAAATAAAATAGTATTATTTAAAGGACAATAAGTAAGTATAAGTATTTATCATCAATCAATCTTCATCATCATCAATATCATCAATCAATCATTATCCATCAATATCAATACATACATACGACGACGCGCTGGCCTAGTGGGTAGTGACCCTGCCTACGAAGCTAGCGGTCCTGGGTTCAAATCCCGGTAAGGGCAGATATTTGTGTGATGAGCGCGAATATTTGTTCCTGAGTCATGGATGTTTTCTATGTATTTAAGTATATATTTCTCTATATAAGTATTTATATCGTTGTCTAGTACCCATAGTACAAGCCTAGAGCTTAGTTTGGGACTAGGTCAATTGGTGTGACATAGTCCCCTGATATTATTATTATTATTATTATTATACATACATTACAATTAGATACATACATACATAAAGATATCTATGGCTTTAAAAGTGTCTTGTTCGTAAGAATGCACTATCTATTCCTATTGACGACGCGCTAGCCTAGTTGGGAGTGACCCTACCTGCCTACGAAGCTAGCGGTCCTGGGTTCAAATCCCGGTAAGGGCAGATATTTGTGTGATGAGCGCGAATATTTGTTCCTGAGTCATGGATGTTTTCTATGTATTTAAGTATATATTTCTCTATATAAGTATTTATATCGTTGTCTAGTACCCATAGTACAAGCCAAGAGCTTAGTTTGAGACTAGTTCATTAGTGTGACATTGTCCCCTGATATTTATTTATTTATTTATTACATAAATAGTATAAAATGAAGTCGCCCTCCGCGTCTGTTTGTCTGTATTTCCGTTAACTCCTTCTACACCTCGCAACGGATTTTGATACGGTTTTCACTGTCATTTAGAGAATGTATTCCGGATGGTTATATATAAATTTCGTTTTAATTAACTTTTAATATAGTTGAGAAAACTCAATGTTTTCATCAAGTCGTCAAAAAAAACGATTTTCGGACGCACATAGCTTACGCTGGCTAAACCTTAAGAGATATCAAAATAATGTACTGAGAATTGCACATCCTCAATAAACCTAGAGAAAAGTCCGCAATGGCATATGACTATCTCCTAAGGTTGTCTCACAGTAACCATTTTAAGTTTAAAATTGTAATAAAAAACATTAGGTTATTTGCGAAGCTTTTTATTCCGATATCCCTATCCAGATAAATACATTAGTTACCTTGGGCTTGGGAATGTACATGAAAATTGTCATTTACGTGACGTTCGTCTTAAAGTTGATAAGGATACACAGATCTCAGCAAGCCAAAGAATCCTCTACTGAGCGTGACGTTCGGCTTATAGGCGACAGGGATAGACACATCTGAGAGAGCCAGAGAATCTTCTACTGAACATGAAAGTAGGTCCGAACGTAAGTCCACAAGGACTTCTAAGTTGTGGCCAAATAAAGTAAATACTTCCACCGTTTGAAAAGTATATTATTCCAGATGAACTTGGGTTATTTTTTATTTATATTAACCGAAGCGAAGCGAGGGCGGGTCGCTAGTTTCTCTATATAAGTAACTTTATTGTTGCCTAGTGCCCATATTAAAAGCCTAGAATTTGTGTAAGACTGAAATTTATTAATTATTTACATTAAAAATTGATTGTATGATAATTATGTGTGTGGTAATTACCATGAAAACAGTATTATTATAGATAATGAAAGAATCTTGTGTTTTATTAGTGAAGAATGTTAGTTTTAAGCTCCACGCAAGATACAAACAAGTCTTATATAAGCGAGTCTTTTTCATCGATATTTTTTCGATATAACGTAGGTACGGACATCACTAAAATTACTCACACACTTGTAAAATCACGCACACGTTAACATGTCCTTTTTGGTATCGCGGGAAAAAGGGAGTCTGTTCGTCTATTACGTCAGTTATATAAAGGTCTTTGGTCGCTACCATAATGCTCTAAGACACATCCGTTAGCATCACTATTAAAGAATATTTAACAGCAAACAGAACGACAAAATCTCTTTATTTGTGACCTTGGCGGTCCTTACAGTGAAGCAAGGTGCTAATTATTAAGAAAATAGAAAAGTTCGATTATCTCGAAAACCATGCAACTTTTACTAAACCTGTAGAAGGTTATCCATTATTTACTGGACACCCTGTATATACAGTCGGGTCCTATTCAGACGTCAATTGTCATTGACGTCTATACAAGTATGATATGTAAACCTAGATATTTTTCTAGCACGAACGATATGTTTGAAGTGCTTGACAAAATAAAAACATCGACAGTCCTGTTATCGATAAGTACCTACATACTACTTTATCGTCAAGACGTACATACAACCACAGACTTATATCGGCTTCCTACCTAGACGCAGCGTGCCACCGATCTTGTAAAAACGTAAACTATTTATATTCATAGACGTTATTCATTAAAAAAGCAAATAATTATTGACATTCAATGTGACGTTTTATTGACATTGCAAGGCAAATATACTACTGTTAACACCACACTGAATACGAAAAAATGCCACCCAGAAAAACGTCCCGAGAAAAGAGAATCGCCTCGCTTATTGTAAATTTACCAGAAATCGAATTTCGTGGTTCAACATAATTTTGCATCAAATGCGAAGTTAACATCGTCCCAAAGAAACATAACATAACATGTCACATTAACACAGACAAGCATTCTTATATAGACCAGGGTAGAAGCCTTTAAAAATAATAAAAAGTGAAAAAAAAACAATAGTAGGATGAAACCCATTGGAAAAGGAGGGAAATATTATAAAAATGAAAGGAAAAATAATTTACGGGCGATCTGAGGTCGGGAAGGGGATGGGGGTGAGTTTTTAAGGGTAAAAAACGGTTTTTCTCGATTTCCGGCAAAACTAAAAGTCCTATCGAAAAAAGTCAAATGGCAAAGTTGTAGGTAATAAAAAGATCTACAACTTTTGTATTTAAATTTTTTTCACATAACCTCAAAATTTATGTGAAAAATCCAAAAAACCAAGTTTTTGGTTTTTTATTTTTATCTTTTACAAAAATTATTTTTTTTTAACGAAATTTGGTGAAAACTTACCTTTGTATGTCCCAAATATGCTGTAATTTATTTGATTAAAAATATTAATTTTTTTACCTTATTTTGAATTAATATCGAAAAAACACCCTAATTTTCGATTGAAAATTACTTATTAATACCTTTTGATGGGCTACAATTTTTCGTAGGTCACTCAGGTATATCTACTCAGGTATATATAATTTATCTTAAAATAGTTATAAATAGGCATCTACGCATATAATATATTTATTATTATATATATATACACGGTATTTCGTGGAGAAGTGGGGAAGGGGCTAGGCGGGTCTGGGTCTTACTACATACATACCTACTATTATATACTATACATCATATATATATAAGCTCGATTAAAAAACTAGAATCACCTTCACTGGCACTAGACTCCAGTATTAATATCGTGAAAAATGTACAAACAAATTCATCAAAAATTAGTTTGCACATTTTCTTACCATCCTCGTCAGAAGTCTCATCTACTGTTACGTATATATATTGACCTTTAATTTCAGAGCGAATGTTCTCCATCGCTTCCTTGTACACTTCTGGAAGAAATTGTTGCCGTATGTAACTACCAGTGGGCAGTGTTCGATTTGAATATTTTCCTGTGATACAATTTTGTATAAATGTTCGAAAATTGGGGTTGTCTAGTTGGTACCATGGCACATTGCAGTTGATCATAAATTTCGTTAGGTCCATATGAAATTGTTTTTTCTCTTCCCGAATATAAGAATGCTTGTCTGTGTTAATGTGACATGTGATGTTATGTTTCTTTGGGACGATGTTAACTTCGCATTTGGTGCAAAATTATGTTGAACCACGAAATTCGATTTCTGGTAAATTTAGAATAAGCGAGGCGATTCTCTTTTCTCGGGACGTTTTTCTGGGTGGCATTTTTTCGTATTCAGTGTTGTGTTAACAGTATATTTGCCTTGCAATGTCAATAAAACGTCACATTGAATGTCAATAATTATTTGCTTTTTTAATGAATAACGTCTATGAATATAAAAAGTTTACGTTTTTACAAGATCGGTGGCACGCTGCGTCTAGGTAGGAAGCCGATATAAGTCTGTGGTTGTATGTACGTCTTGACGATAAAGTAGTATGTAGGTACTTATCGATAACAGGACTGTCGATGTTTTTATTTTGTCAAGCACTTCAAACATATCGTTCGCGCTAGAAAAATATCTAGGTTTACATATCATACTTGTATAGACGTCAATGACAATTGACGTCTGAATAGGACCCGACTGTATATAGAAGTTCATCACTAGACGAAGAGGAGAAGAGAAGTTTAGGAAGCATCACTGAGTTTCGCGCTTAGTTTAATTCACGTTTATTTTGAAGTCGGTCGAATTGATGAAGTCGATTGCAATTGCAAGTGCGTTAAATAATATCGCGATTGCGTCCGGATCGCTAACGCCATCTATCCCTTAGACCTGCCGACAAACCAAGAAAAAACAAGGACAGCGGCATTCTATCTAAGTGTAAGTCCTCAGTTAGCAACGCATTTGCACTCTTGAGATTGTCATCGCAAGATTAGGAATGTCTATGGGTTTGGCTTCTACACGCCATAAAGAAACATGTAAGTAGATCTTGTTAATGTTCGAAATAAGGTAACTATTATTATTATTAGGTTATTCAACAATTAATCAGTCGATCAACTTACACTTAAGGTTTTAAGCCTGACCAGAAAATAAAAACTCCTCGAATAGGGGGCCCACTAAATTATATTTTTAACACACAAACTTATATTAACTTCTCTTTTTAACTAAGGTCAGACTTTTAATTTCAGTAAAATTACAACCACTATTCTCAAGCGGTATTATCTTACACTATTAAACGAGCTAAAACTTAGTGCTGACGCGTCCATACAAAGTTGTAAAAGATTTACAACTTTGTAAGAAAGTAAAACATTATTTTTTTCAAATTCCTACAAAATGAAAGATTAGTTTTTAACAGGGATAAATTGTACATACATTTAAAGCTTAGTTTATTAGTTAACGATAAATATAACTAAAAAAAATGGTGCCGACCTATGCCATGGTCGAGTTCCTGAATACACTGAAGCCTCCCGGTCTCCCAACTCAGATAATAAAATTGAGTTGGCGCGTCGATATGTTGCTGCGCAATATAAATCCACCAAAATTACGCAAAGGCACCAGTTTGGAAGTGAAAACATTGCAATGTAATCGAAGCAACTATACTGACCGGTTGTTCTCGAGGAGTCTGTATTTATTGCTAGGATTGCCCTAACACCATCAAATTACCACTTTGAATTCAAGAAAGAGCAGTTTCCCATCAAAGTCTGCTTCACAATGACCATAAACAAAACTTAAGGTCAAACTCTTAAGGTAGGGCGAGTAGAATTGAGCGAAAGCTGCTTCTCCCACGGCCAGTTGTATGTGGCATGCTCCAGAATCAGCGCACAGAGTAGCCTGGTGTTACTAGCACCCGAAGTAAAAACAAAAAATATTGTTTACAAATATATGCTGTGGTAGGTGTAGTATTTCGATTTCGTTGTAAATAACACCCCTCGTGTAAATATCACCAGATCAAAATAATATAATATTTTTATTTTACTATAAGTAAAATAAAAATAAACAATCAAGTTTTATATTATACCATGGTTTAAAAAAAATGCTCTTTCAATGGATGACAGGTACATTAAGTCTGCGCCGAGCGTTCACCGGATGTACAGTGGCGCCCTCATTACTATTATCGTGTTTTCTAATAAACTAAAGTATTTTCTTGAAATTGGACGTTGTGTTTTTGTATTAGAAATGAAAACAACTTATAGAGTATATCACATAGTTCAATAACAATTCACCTGAGTTATCAACTTAACGGAAAACGTGGCCACCTTTTCCCGTTAAGCTGACTACTCAACGGGTAATTGTTTTTAAGACTGCACCGAGCGTACGCCGGATGTACAGTGGCCCCTCATTACTTTTATTGTGTTTTCTAATAAGATAAAGTATTTTCTTGAAATTGAACGGTAAGTTTTTGTACTACAAATAAAACCGCAACTTATAGGGTATATCAAATAGTTTAATGACAATTCACCTTCGAGTTATCAACGTAGGAAAAAAGTGGCCACGTTTTCCGTTAAGCTGACTACTCAAAACGTAATAGTTAGTAAAGTTGTTACGTATTCCATAAATTGTGTTTTTACTTGCACTACAAAAACGTATCGTCTGATTTGAAGGAAATTCTTTAGTTAATTAGAATACACGATAATAGTAATGAGGGCGCTACTGGACGCTCGGCGTTTGCTCGGTGCAGTCTTAAAGATTGTTACGTATCCCCATAAATTGTGTTTAAATTGCGCTACAAAACGCATCGTCTGATTCCAAGGAAATTCTTTAGTTAATTATAAAACAACGTAATAGTACTGAGGGCGCCGCTGGACGTACTTACAATACCGCAAAGATGTCACTTTACTGAACACAATCTAACCAACAATGTAATAAAATCTTGGAAGGTAATTTTAAACTACTTTAAATTATAGGATTTACTTGAAATTTTGCACACCTATGTCATTCTTATGACAATACAATAATATGCTAAGTACAATCAGGGTGGTATGATGGAGACGGAATGTCATCATAGCAACTCCTTAATGGGAAATAGTACAGTCAGCGTCATATATAAGGTAACATTCAATATTATGACGCTGACTCTAGGTCCGTCAATTTTAACCTCGTTTGACTTGTTGTTTTAAAGATACCTAGTTTGTTATCAGTGATACTACTACAGTTGTTAACAAAAGTCTGTTATTAAATCTGTTTTTAAGAGTTTTAATGGAAAAGATAGTTTTTATATGTTATAAATCTTCTTTTTTCCGTTTTCTATCGTTTTTCTTTTTCTTGGTAAATCTTGTATCTAGCTACCTACATTTATTAGGCACAAATTTGTACTGTAAAATACAGGACTTACTTTTAAAGAGTCCAATGAAAATGTATGAAAACCGTAGCGTGACTTTACGACTTTATTTTTAATAAAAAATATTCTTGAAGTGCAACTCTACTTTAATAAAACAAAAGAGCACACCACACAGAAAGTCTGTTTACATTCTTACCTAATATCGGGCTAGTACCTTCAATGGAAAGTTCCTCTAAACAAAGAATAAGACAAATAAATATTACATTAGAACTTACGAAAATCTAAACCTAGATTCACGTGTAACAAATTTCAAATTCTTTGCAAGAACCTATGTAGTTTTTACCAACAAGGAACCAGTTAAGAACATTATACATATTTTTTTTGTCGATTAAGTGTTCCTCTCCACAAAAGATGAAACCTAGGGTCTCTTTGTTTTTGTGACGTGACAAAAAAGGAATTGGTATAAAAATAGTTTTTAGGTATAAAAATTGTTCCATGACATTACTTACTCTATAAAATATAAAAAGAGCCCTTGAGTTACATGGTCTGAATTATATGACAACGCTTGTAACAAGGCATGGCTAACATAACCTGGGAACAAACTCACCCACAAACTTAAATAAGTATTGCAAAAACAGTTTCAAATAACTGATTCCGAACCACCTTATTTATTGTCACCAAATTAGGCAAGCAGTATTTTAACAACAATAACCGCTATCAGAACTTAAGCGATTTCGCAAAGAGAGCGACAGTTGCTTGGGTCTTATCGCCGTTAAAACGCCTCAGCTCCACGATGGCCTATAAACAAAACAAGTTTTATCAATAAAATAACACATAAATTACTACTAAAGAACAAAATTTACGAACGGACACTTCGCAATAAACCGACAAAGAGCCCTCACTTCAAACAAACAAATGCATTAAAATAATGTCTCCACGAATTAGAATGAAAGCACAAGTTAAAACCGAGAAGTATATTGACTACCGTAAAATGTTCCTACTTTGCTCCCCCATGGGTAACTATGGTCCATAGTGACTATTTCGTTTGCTACCTTATAAGTCAAGGTTGATGTCAAATTTGCTTAAAAGAATCGATGTATACATCCAGCTACGAAGTAAATGAAAGGAATGGAATGATTTTCAATACAGATTACCTCAATATAACCATGGAGCATAATTACCCAGGGGGGAGCAAAGTAGGCACATTTTACGGTAGCTTTTTATTTTGAAGTTCATTTTAAATAAAAGCTTATAAAGGGTATAGCCGGGTAAGCATGGCGAAACTGCCCTTAGCGAAAAAAACAATTTCCTTTTACTGGGTTATTAACCTTTACATATGTAGTGCTTTCACCAAAATTTAAGCCTCTAATCCTTCAGGTTTAAAAAAAACCGCATAAAAAGAAATAACATTTTTATTTTATTTTAGCCAAAGTACTAATCCGATTTCTTTGTAATTTGGATATGTTGTATATACAATTAAGGTCACTCTCTAAAAAAAAAATTAATGATTGATCTCTTAAAAAAAACAAAAAAAAAACGAGTTAATAATTTAAAAAAAAATAAAAAAAATACGCGCGGGATTGCGACAATTTCCAAATTTACATATTTTATGTAGAATTTAATGATGTTTAACATATATTTTTTTCAAAAGCTAAAATCGGGATTAACAGTTTGAAAAATCGAATTTGTGACATCCCATAACACTTTATCTTCATACAAGCAAAACCAAGTTGACAATAAATGAATGAAGTATATTTTGAACGCTATCTTAACGAATTTGAATTTAAAATGTGACGTTTTGCACTATAAATTGCTTTTGTGGCTATATATACGGCTACGGAGTACGCATTTTTTCATATCCCATACATATATCGACGGTTCTGTGACTCAACCTCGTATATTCAATTTTGTCCAGTATAAACTGACACATGCACTCGTGTACTTAGTGAGTGTCAGTTAATACTGGATATATTCTATACACCGTGTTTTTTTTGATTTACGATAACTTCGGTATATTACTAGGTATATCGATAGAAACAAATTGGTACATTTGATTATTAAATATTGCAAAAAAAAAAAAAAAACCCTGTTTAGAACAAATTTATTTAATGTTATATCTTTGATCATTCTAACAGGGCCTTTAGAGTTAACTAATAGTGAGTGTCAAATACGTCAATGTTGGCGTGACCATGGAATTAGAAAGTAATATCGTACATCTGGAAGGTGCATTCCACCGATAACGCGAACCGAAAGAAATGTACCTGTATGTGGATCTGGGGATCTATGTACCTATTCTGTGTGATCTCCTATAATTCGAAATTGACACTTGAATGACAACTTAATACTAGATTTTGTTTGAAAGCTTTCAATGCTTGTATTTTGTTCTACCTGCTCTTATTAAGAAGTTCAAGACGGCAGCTACTTTTTCTCAGTCTGTCCACGGATTCGTTGACAGAGACCACACAGATGCCCAGATATCGATTTTGGAGACAATCAGTTGAATAACTAAACAGTTCAAGATGGCGGCTACTTTTCCTAAATTTGTCAACGGATTAGTTGTCAGATCTACAGATCCACAGATATCGATTTTGAAAACAATCAGTTGATTAAGTAAATATTGTTTCGTTTACTGCCCCACCGGCTTGTAAAATTAATTTGTCCTTAAATTGCAATTCAAATATGGTCACCTTTAGAAAGGTACGCAGTAAGCTTTAGTACATTTCTTTCGGCTCGCGTTATCGGTGTAGTGCACCTTCCAGATGTACTTTAGTACTTACTAATTCCATGGACACGTATACAAACCTAACAATTGGAAACTCTTTACTCATAAGCAAACCTCGAAGTCGCGGTGGCAATAACGTCAATTAACTAGGGACTTCCTTCCGATATAAAATTTATCGATAACTGAATGCTTATTTGGAAGTGACACTTCATATTAGCTGTAAAGTTTACCTACAGAATAATTGAAAATTAACTAAAATGTGATGATTACTACCCGTCAATGTTACCTATATAGGAGTTTTTAGGACACTTAGGAATTTTAAAATTCAAATAAAAATCAACCTTTACAACTAAATTTTTATTTTATCAATTTCCATGCAAAGTAAACTAAAACCTAGAAGTACATCCATAAAGTATGAAAACCGTTATCTTCCTTAATCGACCTTTACGGACTTCAATCTTCATACTGTATAAATGATACAGTTTAATCACCTATTGCAAGTTGCATATTAATAACATACGTCATCTCATAGTCATCATAACATAACTCTATTGTCATAAGAAAGTCCAATTTATCGATGAAATAATATCGCGTGGAAATCCCTAGCAAAATTTTATTCGTGCCACCGTGACTTCGAGGTTTGCTCATAAGAATGAAAAGAAAATTGTTGTTATCAATTAAGAGCCTTTTATACTAGTTCAACATGATTAACTGATCAAATTTAAAAATTAAATATCTTTAAAACCGTAAGAGTTATCATTTGTCTGTCTTTGGGAAATTAACTTTATTTGACCTAAAGAACTTTCCCTTAAAGTTATCGTAAATCAAAAAAAACACGGTGTATACGAGGTTGTCACAGAACCGTCGATATTTGTATTATTACGCAGTTGTAACAGCGATTCAAATTGTAGCAATAACACAGACGGCGTAATTTTAGTTCGTTTACCAAAATAATATTTGTCGTATAAAATCAGAGCACTTAAAAATGAAGGAACAGACATCTCGCAATCGTTAACGCTAAGTATAAAATTCGTGCCATTGTACCATTCCCGCCTTTTTGTTATTTTTTTTTATTGTCTGAATGCCGTAAGCCCTAGCCTCTCTAACTCAGTAAAATAAGTCGCGTTCCAAATTCAAAATGCGTTGGAAATATAATTTCATAGTGTAATACGTAGAAGTTATTTTGTTTGAAAAGAATGTATGGGATGTTACAAATTCAAGTTTTTCACACTGTTAATCCCGATTTTTGTTATTAAAAAAATTATATGTTAAACATTATTAAATTCTACATAAAATATGTAAATTAGGTAACTGTCGCAATTTCGCACGTATTTTTTTTATTTTTTTGAAAATTGTTAACTCGATTTTTTTCTATTTTTTTTAAAAGATAATTAAATATTTTTTTTTTAGAAAGCGACCTTAATTGTATATACAACATATCCAAATTACAAAGAAATCGAATTAGTACTTTGGCTAAAATAAAATAAAAATGTTATTTCTTTTTATGCGGTTTTTTTTTAAACCTGAAGGATTTGAGGCTTAAATTTTGGTGAAAGCACTACACATGTAAAGGTTAATAACCCAGTAAAAGGAAATTATTTTTTTCGCTAAGGGCAGTTTCGCCATGCTTACCCGGCTATACCCTTTGGCTTTAATGCGTTTTACCTTGGACGCACTCGCGGCTGCTGATCCGCAATGAATTCTATTCCGAAAAATCTCTGAACGAGCATATAAAGACCTAGTCGGTAATTAATTAAGTTCACTTAAAAATATTAAGTCGAAAAATAAAAATAACTTCTCGCTAATGCAGATAAGTGACAGATAACAGTGATATCTACCACAGATTGCGTTTAGTTTCGAACTGGAATGCCCATACAGCCCGATTTAGCCAAATTGTTAAAAATGTATTTACTAAAATTAATGATAAATATTGATATAAACTTGATATATAAAAATAATAAACTTAGGTTATGTTAACTTACTATAGGTTGTGTGCGATGTTAAGTTAGTCGACAGCTAAGTTTTCAAAATTAAATTAGTAACCGTTTGAAGTTTTGGCTCAACATGAAACCTCCTTAGTCAGAAATGATGTACGAAATAGTTGCAAAGTTTAAAACGAAAGTCATTGCTCCCTAGGGACTACAAACTCGCCATAACTCCGCCGGGAACAATTAAGGCCATTGTCCTTCTGTATACAGGCATGGAATAACACCATTTACGAGAAAGTGTGACGAAAATTATATTATATAGTTTATTATTTTTACAACGACTCGTTTAGGATTTTGTTTAAATAACATAAGATACCTGTTCCCTCGTGAATCCTAGTGCAACGATTTCTTCAACTTCGGACTCGCCGAAGGAGTCCGTAGGCAAGATGGTCAAGCTGGGATCACCTGTAACTACACAGGATAATTTATTAATTCGAGATGAGAGATTTAAGACGGTGATAACATTTTATGAGAAATTGCGTATAAATTAAACAAAAGCGAAAGCAAACGGGTAAGGACCAAAAATTTGGACCACAGTTAAGCGCAGTTAACCATACAAACAACGAAGACGAAAAAAGTTCCGTTGTGCGACGAAAAGTATCCATACATGTATGGCAAATTTTCGTGTCACAACGGAAAAGTTTCATAGAAAATTTAATTGATTGAGTTAGCGTGGACAACTTTTTGGTCCTTACCCAAACATGACAAAAAATACATAGGTATTTTGCAGCTTATTTATTCGTTTTTCAAATTTTACGTATTGTAACTTTATTAGATAGGGCAGATTTTTCACTTAAAAACCCGGGCAAAAGCGTTTCCTTTGTTAAGTGTGTTCTGTTGCCGTTACTACAAACACCAAAATCTAACTCCAAAAACCGTTGTTAAAGTGGCAACAGAAATACACTCTACACTCGTGAACATTTCAGGTGTCTACATATTATTACGGTTCATGAGATAAAGTCCGCGGGCGGACAAATGGACGCGAAGGCTTAGTAATAGGGTTCCAGTGGCACTAGTTTGGTGTGGACCGAAAATATGTACACAAAACTTGTTTAAATAAAAAAGATTCAAAACATTTGCCATATTAACACAAGTTAAAATATTTCTGTTACAATAGAATAAATCAAATTAAAAACGTGACACTAGGCGGAATTATATTTTTTGGTAGAATAATTAAAAATCCTTTTTTAATCACAGATGCAGTGCAAAATCATACAACTTCGTATTTTGTCGGATAAGTGCATATTCGTCTTGCTTTCCTAATTAGCATACGTATCGATGGGGACTTTACTATAAGTACTAAACTATACAACATTTCAAGGTCGCCGCAAGCAACGCTGCGGGAAAGTCATAGTCATAATATTATTATTTAAACCTAAATGTGCTTCGTAATAAAAACGGACATCACCATGATGCTAGGCAAACTAGCGATGTTAGCATTGTCTAAAGGTGAAAACGAAGTGGATGCGGCATACGCTTTAAGATGCTCCTTTTTCATGCTTATTGTGAATCCAATATATTATACTAAATCAGTGGTATGAGTACAGGATTTTAGCGTTAACCTATCAAGGGTGGGCCCCTTTTCTGCACTACACAGTGGCTTTCAACGGAATTGTATGTTAATTTTTTAACAGTAACACATAGCATACTTTAAAATGTAAAGTGTAAAATGACAAATAGTTTACTTACTGGATTTATTTTCAATTCAACTAAAATATACTGTTGGTATAATTTAGTACTATATTGCATCAACACGTTTTGAACAACACTGAACAACATTTTTCAAATATTGTTTTTTCCAAGATCCTGCTAGATTTTTATTTAATATTTAGGGGTTGATAGTAATGGTTTCAAATAATATTTTAGATTAGTATCGAATTCTAATACGTTAGGATATTACTCCAGTAAAATTGAACGTCAAATCTATAGCTCAGAGACTCTTAGAAAGCTGTAATTTGGCATGAATATACAAATTAGTCACGCCAACAAAGCGCCAACAATTTAAAGCGCTAATTTTTGTAAAAGTCAAGTGTCACCCCCCCCCCCCCCCCCCCTACAGCTAAAACTACAAATACTAAAAACCTGAAAAAAAGCGCATATAACGAATTTAAAAGAAAAACTATCACAACTAAGTACACTTAATTAGTTCCTGAGATACAGGCGACTAAAGTATTTAGTACCTACTAAAAATATTTATACCTATGGCTTTTTGAGATAATTTTTTGTGTTTGTTTACGGCTTCGGAACCCTAAACTGAGCATGGGCCGACATGCTCTTGCCCAGTTCTTTTTTATTAGGTACCTGATACAGGATTCTTAATATCTAAATCGGTGATTTTTATATACTTTTATAGAAATTCGCGATTCTATAAAAAAATAATCGTTCTATAGAAAAATAAGATTAGAAATAAGAATAAATCCTCTGCTTCTGAGCAGAATTGGTACTCGAGTATGATGGCCTCAAAAAGAAATCTATCGTTTGAGCTCCAAAATGATTTGCTTCCTTATGATGTCAGTTTTTAAACGCCGATTTTACACTGGTCGCCATCCTTGAAATAGGTACCGTTTAGGAGTTCCGGTAGTCTTTTGTGTTGGCCTTCATCATCATCAGTTCCACTTTACCAAATAGTACTTTCCAACATAGACCAGGGTCGATAATTTTTTGAACCAAAAAAAATAATAGTAGGATGAAACCCATTAGAAAAGGAGGGGAATATTATAAAAATAAAAGGAAAAATAATTTACGGGCGATTTGAGGTCGGGAAGGGGATGGGGGTGAGTTTTTAAGGGTAAAACACGGTTTTTCTCGATTTCCGGCAAAACTAAAAGTCCTATCGAAAAAAGTCAAATGGCAAAGTTGTAGGTAATAAAAAGATCTAAAACTTTTGTATTTACACTTTTTTCACATAACCTCAAAATTTATGTGAAAAATCCAAAAAACCAAGTTTTTGGTTTTTTATTTTTATCTTTTACAATTTTTTTGTTTTTAACGAAATTTGGTGAAAACTTACCTTTTTATGTCCCAAATACGCTGTAATTTATTTGATTAAAAATATTTATTTTTTCACCTTATTTTGAATTAATATCGAAAAAACACCCTAATTTTCAATCGAAAATTCACCCGTCAAAATATCAGCTTTTTTCAAAAAGTTGGTATGGTTTCTGTTCGTTGAAATCTCTACTTTCCGATGGTGAAAAAATATATACAGTGTGTCCCTGGATAAAGTGCACAAACGAATAGGGATGAAACTAGACACAATTTTATCGACAAAAAAAATAATAAAAAAAAATTACCACCTTTATTTATTTTTTTATGATTTTTTAAAAAAAGTCATAGTACGCAGAGGACCTCATCGGAACAAATCAAGATATTTTGGCTCCTGTGGGCTCTATTGATTTGAAACAAACGGAATTATAATCACAAAAGTTTATTTGTGTCAATGAAAATAGAAAAAAATGAGAAAAAATGACATAAACCCTAAAAATAATGACTTTTCCTATGAATTTTGTGTTTTTTTTTCTCGAATTTTTAGTATTTACTCGATTTACTCAAAATTATGCCCATCTTACCTCATGTTATTTTTACCAGTAATGGTTGTGTATCTCATTGCCTTTTATTTAAAAAAATAACCAAGTGTCTCGCACAATTACAAGATCCTTAATGAGCGGCCAAACAAAGACATTGCGTTTACACTTAATTAGGTAGCCGCTCAGGTTGAAACCCTTAATGGAGGATTAGGATTACATTTTGGGTATGGGATTATAAAATCAAACGAATTATGGAATTTCATAATTACTTATTTAATGTAATAACTGTTCAAAATGCCCACCCCGCTCTTGCAAACACAATCCTGCACGTACTGCTATTTGTTGAGTTGCTCGACGTATCATTTCCGGGTTATTTTTTATGTAATTTACACAATGGACAATTCTGCCACGCAATTCCTCTTCTGTGTTGATAGGGACGCTGTATACCCTCTGTTTCATTGTGCCCCAAAGGAAATAATCCAGTGGTGTCATGTCTGGTGAGCGTGCTGGCCACGCCACTGGCCCTTGTCGGCCAATCCAACGATTAGCATAAGAGGCGTTGAGAAATCCCCTTACGTCAAGTGCGTAATGGGCCGGGCATCCATCCATTTGTAAATACATTGTTCTTCTAGTCTCCAAGGGCACATCCTCCAATTCAAGGGGCAGATCTTCTCTCAAAAGTTCTAAAAATCTGGGACCGTTCAAAGTTCTGGGGAGAAAAATAGGGCCAATGAACATGTCACCAATTAGTCCAGCCCACAGATTTATCGAAAACTGCACTTGAAATTTTGACGACCTTTTGAGGTGAGGATTTTCTCCCTTGGGGTTCCATTCATGTAGATTCCTGCAGTTTGTGATCCCATGTCGTGTAAACTGACTCTCATCCATCCACAGAATTTTTTGGGTGAATTCAGGATCGTTCCTGATCTGCCGTTGAATCCAAGAAGACAGCACACATCTTGGTACCCTGTCTACGTCGTCGTGTAGATGTTGAACTCGTTGGTAGTGGTATGGGTGAAGACCTTCTTTTTTAAAAATCCGCCAAACCGATGATTTTGAAACTCCATGCTGCAAGGCCAACCGCCGAATACTGGTCGTCGGATCAGCAAATAAACTTCTTAGTATGGTTTCCTCAACAGCTCCATCAATCACTACTCCTGCTTGTTCTCGGCGATCTCGATCCAATCGAAGTCCATTCGACAATCGTCTGTGAAGTTCTTGAAAATTACGAGCAGACGGTACAGGTCTCCTGTTCGGGAATGCTGCCATGTATAATAAACGAGCAGCTCTGGCATTACCTCTCGCCATTCCATAATAAAAGTGGATGTCGGCGAGATCTCTGTGCGTGAACTCACTTAAACGGGGCATTTTATGAAATCCTGATAGTAGAAGTAGTTGTAACTATAAGTAACGACGAATGATTCGAAGTAACTGATGAACTAAACCTTATCTTATCACTATTTATGCTAATCCTAACATGTATTCCCCGCCCCACCCCAAATAAAATTCAATAAAGAGTAAGGAACTAAGGACAATAATCTACCTGGGCGACAACCTAATTAAGCGTAATCATTATGTCATTGTTTGGCCACTCATTAATAATCTAATCTTATAATTGTGCAAGAAACCCAGAATGTAATCCTAATCCTCCATTAAGGGTTTCAACCTGAGCGGCTACCTAATTAAGTGTAAACGCAATGTCTTTGTTTGGCCGCTCATTAAGGATCTTGTAATTGTGCGAGACACTTGGTAATTTTTTTAAATAAAAGGCAATGAGATACACAACCATTACTGGTAAAAATAACATGAGGTAAGATGGGCATAATTTTGAGTAAATCGAGTAAATACTAAAAATTCGAGAAAAAAAAACACAAAATTCATAGGAAAAGTCATTCTTTTTAGGGTTTATGTCATTTTTTCTCATTTTTTTCTATTTTCATTGACACAAATAAACTTTTGTGATTATAATTCCGTTTGTTTCAAATCAATAGAGCCCACAGGAGCCAAAATATCTTGATTTGTTCCGATGAGGTCCTCTGCGTACTATGACTTTTTTTAAAAAATCATAAAAAAATAAATAAAGGTGGTAATTTTTTTTTATTATTATTTTTGTCGATAAAATTGTGTCTAGTTTCATCCCTATTCGTTTGTGCACTTTATCCAGGGACACACTGTATATGTTACTACAGTAAATCTTCTCAGAAAATGCAATCATCCATACTGATAATCTGAAAAGACAAAATCGAATTAATAAAGTTTGTTATTAAAAATATATCGAATACTGGTTAGGCTAACGGTTGTAACAGCTGCTACGAAATATATAGTATATAATAGTAGGTATGTATGTAGTAAGACCCAGACCCGCCTAGCCCCTTCCCCACTTCTCCACGAAATACCGTGTATATGTATATAATAATAAATATATTATATGCGTAGATGCCTATATATAACTATTTTAAGATAAATTATATATACCTGAGTAGATATACCTGAGTGACCTACGAAAAATTGTAGGCCATCAAAAGGTATTTCGTGGAGAAGTGGGGAAGGGGCTAGGCGGGTCTGGGTCGTACTACATACATACCTACTGTTATATACTATATATTTCGTAGCAGCTGTTACAACCGTTAGCCTAACCAGTATTCGATATATTTTTAATAACAAACTTTTGGCCGATTTCCATATATATTTTATACATTTTTAATAGATTTATAATAATAATATATTTTTTATACATTTTGACATTTATTTCTTTAATTTTTTTTTTTCATGGGATTTTATTCACGATAAAATAGTGAAGGCATTATTAATTCGATTTTGTCTTTTCAGATTATCAGTATGGATGATTGCATTTTCTGAGAAGATTTACTGTAGTAACATATATATATTTTTTCACCATCGGCAAGTAGAGATTTCAACGAACAGAAACCATACCAACTTTTTGAAAAAAGCTGATATTTTGACGGGTGAATTTTCGATTGAAAATTAGGGTGTTTTTTCGATATTAATTCAAATAATAAGGTGAAAAAATAAATATTTTTAATCAAATAAATTACAGCGTATTTGGGACATAAAAAGGTAAGTTTTCACCAAATTTCGTTAAAAAAAAAAGAAAATTGTAAAAGATAAAAATAAAAAACCAAAAACTTGGTTTTTTGGATTTTTCACATAAATTTTGAGGTTATGTGAAAAAAGTGTAAATACAAAAGTTTTAGATCTTTTTATTACCTACCACTTTGCCATTTGACTTTTTTCGATAGGACTTTTAGTTTTGCCGGAAATCGAGAAAAACCGTTTTTTACCCTTAAAAACTCACCCCCATCCCCTTCCCGACCTCAGATCGCCCGTAAATTATTTTTTCTTTCATTTTTATAATATTTCCCTCCTTTTCCAATGGGTTTCATCCTACTATTATTTTTTTTCACTTTTTATTATTTTTAAACCCTGGTCTAACAGTAAATGCACGAGTTACAATGATTTCTCTAAGATCTAATCATCAGATCCTGACGAGTTGAAAATGGGACCCACTTCAAAGAATACCCACTAAAACCAAAAAATAATATCGGTCCTGTGATGTTTAAGTAAATACATTTAAAAAACCCGTTTAATTGAGAACCTCCTCCTTTTGTTAAGTCGGTTTAAAATGAGAGGACACACCCATTCTTTGGCTGGTAGTCTGCGAAGCGGAGCCGGAGCTGGACGGAGACTGGCCGCTGATTGACGTCCGGGCCTCCTGACTGGCCGCTGCTGTGTGACAACACCACATTACGATAAAAAATCACGTTAATCCAAAACCACGCGGTTGAATACTACATAATAAAACCATTTATCGTGATGCAATTGGTTCATTTTTACATTATGTGATAATATATCATAATACTCGTATTTGTAATATGAAAATGAATGCCTAATCTATACCTACAGTATGTTAACTTAGTAAAACCATTTATTTGAACCCGAGCATGTCTAGGCGATAGATAAGGTTGGGGTAAGTATATAAATTACTGAAATCATACAATGGTGACATTTGTTACCTGGTTATCAAGTCAAAGTCAAATGTATGACTAATATCATACAACCCCATTGCTTTTCTAGTGCTGGAGCCAGGATTTTCTGCAAAATGGTTTAAGATCATTTCTTTCGTTCTGACGTCAATACGAGGACGAGGCCCACCAGATTTAACCGGAACTGCTCTCTCGTTGTTACGCAGTCTGGTAATCGCCCTTATAATTACACGTGAGTCCGTAGGCTGACTTCCCTGCGGAAATCTTTCGGCGTACAATCGAAGACATGCCGCACCATTATTTCTGCAGTCCCCGTAAATAAGAATCATATCTACTATCTCCGCAGCACTAAAACTCAGCGGCATCATGGACTTCTATGTATTGTTTGTAATAAAAAAACGTCACATTGATTGTCGTCTAGTCATTTGATTGCTAGCGAAACTTGTTTGTTATAATGATTAAGAAAAAAACGATTGATAAGTGACATCTGTGAAATTTAAGTGACATAAATGGCATGGATTGATGATGTTTACAAGAAAAAATCAAAATAATTTGGCTGCTTTTTTATTTATTTGACTGACTTTAACAAAAGCGTAAAACAGGTATGAAAAAAGAAGTTATTTTAATCAATGAATAATGCACTGAACGCTAGTTCAATAATCTGTTACGATGTAAACATTACATACGGGTCTTATCATGGGCACTGAACGACGAACAACATTTCATTACACAAGGGTGATACTTTTAGGGTTAACCGACTTTGAAAAAGGTAAGATTTTATATTTTTTATGCAATGATAAAATTAAAAATATTCGACACACACTAGCAAAAAATGTGGTAAAACACTAAACTCAACTAGTCTATCAACTGGTTGAAAGAGATGGTTTCAGTAAGTTTACATACTGTATTTCTAAGGGCAAGGGTTTCACAATAGACGAGTAAATTTATTTACGTTTTAAGTTTCTCTTATTGTCCAATTTCAAGTATAAGAAAGAGAAAGGGCTAAATTTATTTGTAAAACATCCTTTACTTGTTAGTTGTGAAACAGGCGGTAAGTGTTATACGTTTACTGTCGTCTATCCTGTAAATACACTGCGAAATATACGAGGGCAGGATGATAAGTAACACAACTACACAGATGAATGTGTAAAAATTGTAATAGTTAATTTAAGAAAATACGACCGCGTTTTAAAAGTGGGGTTTTGGCTGCCTGTGTTCTAATTTTGAATTCGAAGGCGTCCATATTTTTTGTTTACAGTCATTTTAAAAATAAGTCTTGCGTTTTTTTCCAAAATGGATAAAATTTAATAAAGAACTGTGACAAAGTTTCTTTATATGAAAGGGGCGGATATTCATGACGACTTGAAAAATGATTTGGATGAATGTGCTCTCTCTTATGCTACGGTTAAGAACTGGGTGGCTGAGTTTAAAGGTGGAGAGACGAACAAGTGTCCAAGATGAATACCACCCCGGACGTCCAAAAAGCATCAAGACAGCGGAAATGCTCTCCAAAGTGCATGATATGGTTTTGGCAGATCGACGTTCAACGCTATCCGAGATAGATGATCGATAATAACAGCTCGGACAGGTCATCGAAAAAAAAATCGCAACACGGTAATAGAAAAAGATTAATAGAGTCGTATTATTATTTAATTATATTAATCAACTAGACTTATAACGGTAACCATTTCATGGTCCCCATGTGTTTTTGAAGGTATTTTCATTATCATTTATTTTGACGTGACAACGTCTTAAATTAGGTTGCGGCTGGGAGTCACTTATGAAAAAGTGTAACGCTCGGTAACGTTACGATGAGTCACCGAACGAGAGAGAGGCCCGCCGAATGCCTTGCGTCTCTCTCCCACTCAACTATGATCGGTCTGCCGCGCGCGCAGCACTAGAGAATTAGGCGCATTGAATCGGCGCATGCTTGTGTCTCTGTCTTTGTCTTTCTCGAACGTTCTTGGCGTTGGAAAAACAAGAAAGCGTCATAATACAAGTTCACACGTGTGGTTAAAGTATCGTCAGCTGTGTCTGTAGTGAAAATGTGGAGTGCTTAGATTCGTCATTTACAACAACTACAACAATAAAGGTAAATAATTGTACACTGATATTTCATTATCGTAAACTATGATTGATTGATTAATTGTTAGATTGACACAAAAGTTGAGAAACTGAGTTTATAGGTTATGTCATACTATTGATAAATGTTGATAGTGTTAAGTAAATTATTAGTTTAAAATTAATTAATTAATTAATTATTATTTTACAAATTTTCATTAATTTCAAATTTATTTAGCAAAAATTTGAACCTTCGATCTGAATAAATGTTTTGATTTTCGAATTGATTCTTTAAAATTACAAATATTAAGAAAAAGTGGCAGATATAAGAAAACTTGATTTAAACTGTGTTGAGCAAGAATTTTAACATCTAATTTAAGTAAATGTTTTAATTTTCAACTTCATCATTTACAATTACAAATTTTAATTAATTTCAAATAGTAAACAAAATATATTTCTATAGTTAAAATTTGTGCAATTCTTATTTTCATTCAATTCCTTGTTCCTATTGTGCAATTTAATTATATTCATATCAATAAATATTCTACCGAGAAAAAGACGTTGTCACGTAAAATCTTCGCCCGTAAAACCGACTTTACAGGCAACCAGTTTTTTTTTAATATTATTTTTCTTCAACTGTTCAATACGAATGTCACATGTTTTACACAATATTTGACGGACACTTTCATCATAAGTAGGCCCCGGATTTTTGTGGCAATGACGTCACGATAGGGTAATTTGGGGAGTAAATGGAACGGTGTTAATTAATACGGCAACCTAGTCTATTGGTGTTCTACGGAACTAAATTTTTATTATCAAACATCCACGATATAAATTACCTATTAGTCAATTGTCAATTAATCAATTTATCGACGTTGTTCTTTCGTTAACTGTCTCTCCGTAACAAAACAAAAATGATTCTAAATGACTTGTGGTATAATAATAATATTATTTGTCGTGAACGACTAGTTAGTAAAAAAAAATCAGTTAAAAAAGGTATTAATAGGTAAACAAATTGTTTTAATTAACACCGTTCTATTTACTCCCCTAACTACCTTTTGTGACGTCATTGAAACAAATATCCAGGGTCTAATCATAAGAGAGCTCAGGATAGTTCTTAACCTACTTATTCACAACTCCAAAACCCCGTTGATAATTCCGCAACCACATTTTGCACAAGGCTAAGATGATTACCAGTGTATCAGTGACCTGTTGCAAGCCCATCGCCTAACTACTACAACCCTTTATTCCCTTAATTATACAAGTAAATAACTTCAATTTACTAATTTCAATTGTCACAAAACGGTTTCAGAAATGCCATTTTGTCAAAATTATGACAGATTTGCAATTAAAAATAAGTTATATTACGATAATATCCGCTTTAGATAATCATAATAGGTATAGGTATTACGACTCTATTGAATCTTGTTCTATTTCCATATATCTTTTAACGATAACTTGTCCGAGCTATGCTAATAAGAAAGGTATTCCCCGTTCATAGTTTGACGTTTGGGTCAAATTTTAGGTTTCATACTAGTGCTAACAAGTGTTTGTTTAGTTTCTTGATACATACATAAATAGATTGCCCTATTTTTTTCCATATTATCTGGTTACCTATAACACACGCTAAGTTTCTATAGTTTAGCAAATCCGTTTGACACTCCTCCTATGGTCGGGGGTCAGTCTGCCGCCGCGCGCCGTCGCTGTTGCCGGTAACTTGTATACATAAGCGCTTGTATAGTTAAAGCTACTTCAAAAAAAGCTAATGGAAGAACTAATTTCAACGGAACCTTAACCTCAAAACGATGTTAACTAAGATAGCTCTGGTCATGACATGGGAGAGAGTTCAGAAAACGTTAATGTGATAACAGTGCATAATGTAATTTAGTTTTACTGAAGTCTTTTTAGGATTCCGTACCAAAATGGTAAAAAACTTAAAAAAGGAAACCTTATGAGACATTGGTGTCTCTCCGTCTGTCTGTATGTCACAGCAGTTATTCTCTGAAACTATAGAAGCTATTAACTTGAAATTTGGCTTAGTTGTATAACTTGCGTGCCCGCATCTGTTTTAGTAATAAAATACGAAATATTTTTTATATTTTATTTGAAAGGGTATGACGTGTTCAGCACGTCATCGAATAGTGACGTCCCCCGCCCCTGCCGCGGACCATGGGAGTGTCACGAACGATGTTGAGTATATTGATATGTGCATGGAGTCTATGAATAAGAAGTCACTACGATAGCCCACTGATGCTAAAAGAAAAGTGGAGAATATAAGAGCAAAACGGGGTCGGTAAACCTATATACTTACTTCTATTGTATTTTTTAAAATAAATAAATCGCGATAATATGTGTTTTAAAATAAAGGCCTAATCTAACACAGAGCAGCGGTAGAAGTAGGAGGACAGTCGAAGAGCTCGAAATTATCTAAACACGCTCTTAATCTCTTGACAATAGAATCTTAGTAATTTTGAGTTCTTTGACCATCCACCTACTGTTGCTACTGGCTGCACCCGCTTTAAATCACAGCACAGTGAAACCAGAGTATTCAATGTCCTCGTCTATCTATGGGTGTTACACTGTCTCTGGCATGAGTTTTTTTTATGCCAAAGAGAGTGACAGCGATGAATAGCAGAGTACTTTACATATCTGTAAACAACTAAACCGAGAACGTTTTACCAAATATTCAAAAGAAAAATACAACACTAAACAAAAATATGCTGTGTCGAAATATCGATAAAAGGTCCTCATTATTAGATACTGCACAGCTTGTGACAATAATAAGGTACTCCTCGCTTCTTAAATTATAATTTATAAGAGCAACACGAACTAAAATTAGCAAATCAATCGCTACTATTAACTAAACTACTTCTTTTTACGCTTTTGATTACACTACTAAAATTGAATAACATACCGCCGCGCCACGGAAACTTCGATCGATTCGATCAATTTTTTAACATTTGCCATTCGTTTTCAAAGCTTGAAGGTGCTAAAGATTAGGAAGGAAATTGTAATTTATATGTGAATTCCTGTTGTCAAAAGAATAATTACTCATTTGTAATTATGATTTTGTCGAATGACCAAATAAGTGGCGTAACACCATACAAAATGAATTTCGTTAACTCGTCATTAAACAATAAGATCGATAGGTATACGAATAGATGCGTCTGTCAATTTTCATTTCATTTATAGGATTGGATGTTGTGTCAAATTTAAAACTACACTTTGGTCGATTGTATGTATCAGTATCATTTTCATGACTTTGTCTATTATGGTTGAAGAGTAATCGAAAATGAAAAAAATAACCGATAATTTTCGATGATTTAAACTCTATTTGTGGCCGAAATATATAGTACCTATGGCAAAAAACACAAATAATTACAAATCATCTAAGAGGATATAATGGTCAACCTTGGCGGTCCCAAAGATATACAGATTATTAATAAGATTAATAATTAGTCTCTTCTCAATACATTTTTTTCGGTATAACATAGCAAATTTGTAAATGCATCACAATATATTATCTGAACATTTGCAACCAAAATGAGAAACTTTTATATTAATGTGATAGCAAAAGGACAATGGATAAGGGCGTTTTCAAAAAAAAGTGTACCCATTTTAAAAAGTAGTGTAATTTTTTTATGCCTATTTTTCGCCAGTTTTTTTATTATAATCTGAAGTTCATATCTTATATTTTATACTAAACAAGAAAGGAATGCGAAAATAAAGCTATTTTGGCTAAAATATTATAACACAATGGAACATAGATGTGGAAACACATTCCGTTTGGTGACTATGTTTAAGACAAAAAACAAACAAAATACATTGTTTTTATGAAATCAAATTATTTAACCAACTTAATAATCACTTTGATTAATGAAAAACAACAATTTCAAAATGATTAAGCTAACAGCTTTTTTAATTTCTCAGGATAGCTTTCGATTTGGTGACTGCTAGGGAAATAATCATGTTTATTTTTATCGTGTTGTGAGTAATCATCGACAGTTTTTTTGACGAGTATTTTTTTTCATAAGATTATACAATTTCTTTTAAGAAAAATATATCAAATTATTTTTAAAGTTATAGTAAAGTAATACAAAATCAAATCATTCCACTAACTTCGAGGGGACAGTCACAAAACTGAACACTTAAAAAATGTAAGGTTTCGTTCACATGACACTAAATATTATTATTATTATTACTATTTCTTTAAAAAGTTGGAAAAACATAATAATCTGTCAGAACAGTAATACTTAACGTTAGTAAATGCTTAAATAAAAAAATATTTTCAGTCTTACTAAAAATTGTACTTTATAATCTTAATTTTTCATTATCAATTCTAGAATTAGTAGGCACTTTGGACACCAGTCTTTCATTTAATTAGCTAGGATTTTAATACCCATTACTGAGAAACTTAAGAGCGCTGACTCTGATCTGACTTTTAATTAAACAAAACCTGCAAAAAATAATGAAAATAAAGAAATCTAATAAAAATAAGTACCTACTTAGTAGTATGATGTACCATGTGAACAGGGTTTTATAGGTTCAGTCGTGTTGTGACTCGTCGTTCAGCTAATACGTCACCATCAAAAAAGTGACAAAACGGAAGTCGCATTTAGTCACTACTACGATGTTTTATTTTTTAATAAAATATATTTAACACTCAATGCAATAACAGTTTGAATTAGGGAAACTAGTTCTATTGACAATGATGAAAAACAAAAAAAAATAGAGAAAATACTTGTCCAACTAAGTAAACTTCAGTCACATACGAGGGTCAAACTGAAAGTTTCGGGAATAGAAAAAAATATGCAGTTAAATTGAATAAAAGTATTTTTATTGTTTTTCAAAGTATTCTCCTTTATATTTTATGCACTTTTCCATGCGATCAAACCAGTCATTAAAGCACTTATTGAAGTCTGAATTAGGGGTCGACAAAATGGCCATTTTAAAAGCCTCCACTGCTGCTTCCGGCGTCTGAAACCGCTGACCACGCAACTTATCCTTAATTTTGGGGAATGTGAAAAAGTCATTGGGGCTTAAGTTGGGGCTGTATGGAGGATGGTCCAGTAATTCGACTTTTTCACCGTCCAGGTACTCAGTTTTTTTCCGAGCGGTGTGAGGGCTGGCATTGTCGTGGTGAAGGATAATGCGGCGACTAGGGTTTTTTTTTCGGAGTTCAGCAAAGATACTCGGCAAACAAATAGTGGTTTCCCAATCGGCATTGACCGTTCTACGATCTTCAAAAGGAATAGTAGCCACGTGACCCGATTTGGAGACAAACGTAGCCACCATCTTTTTGGCCGTGCTGCGAGAACGAATAACTTTTGTCGGCTTGAGCTCATCTTCGTAGACCCATACTCGAGATTGGTTTTTATTTTCCGGCTCATATGCATATATCCAACACTCGTCACCGGATACAATGCTAAAAACTGCATTTGAGCTTCCTCCGTTGAATTTATTCAAAGTTCTGAGGCACCAATTGACACGAGTCGTTTTCTGCTCCTCAGACAATAAGTGAGGGATCCAACGGGAAAAAAACTTTCGCACGCCTAATTGTTCCTGTAAAATGATTTGTATCTGACTCATTCCAATGCCCAAACACTCTTGAATCTCCCCATATGACACATGTCGGTCTTCCTTTATCAGCTGACGCACAGCATCGACGTTTTCTTGCGTGACTGCCGATTTTGGTCGACCTTCACGCACGTCGTCCGTGAGGGATAGACGGGACACGTTGAAATTCTGCATACCACCTGTATATTGTCGTCTTTGAAGGTGCTTCATTACTAAAAGCAACAATCATCCGGTCTCCACATTGTTTTTGTGATAATCCACTTTTAAAGTCGTAATAAATCATAGCTCTTAAATTTTCACGGGACAATTCCATTTTCAGCAGCGACTCGACGACTTCAAAAAACAATTGAAACCGAACCATCGCTTTTTTTTTCCATGTGGCCAGTGTGTTAAAATAATGAAACTCTAGAGATTATAAAAAGGTATGATATGTGTCAAAAATATGTTTCTAAGTATTAGATTCCCGAAACTTTCAGTGCAGCCCTCGTACCTGAACGTAGTTTTATGCCTCCGATAAGCTACAACCAACATGTGCTCCTTCTTGCCTTTTTATTGTGAAACTGATGCAAAAAAATGGCAGTGAGCGACAAAAAGATACGTAATGATGCTATTACCATGAAATATTGAACATTGGTGGTATTTTTGCTAAAAATATTGTGGTCACTAAACCGAAAGTTCCGGGTGGGTCAATATTTGGGGACGTAGTTTTTATAAAAAAAATATAAAATTACTGAAAATATCAAAACGTAGGGCTTATTTTACGTAAACCTATCCCATGGAATAAATTTAAACTAATACTATTCATTATAGTACCCTACAATGCATAAATATTCAAGTTTGTATTGGGCTATTCGGAGAGGGGACATGCTTATATACGTGTTCTTTGTCGCATTTTTATTTTCTAAAAAAACGAATAGATTTTTTTTCATATTACAACCGTTTTTAAGAACAAGCTTAATATATACTTCATCAATTGAAAAATATTTTAATCGCCATAAGTTTACGGGTGATTTAAAATATCACGTTAAACTCGAGGGACACGCCAAAAATGGAGGCAACACTTTTTTTTGAAAACGCCCATAACCTTCAACCTGTAAAACCAATAGCGGTAAGGTACTTCTTCCCTAATTGTTATGCAGTATATTACTGTGATATGCATCGATTCCATCCAAATGATAATTATTTAATAACCTTTGCAAACTCAAACAACGGGTCTTGTAAAGATTTCAAATTAAATCAGCAGTTGATTAGTGTAATTAATTACTAACGATATAAAACTGCGTGTAAAAACAAATATAAACTAGCTTTTTTTGCAATTTTTAATGTTTTTTCTTCATTGCTATTTTTAGTTACATTTTCTGTAACATCAATCTATACAAAATACACAGTCACCACATTTGAATTACTGTATCGATAAAATTATTTCTTTTTGCCTCTCCCACCTTGCTTAGATTTTTCGACGGCTTCCTTGACTTGTTTTTCTTCATGGTCTCTCATCGACTGGTTCACGATCTCGTCCTCAGAAACACCGGAAAGACGGGCGCACTCCGGCAGGTCCGACTCAGGCAGGAACGGGGTCTCGGTGCCTGTTGTTCCGATGCGAAGTACATTTCGTTTCAAATCTATATTGCACTGGATAACATTTCAAGATATTATATACCCATTTCTTTCATAAATGACTTCTACATTTGGGGTAGAAGGAAACAGTTAAGAGCACCGCACCGAGGGTACCGGAAATCTTGTAATTAAAACTTATCAATTTCTAAAGTTATAAACCGATAGCGAACTGCCATCGCTTCACTACAGATTATATAGATTACGACTTTTTTTGTAAGACCTCTATCTAGATAAACCATATGAAATAATCAAGGATAATGTACCTTTCACTTAATGAAATAATTTATAAAATCAGTGGAGTAGGAGACTTCCCCTGACCATCCACAGAAACAAACAGAAATTTACGTTTTAAAATTTAGAATCGAAAATATTTAAAAAAAAGTAGCGTTAAAAAGTATGATTTTTTACATCCTTTATAACAAAACTAGTGACCCACCCTCACTTCGCTTCGGCTAAAGTTAAAATAACCCAAGTTCACCTGGAATAATATACTTTTCATTTCTCATGCGACTCTCATATTAAAATTAGAACATTATGGTCTGACTAATAATTCTCTAAATCTCATGTCCTCATATCTTAGTGATAGGACACAAACGGTTGTTGTAAACAGAACACAGTCCATTGGAGCAGCTGTTAAATTAGGTGTGCCTCAGGGCTCCATATTAGGTCCTTTCTTATTTTTGGTTTACATTAATGACTTACCACCCATGATAGAGAATATTTGTGATATTGTGCTATTTGCTGATGATACATCATTGATTTTCAAGGTAGACCGAAAATCCGTCAATTACACTAGGATAAACGCCACGCTAGGTAAAGTACATAATTGGTTTACTAGTAACAATTTGCTACTCAATGCTAGGAAAACTAAATGTGTTAGGTTCGCTTTGCCTAATGTTAGACCGGTAGAATCTAGTATATTTCTAAATGGCGAGTGTTTGGAAATGGTAGATAAGGCGCTTTTCTTAGGGATAACTATAGACAAAAACTTGCAATGGAGTCCCCACATAGCAGTACTAGCAGGTAAATTAAGTTCTGCAGCTTATGCTGTTAGGAAAATCAGGCAACTTACGAATGTTGAGACAGCTCGCTTAGTTTATTATAGTTATTTTCATAGTGTTATGTCATACGGTATTCTGGTTTGGGGAAAAGCTGCTGACATACAGACTATATTCGTGTTACAAAAAAGAGCCATCCGTTCTATATATAACCTAAACTCCCGTGATTCTTTAAGATTACTATTTAAAGAAATTAGTATTTTGACAGTAGCGTCACAATTTATTTATGAGAATATTATTTATGTCATTAAAAATCAGGACTCTTTTATTAAGAATTGTGATATACATAATTTTAATACAAGAAATAAAAATAAAATAGCTACTAAAAAATTTCGTGTTCGTAAGGTTTTTAAATCATTTGTAGGTCAATGCATCCATTTCTATAATAAATTACCTGACGAAGTTTTAAAGTTACCATTTCCAGTACTTAAAACTTACTTGAAAAAGTCGCTGATGTCTAAAGCTTACTATAGGGTCGAGGACTATCTATCAGATAAAAGTGCTTGGCCTAAACTAAACACCCAAAAAACTTAATAATAACTTCATCGTAAGAAATATGTAAACATTGTATATTGTCTAGGGGACACGGTTTCTGTAGGAGAATGTATCGAAACTTTTTATGTAGTTGTATTACACCATCATAATTAAGTATAATTTTTCATAATTATTTTCTATTACTTACTACCAATTAGTTCTGGAGAAAACTCAGAGTTTTGACACATTTTCCTGCTCAACTACGCGTGAATACATTTATTTCTTATCGTATGTTAGATTCATTGTTTTATATAATGCTAGGTTAAGTTTTAAAATTGTACCTATATTTAAAAAACGACTAACTGTTGAGTTTCTTGCGGCGCTTCTTCTCAGCAGTGGTCTCTTGCGAAGCGCTGGTAGATTTTTGACGTGTAAAAGTGCCCGTGCGGCCTACTTACTGAATAAACATCTTTTATCTTTTATCTTTTTTTATCTTTTATCTTATCATGCTCTTAAAATGTTAATTTAGTCTCTGCACATCGGGACTAAAGATCCTTATTAATCCCTAGAAATTAAAGTATGGTTTTTAATTTACTTTGTAAACCTCTACCTAAACATCCAATCACGGTGTTTGTGAATGGAGGAATATCGCCATTTCCAGTGATTGTTTATGGACCATTTTTTGGGCGTGGAGATAACCTCAAAATGAACTTTGTGCAAAAACGTCGTTCTTTTTCGTCGCATTCAAAGTGAAAAGTAGAATGTTTAACGCGCGTTTTTTTTCCGTCTATTCCATAGTGTGGGGTGTCGTTGGATAGGTATTTTAGCTTTTCGATTAAGGAATCCGTTTATGAAATATTAATTTGGTTAGAGTCAAGTGTCCCCCCCCCCCCTCTACAGCCAAAACTACAAATACTAAAAAACTGAAAAAATATCTTAAATAAAAGCGCATATAACGAATTTAAAAGGAAAACTATCACGACTATAATTAGTTCCTGAGATACAAGCGACTAAAGTGTTTATACCAACTAAAAATCATCAAAGACAGCACCAAAAAACTTTAACCCTTTATAGGGCAAAACTAAAAATAAACCTGAATTCTAGCCTCATTAGATTCCTCCTATTCACACAAAATCCTTTCAATAAAAAATACAAAAAGTATTAGTTGTAAGTGGTCATTTTTAGTACCAGGTTTTAAAATTGCCCTTTAAAGGGTTAAATAGAAAATTAGTTCATATTACATGTTGTTTTTTGAGATAGTTTTTTGTGTTTGTCGTAACTGCTTCGGAACTCTACACTGAGCATGGTCCGACATGCTCTTGCCCGGTTTTTAGGGTTCCGCACCTTGAAAGGAAAAAGCGGAACCCTTATAGGATCACTTTGTTGTCCGTCCATCCGTCCGTCTGTCAAGACCCTTTTTCTCAGGAATGCGTGGAGGTATCAAGCTGAAATGTGTATCAAATACTCAGGTCTATAATATCTTTAAGCTGTAACAAAATCAAACTTCTATGTCAACGTAATCAAAAGAAACAGCAATTTAAGCCGCATATTTTCAAACTCGCAACTACTCGCAAGGGCATCAAAACAAAAGGGTATACTTCCAGTCGATCTAGAATCTTGAAATTTTGCACGCAGCAATGTTTTATAGCACATATTTAAACGAGAATTTCCGAAAACCTTAAATTTTTATTTACATCACATATTTTAACTCGATTGTCGTGTTGGGTTAACTTTTACTTATTTACTTAAAGGTTTGTACGGAACCCTCGGTGCGCGAGTCAGACTCGAACATGGCCGGTTTTTTTTATGCAATCAAAATTCCGCTGTAAACTTTGTATATAGAGAGATTCTGTGACAATTGGCATTAATGGTTTGAAGTGAATTTGAATTCGAACGGCGTGAAAATCTCTATTTCGCGAAAAGTGTCAGATAGGACGTCTTTGAAAATCGTCATAAAACAAAACCTCTATGCAAATGCACCTATCTATAAATTCTTTTACCATTTGAAATAGATTGTTCGACAAAGTGGAGCGCGGGTAGCTATAGTTTGAGTGTCGTTATGGTGGTTTAGTCTCGCGTTAAACATTCTACTTTTCACTTTGAATGCGACGAAAAAGAACGACATTCTATAATAAATTAAAATGTTGGTTGATTATAACAGTTTCTTGCAAATTAGTTCCGCGGTTTTTTCATTTCTTTTATTATGTTTTGTAAAGTGACGTTTTAATTAAATGCTTGCATATTTAGCCAGCAGATTCAAACTTTAAAACTATTCTAAAACTAATTGAACCATGCGCAATAAAATTAATTCACCCTTAATATAATGAAATAGATTCATGTTCGTAATCATTAATCGTGTTTCACGAAATTCAATCCCTTTTTTTATATTTTTGCACAAAGTTAATTTTGAGGTTATCTCCACGCCCAAAAAATGGTCCATAAACAATCACTGGAAATGGCGATATTCCTCCATTCACAAACACCGTGATTGGATGTTTAGGTAGAGGTTTACAAAGTAAATTAAAAACCATACTTTAATTTCTAGGGATTAATAAGGATCTTTAGTCCCGATGTGCAGAGACTAAATTAACATTTTAAGAGCATGAGAAATGAAAAGTATATTATTCCAGGTGAACTTGGGTTATTTTAAATTTAGCCGAAGCGAAGTGAGGGTGGGTCACTAGTTTTGTTATAAAGGATGTAAAAAATCATACTTTTTAACGCTAGTTTTTTTTTTAAATATTTCCGATTCTAAATTTTAAAACGTAAATTTCTGTGGATGGTCAGGGGAAATCTCTGGAACTACTCCACTGATTTTGTATGAAATTCCTTTACAGTTCTCTCGAGTTGTTCCGCCCCCGCAGCGTGACACTTTGAAGCCATAAATAACTAACATAACGCCAACATTTCATTGCATGTTTGAGAAAAATAACTTTTCTCAAACATGCTCGGAAATGTATGCGTTAATGTCACGAATTGAAGACAATAGTACATTATTGCCTAGGCAGTGAAGCAGGCAATTGCGGGCCGAGGATTGGTTTAAACGGACGAGCTTGCGAGTCCGTTTAAAAATACGAGGCCCGCAATTGCCGTACCTGCCGAGGCATATACAGTGTGTCCCTGGATAAAGTGCACAAACGAATAGGGATGAAACTAGACACAATTTTATCGACAAAAAAAATAATAAAAAAAAATTACCACCTTTATTTATTTTTTTATGATTTATAAAAAAAAGTCATAGTACGCAGAGGACCTCATCGGAACAAATCAAGATATTTTGGCTCCTGTGGGCTCTATTGATTTGAAACAAACGGAATTATAATCACAAAAGTTTATTTGTGTCAATGAAAATAGAAAAAAATGAGAAAAAATGACATAAACCCTAAAAATAATGACTTTTCCTATGAATTTTGTGTTTTTTTTTCTCGAATTTTTAGTATTTACTCGATTTACTCAAAATTATGCCCATCTTACCTCATGTTATTTTTACCAGTAATGGTTGTGTATCTCATTGCCTTTTATTTAAAAAAATAACCAAGTGTCTCGCACAATTACAAGATCCTTAATGAGCGGCCAAACAAAGACATTGCGTTTACACTTAATTAGGTAGCCGCTCAGGTTGAAACCCTTAATGGAGGATTAGGATTACATTTTGGGTTTCTTGCACAATTATAAGATTATTAATGAGTGGCCAAACAATGACATAATGATTACGCTTAATTAGGTTGTCGCCCAGGTAGATTATTGTCCTTACTCTTTATTGAATTTTATTTGGGGTGGGGCGGGGAATACATGTTAGGATTAGCATAAATAGTGATAAGATAAGGTTTAGTTCATCAGTTACTTCGAATCATTCGTCGTTACTTATTCTCAGTTACAACTACTTCTACTATCAGGATTTCATAAAATGCCCCGTTTAAGTGAGTTCACGCACAGAGATCTCGCCGACATCCACTTTTATTATGGAATGGCGAGAGGTAATGCCAGAGCTGCTCGTTTATTATACATGGCAGCATTCCCGAACAGGAGACCTGTACCGTCTGCTCGTAATTTTCAAGAACTTCACAGACGATTGTCGAATGGACTTCGATTGGATCGAGATCGCCGAGAACAAGCAGGAGTAGTGATTGATGGAGCTGTTGAGGAAGCCATACTAAGAAGTTTATTTGCTGATCCGACGACCAGTATTCGGCGGTTGGCCTTGCAGCATGGAGTTTCAAAATCATCGGTTTGGCGGATTTTTAAAAAAGAAGGTCTTTACCCATACCACTACCAACGAGTTCAACATCTACACGACGACGTAGACAGGGTACCAAGATGTGTGCTGTCTTCTTGGATTCAACGGCAGATCAGGAACGATCCTGAATTCACCCAAAAAATTC
>OZ014438.1:31750190-32150634 GCA_963966035.1 Acleris laterana | reverse complement strand
CGACAACCTAATTAAGCGTAATCATTATGTCATTGTTTGGCCACTCATTAATAATCTTATAATTGTGCAAGAAACCCAAAATGTAATCCTAATCCTCCATTAAGGGTTTCAACCTGAGCGGCTACCTAATTAAGGCCCACTTGCGTGGACCAGAGTTAGCGCCTTAACCCGAGGTTAGGCGGCAAACCACGTACAAAAGTAGACACTTAACTCTGGGTTAAGGGCTAACTCTCGTCCGCGCAAGTCCGCATTAGTGTAAACGCAATGTCTTTGTTTGGCCGCTCATTAAGGATCTTGTAATTGTGCGAGACACTTGGTTATTTTTTTAAATAAAAGGCAATGAGATACACAACCATTACTGGTAAAAATAACATGAGGTAAGATGGGCATAATTTTGAGTAAATCGAGTAAATACTAAAAATTCGAGAAAAAAAAACACAAAATTCATAGGAAAAGTCATTATTTTTAGGGTTTATGTCATTTTTTCTCATTTTTTTCTATTTTCATTGACACAAATAAACTTTTGTGATTATAATTCCGTTTGTTTCAAATCAATAGAGCCCACAGGAGCCAAAATATCTTGATTTGTTCCGATGAGGTCCTCTGCGTACTATGACTTTTTTTTATAAATCATAAAAAAATAAATAAAGGTGGTAATTTTTTTTTATTATTTTTTTTGTCGATAAAATTGTGTCTAGTTTCATCCCTATTCGTTTGTGCACTTTATCCAGGGACACACTGTATAGTGCTTTTCTCAAAAATCGCAAGAAAAAAATTGTGTTGGAGTAAAGTAAACAAGCAAGCTTCACATAACAAAAAACTATTACTCTTTACCGCCTTTATGTTTATGACAAGGAGAAACGCAAGCTTTTTTTTAATACTACTCAAGCTATTCGAGACAGATAAAAAAGTTATGTTCCGAACAAAATTTGGATGTATAAGACTTGTGCCCTCATTTTATTAAGGCCGTTTTCACTTTTTAGTAAGTTAGATACTAGATAGTAATGAAATTTGTATGCAACATTGCGTGCTTGTGTAGCGAGCACGCAATGTTTTTTTTTTAATTTGAGATCTGTCAGTAAACTATGTACTTCGCATCCCAATATATAGATAGTAATGTCAACTTTTCCTGTCATTTTTGAGAAAAGTTTCTTGTTTGTGGCTCCGTACATCACTTCATGGCCAAGGCCAAGAAGTAATGTATGAAAACCCTAAGGAAAAACATTTAAGGCCGCTGCTCTAACTTTTTAAATTTGCTTACTAACTGCCAACCACCACTAGACTCTGTAACCATATTTTCATCACACTTGCTCGTAAATAGTGTCCTAACATGCTAGAAAAATCGACCGTAAATCCAAAATAATACCCGCGGGCCTTTTTTTACCATTACGCTTCTAACGTGCGTAATAGCTTTTTTTTTAAATATTATACGTGGACTCAAACTATCACAATACGTCAGGATCCCAATTCTTGTGCCATTCGATATGAAGTTTCATTCGAGATGAAATGTCAGTTGAATACTATTTCATAAAAATCTCGCATAATAAACTATTGATCTCATATGTCACTAGAATCGGACTCCGAACACGTTTAACATTATCTGTGGTAAGTCACAGACAATGATGTAGTCTGCCGTTAATAAGTTAAAAATATGATCTTTTGTCTGATTTTATTTCATTTCCTCGCAATTGTGATGAAAAACATTGTATGTTACACGGGTGGTAAAGGAAATACAAAGCTCGAGTCATTAAAGCCTCTCGTTTCTAACAGACTCTCGTTTGTAATTCTTTCTTTACCACCCTTAATACACAATGTACTATTTGCGACAGTCTATGGTACTATATTTTTTTCGATTACATGGTAGTTATTTTAATTTTAATATTTCCACACCTTGCATGATAAAAGCACTATAAAATTCTAGCCCGGAACAGGGTTTGCTGGAAGATAACAGTCTTAAGATAGCCATCGTAAGATTGCGGTCTTAAGATAGCCATCGTAAGATTGCGGTCTTAAGGTAGCCATCGTAAGATTGCAGTCTTAAGATAGCCATCTTAAGATTGCGGTCTTAAGGTAGCCATCGTAAGATTGCGGTCTTAAGGTAGCCATCGTAAGATTGCAGTCTTGAGATTGCCATCGTAAGATTGCAGTCTTAAGATAGTCATAATAAGATTGCGGTCTTGAGATTGCCATCGTAAGATTGCATTAATGTACTTTTAATAATTTCCTCACATTGCCTGAGAAAAGCACTATACAATCCTCGGCCGGAATAGGGATTGAAGGACTCGTTCTATCCGGCCTCGTCTATGACTCGGCCGTCTACCCCAAACTCGTCCTTAAATCCCTTACATCACGGCCTCTCCAGTAATGTACTATTTTCACCCGTGTATAACACAAAACTTTTCACCTCACTACAGCGAGGAAAATAAGAAAAAATATGTGTATTTTTTAACTTAAGTTTTTTTTTATAATTTCGGATGCGTTTTGTTCGCACATCGACTTACTTGGACTGTCAGAACATTTTATCCGTTTTAACAACAAGAATGAAGCGTAATGAACTAATGACTAATGTTGAATGCTGATATTTATGAATTAAAATAAAGTTATAATATAAGACTGTATTTAGTGTTTTTTACTCGGTGCAATTAATTAATTGTGATGTTAAAAATTCAGCACTTTTAACGTTTTACGTTTTGTTAGCTGTCAAATTTCACTTAAACGGCCTTCAAATGTCAAAACTCTATGTGAATAAAAAGGCATTTTCTCAATGGATATCAAACCAACATAAAGGGCTTTCTGAGCTAGTGAGATGAAAATATAATTTAGCTATTCAGCCTGTTCATAAACACAGCCGCCATGTTTACATTAATAAATAAAAACTGCACTAAGTACATACCAAATCGTTTATTGTTTTTTTTGATACGCATAGTGGCAGAATGTCATGATGCCTGTGTCACAAATTTATGTGGGATGGAAATTAAAAAAGAAGACCTTGCCGGCCTAGGCCTGCACGATTTGTATGAAATTCCATTAACGACCTCTTGTCCTAGCCGCACCTGAAACGTCATACTTCGCAGCCTATTATAAGGAACATAACGTCAATATTTCATTGAATGTTTGAGAAAATATAATTTAGCTATTTAGCCTGTTCATAAACACAGCCGCCATGTTTACATTAAAATTTAAAAAAATACTTTCCTGCCTAGGCCTTAAATTTTGTATGAAATTCCTTCACCGTTTTCTCGAGTTGTTACCTTGGTTGTACTAACATAACGCCAACATTTTATTGCATGTTTGAGTAGTAAGTAAGTACTGATTTAAATAACATAGTGTAAAGGACAATTTTAATCTACATTAAATACCCAAGATAACTAACGAATTTATCTGGATAAGGATAAATAGGAAATCGTAGAAAATAGCTTACAAGAAGAGAAGCACACCATTAAAAAAAATGGAGCGCCGCCGTTGGTAATGTACGTTTTGCGGGCGTATAATGTACCTTTGTTTCGGCGAAAACAAACCGTTTCATTAGCCCGCTTTGTTTTCTGTAATCTATTTCAGGATTTTATAAAAACTAACCTAACTTAACCGAAATATCTAGTTACAGGAAAAAATGGATGGACGGAACAAGTTTCTAAGAATAGATTACAAAACCGTACGTACGCAGCGTAGGCTTTATAAACATAAGTTGACGCCGGTAGACATCCTCCTAGCTAATAAATGTATACATCCAATCCTACTAATTTTACTCTGGATGAAATGTTGGAACATATTTAGTGTATGAAATGGTCAACACAGGATAGTTTGTATCCCGGGATATTTGATAGTGAAACGACCAACAAAATCTACGCGAATGTAGCAGTCGCGGGCAGTTCGCTAGTTATTTACATGATACCAACGACCCGCCCTCGCTTCGCTTCGGTTTATGTGAGTTTTCTGTAACACTCGTACATAAAACAGAGTTTATTATACATAAAAACCTTCCTCTTGAATCACTCTATTTATTTAATAAAACCGCATCTAAATCCGTTGCGTACTTTTAAATATCTAAGCATACATAGGGACAGACAGATTGACAGCGGAAAGAGACTTTGTTTTATACTATGTAGTGATTGTTAATACATTTATTTTCTTTTTAGAAATATTTGAATACCTACTAGATTAAACTCTGGTGTAAAATTATATTTATACTTTTATTGCCATCCGTAATAGAAATGTTAATTGTTGTAGAAGCCGAATAGGTGGACAAGTAAGTAATATTAAGGGCCAAATTGACTTAGATCCTCTTGAATACAAGTCCATATATTGCCCTTCCCACTGTGACAATTCACTTACAATAAATCAATTGGTACTTTACAAATGAGCCCCTGAACCTTTAAACATCTATATAATTTCCAGTTCTATGTAATATACACACCTGGTGTCTCTTTAACATGTCAAGGCCTAGTAACATGTCCATAGGTTGTTCCTCCAAAACTGAGAAAGATGTGGTGAGAAAATCTTTGTCAATCCTCATTTGTACCATATGAATGCGTCCTATAATTCTCTGGACACCAACACCCTTAGCAATACCAGCCCATCTGTAATAAAAAGAAAAAAATCAAATCTACGTTGTGTCCCTGCCTACGAATCTAGCAGCATTCCAGGGCTTGATCTCCAATAAGGAAAATACTTATATGCGCCATGAGCACATCCAAGACTGGAGCAAATACTTATGCTACTAAAGTATTTGTTCTTATGTCCTAAATGATTCCTATGTACCTATTTTTATTTAATAATCCCAGAGACTGAACTGGCAATTAAATTTTAAATTAAATTTCAATAAGTATGTGTGTAAGATGTCCCTTGATGTTTCTAATGAATTGAAATAAAAAAGGATAATCTAAAATCTTGAATTATTGAATTACGATTTTGAAGACGACTCGCTTGCCTCCTATTTCACATGAAAAAACGCCTCCAATTTTCAAAAGTGCTTTTGGCTCAAATAGGGTTTTGACTATAACATATACGATACAAATCTCTCAACTGCAGCTCGAGTTACAAATACGAGGGCCGTTCCGAAAGTTTCTAGCTGTGTCGACATTTATTGAAATATATTAATATTGTTGATACATTCATAAAGCAAATTTTATTACGAACCGGTTTTGTCAAAACTATTAGTAAAAAAATAATGTTTTTTTTTATATTTAATTTTCACAGAGAAGTGGTTTTCTATGAAATTTGAATTTTTGGTGAAATCATCAGCTTTTTGGTATTCAAAACCTGTGTCAAATCTAAAGGGGTCGTCTGATTCTGATGATATTGCCCGTGATGGAATCGTCAGTATTTTTAATATATTTAAGCAGCTTGTTTTACTCTATTCCCAAATATACAAAATGCTTTCATTGAAAGTCACTGAATTTTCATGGAGACTCTAATTTAGACATTTCTTCAAGGCTTCTTTACTCCATATTCTAATATAGAATGTTGAAGGAAACGTACGTTTAAAATAGGACTGATATACTACACGTTTTGTAATATTTATATTGGAAAAAATTAAAAGGTTACTATTTTTGAGACCGTATTAATTATAGCAAAAATCTAGCCCAGGAATACGTCGCTTGCATATTTTTCAAAGCGTTAACACGTCTAGTGTTAAAAAAATCTTAAACAACAAACGAAGTGATTTACATCTATGATTTTTGGACACAAAGTTTATATTGGAATTTGCCTTAAATATCCATCGACAATATAAATATATTTCAATAAATGTCGACACAGCTAGAAACTTTCGGAACGGCCCTCGTACCTGCTGACACATTCTTTATGTTACAGCCTTATATGAGTAGTGCTAGTAATAAATATTATGTTAAAAACAAAGTCCTACGATACATTAAAAAATATATATTGTAAGTTCAAAGTTCTATGTAAAAAATAAATTGTTTTTAATTTGACAATAAGTAAGTGTTATTATATTTTCGGTATCAGTACAATCGTGATTCTACTAGCATCATTTTAATTACTGCCCAGAGCTTTAATTTGCAGAATATGGGTACGCAAATTTTCAAAGCAAGTTTCTCCATAAAACTTTCATATGATCACATTGATCACACATCCTTGTGATATTGGGCCAACGCATAGTTATTAATTTAACTGGTACCTAACGATAATGAAGCTTCTTAAGGTACTTGTTCCTGTCATTAGAGGTACCGTACTCGTACCTGAAGAGCTACTTTTGTATTGTTGCATACTATAGGTTTTCTCATTATTGAGAGCGTTGGTCATTTCCCCGGCATTCTCTCGGATGATGCGCCGCAATCTCTTTCTCTCTGCAGCAGAGTGTATATATAGCATTGTGTACTGTGGTACGGCTGTGTGAATCTGGTATGTAGTTTCGGGCTCTAACCTCTGGTCGCTTGGCTTCGACTTGTCTAGTAATTTCATCCTGTGAGGTTGTCAATGTACTCGTATTCAAGAACCCTACCTAAGCAAGTGGTGGACAGTTCTTTTTGGTTTGGATGTCAGCTATCATGCCTATGATCGATACATTGATGCAACGTACAGTACATGGTATACCTAGCATTTTTTTATAGTCCCACATTTAAAGGCAACAATACAATCACGGTCTGTACTTTTTATGGCCGTGTCTGCAACGCATACAAGCCGTATGGAAAATACCAGTATCCGAACTAAGTTTCTCTCTTGGTTTTGGTAGAGTTGTTTTTGTCTTTCTATATTTTATCTAGCAGCGATATTGCGCCGTTTGCCATGCCGATCCTTCTGCGGATTTTAGTTTTACAAGCGCAATTGTTCCTAGCCCAGGTAGAAAGTTATCTGTGATCTACAGTTGAGTGCAGCATGAGCATGCCATGCTCCAGACTTGCTTGTTTGCTTGTTTATTTTTTATTCATTTTTGTGGTGTAATTGTTATTTAACTTATTTATTACCTAGTGATGTTACTGAAGTAACATCAACAGTAGTGAAACTTAGGTACGAGTATGATTGTATTTTATGGTTAATTAACAAACTAAAAGCCGACAGCCAAACAAAGAACGAGACAAATTTGAACCTTTGTAATGTTTTACACTATTTCCCTCGCCATAGTCGGGTAAAAAATGATCTGCTAGTTTTTTTTGCGTCGCTTCTTCTCTGCAATAATGGTCTTCTCCAAAGCGCTGGTAGATTCTCTCCATATTACAGACGTGTAAAAGAGCCCTCATGTGGTCAATTTATTGAATAAAAATTTACGTTTCATTTCAGTGAGTTGTTAACCAAACCCAAACAAAAGAGATGATTTTGCGTAATAGACAGTCGAAAAAATTATTTGTACCTAATAATTTAAGCATTTCTTTGACGTGGAAAAAAATCGATTACCTGGTGTCTACCAGACGCATGATGTTACACCTTTCAGCACAAGCTGCTGACATGATTGTGGTTTGAGCTCCAGAATCTATGAAGGCTTTGACTGGAAAGCTGTAAATATTTAAACTGGTATAATTTGTGTAGATAAGGTATTCTAATAGTACTTATGATAGATAATGCTACATTAAATGCTACATTTTACCATTTCAAACTTTGCAAGTACTTAACTTAAATTCTGTACTTTATTTTTTTCATGTGATGGTGGTCCCTCCCCGAAGCATTTGCTATTGTAATGTAAATACTGCCTCACAGAGAGACGTGATGAATGATGATCGGTTCTCCTCACTTACTCTGAATCTGAAGTGACAGATTACATGCTCAATACATAATTACAGGCTCATTAAATGTGGTTACAGAATTAACAACTGGCTGTTAAAGTTGTTGGTAATTCTGTAGCTCTGCCTACCCCACTCTGGGATGAAGGCGTGACGGTATGTATGTATGTATGTATGTAAATGCTTCCGGTGAAGGACCACCTCAACCACAACCAAAAGCCATACCTATAAAAAGATACATTTATTTAATTTTAATTAGAGATCAAACAATCAGGAGTTTGTTTTCCTGTGTTGGCACTGGTGTTAGTGTTATGGAAGCGAACTTTGTCTCTGAATTATTAAATCAAATGGATGTTTTATCTATTTAACATAACTAATAAGTAATGACATGCATATGTAGTCAGGTGGTCACATAATTAGACACACTTGCATTTTTCCCACATTGTTCACAAATCTGACTTTCATATCAACTTTCAACATTTCAACTTGACTCAAAATGTTCTTCATTTCATCATGTTATTGTTAACTAATAAATAAAGTTTAAAATTATGAATGTATATATCTCTGTTGAAAATGAAGCCTCTATTGCACGAAAAACCTAACCTAACCTAACTTTGTAAGTTCCGATGCTACTCGTAATTACTTGAACTGCATAAATGGAATGGAAGTAATGGAACCAAAAATCACGAGCATCACAGACGGTTCCTGGAAATCGTCAACCAAAAGAGCAGGGGCTGGTATACAGGGTGGTACTCGATAAACTGTACATATTTAAAGGGGTGAAATTTTAGGTTAATTTATCGGTAAAACAATTTTTTTTTTTTTTTTTTAGCCAATGGTTTTTTTTTCCGGATTTTTAAACTTTTTAATAAATTTTGGGTAGTACACGTACTTGTGATGGTGTAACTTTTGATCTAATAGCCCAAGAAGGATAAAATAAACTGCATGGTATTGAAATTAGTTAGGTTTATAATAATTAATAACAATATTAGACCAATAAAAAAAAAATAACTGAGTAACTGCTTTTTTTGGGGAAAATTACTGCAAAAATGTCATTTTGTTTTCATAAAAACACGATTTTCTCAAAATTTTGCAGATATTTTACCACTTTTTTGTTGCTTATTATTATTCCTCGTTCAATTTTAGATCTAAAAACGTTTTCAAATTATTTCAACTAATATAAAAAGCTAATCTAAAACTTACGAAAACCGAAGCATACATTTAAATAAAGTGAAGAGTTCAGCTATCTACACTAAATGTCACTTTTTACGGATCCTTCGTTGTGTGTTATTGTGCTTAATGGACATGAATCAACGAGTTTGTAGCCGTTAATAAGTTTGTATAGGTTTGTCTCTGCTTGAACATGAACTTTTACGTCACAGAAAGCGCGCTAAAAGTGACGTTTTAAACCGCCCAAATCTGGTTGCAGTTTATACGAGGGTGGATTGAAAAGTTCTGAGCCTGGTAAAAAAAACTAACTGGCTCACTTTTTATAACAATTTTATTTTTCGACATAGTCTCCATGAAGGTCAATGCACTTAGTCCACCTCGCCTCCAACTTCATTATCCCATCAAAAAAAAAAGAATCTCTGAGGTCGTTAAAATATGAGTCTACTGCTTCTTGTACCTCCATATTAGTCGAAAATCTTTGTCCTCCCAAGTGTTTTTTGAGGTTTGGGAAGAGATGATAATCGGAAGGAGCTAGATCCGGCGAGTAAGGGGGATGCGGCAGCACTTCAAATCCACAATCATGTATTTGTGCCATTGATTTCGCCGAAGTGTGAACGCGAGCGTTGTCTTGGTGAAACAATACTTTTTTCGACAGCATTCCAGGTCTCTTTATTTTAATTTCCTCTCGCAGACGACGTAAAAGAGCACAATAGTACTCTGAATTTATTGTTTTGCCCTTTTCGAGATAGTCTATCATGATAACCCCCCTGCAATCCCAGAAAACCGAGGCCATTACCTTATTAGCTGACAAAATGACCTTGGGTTTTTTGGGTGGTGGTGAACCTGGTCTTTTCCATTGCCTGGATTGTTCTTTCGATTCTGGTGTACTGTGGTGGACCCATGTCTCGTCCATAGTTATAAAACGATTGAGAAAATCTTCGGGGTCACGTTGAAACATGTCCAAACAATCTTGGGAAATTGTAACCAGTACTCGTTTGTTCTCGACTGAAAGCAGTCTAGGCACCCACCTGGCTGACACCTTAGAAAATCCAAGAACATCGGTGATGATGTTCTGTGCCCGCTCATAAGAAATACCCATTGCTTCCGCTATCTCCACAATCTTCAATCGCCTATCCTTCATTATCGCATCTAATATTTTATTGACATTTTCATCCGTAGTAGGCGTCAACGGCCGCCCACTCCTAGGCTCGTCTTGAACAGTCTCCCGGCCACGTTTGAAATCAGCTACCCATCTTTTTATGGTAGCATACGATGGAGCAGATTGCCCTAATGTTTTGTTCATATCTTCAAATATTTGTTTTGGTGTTAACCCCTTCTTTTGCAAATATTTTATGACAGAACGGTGCTCAATTTTATCCATTACTTGAAAAATCAGTGACCTTATGTAGCAGTTCCAGCATAAAATGCAAAATTGTGACAAGAAAAAAACAAAAGATAGTGCATAATGGCGACTAAATATGGCACTTTTACCTGCCAGTATTTTTTTTTTTTTTTTTTATTATATACAACCTTAGGCTCAGAACTTTTCAATGCACCCTCGTAAGTGTTTATTTTTTATGATAGTAAAACTAAGTAAACAATTGATTAAACGTATTAAAAGAATATACGCATACCTACACCCTTGCCACTTTTTTAATTACTCTGTCGTTTTCAATTTAAGTACCTGTTTTTTTTTCGGTTTGAGTCATCATGCCGCGTTTACGAGATTTTTCGCCTTTACAAATAGCCAATATGCACTATTTTTATGGATTATCCCATGGGTCTGCAAGAGCAGCGTGTATCGCTTATTTGGAACAGTATCCCGAAAGTGTCCCAAGGCCTGCCGCTCGCCACTTTCAAGAAATTCATCGCCAATTATGCAATATTGGTCTCGGCAACAATGCCCGCGTTCGCCGAGAGCAAAGAACCATAATCGATGTTGCTATAGAAGAAGCGGTTCTTAGAGACTTATACGCGGACCCGACCACAAGTCTTAGACGCTTAGCATTGAGACATGGAATCTCAAAATCTTCAGTGTGGAGAATTTTGAAAAAAGAAGGCCTGCACCCATTTCATTACCAACGGGTACAAAATCTAAATGTAGGTGATGCCCGGCCTAGGTGTGTCATGTCGACATGGATACTTGACAATCTCAGAAGAGATCCGGAATTCACTAGAAGAATTGTATGGATGGACGAAGCTCGATTTACTCATACGGGAATAAGCAACTTTAGGAATCTACACACATGGGCCCATGACAATCCTAAATTAGTAAGACCGTCCAATTTTCAAGACCAATTTGTGATAAACGTTTGGGCAGCGTTACTCGACGATCAATTTATTGGGCCAGTCATCTTACCAAATACCCTCAATGCCGATAGATTTTTAGTCCTACTAAGAGACGAGCTCCCAGAACTTTTGGAAGATGTTATGTTAGATGTGAGACAACGCATGTTCCTGCAAATGGACGGATGCCCAGCTCATTGGGCCCTAAGAGTAAGACATTTTTTAAATGATGAATATCCCAATAGATGGATTGGGAGGGATGGCCCCGTCGGATGGCCCGCTAGGTCGCCGGATATGACACCTCTAGATTATTTCTTGTGGGGTGAAATGAAACAGAGAGTTTACCGCACCTGTGTCAATACAGAAGCCGAATTGCACGACAGGATTTTGTGCGCTGCGCAAGAAATAAAAAATAACCCGATGATGATCCGACGCGCTACACAGCAAATTCAAGTTCGGGCCACATTTTGCCTCCAAGAAAGAGGAGGACATTTCGAACATTTAATTCCATACAAGGAACGTCCTTTTCAACATTAGGATAATTTTATTAATTTAAATAAATAATTTTTATACTTAACACAAATGTGACTTTTAATTTTAATGTATGCTTTTGTTTTCGTAAGTTTTAGATTAGCTTTTTATATTAGTTGAAATAATTTGAAAACGTTTTTAGATCTAAAATTGAACGAGGAATAATAATAAGCAACAAAAAAGTGGTAAAATATCTGCAAAATTTTGAGAAAATCGTGTTTTTATGAAAACAAAATGACATTTTTGCAGTATTTTTCCCCAAAAAAAGCAGTTACTCAGTTTTTTTTTTTTTATTGGTCTAATATTGTTATTAATTATTATAAACCTAACTAATGTCAATACCATGCAGTTTATTTTATCCTTCTTGGGCTATTAGATCAAAAGTTACACCATCACAAGTAAGTGTACTACCCAAAATTTATTAAAAAGTTTAAAAATCCGGAAAAAAAAAAACATTGGCTAAAAAAAAAAAAAAAAATTGTTTTACCGATAAATTAACCTAAAATTTCACCCCTTTAAATATGTACAGTTTATCGAGTACCACCCTGTATATAACCAGGAACTGAATGAGCACACAACATTACCACTAGGGGGCTACACAAGTGTCTTCCAGGCCAGGGTGTATGCCATTATGAAATGTGCACAGGCCCTCAAGGAAAGAAGCGATGTAACGGGAACGTCATAATATACTCACACAGTCAAGCGGCACTCAAAGCACTAAGAAACGCGGAAATCAAATCCTCGTTTGTCCAGGAATGCAGAGATGTTCTGAACACCCTAGGCAACACAACACAAGTCACGCTGTCATGGGTACCAGGACACAGCGGAGCAACAGAAAATGAGAAGGCAGACGAACTAGCCAGAGCAGGTGCAGACCGGCAGTACATAGGCCTGGAGCCGGTACTCCCAATATCAGCAACTGTCACAAAGGGAGTCATAGCCAGAAGGATAGAAGCGAAGACCAATGAGGCATGGATAACAGCACAAGGATGTAAACAGTCCAAGCTCCTGATTAGTAAGTTAAACAAGAATAGAACAAGGTATCTTCTAAATCCTGGTAAGTACAACCTCAGTATACTTCCTTCTCATTTCACCTCGAGCACTTATTTCACTGTGATATGTTTTTTTTCTCTAATGTCTATTTTATTATAAGCAAATATTTTTAGTCACAGTGTACCTCCTTCACATAAATTAATATTTTGGCTACTATTTAATATCACATAGTTCCCCAATATCTCCTGTATTATTATTTTTATTTGTCATAAAAATAATAATTTTAATGATTTTGATAACAATGATAACACATATTTCGGGTTCCTATATTCAAACCGTGGGTAGATAAGGCTGACTTCAGGTTAAAATTTGACATTTGCCCATAGAAAATTTGACAATTTTTAATCCTATCTGTCCGCGTTGTCAGTAACTGGCCACTTTGCAATAAAATGAGTTAAGAAAGATATTTGCTCACATTTTTGCGGTTAAACTAGAATACCTAGATCTTGAGTTATTACCCGGAGTACTGTCCAAGTATCTTCACTAACAGCGTCAGTAAGAAATTTGGTGGCTAGTAACTAAATGAGACTTTCTAAAGTGGCCAGTTACTGACGATTCACCCTAGCAATTTTGAAAGAAATAATTGGCGTTATCAGGTGTATTTAATGAATTCACTGCAACCACTCATAAGTGTTTAAAAGATTTTCATTCAGTTTCTATCTGCGTTTGACGTTACGCACAGCAAATGTGTTAATGCAAATTTTTTTATTTATTCTACATACACCTATGATTACAATTTTTTTTTAACTGATTATTTAGTGTATGTATTTACCCATTGACATGGCAGTTAATGTAGAGCATAACAACTGTTCCAAATGTCTCTGGGTTGTATTCCATTGCAGCTTCCATGTTGGCTTCAATATTCTTCTGTCTAATTTCTTCAGCGATCATTCGCTGAGCTTCTGTATCAAATGGGTCTGAATTCATCATTCTGAAATAAAAGGATGAAGTGTTTTTTTTTATTAATGTCACTATTGATACTATACAGCACAAAAAAATATACTTACCTTATTCTTTGTTGCTGGCGTTCAGTCCTAGCTGATATTTGCTCACGAAGTACAGAAGCAAAAGTGTCTAAAGGAACAACAGTAAACTTTCTTTTTAAAAACTTACAGTCATTTAAACTATTTATACCAGATTCATGTCTACTTGTCATATACATAGGGCACTTCATGGATAAAGTTTATGGGTCAAACTGTACCCTTGTCAGCGGAATAAGTGAAAAAGAGAGCTAAGAGAATGGTTTGGTTTAAAATAAAGATTAATAATAATTCGGATTGCCAACATTAGAGCAGAAGAGACTTATACATTGCATATAAATAAATAAAGACACATCGAAAAACCCTATTAACCTTTCCCCAAATACATACCATTTAAGTCTCTAAATGCAATTTTTTTGTTTAGCTAAAGTAATTCAGAAAACTCGTCTCAAGCTGCTTAATTTGATGAAAATGTTAACTTTTCAGTTATAAGTATGTTTAGATATAATGTTAAGTTAAGGAATACAGATTATCATGTGAATAGAATTAAAACATGTTGACCTATATGTACCTACCTAGATTTCCACTAAGAAGTGCATCTGCTAATCTGGGATTATTCTGTTTTAGAAGTGCTAGTTGATCAGGATTTGCAAGGAACATCTCTCTTATGATCCGGGGGTCTTCCTCAACTGGGGGGCTTCGGGCCGCCATTGAGGTACTTGCGGTGCTTGCTACAGGGGGTACCTGTATGTTGCTAAAGTCCAGGGTAGCCAAACCTGATGGTAATGCTGCAAGGCAGTTAATACTTTTAAAACATTTATAATCAAAAACAACTTGGAAGGTACTAAAAATTTTTTGATTGACATTGTCATATATGTTTCTTTCAAATGAAATAGCATTGTTGTTATTTGTTGCCAGTGCCACTAATATTTATGTAGTTAGACATTGTCAATATTGACAGCAAAGCATGACACGACAAGTTTTAAGTGCGCGGAATGAAAGTGAACGAGAAGCGTACGGGGCGTACCCTGGCTGGCGTCCGTGGCGGTGAGGTCAGAGGAAGACTGTAGCATGTGCAGCAGCACCACCACATCTCCGTCGTGAACTCCATGCTCCTTCAATGATTTCTTGTCGTCCAAGAGCGGCATGCCGTTGAAGTTAAACGTAATATCTTTAGCAGGAAACCCGGATTCTATTTCACAGAATGCTTTAAAATTTTCTAACTCCAAATCTTCTGAGACGTCCAAGACGAATAACTCGTCATTCAGAGTGGTTACTGTAACTTTCATTGTGAAATTTGGAAGCTGTGCTGACTGTTAATCTAAAAGACAACTCGCCGATGTATATTAGTGTGATTTAAAATATTTTTAGGAACCAACTGACCAACACATTTTAACTTATAATTACAAGTGGTTTCAAACTTCAGTACCAGCCAAACAATGAATGAACACAGCACCAAATAAAACTTTAGGAATATCTCTTGATTTGATAAAATGAAAATTCATGGAAGTGAGGTGGGTGGGAGATAGTACTGAGACACTCGTTCGGTTATAGTACAGTTACCGGTTATTGACTGACTTTGGATAGTTTGAAATTTGAAATGGCTTTGTATTTCCCTACGTCATTGTAATAATGGGATAGTAATAATTTCAGTTGCGACAAAGAAAAACATGCGCTATAAAAACCTCGAACAATGACAACAACAAAAAAACAAGATAAGTTGCTAAAAGGAATCGTGTCGGTACTCCTTGGTATGGGTTGGGTTGGCCCACAAACTAATATACTGGTTATTAATCTGTGCCACTAATAATAAGTATGTCTAGAAAGGGGTGATAGACGGTCGAGTAACGGCCGAACCCTAAATTCAAACCGCGGATAGATTAGGCTTACTTAATGTGTCAAATTTTGATCAGATTGTATTAGCCTTCCAATTAATGTCAACTTTCTACTTACATTAGTATTTTCATCGTATAGTAAAATTTTAAATAAATTTCTGGCTAAAAATAATATCAAACTAATTATATATTTATTTACATATGTAATATTTTTTCATAACAATTATATCTAAGTACCTATTATTATATTGTTGGTGGTATCCCACCGAACACCAACAACGCACCGAACAAGACTGCAAGACTAACGGGTGTCCCAAAAAGGACGCAAGATTTCAATTTGCCGCCATTTTTGTATTTTAGTGCTGGCAACCCTAAAAAAAAACCATTTGACAGATGAATGTTTAGGGTTTCTAAAAATGGCGGGTTATACGAAAGATCAACGCGTTTTTATTATTGAACAATATTTCAAAAGTAATTAAAGTTTGGCGTGTACGGTTCGATAATTCACTTGACTTCATAAACTGTGATGACATGATGTTCATTCCACTGGTCGTCCATAAACAAGCCGTTCAAATGGCAATATCGAATCAGTGCGTCAGAATGTCCGTGAACATCCAGGAACATCCATTAGGCATCGCAGACAAGAATTGCAAATTTCAAGAAGCTCTCTCCAGCGTATACTCACTAAAGATCTGCATCTCCATGCTTACAAAGTTCAAATAACACGAGAACTGAAGCCTCGTGATCATGGACAGCGAAGATAGTTTGTTGAATAGATTATCGACCGCCAAAACAGGGGGATGCAGATTTTTCAAACAAAATCATTTTTAGCGACGAAGCACATTTTCATCTCGATGGCTTTGTTAATCGTCAAAATTGCCGCATTTGGGGCTCAGAGAACCCACATGTGATTGTTCAAAAACAAATGCATCCACAACGGGTCACTGTGTGGTGCGGATTTTGGGCTGGAGGCATTATTGGTCCATATTTTTTTCAAAATGAGGCCGGTCAACCAGTTACTGTTAATGGAGCTCGATATACCGACATGATAACAAGTTTTTTTCTAGCCGAATTAGAGGATATCTATGTGGAAACAATGTGGTTTCAACAAGACGGGGCCACTTGCCACACAGCCAGAGAAACGATGCAATTACTGCAAAAAACATTTCCTAGTCGTGTGATATCTCGATTCGGTGATCAGAATTGGCCCCCTAAATCTTGCGATTTAACGGCTTTACACTTCTTTTTATGGGGTTATTTAAAGTCTAAAGTCTAAGCCAATAAGCCCACAACCACTCATGCTTTAAAAGAGGAAATTCGATGCTGCGTTGGAGAAATTCAGCCGCATGTATGCAAAATGGTCATAGAAAATTATGACAAAACAGTGCGTATGTGCCAGCAAAGCCTCGGAGGACATTTGCCTGACGTATTATTCCACAAATAACCCTATTTTACGTATTTCAAGATTTTATTTACAAATATATTATAACGAAAAAAAAAGTGTTTTTCATCAATTTCAAATCTTGCGTCCTTTTAGGGACACCCTAATGTCATAATATGGTAGTGCACTATCCAACCTCGACATTGGCCGAATCATCAAAACATTGATGGGGCCATTCTTTTCCCAAAAATTGAATTGAATTGAATTGAAGCCTATCCGCCTGTCCGCTGTTTGAATATAGGGTTCGGCCATCAGGGGAGGGCCAAATATATCGTCGTATTAGCACAGAATAAGTAATAATACAAGTACAGAAGCGACTCTCTGTGACAGCAAACATGCGAATTTAAACCTATTCAGAACGCGGGAACGATAATAATACAAGTGCACGCACGGAAGTGTGACCTTGGTTACATTTTTGCGATCAATAGTGGGGGCGCCCCTAACGAGGCAAAATGCACCTTAAATCTGCGCCGCGCGAGTCTGTATTATTTCGCCCGTCATTAGCTTTACTGACTCCGCCCACCTCCCAGGGCTGGCACTTACTTGTTCTATTACTTTTCCGTGGCAGTTGTAAGAAAACAAATTGAATTTGTTATAATCTGTAGTTTTATTATGTAGTTCTTACTTATATGACGATAAAAAATAGTTCATGCCTGGAGGGCTAGCAAAAGTTGTCCGCGACTTGTTTGTTGTTTGCTCCGATCTCCCTTTCTATCTAAGTAATAAGACGTAGTTTACTAGTATTAAACTTCTAAATATATGTTAATTTAATTATTTATTTTTTGGAATTTTGCTGTAATGTGATAAATGCCTAATTTTTAGTTTTATTGAATCCCGACTGTGCTAATAATGTTGCACACCTGTAATTGGTACTAACTATTTAACTATTTTCTTTAAACATACCTTTTGTATTTGTATTTGTTTGTACAACTATTGGTGTGCCTAATTGAATAAATAAATAAAATAAACAAATCAAGTCTGTAACGATAGAGCTCACAACTACTTGTACTACTCGTACTGGAATAGTAGTCTAGGAGCTGACGCACGTTTTCGACAAAAAATACCCATTTCTTGTAAGGACTTTGAACTTTCATTTTGTAAAAGTTGCATTACAAAATTTGTTGTAAATATACTATAATATCTTCGATATAGACCGTAAAAATTTTTGTTTGTTATAAAGTCAAGCACTATCGTTACCTACTGCGTTACTTAGAAAAGCTGCCATTTGTTTGCGTGTTGTGTTTACCTAATAACCAGCACATGCTGACCATGCTTTAGCAGGCAGTTACTATTACTGGGAGATCTACTTATTTAGACTGAACGCTGTAAGGCAAGTAGATAACTGGTTTTTGGTCCGAATAAGTTGAAAACTGCGAAACTGCGGACGGGTCGTTACTAAAATAAGTAAATAATACCGCTCTTTTTAAGTCGAGGATTCTAAACTGTAGGTACTGATTGTGTCAGTAAATAAGTCCAGCTACTCGTAACTACCTATCTAGATCGAAGTTATTAATAATATTAATAATAATCTTATCTTTCGGCATCCTGAGGCAGGTTAAAAAAAGATAATTCGACATTGGAGTTATTATTTAAGCATCCGTATGCGATGCATTACCTACTTTTTGCCTTTTCGATTAGCCATATTCGTATAAGTGCGTATTCAAACAAAAACTTTGGCAGCGCACGGCGGCGCGCGTCGAGACGAGCGCTCGCGTGACACTCGACTGATTCGCCCCTTGCAAGGGGCAGCACATTTTGAAGGCGATAGCGCGGAGTGTTAGTGCAGTCATTGAAGCATTATTGCTCCGAATTTTGTTACTGTGAACCGACTTGCATACAATTTTGGAATTAGGTTCATCTTACCCTTAACTTCAAAAGTGAAAATGATTTGAACTCCGCAACCACCCTGGGGGTGGTTGCCACCCCTTCTCGGGGGTGAATTTGTTTTTTCAAAATAACCTCGGATATCGATAGAAGGCCTAATTTTAAGCAAAAAATCATCTATAAAATTTTTCGAAAAATCCAATACTTTTCAAGTTATTGGCAATTGAAAATTCGCAATTTTTTCACGTTTTTCATCGGTTTTTTGCAAATATCTCCAAAAATATACGTTTTATCGAAAAATTTATTAAGAACAAAATGGTAGCAGGTAAAAAAATGAACAATTTGGTTTTTTACAAAGTATTAAGTGCAATATTAAGCTAGATATTAAAGATCAAAGCCGTTTTTTATTTTGTCTGAAATTTAATCGATGTGGTCAATGCCATCTAGCGGCGAGCAGATGCATTTTATGCATTCTAATAAAAAAGGGTTTTGTAGTGCTTGAAATAAGCTTTAAAATGAGCACTATTAAAAGTCTTTTGCACGTAAAATAAGTGAGCTGTATTGCAAATAAGAGGAGCATCTAATGATTTTTCTTTTAAATCAATGGGTTTCATAAGTGCCATTTCCACCAAAATTAAAATTAATCGTATTCCGCCTAGAATTAACTTTATTATGAAGAGTTTGATAGATTGTATTAGTTTGGCTGCTTCAGGACACATATTTTTCAAAAAAGTCACGATTAAAAAAAAAACAAAAAGTTAAAATTTTTAAAACACCCACCTTTTTTTCCATAATATCTCAAAAATTACGACAGATACGTATAAAAGTGTAGGAATAAAAAATTTAGGTAATTTTCTGATAAACAATTTGGTTTTTTGTTTTTTCTGTCAAACAAAAAATGACGGAGATATGATTGTTTAAAGAGCGCGTGGCAGCGCAATCACAGCCTCTCTTAAGCCCTTTAACCCTTCACCGTTTTAGAAAAAGGTTTTTTACTATATATTGCAATAAAGGATGTTGTAGCTCTCTTAATTACCTTTACAATGGTTTTTTATAAATTGTGATAGCATGAAAATTGAAGGAGTTATGGTCCAAAAACTTATCATATTTTTTTCTACTTAGTAACTGAAAATTTCGTAGTGTGAATATTTGGAGCAATGTGAAAGTACGCAGTATAATAGAGACCCAAAACTATTGTAATGTGTATATATATACATAATATGGCTCATATATTTTGGAAACGTAGGCATGAATACATACCAACGTTCTTATATGAATGTATAACACATTTGAGTGAAGGGGCCAACGAAAAAGCCTGTATTTATATATTTACTGTTTTAATTTAGAGGTAGTTTTAAGGGTAGAAAAGCTTAAGAATATGATAATCATTTTCGAGAGTGTGGAATAATATTTAAATCCTTTACATTTTATCAAAAAAAAAAAATTAACAATTTTTTATCAAGGGGTACTTTTCAAGGGTTGACAGGGGGTTAAAAACTTGATAATTATTATAGAGAATATAACATGTTACTTACTCTATACTTACATCTTTTTATGTCATACCACAGAATAAGTAATAGTACAAGTACAGAAGCGACTCTCTGTGACAGCAAACATGCGAATTTAAACCTATTCAGAACCCGGGAACGATAATAATACAAGTGCACGCACGGAAGTGACCTTGGTTACATTTTTGCGATCAATAGTGGGGGCGCCCCTAACTAGGCAAAATGCACCTTTAATCTGCGCCGCGCGAGTCTGTATTATTTCGCCCGTCATTAGCTTTACTGACTCCGCCCACCTCCTAGGGCTGGCACTTACTTGTTCTATTACTTTTCCGTGGCAGTTGTAAGAAAACAAATTGAATTTATGATAATCTGTAGTTTTATTATGTAGTTCTTACTTATATGACTACCTAGCAAAAGTTGTCCGCGACTTGTTTGTTGTTTTCTCCGATCTCCATTTCTATCTAAGTAATAAGACGTAGTTTACTAGTATTAAACTTCTAAATATATGTTAATTTAATTATTTATTTTTTGGCATTTTGCTGTAATGTGGTAAATGCCTAATTTTTAGTTTTATTGAATCCCGACTGTGCTAATAATGTTGCACACCTGTAACTGGTACTATAGCTATTTAACTATTTTCTTTATAGATACCTTTTGAATTTGTATTTGTTTGTACAACTATTGGTGTGCCTAATTGAATAAATAAATAAATAAATAAAATAACGTCACAACTATTTGTGCTACCCGTACAGGAATACCCGTCTAGGAGCTGACGCACGTTTTCGACAAAAAATAACCATTTATTGTAAGGACTTTGAACTTTCATTTTGTAAAAGTTGCATTACAAAATTTGTTGTAAACATACTATAATATCTTCGATATAGACCTTAAAACTTTTTGTTTGTTATAAACTCAAGCACTATCGTTACCTACTCCGTTACTTAGAAAAGCTGCCATTTGTTTGCGTGTTGTGTTTACCTAATAACCAGCACATGCTGACCTTGCTTGAGCAGGCAGTTACTATTACTGGGAGATCTACTTATTTAGACTGAACGCTGTAAGGCAAGTAGATAACTGGTTTTTGGTCCGAATAAGTTGAAATCTACGAAACTGCGGACGGGTCGTTAATAAAATAAATAATATTATACCGCTCTTTTTAAGTCGAGGATTCAAAACTGTAGGTACTGATTGTGTCAGTAAATAAGTCCAGCTACTCGTAACTACCTATCTAGATCGAAGTTATTAATAATATTAATAATAATCTTATCTTTCGGCATCCTGAGGCAGGTTAAAAAAAGATAATTCGACATTGGAGTTATTATTTAAGCATCCGTATGCGATGCATTACTTTTTGCCTTTTCGATTAGCCATATTCGTATAAGCTTAAAGCTACAGTTACACATGCTGATTACTAGCACGAAAGCATGCCACTATTGAGCAATTGCTACTTAGTAGTATGTGTGTCGAAATATTGCTAATAATGAGCATGCTCATTTTGAGTTTGCTCAAAAATCAACGGTCGTGCGATTTTTGGGCATGCTACCTGCAGCGCGGGTGGAGGGGGGCGTGCTTTTAGCGCGTGTGAACAGGTTTGCCTATTGAGCATGCTAGTATCGATCAGTCGTTCGCAACAGGTGCGTGTGCACCATTTTCACGCAAAATGTCTCGCTGGGGCGACGAAAAAAACGCTAAATTTGTAAATTTATACCGAAATCACGAGTGCTTGTGGAATCCCCGCATACCGCAGTATAAAAATAATGTTGATAGAAATAATGCGTACCAAGACTTATTAACGAACATGGAGGATCCGTCCTTGACTGTGAAAATAGAGCACGCTATAAAATGGCATGTGTATTAGAGTGTTTGCTTTGAGCATGCTTATTCAGGAGCATACTTAAAACTAGCTTGCCTATTGCTAGCAAATGTAAACTGCTCATAAGCATGCTCATATTGAGCATACTCAATAGCACGCTTTTTAGCATGCTATTATAGAGCATGTGTAACAGTAGCTTAAGACTGCACCGAGCAAACGTCAAGCGTCCAGTGGCGCCCTCATTACTATTATTGTGTTTTAAAGAAAAGAAAAAGAAAGAAAAATACATTCATTCACTACACACACAAGACACACAGAATATAAGAAAGAATTACAAACGAGAGTCTGTTAGAAGCCCGAAGCCGAAGGCTGAGGGCTTTAATGACTCGAGCTTTGTATTTCCTTTACCACCCGTGTGACATACAATGTTTTTCATCACAATTGCGAGGAAACGAAATAAAATCAGACAAAAGATCATTATTTTTAACTTATTAGCGGCAGACTACATCATTGTCTGTGACTTACCACAGATAATGTGAAACGTGTTCGGAGTCCGATTCTAGTGACAGTCGAGATCAATAGTTTATATGCGAGATTTTTAGGAAATTGTATGCAACTGACATTAAAGGCTGCTACACACTATTGAAACGCTACGCGACCCGACAAAACGCGATGCGTATCAAATCGTATTATTATCTATGACCAGAGTCACACAATGAACATCCGATGTGTTGGTAATTTGCATTGTACACATCGGGTGTCGGCACGTTGCGTCGCGTCGCATTTCAATAGTGTGTTTTGGCCATTAATCTCGAACGGAACTTCATATCGAATGGCACAAGAATTGGGATCCTGGCGTATTGTGATAGTTTGAGTCCACGTATAATATTAAAAAAAAAAGCTATTAGAGTCTGTCTAATGAAAGCTGAACCTGGATTTTTCTTGGCTGACGAGTCTGGCAACACTATTTAATATGTCGTTTGGACTTTGTTGTTGTTAGAAACTTGTCAATTCGAGATCTAAATTGATAAAAATACGGAGTAATCATGCCGTCGACGATAAGAGGCGGTGTCCGGGAGATTCTGTATACTATTATACAGAAGTACAAAGGAAAACAAGAGGAAAGAAAAGCATTATTGATGCAAAAAATTAATTGTTTAGTTACGGTGACCAAATTTATAGGTTAGTACGGCTTTAGTACGGCATGTTCATTTTGATACTTCTTATTTCTCTATGTGCAATCCTAAGTTTAATTTACCTTTTTCTGTCTATTATACGATGAGATTAAGAAATTAAACGAAATTAAATTCGTTTCAGAAAACCTGGACGTGCACGTTGACAAAAGTGTGCTGGAAAACGTAAAGCAGCTGAAAGAGGTTGAGGAAACTGAGTTAGCCTGCCAGACTCAGACGAAATATTTGGAAGAAGTATCTTCAATGACCGGTAATTACTAAAATTATCATTGTCTTTCCCTATATAATAGGTGTAGGTACCTATTGTCTGTCCCTATATCATGTTGAATCTCTTAGCATTCACAATTTTATTAAATTAATTTAATAGACAGATGATTAATGTAACTGACACTCATAGTTTCAATAAAACAATAAGGAGGTGTTTAGTTAAAAGATATCATAAACATATTATTTGATATGTATTTTCTGTGTGCGGAGCAAACAGCATTTTGTTGTTTATGAACCAAATGTACACTGTACAGTCGATTTCATAAATATGTGTACACTTTAGTACCTTATCTATTTATTTAATGTCATTTTTGATCGGCCAGATATAAAAGATGTTCGGGTTATATGAGTCTTCCTTGTTCTTAAACCGTTGCGATTAGAACCTCACCGATGCAATTTCATTTCACCTAAACCCAAATGTTTTTAGGGCTGTCGGACTGTACAATGGGGCTGTACTGCGCAACCACACAATGTATTTCTAAATGGTGTTCTGTTTATTTAACACTTTCTTTCTTCTTACAGATATCAGTGTTTCATCTTTAAAAAGAATAAGTAATGAGGGAAAATTAAACAACGGTGTCTTTAGTACTCCCGGAAAAAAGCGACCTCACAAGGCCACGGTGTCTAATTTGGATAGGTTTGACATCCAAGCTGTCCGAAATAAAATAAATGAATTTTATATTGTAAAAAAACAAGTGCCTACACTCAGATGCTTATTGGCAGAGTTGAGAGAAAGCATCGGTTTTACCGGATGCCTTGAGACTTTACGCCGAATACTAATGGCAAATGGATACGAATTTAAACAAAATACTGAACAACGTTCGATACTTATTGAGCGTTTTGACATAGCAGCTTGGCGACACCGCTACCTAAGGACTATTGCATCAAAACGTGCTGAAGGTAAAAAAATAATATACCTGGATGAGACTTACGTTCACCAGAACTACAAAACAAAAAAGTCGTGGCAGGGGCCTTCCACCCAAGGTGTAGTTGGCAATATCTCAGCTGGAAAACGATTTATTATTGTTCACGCTGGATCAGAAGATGGTTTTGTGCCTAATGCTTTATTAACGTTTAGCACAAAATCAATCAAAGCAGACTATCACCATGACATGAACGCCACAAATTTCAATAAGTGGTTATGTGAGAAGCTTATTCCCAACTTGAGTGAACCAAGTGTCATTGTCATGGACAATGCTAGCTATCACACGGTGCAAATTAATAAGGTACCAAATACCAACACCCGCAAAGCCGAAATAAAAGAGTGGCTGCGTTCTAAACAAATTGATTTTGAAGAATATTATACTGTACCAGAACTTCTTGTCTTGGCACATAAACACAAAGCAGACCCAATCTATGAAGCCGATGAAATTCTAAGGGAGCACGGTCATGAGGTTTTAAGACTTCCGCCCTACCATTGCGACCTTAACCCCATTGAGCTAATCTGGAGTTCGGCGAAGAGAAAAGTCGCGAGTAGAAATGTTGGCGTATCAGCAGCTGAAATTGAAAAAATTATTAAAGAGTCTTTTGACAGCATAACACCGGAGCATTGGAAGAAAATGACTAATCATGTGCTTAATATTGAAGCTCAGTACAAAACCAGGGATGGAATAACTAAAGAACTAGAATCATTCATTATAAGTGTCCGTGATGATGACAGCACTAGTTCAGATGAATCATTAGAAATAGAGTATTTAGAATCTGATTTTAATTACAGTTCCTAGAGTCTTAGGGTATCATCTGAACTGGAACTACTGGAAGGTTCACCATCACATACACTTATTATGAAGCTTTCCAATTGATTAGTAATTACTCAATGTTATTGAGCGTACATTTGTAACGACTAAGTTTGTGTTGTTAGAAATAATTATTAATTACTTTACTACCTTGTAATGTTACTTTTAAGAATAATTGTATTTTATGATTGGAAAAAATGATCTGCTGGAGTTTCTTGCGGCGCTTCTTCTCCAAGATATAATTGTCGTTAGATAGAGGTGTAAGGGTGATGAGAATAATGTTACCTCTAATTACTTTATTAAAAAGGTTGAATATAATATTCCTCATCATCATTGTTTTATTATGCTGTGTGCGACACAGACGAAAACCTCTCGTATCAATGAAATCTATCAACAGCACGACTAGCACAAGTTGCTCGTGACTTGTTTGTCGCTCGGATCTCCCTTACTAGAACTTCTATCTAGTCTGTTACGATAGAGACGCACAGAGCGACAAGCGAGAAAATACAACTTGTGCTACACGTGCAGATCACTATATTTTCATGTCAAATATATTTCGAAAAACCAAATGTGCTCCAGTCACTGTCATCGTATTTTACCTAAAGTGCTTTTCATCAAAATATAGCGCTCGTAATAATATATATGAAAATATAGTACGCGTTTCCTCTTCCTTTGTGCCCACCAAAATAAATAAAATAATAAAAGTATCAATATCGTTTATTCCTTCATTGATCGGTAATACCATATCAAGATTTTTTGAATTTGCCGCTTTTTCCCAGGTTCAGCTTTCATTAGACAGACTCTACGCACGATAGGGCGTAATGGTAAAAAAAGGCCCCCGGGTATTATTTTGGACTTACGGTCGATTTTTCTAGCATGTTAGGACACTATTTACGAGCAAGTGTGATGAAAAAGTATAAACAGAAAACAGCAGTAAACAAGTAGTGAGTGTCTTCGCGGCAGTGAATCGGACACTGGCTCAGCATAATGCTGAGTGAGGTGTTAAACACCTGCAGCGCTGGTTTTTCTAATTAACTAAGGAATTTCCTTGCAATCAGACGATAAGTGTTTGTAGCGCAAGTAAAAACACAATTTATGGGATACGTAACAAACTCTAATAACAATTACCCTTTGAGTAGTCAGCTTAACGGGAAAAGGTGGCCACTTTTTTCCGTTAAGTTTGATAAGTTCGTCGGCGATCCAACATGTTTGAATTCTGCTCGTAGCCCATCTCGGCTCGTACGTCGGTCACCGCCGCGAGTGAGCTAGGTTTTTTTTTTTTTATGGCTTAGAGAAGACAAACGAGCACACAGGCCACCTGATCCACGATCTTTTGACAGTCTGTGGGTGAGGTGTTAGGTTTTGCATATTTTTTGTGTTGTGTTATGCCGGGTCCGCTGCGCCATGTTATTCGTGTTTACCTAACATGTTTGCCGAGGGGGGTGGATAACATCCCCCGCGTCCGCCTGCGGGGGGGGGTGGACCAAACATGTTGGGTGTTAGAAAAACACGATAACATGGCACAGCGGATTCGCCTTAAGGTGTTTATTTTGGTTCAGAAATTATAGTTAAGACCCAAAATGAGTGAATTTTAAATTTGATATGATATCATTCCTTAATAACTCAAAGCTTACTCTGTCAACGATATTTTGTGTGTGTGTGTGTTTTTTTTTATGGTATAGGAAGGCAAACGAGCAGACGGATCGCCTGATGGAAAGCGATTACCGTCACCCATAGACACCTGCAGCACCAGAGGAGTCACAGGTGCGTTGCCGGCCTTTCAAATGAGAGTACGCTCTTTTCTTGAAGGTTTGAAGGTCGTAACGGTCCGGAAATACCGCAGGCGACAGACCATTTCACAGTTTAGTTGTGCGAGGCAGGAAATTCCGTGTGAAACGCACAGTTGTGGACTGCCAACCATCTAAATGATGGTGGTGGAATTTCTGTCGCGTAGGACGAAGGCGGAAGGATGAGGCAGGAATTAATCCGAACAGCTCCTCGGAGCACTCCCCGTGTTTGAAGTGTGACCAAGCTTCAACGTGTGTCACTGACGTGAACCGAGTAAGTTCGCTCACTTTAAGAGCGCGGTTTTATAGCTCGATCGTCTATCACCCCTTTTAGAGTATTTGAAACAGGAGTACACATTGGCACAATTTTCCAAGCAAAAGTCTGCCGATTTTTCGTGCGGCTCAAGGTACCACACTCGAATGCTCATGCATAATAACGTTTTCATTCTTACGTACCTCCACAACTAAAATTAAAAGTAGGCATACAAGCAAACAAAACATTAAAGATAAAAGATGTTTATTCAGTAAGTAGGCCGCATTCGTCAAAAATCTACCAGCGCTTCGCAAGAGACCACTGCTGAGAAGAAACACCGCAAGAAACTCAACAGCCAATCTTTTTTTAAATATACAATTATAAAACTTAACCTTGCATTAAACAAAACAATGACTATGACATACAATAATAATGAACCGCTCTGTTCCGTATTACACATTATGTACTTTAAAAATGATATATTTCTCTATCGTATTCAATTAAATGTAATTAATAGGGAAAGATTTTGCTTTAAGTATTTCAAAAAGTTCAATTTTCGTTGTTTGTTTTTATTCTCGAGACATATTATATCCTTGTTTTAGTCAAATTTAAACAGCATTATTATCTTTTTAACATTGAAACATTGCTGTGGTTTCCTTTTTATTAAAATGTAGATTAGATTAAATGTATATTGTCTTTAAAAACACATTGACTTCTAATAACTTAACTTATAATAAACACACTTATACATAACACTTCTAATAATTTTAATTAGTTTTATGTTCGTCAGCCTAAAGTTTCATTATATCATTGTCATACATAATACTTTTTTAAACGACTGTCTGTGGTTGCAAAGTAAAGATTCTAAATTTCACACAGCCGTATAATTTCTACGGTTCGTGCTTTAATTTTATAGAGTTTGTTTCACTGTAACTGTCGTGTTAAGACGTATAAGCTTAACTTAAATGTATTAATATTTCACTTATTAAAGACTGAAACATGCTTTACTTTTAACATATCGCTCGCGCAAATGGAAGTCCGTTTTCGAATTGATCGAAGTTAACTAATTCGTGCTGATCGATGAAATGTTTATTCACAAAATAATCGATGAGTGCTTAAAAGTTGACTTCGTTCAATTCGAGGATGTACTTCATTATTATGAGGCAGTTGCTGTCAACATTTAAATTCCCCACCATTCCGCCATTTTTAGGGTTCCGTAGTCAAACTAGGAACCCTTATAGTTTCGCCATGTCCGTCCGTCCGTCCGTCCGTCCGTCCGTCCGTCCGTCCCCAGTCTAGCTCAGAGACTCATAGTACTAGAAAGCTGTAATTTGGCATGAATGTACATATTAGCCACGCCAACAAAGTGGTAAAATAAAATTTTGAAAAATATTTTTTTTTAATGCACCTCCCCTACACGTAACGTGGGGATGTCTTTTTTTTTTCTTGCCTACCCCATAGTGTGGGGTGTCGTTGGATAGGTCTTTCAAAATATTGCGGGTTTATGTAAACAATTTTTCGATTAAGGGATCCGTTTATGAAATATTAAGCTTTAAAGCGCTATTTTTTGTTAGAGTCAAGTGTCCCCCCCCCCCCCCCCTACAGCCAAAACTACAAGTACTAAAAATCTGAAAAAAATCTTCAACGAAAGCGCATATAACGAATTTTAAAGGAAAACTATCACGGCTAAGTAGACATGATTAGTTCCTGAGATACAGGCGATTAACGGGTTTATACCTACTAAAAATCATCTAAGACAGCGCCAAATAACTTTAAATAGAAAATTGTTTCATACATGTTGATTTTTGAGATAGTTTTTTGTGTTTGTCGTTACGGCTTCGGAACCCTACACTGAGCATGGTCCGACATGCTCTTGCCCGGTTTTTATTTGAATTTTATTGCCCACTAGCGCTACCGGTTTCGTAGTCTCTTGCGTACCTGAATTACCCAAGGACCTTTTACTAAAGCAGGACTGAGGACTAACCAAAAATTGTTTTGCTAAAACAAACCTTATAGTATAGATTTAAGACATAATTTGAGCTGCTAGCTTTACAGGAGCAAAAACCGGTACGAGCGGCATAGATACAACGGAGGAGTTTGTCCCTTTCTAACACTTGCCATGCGATAAAATTTCGGCATTTAGTAGAAAATTAAAATTACTGTTTTAGACAATTTATTAAGTAACTTAAAGCTTATGTTATTTGTATAAATTAAATTCTTATAGTAATAGGTTTTTTACCCCATAAACTTAAAAATGTGACGATTTAAACCTACTTGGAAGTATTGCTTTTGATTAGGCTGTCAACCCATTGAGTTTATCAATCATGATCAATCATATATCATGGCGGCTCGGTTTTCATAATCAAATTTCATTAAACGAATCTCAGTTTTAAAAGAGTACAAAATGGTGAAAACAAGTTGCATACAATTTTGTAAAAGTGAATCCTATGTTGGCTGTGGGATATCGTTTCACAGGTAAGCCGATAAAAAGAGATTTTGGATTTTTACAAGTAGGGTGACCTTGCTTGTGGGTAGGGTTTCTGATCGGTACATTGTCATAAGCAAGAAAAAAATTAATGATGTGATTTCATTTCATTGGCAGTTTTCCGAAGGATGAAAAAGTTAATCAAATGTGGTTGAATGTTATTCCGGTATCAAAAAAGATTAAACAGAACTCCGTTGTTTGTAGCCGTCACTTCAAAAAAGAAGACTTCTATGTAGGAAACTCGCGACTGCTTTTAAAGGCAGAAGTAATACCATCCATTTTTCCACCGGTAAGCTAATATTTAACTAAAGAATACCTACTGTTTTAACGATTTAGGCGACTAATGTCTATATTGAAAAAAAACTAGGTATAAAAATGTCAACACCTTATATAATGTCGAAAAATAACAAAGACTAGAATTATTTTTATCGATGTATAAAAATGTCGACATATAACAATGACCATCTGATGTTTGTCGATGTATAAAAATGACAACAGTGGGTTGTAGGAGCTCCGTCGACACTTATTTCGAAACGATTAGACAGTGTCGACGGAGCTCCGCTCACGAGGAGCACCTATTTCTAGGTGGTTAGGCCCTCCGGGCCTGCTGCAAAACTAATATAACCTAAACCTACCTAGAACCTGTTCCACCTCTCCCTCTTCGTCTTAATCTTAATTCTATTTGTCTTAATTCTATTTGGACATTATTATAAGTACTTCGTTATTTTTTTAATTCGTCGTTATTATTACTCGACATTTATATATTTCGACTTTTTTATGTTTGGAAAATCGGCATTATTATACCTCGTCATTTTTCATTATAGGCATTAGTCGAATAAACCGAATATTTCATCATACAAAATCAAACTCATAAAAAAATTTAGGCAGTAAGATTGGTCTGCGGCAGAAATTACATAAAACGATTTTATTTAGCCATGTTTAATTTTTTAACAATAAATGTATCTAAGCTACATATCTTCTTTTATTGAAACTTTATTATAATCCCTATTAATATTATAATTGCGAAAGTAACTCTGTCTGTCAGTCTGTCTGTCTATCCCGGCCTAAGTATATTGTTATACCGGTAAATTTGACAATTACCATGCCAAATCACCAATCCATGTCAAATGTTGTTTTTTTATAACGTAATATTTTTTCTAGGTTATGTTGGTAAATAAATTTCCTTTTCCTGTTCCCACGGAAAATACGACTAAGTTTTTAAAAATGCATAAATTTCAGATTTTTAGGATTATTTATATTCGATTCCATAAAAACGGCTTGAACCGGATTACAAAGACATAACCCAAACTATATCCGGCGGCTTCGTCTGTGTAGTATGTAGGTAGGTACAGACCCCTTTAAATATAGCTTTGTAATGGTAAAGCAAATTTTAAAATGATTAGACTAGTAGTTTGACAGGTTATCCAAGACAAAACAAATATTTCCTCCTTTCAAAACAAATATTACTATAGAATTATGTAGAATGTACGCGAACGAAATCGCAGGCAAAGGCTTGTTTTGTTTTCAACAATTTCATTAACCTACTAGTTCAGCTAAATAATCGAGCATTCATTACATGGTGTGAAAATTGCTTCATACAAATAAATATAGTTTTTTGTTCCACGTTACTACAACATCATGGTCACCACATTAGAAAGAGATAAACAGCCTCTGTGCTTGACATCCTACTCGGACCGAATTTTGGTTAACAGTACTCAGTCCTGCTTTAGTAAAAGGTCCTTGGAATTACCACTAATGAACTGTCAGTTCTGAGGTTGATTCCTATCTGTCTTTAGACATATCTTACAATCTGTGACCTCAAAGCCTATAATCTGTGAGCCTACTATTGTAATTGTACAGTGGACTGGACTGTACGTACCTACTTGAGTTGAGTTAGTAGGTAAGCAAAGCAAATCGAATTACTTTCTTTGTTAAATAAAAAATTGGTATCGCAAGATTTATATTTGACGTTTGGATATTTAAATTATAAGAAAGAAAGACGTTAGCAGTGCTGCGACCATTGCGTCGTTAAAAAACTACAATGAGTAATTGAATCATTCATAATCGCAGAATGGTAAGAGATTTGCCATATTAAATTGTAGCTATATTATCTATTTATGAAGTTAATAGATTTAGATTAATTTTACTCTCTATTGAATTCGATAATTTGTTTTTTTTTGGTTCTTCTAGAAAGTGGGTACACGCGTAGGATTGGATAACTTATTAATCTTATTATCAATTTAATGATGGATTTTGAAGTCCATGTTATTAAAAATCTTGGTTTTATTTATTTTGTGATGCCTTTTCTTCTATTTTAAAATGGGCAATTTATTGATTGAAAGAATTTGACAAGTCTTCATAAGTAATAATACCCATACAATATTATTTCAAACTTGTTCGGACTGAGCATACCAATCCATTTCTCTTCTCACATGTAAAAAGTGCTCTAAGACTTGTAACGAGTCACAAGTTGTGTACGTTTTTGTCTTAGTTGGATAAACATAATATTTTATGAGTTTCATCGCGAATTTTGTATCATATTCATATGTTGTTATCGCATGGGCTAATTTAACAAATCTATCAAAGAACATATAACAGAATGTCTGTTCAGTATAAACAGAATATTCTGCATATACATTATAAGCCTCTAAGAAGTTCTTCATATCTAGCTATCTTTGCTGAAAAAGGTCAATCAAATTTCTCTTACACTGAGTAGACGCATACCTCTAAGTCAACATATAAACTTGAATAAAAAAATATATTACATCAAATCAAGTATTTTTCTCCAAAACTTGTTTAATTTTTTTAAATATATGTTTTCCATTTGCACTCAAATTTAATTTAGCCTCCTTCCTTCATTATTTAGGTTTCCTTATTATCCTTAGGGATCGTTATTATTAGACCCCGGTATCGGAGGTGCAAAATGGTAGCTGTCAATTTCGAGCCATTACTAGGGAAGGGTAAACATTGTTTTGAAATATTAACTTCATGTCGATAAACATAGTTATATGTCGATATTTTATTATATCATAATGATAGCGTTTATTCTATAAAGTAGGACTATATAATTACAAAACCAACATGTATTGAACATTTTTATTATTTACAAAAAAAAATCTTTCATCATTAAGAAGTTTTAGTTATCTTCTTTTGTTTTTCTGTGAGTAAAGGTTTTCAAATGCCTCTCAATACAAAATTTTGTTGGAGTCAAAACGGAGTTGCAAGATATACAATATACTTTATCGTCCTGGTTTACAAGTATTGGAATGTCCTTTATTAAATAATCAATGTGACTAGGACACGCGTTGATGATTTTCTCTTGATGGCATTTCGACTCCATGTGCTTTTTAATATTCCAAGATCTGGAAATGATGTGTACACTGCACACTGTGCAGTAAATTTTTTCATTCGTTTTTTGGAGTTCAGGGTGTTCTGCAAGAAGTGACTCCATTTTCTATGGTATAAATGATTTTAGACGAATAAACTCGTAAACAGCTATTTAATCGAAGAAATTGTTGTAAAGTGACAATGATTATCTATTGACGTAAATAATTTATTATCAGTATAAGTGGCCAGTATTAATCTCTATTGAAAAGGTTTATCACAAGAGTGTTTATGCACTGCTCTGCAACTCGAAACATAAGAAAAGTAATAGCAACCATAGATATATATTTTGTTGTACAGTCGAGTTCATAAATATGTGTACACTTTATATTTTTACGATCAATGATTATCATAGATCAAAAAAAAATAACTGTGTACAACCTAATGTATAGAAAAATCGTGTATCGATATCAACATCAAAAATATGATTACCCATCCCTAAGAACTTGACAGCTACCATTTTGCACCTCCGATACCGGGGTCTAGTTATTATTTAGGTTTTTGTATGTTTTATGTACATATCAAATCAATCAAGAATGCAAATGTCTCAAGTAGCAGGAAAAGTGACTGAAGAGGTTAACATTAGGATTCCGTAGCTTTTTTTTTAAATATGTTCTACTTATCAAGTTAAGTACGGAGGTGAGAAGTTAGAATGAAAATTGATATATTTTGAATTCGTAGGCATAAACGTTTACTAGATATGAGTGTCACTTCTGTTATTGCCCATTTGTCATAATCTTTCAGTACTGTCAAATTATTTTTGCCCCTGTGATAATAAAATAACATATGCACCTTGATAATCATACCGCCACTAAACAAAAAAATGCTTTATTTGAAATCCAACTTCATTTTGATGGCAATATTGTCATTATTCGAACTCTTATATATTTTGTTTAGTGACGGTTTGATTATCAAGGTACGATTATGATCATATTGGGATGTGTCATTCATTATCATAATAGCTATATATTTCATGATTATACCATCCCTATCCTTACTTTTTTACTGCCAACTGTTTAAATTCTTGGCTCCCTTAAAAAAATAATTGCAATTCTTATGTTGAAAACATGGTAAATCGGCCTGGCTGGTCTCAATTAATGTGCTTACCAACAAACAGGGTTTACATTTTTTAGAATAGATAAGAGTTATTGAATATTTTGTGAATGGGTAAGGCCACGGAGCGTTCGAATCGAATACATGTAGCATTACAAAAAGCATTTATTTTCCGGGTATCATGTAAGAACCTAATCACAACTACCTATTGTAATTAAAAATAAATGTCTATTTTGGTAACACACTAGCGGGGGGGGGGGGGCGGTTCGAACGCTCCGTGGCCTTACCCGAATCTGTCATAAATATACCTAAAAAATACAATCATTGCTGTCACATAAATTGAATTTACCTATATATTGTTTAAAACAGTTTATTATTTAGACCCTTAAATATCTATGAAACTAATTTATTAGACACTAGCGACCCGCCCTCGCTTCGCTTCGGTTTATATGAGTTTTATGTAACACCAGTACATGAATTAAAAAAATATTATACATATAAACCTTCCTCTTGAATCACTCTATCTATTAAAAAAAACCGCATCAAAATCCGTTGCGTAGTTTTAAAGATCTAAGCATACATAGGGACAGACAGCGGGAAGCGACTTTGTTTTATACTATGTAGTGATAATGTAGTACCTTGATAATCAAACCGTCACTAAACAAAATATATAAGAGTTCGAATAATGACAATATTGCCATCAAAATGAAGTTGGATTTCAAATAAAGCATTTTTTTGTTTAGTGACTGTATGATTATCAAGGTGCGAGTGATTTCAGCAGTTGATATAATTTTCAGAAGGTTTTAAATACTCACTACACATATTAAAGCGCCTTGACTCAACAACATGTCGTCAGTGGGGCAGTTGGTGCCACACTCCACCCGGGCAGCCCCTAACCTGACTATAAAATTTAGTGGGCCCCACATTGAGGGATCCTTCTGCACATCCATGGATTACAATTATGACCCTGTCATTAGCATTATTTGTGCTATGTATATTGCTTTCGGAATCGTATACACATTATTTGGTAAGTCTGTAAATGAGAAAATACTTTTCTTGAATAAAAAACTAATTCTGTAATAAATCACATCTGATTTTGGTTATTTTCAGGGTATAGATGCTTTAAAGCTAGTATGTTTTTAACAGGTTTCACGTTTGGCACTACTATTGTTTATTTGATTTGTTTACAAGATTACCTTATGCCAGCCTATGGAAATGTCTGTAAGTATATATGATGCATATTAATTGTATTTTATTTTTGCTATGGTAATGCATCCATAATATTTATAAGGGGTATTTAAATAAAACGTCAATTGTTGCAGGTGTGGCATTGTGTGCCGGTCTCTTGTTTGGGCTCATCACCATGCTCATTCAATACGTAGGTCTCTTTATGACTGGATTCCACACTGGACTCCTGTTAGCTTTAGCTGGATTAGCCATATATGACCACTTCTTGGACAACAGGCCTACAACGGTGAGTAAAAATTAATTAAAACATATTTTATTTAAATAAGTATACCCCCGTTGTCCTGTGTGGCTGCCGGGTTAGAATAGTGCCACTACAATGTCTTCCCTTGGATGTCGTAAGAGGCGACTAAGGAAATAAAAGCTTGTAGTGCTGTTAGACGATGTCTTGCATTGCAACCTGTCACTAATACACTGGTAGACATCTTAGCCTTATTGTGCAAAATGTGGTTACAGAAATATCAACAATTTTTCAGAGTTGTTGGTAATTCTGCGAATAAAGGCATGAAAATCAAATCAAATCAAATCAAATTTTATTTGTGAAACAGAGGTAGTAAGGACGGTACAGTCTTAGTGGTATGAGTTTAAGTATGAAATTTAAGTATTTAAAAAATACCTATGTATTTGTATATGATTCACTTTGCTACTAATTGTACTTATTTCATTAATAACCAGAGGCTGGAATTCTTAAAGCACTTTTGAGCTGTCTAGGGATTTCTCGTCTATCGACTTCCGATATTCATATATATATATATCGCACCTTCAGAACAACAGTGACCTAAGTCAAAATGTCAGCTTTCAAATTTCAAGTCATAAATTTATTACTATAGAGACCCAAATCGAAATTTAAAATTACTCAATTAGGTCACTATTGTTCTGAAGGTGCGATATATCGATAAATACAGAATACAATATTTAACATATGATTACAAGTAGAAGTAAACAACAGGCAGTCTAATTGCGAATGAGCGATAATTTCGAGATAACCTTTGGATACCAACTTTTTGGAAATATTAAATAGGAATTAAAATAATATTTTATTGTTTCTTATAAATAATTTGTGAATTTCGTATGTATGTACTTCTAAACATTTTTTTGAAAGAAATTGCAACAATTATTTCTATCGATTGTTTTCATTGCATTGCAAATCTCCATTTCACATTTTCAACTACTGATAAGTTATCTGAAAGCTGAAGCTTTAGCGCTAGGACCGACTGTTGTTTACCTCTACTTTTAATCTTCTTTGATATGTTTTCAATGTATCGATAAAATATGTACATTCGAGTCGATAAACCAGAAGTCCCTATCGAAAGTGCTACGAAAATTCCGGCCTCTGTTGATAACCAATTCAATAGGTAAGTACAAACTTGACAGAGTTTCTGTTAGCCGATATAGTGTTCTTATGGCAACCGTTAATCACAATCTTTATGAAGGGGAGCGTATATAGTGGCTGAAACCTACTATTACAAAATTTTGGATTTAGTCAGTCGCGGCTCTAGGATTTCATTTAAGGGACGACGACGACGACATGGCCTTTAGGCCTTGCCCCTTGCCTTGCCCCCCCCCCCCCCCCCCCTTCTTATGCCACTGGTTTTAGCGAGGACCTTGAAAAATGTGGGAATCCAGAATCATCATAAAATATACGTACAGGCTACATAATTAGGAATGCTAAGGTTTTCCCACACAATTGCTTACAAATGGGACTTATCAATAATATCAACTAATCAAAAAAATGTTATTCACCTATTTTGTACTTACATACATACATACATACCGTCACGCTTTCATCCCAGAGTGGGGTAGGCAGGGCTACAGCTACATTAATCTTGCCGCTCGTCCATTCTGATATTGGATATCATATCAGGCCGGCAACGAGCGAGCGAGCACGCGTGCGGCACGATCTGCCGTCTTGAACGCTTAGTCTCGGAGCGTGCCGTAATTAAGTATACTCCATACCATCTGACTTGTCTTATTTAATAAACACTTTTATAACCTCAAAACGGATGTTTTTTGACTAAGTCATACAAAAAAGTTATTATCAATTTGCGCAGTTTTTGGAGTAAAGTCCAACAAATATTTGTTATGTGAATTTGGTTCACTAACAGCCTCGAGAATTCGAGTTAAAGTTAAGTTTACAAAAAAGTCAAGTACACGTAACAATTTTCTAGTAATCGGAAGGTTCTTTGATCACGTCTTTAATTGGATACTACCTACAAAACAAAAATCATAGCTCAATTATTGTTTTTATTAAATTAGCAAAAAATGGTCAAAATTGACGGTAGGTACTAGTAAATATTTACAAATACTTAAATAACTTTTAGAACAGTAGAAAATCGCTGAACAAACAAGGAGTTGAAATCGATAGGTCTTGACGTCCCCTATCGACCTGCTTTGCTTGATCCACTCCCCCTGTTACATTTTGGCACCTTTCTAGGTTAGAAGTTGTAACCAACATTTAGACCATGTTTTGAAGTAGGTTAAGAACGTTGATGTTTCACCAGTGCCAACCTAAATATTATTCTTTGTATATTAATACTCAATTGCATTTGCGAAATTTGGGCTTAGATAATGGTTTCACATATTATTATTTTCCTTTGCTATAGGCAAATTACATCGGTGCTACTTGCAATCTGTTTTAGAACGTGTTAGATTTGCTATCCGCTTAAGCTGTCACGACTTAAATATACCTACAATAATTCCCGGTCATCTTAGCTAATTCGGCCTAACTTTTTATGCATATGCGAATTTTGTCATATAGCTAATCACTGCCTTGCCTTATGTGAGTAAAATGTTTTACTTTAGCTCCAGAATAAATAGTTTTAGAACCGATTTCAGTAAATCGGTTGTTATTATTATGAAACCGCGATTCGTTCGGGATTGGAATAGCTGTCAATTAATATGCACTTTAACGTAAACTCCGACTTTTAATTCACTGCAGTAAAATGACATGGCCAAATGTCATTCTGTGAAATAATGATACCACATTTAAATTAATAGTGCTTACCACGTTCACCTAATGAATGATTTGATCAAAGATCGAACTAAATATTTTTTGATTATTACCTACTTAGTGTATTATTTTATTATATTTAGGTGACCATTTTGCTTGCAACAGTATGTTAATATGAGACACGAGTAAGTCACAGACTAAGCAGATAAATACCGCATTGATAAAACATAAAAACGAACCTGGTCAATACGTAAAGATAGTGACATACTTAAATCAAAGGAATATAACGAAACAAAAAACGTCAGATCACTTTTTTATACAACAGTGTTTATTCTTTTATTTCCTTAATTAACGTAATTAAATAGATTACTTACGCATTTTGGAAACCCTCCTTAATTATATTAATAATATTAAAGTAGTGAATCACTCAAATGAACTACATTACTTACTCGTACATTTTTTCATTCATTCAGTAAGGAACATCACTATTTTTTATACACCAAAAACTGACAACACTGAACCTGTCATTCTACTGCAGTGAATTAAAAGTCTGACCATAGGTATATGGTAAAACTGTCACCTCGAATCCCTTTCTAATCGCGGCTGGATAATACGTCATTCAACGAGAGCGTAGCATACGACTATCATAAGCTTGGATAGTTTGTAGATAAAATGTATTATTTAAATTGTTCATTTTATTTTATACATTTTACTTTCACGTCATATTAGTCGGGTTTTAGTTTTGTGTTTGAATTTATTCGTTTATCTAACTAATGGTTAGTTTTGATTAAACTGTCAGAAGAGCTACCGCTATCGTCCATTAGGACTCAAGGTCATACATGCATACATCACAACATAAGTTTCTAAAGGTGTTCCACCATTTTACCACCTTATTATTTTGCTAACCTTTACGTTTATTTCATACGTCAGCAATAAAGAGTTAGAAAAAATGAGGGTGCTGTTATTATTGAATTGGCAACATGGTCCAAGTTTCATACAAAATCTGGTGCGATATGTGTGGATTGACGTTTAAGAATATTGTAGTCTCACCTGTTACCGTTTCAAACCCTTTTTCGCCGAACTGTACTGGTAGGATTCTACCAAATATTTCATTATATTTTAAAAGGCCAACACCCGATATTTTTTTGTGTTTCTTGCAACGGCTTTGGAACCCTGAATTGAGCATGGTCTGACATGCTCCTGCGCGATTTTTAATTTCATTTTGGGCCTGGATCGCAGAACTTGGGCTGTTTTGAAAACGGCAATTTAAACAATTCCGAGCGTTTAGGAGATAAGTTATTTATGTGACTGGTTTTAATGCTTGATTATGCGCCGCGACCGCGTACATAACTTTATCTACATGCATATTATAAGTTTTCTACAATATGTGAGAAACCTTCGTCTGTAGCTGCCCTGTATTTTAATGTACCTGTATCTTAATATTCACATTAAAGTATCGGTCACCGATACTTAAAGGTGAACATTAAAATGCAACTATTTACATCGATAACCGATACTTTAATGACATGTAATACTTCGATGTTAACATTAAAGTAGTTACTACCACATATCTATACAGATTTCTTTATATAGGCCATTTTCTAAACATATTATGTGGAAGTTATGATATGGATGGGATGTAGATAAATATAATTATTTTACAGTGTGTTATCGTGTGTTGCGAAAAATGCAAATTGTAGCAAAAGAAACAAAATAATTTGAAGTGGTTTTACTAAGTATTTTATGTGACTGTATAATAATTAGTTCCATTGAGACACGAGTGCGAGTTTATGGCATGAGGCGAAACCAAATCTCTATTTATAATAGATACGCGTGAGTGTCTCAATGGCCGATTACGATTAGTTGCATATATTACTTTTTCTATGAGCTCAAAGGAATAATATTGTAGATATTATCTACAATGAATATCTACGCCATGAACTTTTCGTAACATTTCTCCTAGAAAGATAGCAAATTACTGCTCAGTTCCATAGACCCCTGTTTTATTTCTGGCGGCGGCGTCAACATTTCTGCCTCACTTAATTCGCGAAGTCACACATTCTCACAGATAAAAAGTCGTTTAAATAGTGATTAACTCTGTTATTTCTTTCAACTTTCAAAAACTCCGCGCAAAAGCAAAACAAATTCCCACTATTTAACGTTTTTTTTTTCACTAATTACAACCTTAGAATGGATCCGCGAACTTTAGGTCATACGGCCAAATTAAATAATGTTAAAATATTAATATTTAATAATAAATGTAACATTCATTTATTATCCGTTATGGAAGTATTCAACAATAATTAAGACTGCGCCGAGCAAACGCCGAGCGTCCAGTGGCGCCCTCATTACTATTATTGTGTTTTCTAATTAACTAAAGAATTTCCTTGCAATCAACGAAATGTTTTTGTAGTGAAAGTAAAAACACAATTTATGGGATACGTAACAAACTTTAATAACAATTACTCTTTGAGTAGTCAGCTTAACGGGAAAAGTAAATAACTCGAAGGTGAATTGTTATTAAACTATTTGATATGTACCTACCCTATAAGTTGTGTTTTCATTTGTAGTACTAAAACATTTCGTCCAATTTCAACATTTTTGATACTATAAGTAAATAAAATAGAATGGTTGGTGGCCATTAGATAATACATCTAGGTCACACTAAAAATTTCCGGAACTGGCCACTTACATAAAAAAAAATTGTAAAGTAATTAACTAAGTTACTACGTTTGAAAATGGAACTCTTTGGCTGTAGGTTGCAGTTTGTTTCACCTGAGTGAGTCAATTGTTTTTACATCGTGGCGCCATTTTAAAATTGCGTGTCTGTATTAAAATGGATTTAAGTAGGGAAAATTTTCGTAGTATGATTTTCTACGATTTCAAGTGTAATTTGACAGCTCAGCAGAGCCTCGTCCGCCTTCAATCTGCTTTTGGCGATGAAGCACTATACAAGACGACTGTTTATAGCACGTATGCAGAATTCAAGTGACGAATTTCGTGATGGTCGCCTGTCCACCGCTCTGAACAACAAAAACGTCGATGCTGTGCACCATATGATCGATACAGACCGGCATGTACTCTACTATGAAATTGGGGAATCCTTAGACATAGGCATAAGTCCAATACGATCAAGCCTACTTGCACCACGGTAATGCCAGTTCCCACACTGCCAGATAGACAAACGAATTTTTGAACATGAAAAACGTAGAACTTATGAGCCATCCTGCTGCGTGCAGTCCCGACCTGGCACTTTGTGACTTTTTTCTGTTCCCAAATATTAAGAACCAATTACGCGGTTAACGATTTTCATCACCAAAAGAGGCTGTCGAAGAGTATGAAAAGCATGTTTCTGAGGTCACCACGGAGGAGTGGCACAAAAGTTTTCAAAATTGGTCTAATCGCATTAGAAAGTGCATCTACGCCTTTGATTGTTTACTCTCTAGATGGAACTTTGTGATGACATGAATGCGTCGAATTGTTTATCAGCTAACTGTTAGCCTACGTAGATTTCCGCTTCTAACCCCCTTACTTATAAACGTGGAACAAGCTTAGAATAGTTTATGCCATGCTTTGTCATTTTCTGTTAGATGCAAATGTCACAATTACAAAAGTGTCACAATTAAATAAGGACAAAGCATGGCATAAACTATTCCAAGCTTATTCCACGTTTTTATTATAAGTAAGGGGGTTAGTGTCAATTGTGTAGTCAAGGGTTACGGTCATGTTACGTGTTAGAATTTATTTCGCTAAATAGGCACTAAATTGACGAGTTGCGTTATTAAAGTTGGTCGAAATTACAAAGGACGTATTAAATTAACCAGCAAAACCACCTACCACCGATAAGTAATTCAGAATTCATAGTATTTCTTTCTAAAAGCATTCAACTAAATATGTCTAATTATTACGATTCCCTCTTGGCATTATTGTGGGTGTGGCCAGTTTTGAAATGCGAAATTCCCTGGGGGTGTGAGTATCGAAGTTGGGATATGTATACATAATAATAGAAAACTGCCAAGTGTAGGTCGAGAATAGTGGAAATTGATAAAAATACATTTTGACCTACAAACTGGAAATTTGACATGGGGTCTGCTGGCCTATTGCCTAATGCACTCGCAATCGCATCTCACGGCATATTTAGCGGAACATTAAGTGTTAAATTTGAACGCAATAGTTTTGTTTCACAAATACAACAATATTTTTTTCATTACACTTAATTAATGTCATCTTATCTGTTTTTTTTGTACAAAAAACATTTTACTAGGGCAAAAAAATAACTTGTTTAACATGTGTTACTTTTATTTTACCTAATCCTTAACATGATCAGTTTTCCCAATAAAATTGGAAATATATCTTTAGCTAGCATCCCTATACCCACAGAGATAAATAGAATGACGTTTTGTGAGTGTCAGACAAAGCAGTCCCGCACACAAGAATACAAAAACTGACCTGTTTCTGTCGTAGTGATTACAGGGGTATGGGTCGGGTTGCATAAAGTTTGAAGTCATAGGTATTTTTGATACATCATTTGCATTTGCACATTTGCATACGCGGATTTGTCATACTCATCATTACGCATAACTGTAAATAGTCATACATTTATGCGCATGACGTTTTTAATCATAATGTTTTTATAACATATTGTGTAACGCGCATAAATTTGATGCGCATAAAATTATTGAACCATACTTTATAATGGTCATAAAGTGGTTGCTCATAAAAGAATTTAACTATATTGCTTAAACGCATTAAAAAGTTTTCCCGCTCTTTTATAATAGTAGTTTATGCAATAGTTGTATAAGAGAGGTCAAAAAATATGAGTGGCGTGTGTTACGATGTGAGCCGAAGGCGAACATCGTAAAGGTAAGCGCCACGAGTGTTTTTTGACTTAGTTATACACCGTTGCATACAATACTTTTTCTACGACTAGGTTTCAAATGAAATGCAAAACTAAGCGAAAAAACTTACAAACGAACGAACGAAGTAAAGAACAACAAACGAGCGGGAAACAAGAAAATGACAAAATATGTGTCTATGGTTTACTTTGTTTTTAAATTGACGGAATGGAAAATAGAATTATTTACAATTCCAAAACATTTTAATTTGACCAATCAGAATACTTCACCAAATTAAATCCACCAATCACAATACACATCGACTGTCAAACGGAACGATAGGTTCTTTTAGGTACGTGTTTCTCTTTAACTAATTTAAATCTTTAAAAAAAACTTTGTATTTCGTATCAACCAACCAGAATACAGCTATTTTAAAATCGACCAATCAGGTAACTGAAATCATTTCTCAAAACATTAGGTGATTTATAGTCCCTATTTCACAATCGTTAAAATATGATTAAATCGATTGTGCAACGCTAAGCTTTGGCAGCTGGCCGTATCGTTTTATCTCAAAAACGCACAAGTGCTGTTTTGGGGCATAGACAAGATAGACTTTTCTCTGGATTATTCTGCGGACATATTATGTATGTTCTTATATTAGTGTTCGTGACTTTATAAATGACAGGTAAAAGTACAGGAGTAGGAAAACAAAATAACCCTCACCTATCCGCGATCCGATATTATGGCTGGATACATGTATGACATTTATAATTATTACTAAAAATAATTATAATTATCAATATTATGACTAAATAAATGTATGACATTCTACATTATGGTTAAACCAATTATGATTCCGTATACTCGTAATGATGACAGGGAACAATTATGCCATAGAACAATTTATGCCAAAAAAAAATATAGGCATCAACTTTATGCGTAATGTGTTATGACTTATGTTATGACAATAGTTGTTATGCGACCAGACTCCCCCCGATTACAGGGCCACACTCTATCTAAACGCAGTGCAAAAAAATAACATTGTGAAACGTTTCATAATGAAATGTCTACGTTGCGATCAGCCCAACAGGGTCCACAGATCATAAACATGTATGGGTATACCTTACCTGTGATTGTACAACAACATCTGTAAAATGTGGAATGCAATAAATGTATTGAGTATTGAGTAAAATGCACCTCATTGGATTACATAGCGATATCGTTAGTAGCACATTGTACTATACGAGTAGTAGGGGAGCCCAAGAGGGGATTTCGGAATTTACTCAAGCTCGGCAGATGAATAATACAGGGGAATACCTTGTACCCGCTTAAGTACTTCCACTTCCACTAAGTATATACTCGTATGGCCGCCGGTCAAGGATAAAGGATCAGATTAGTAAAAAAAAATGATCATCTGAAATTCACCAGCGCGTCAGATTAAGGTAGGGTGAGTTAGTTACATGCTAAAACGTGAATATTCCACTAATATGTGATATCAATATCTGACGCGCTCGAGTATGTCCATGCAACAGTTATTATTTACTTTTTTGAAAATCTATAGCCGCTCCCCACACCGATGAAAAGGTATATATTACATGTCATTTTTTTCTTATTATCATGTAAGCTTCGCAACTTAATAGTTCTCTATGACGCTCGAGTAACTCCTCATTTAGCATCGTGGGCTCCCCTACTACGAGTACTACGCGAGTAGAAAAACTTTTATTTATTAAGTTGGATTATATTACAATATTATGAAGTCATTGACCGGGTCTTATGGTGGTACCGGAAGGTGGTCATGCTGTCTCCACTGTCTAAACTTAAAGGTAAAAGGTAAAAAAAAAACAGGAACATAGGTTTAAAAACTTCGCTGATTCGTAATGATCCTAAATATGTAAGATACCTCTGAAAAACTTATGAAATAAAACATGAAATTAATGATGTTTTTGTGACATGGACATAAGGGTTAGTTACAAAAAACTGATTAAAATGATCAATATCTCCAAAACTACAAGGGGAGGTCCAAAAGTTCGCGGAATGAAGTGTTTATCTATTCAATAAAACAGAATAAATATTTTTGCTTTTTAATATACATAGTCGGTCCTTAAGTTCTGTCACAAAGGTTTAGTCAAATAAAACTAATTTTTGTTCATTTTTTAATTTTAAAATAAATTAAATTTAAAAGCTTAATTAAAGTACATTTTTAGGAACTAATCATCATTCCACATAGTCGCCGCAATTTCCGATACGATCTTTTAACATTCACGGCCGGCACCGATTAAAACACGCACGAGTTTTCTAAAAATTTCACTTTTTGAAAATAGTCTTTGTTAACCAGGAAAATTTTCTATTTAATATTATGAAGCTTCTCATCTCTGGGTATGTTCAGAGACCAGCATAATTATCTTAACGACACTTATAAACCAGCTTATGAAGCAGGAAAGTTGGTCTGTTTTCGTATTTCTGCAAATTGATGTGAAATCGTAAGGTCAATTTAATGAGATATGAAGATTGACCGGAGTATAAGCGGATCTTTAGTTGCTTGGAATACGAGTACATTCGTATCAGTATTTAAAGATAAAAGTCTGGTCAATATGTCACGCAAATTTCGACTCAATACGAGAACTCTTACAAAAGTTGTAGCCGTTATCAGTATCGTGGTCTCGCGTGTTTTGACCCATGCTTTCCTGCCCAGAATGGGAATGCTTAAAGCTCGTACACCAAATTATTGCAATAGGAACGAACTCAAATTTCGCTTTTTTATTCTATATAAAATAAGGTTTTGGTTGATGTACAGTCAACAGCATAAATAAGTGATCATTTATGTACCTTGTCACTTTAACGTCATGTTTGAAATGTCAAACAAAACAGTGAAAGGATTGAAAGCGACATGGTACAGAAATGATCACTTATTTATGCTGTTGACTGTACTACAAGTTTATGAAACTCTATTATTTATTTTTCAAATTATAATAAACCTTTGTGACAGAACTTAAGGACCGACTAGGTATATACTCGTATCTTTAAGTTCGATACTGCGTCATTTAGATTTAAAAAAATATTTCCCTAAATGGACAAAAAAAAAGTTCCTCTTTGGCCTTAAAATTAATCTAAATTGCCTCATTCACTTTTTCACCGTCAGGATTTTTTTCGGGCTATTCCCAGTCGTCCACACCCTCGAAATTATGTGGACATTTCTAAAAACTACTTCCCGTGAACTCAGAATCTTGAAATTTGGTACGAGCAACATCTCACAGATAAAGGATAAATTGCGAAAATATAAAAACACTATTAATAATTTTAAAATTACTACCCCTTTCCTCATGAACGCGTAGAGGTATTAGGTATTAAATTGAAATTCATATCAAGGTTTGTACGGAACCCTCGGTGCGCGAGTCCGAATCGCACTTGGCCGGTTTTTTTTAGTAATTATGTTCCGACTTAAGCTTCTCGTACTTTTGGGACGCAGGGGATGTATTATTATATCCTTAACTTTTCGGGAATGTTGGTTATCAAGATGGGCGATCACATAATAAAATTTTGTGGAGTCACTCGTGATGCCATTAATACTAAATTGTCCTTCAACTTGGGCAAACCAAATCTCTGGTTCCTCTGCCCAAAACGGAGGCACTCTAACGCCGACCTTAAAACATCGCTTGCGCTTATCGACACTTTCCCATCACTAGTCCCGGCCGACGTGCCTGGTTCAAGTGCATCTTTAAAATCTCCTTCTTTGCTCATATTTTGGGGTCTTCAGTTTAGTTTCTCAACTTGTACGGATGGTGTTTGGGAGTTTCTTAAATAAATAGGCGTACTCACAATTCCAACGGTATATTGGCCGGTACACACAAAAATCCATACACAAAGGTTCGAAGGCACAGGAAGGGTAGAAAGCACAAGCACTAGCACAGAGAGAAAGTTAGGGTGCAGTTTGTGAAGAATGAAAGATGATAGAAACAAGCGATAAATAGACAAGCTGCTCGGGTCAACACAGTTTACGAGGGAGAGAAGCATGCGCACCGCGTCGTAGCTAAGTTGTGACTGTCAAACGACCTAGCGATGGGCGATTTGAGTTATCTGATTTGTATAGCACGAATCAGAGTTGATTTGAATCAAGTTCATTCGCAACTTGAATCAATTCGCATACCTAACTCTCTAGCTAGAATTGATACGGCCGGGCAAGTGAGCGGATAACGAATGCGAGCGATGCGAGTTATGCGGATGCGAGTGCACGCGAGTCAGCGATTTGCCAACTCGAAACCAAAACTCGACTCCCCGATCCGTTTGGCTGCTGCCGCGAAGTAGATCCCATCCGGTTGATGCGAGTCGAGTCAACTTGAGTTGCGATTCGAGTTAGCGGCCGAGTCAACTCGAGTTATCCGAGTTGGAATAAATTCGACTCGTAACATCGCTAAAACGACCTCTGCTGCGCGAGCGCCGCGTAAGGCGAGTATACAGAGTGTTTTTTTTAAATGGGACAGTATAGGGAAATCCGAATCTAAAGGAGATAGAGGAAAAGTGTCAAAGGAGACATTAGGTGTTTTTTTATGTAAACAAATTTGGCTCATTAAAATTTTTGGTCAAGCGGAAGTTGTTCTTAAAAAATTATAAAGTTGGTCAATTTTTTTTTTGACGCGGGTCGACTCTGTTTTATGTAAGGATTATTTCATTGTATGGAAAGAAAAAAATCTGAACAGCAGAAGTTGGTCAAATTTAATGAAAACTAATCTTCATACAGTTGGTTTATTACTTGAGTAAATGTTCGATGTGGCCGCCGTCTTGTCTTATGCAGGTACGAGCACGCTTCAAGACACTTCTAGTTGCATTTAACAGAGACTTATGGTGAATTGTGTTTAAAGTGTTAAACTATCAAATATCTTGCGATTCGGTACTACACGGTCAGGATAGCGTTCTTGATACCACTTAAGTGCATTATCTCTACTGCGATAATTAAGAAAATACGCCTCAATCAAATCAACTTTATGTGAATTAGTTAACGCCATGTTGAATAAAATTACAAGCATACACTGATTGGAATCAAAATCACAGCTGCAGAAATAACTTACGTTCCAAATTTGAATTCTTTGCTGCAGAAATAACTTACGTTCCAAATTTGAATTCTTTTTTTTATAATTTCAAGACTATCGCGTGCCATGATGTTTACGAAGATTAAAAAAAATGTTCTTCTCTTGAATCATCTGGAGCTCTTATCGATTATCGAAATTTAAAAATGGAATAATTTTAAATATTTTTTTACACGCCTAGGCACTTGTAACAATATTAAAAGGCGAATACTGCAATTGTATGAAGATTAGTTTTCATTAAATTTGACCAACTTCTGCTGTTCAGATTTTTTTCTTTCCATACAGTGAAATAATCCTTACATGAAACAGAGCCGACACGCGTCAAAAAAAAAAATGACCAACTTTTTAATTTATTAAGAACAACTCACGCTTGACCAAAAATTTTAATGAGCCAAATTTGTTTACATAAAAAAACACCTAATGTCTCCTTGGACACTTTTCCTCTATCTCCTTTAGATTCGGATTTCCCCATACTGTCCCATTTAAAAAAAACACTGTATAATGTTATGTGCTTAGTGCGGTTTAGTGATGGGGTGAGGTCGATGACTTATCGTTAATATCGACCTATTTCGATAAAGTAGTAATAAATTGATTAAATAGTGTAAGAAAAGTTGTAAATACTTAAAGCTTGTCCCAGAAAAAAATGTCGTTTATTGATTTGCCTAAAAGTATGGTAAACGAAAAGGTTTTCTGTTGTTTTAGACGTAGTATTATTTAAAAGACATTCAATATCCAAAATTATAAATTTATTATTTTACCAAGTTTTATTCATCCAGAATCTTCGCAGTTTACGTTTCACCCCTGCCATCAAGACTTGTACATCTGAATCTGTGATTAGTTTCGAAGCTTCGTTCCACTTTCGCTTGAAGTTATCAACTGACGTTGCATTAGTCTTATGTTTTAAGAGCTTTTGCTTCATGTTAGCCCAGTATTTCTCAATGGGCCGCAACTCAGGGCAATTGGGAGGATTATGGTCTTTTTCCACAAATTCGATGTTGTTGGTCTCATAACACTCTATAGCTTTCTTTGTGTAGTGGCACGTGGCCAAATCAGGCCAGAACAGAACAGGCTTTTTATGTCGTCTTATAAACGGTAAGAGTCGTTTTTTCAGACACTCGTTCAGGTAAATGTCGCCATTTACAGTACCCTTAGCGAAATATGGGGTACTGCGTTTGCCACACGAACAAATGGCCTGCCACACGAGAGCTTTCTTGGCAAATTTATCAGTTTTGATAACCTTGTACTCATCATCGACAGTTTTTCTGTCGGTTCCAGAATAGAAATGATGCCCTGGTAATGACTTAAAGTCCAATTTGCAATAGGTTTCGTCGTCCATAACTATACAGTAATTTTTTGTGGTTAATTTTGAATATAGTTTTCGTGATCTGGTTTTTGCTTCTGTTTGCTGCTTGGCATTTCTATTCGGCACTTTAGTTTGTTTAAAAGACTTTATGTGATTATTTTTCTTCACTCGTTGCACTGTAGATTTCGATGTTTTAAACTTTTTAGCCAAATCTCTTACGGAAAGGGTTGGCTTCTTTTGCAAAGCAGCTATGACTTTCTTCTCGATTTCTCCATCGACAAACCCACTCTTACGACCGCTTCCAGGCCGTCGCCGTATTCCACCAGTGTCCCTGAACCGCTTTAGCACCCTTTGAACGGTTCTTATAGATGTATTCAGCTCCAACGCTACTTTTTTCGCAGAATTGCCTCCGTACTCGACGTATTTGTACAATATATTTTCATGCAGCTTTTCTTGTGCAGACGACATCTTTACAAATGTTTTGAATTTCGTTTTTATTTTTTAAGAAATATTAGCAAAGGCCAGTGTCTTACAAACGACATTATTATTAAAACCTTGTTAATTGAAACTTTCAAGACAATCTCTGCTTGTGTAAACGACATTTTTTTCTGGGACAAGCTTTATGTATATTTACGCATGCAATTATAAAATATGAGTTAAATAATGAAATGTTATCACGAGTGATATGTGGAAGTAGCCCATAAGGTCTCATACCAAATAAGCAAAAAGGATTTATATAATACTATCTCCTGTAAAGATCACTGAATTTAGCTGCTCTGTCAGCCCTCTCAGTTTTGGAGTTGGTTTTCGGGACACCCTGTATATAGTTTTAATTATAGCTATACTGTATACACATTCTCATAACAGTCGAACGCCATACAAAAAAGAATCAAACGTGAACATTGTACAAATCAAATATCGATAATTTTATCGATAACACCCTCTACTCGCGCAGCGCGTTCATTCCGAATTCCGAGTAGCGTCGAACAGTCGTGATTATTACTTGATTCTATCAAGGATAGGAGTCGACCTTACGCCATTGCCATAAACTTCCTTTTTGGTGTATAGGACATCAGATATTATCATGCGGAAAACATAAAATGAGAAATATATTAAAATGAATAAAATAAGACTTCCCGATGATACGCCACCATGGGAAATGTTTTTGGTGCGGCTATCATTTTCACATTCCTAAATTGCACAATAAGGTTTGCTGCTCGATTCATTTCCTATTTTAGAAATATTATTCGCAAAACTGTCATGCACAACCGATCGCGGCAACTGAGCTAGGTTACGCGGAACTCCGCATAACCACGCCACACGTTACACGCCCACTTCCCACTTCTACGGTATTTTGTGCTCTGTGTTTCTGAGCATGTCCTAGAATTAAATTATTTGTATATTTACTTAGCTATATGTCTACCTTCCTGTAAATTTTGTCAAAGGAATGTTCAGGATATTGCTGTGTATTTTCTAATCCATCCATATCCTTCTTGTAGAATCTCAGCATCACTTCGTACTCGTAGTACTCGTAATGTTATTTTATTTTCATCTCACTATAGATCGGAAAGCCCTTTTTGTTTGTTTAATATCTATTGAGAAAATCGCTTTTTATCCACATGTGAAGAAAGAGATTTGGCATTTGAAGGCAGCTTAAGTGCTATTTGACAGCTAACAAAACGTAAAACGTTAAAGGGGGGAAATTTTTAAAAACACAATATTAATGAATTGCATCGAGTAAAAAACACTAAATACAATCTTTCAACTTTATTTTAATTCATAAATATCGTCATTCAATATTAACCTTCATTCTTGTTGTAAAAACGGATAAAATGTTCTGACAGTCCAAGTAAGTCAATGTGCGAACAAAACGCATCCGAAATAATAATAATAAAAAAAAAAGCTTTTCAATGAAGCCGTGAACGTTAAATATTCGCATGTTTTTCTGGTTGGTTTTGTTATTAAAAATGAGTGATTCGAGTGATGAAGACGTATTAACACCTGTGGAATTATGGGAAACAAAATTGATAGTACAAACCCTTTGTCTCATTTTCCTCGCTGTAGTGAGGTGAAAAGTTTTGTGTTATACACGGCACGGGTGAAAAGTTATTTTACGGATCGTGTGTTGAAACACTCGCTACGCTGAGGATTCTATTTTTGAACCGCTCGCTTCGCTCGTGGTCAATCATAGAATCCTTTTCAATAGCTCGTGTTTCATATGAACACTAGCAGGTAAAAAACAACTTACCCCCCTTGTATAACAAATAACTATTGTCTCTCTCACTCGGTTTTGGAAGGGAGAAGAAAAGTCTCAGGCACATTTTAATAACGGCACTTAGTTCGAAATTTTGATAAACTATTATGCGATACAGTTAGTTTGCACACACAGTACAGTTTACAGTTTGTTTGTTTGTTAGTTTGTTAGTTATTTTGATTCCCTATTACAAAAATGAACTCGTTAAATCTATGGTTCTTTATTTATACCCGACTGCATCAGAAGGAGCGTTATGTTTTCCGAGTTTATGAATGCATATGTCTATTTCTTTGCACGCTCTGCAGCTTAAACGGCTTGATGGACACGAGAATTTGTTTTGGTTGTCGGAGTGACTTAGGCTATAATATTATAATCAAAGTAATACGAGAGGAGTGAAATTTATTTTTACATAATATGTATTATGTCGCCGATAATATCAAAAATTAAGTCGGGTTTTATAAAGTTTCCTTATTACTTTATGGTGTCAAAGTGTTATCAAAAATGTTTTCACCGTGTTTAGATGCAACCAAATTCACACCCGTATTTATAGTGCAGAAAAGTAATTACTTGAGTATTAGTAGTGTCAAAAGTCATATAAAAATCGTTGCTTAAGTCATTACTTTTACTCAAGTACCTAATTACTTTTCTTGACTATAAATACGGGTGTCAAACTCGCAACGTGTATTTGACAAAAACGCATTAAAACAACACTAAGTTGAATGTTGATCGTTTTATTTAAAACTGAAGCCCCTCCACTCGTCGACCTATGAATAATGCATCATACATGTAGCGAAAACCATTGGCGGCGTGGCGTTCAGTTTAAGATTAGACGATCTTTACAGAGATATGTACCTATAGAGTTTTACACCCTATTTCAATAGACTAACATGCAAAAAGGTATTTCTTTGTACTCGATTGTACAAAAGGCATGGCCAATAACTTCGCAGTTACAGTTAGGGGGAGGAACCCATTTTTTAACTAATTTCATTATTGGTCTTCGTCCGCGGTATAAATATCCATATTTTGACAGCTACTCGATTTAAGAGTCGTTTCTCAATCCTCTTAATAAAACATGAAAATATATGCCTGTTAGGCATTCGGTTTATTATACGAAATGTTGTTAGGCAAACAATGATAAAGCAACATGTTATTATATAAAACGAGGGTATGTGCACCATGGTTGAAGTTTGGAGTCTCAGGTCAAGCAAGTAGTCAGTAGTGATCGAGTGGATCAGTGCTCGTGCATTCAGTTTGACCGAGCGACCGTTGTTTCAGTATTGGCTGTGCGTCGTCGCGCTGCTCGGGTCCGGAATATTCTTCGCGGTCATCAATTTATATTGGAAAAAAGGTTAGTCATAGTTCCGTAACAAGCGCTGCTAGTGCTCGACTGAAGGATACAGGAAAATAACATGTTTCATCACTTATGTTTGAAAACGCGATTTTAATATCTTAATTGTTGTTTTAGAGCTCGCAATGAACTATTACCTACTTAACACCTTGGTTACAGCTGTAACTATTAATATAATTTGCTGTTTTCGGTTAAATGTGTTTTATAATAAGAACAGGAAAAAAAATGCTGTCACACAAAGCGAAATACAAGATTCCGTTATAGTAGTTTATGCAATAGTTGTATAAGAGAGGTCAAAAAATATGAGTGGCGTGTGTAATCGTAAAGGTAAGCGCCACGAGTGTTTTTTGACTTAGTTATACACCGTTGCATACAATACTTTTTCTACGACTAGGTTTCAAATGAAATGCAAAACTAAGCGAAAAAACTTACAAACGAACGAACGAAGTAAAGAACAACAAACGAGCGGGAAACAAGAAAATGACAAAATATGTGTCTATGGTTTACTTTGTTTTTAAATTTACGGAATAGAAAATATAATTATTTACAATTCCAAAACATTTTCATCAGAATACTTCACCAAATTAAATCCACCAATCACAATACACATCGACTGTCAAACGGAACGATAGGTTCTTTTAGGTACGTGTTTCTCTTTAACTAATTTAAATCTTTTAAAAAAACTTTGTATTTCGTATCAACCAACCAGTGGGGCTAGACAAGTTGCCATCGTTAACGAACGCTAGCGTTAGGTGATCACTGGCGTGGCGACATGTGTTGTCATTGAAAAATGTATGGGAATGACGTAAGTCACGTGATATATCACACTCGTTACAACTGACACGCTGAAAACTGATTGTCTAGCCTATTTAATTTTGACAGCGCCAGGTGACAGGTGATCACCAAAGTGATCGCCTAACGCTAGCGTTCGTGAACGATGGCAACTTGTCTAGCCCCACTGAATACAGCTATTTTAAAATCGACCAATCAGGTAACTGAAATCATTTCTCAAAACATTAGGTGATTTATAGTCCCTATTTCACAATCGTTAAAATATGATTAAATCGATTGTGCAACGCTAAGCTTTGGCAGCTGGCCGTATCGTTTTATCTCAAAAACGCACAAGTGCTGTTTTGGGGCATAGACAAGATAGACTTTTCTCTGGATTATTCTGCGGACATATTATGTATGTTCTTATATTAGTGTTCGTGACTATATAAATGACAGATAAAAGTACAGGAGTAGGAAAAGTCATTAACTTATCACGCTTTAGAAGATTGGCAGTTTTTGATGAATAAGTATTTGGGTTTAATATCAGTTTTTTATTCGGTTTTAATACTAAGGTAATGGTAAACGGTTATACCACAATCTCGCAGGATCGAAGTCTGGATGAGAATAAGTAAGATTGGAGTATATCAGTAGAAAAGTACAGCGGTAGTTTATTACACTACTATTATTATGGGTCTTTTCTTTACCAATCACGGGACTATGGGAGTCCCGGATTTGGAAGGCGTACATGGAGTCGAAGCCAACACGCACAGGTCCTTTAGACAACTATAATTTAGCGAAATGATGGGACACCAACCAGCGATGATCCCTGAGTCCACGCAAGAAAGTAGAAGTATGCTCCTACCATCGAAATATAATAAGTATGGAAGGGTAACATCAGACAAAAATGACTGACAAATCCGCTCCAAAACGCCCACTTTTTGAAAGGAAAAGATCTTACGAGGGGCGGCTGATAAGTTCGCGGCCTGGGGGATAAAATAGAAGAAAAGCTTATAGAACTTTTTTTTATTTTTCAATGTAATCGCCTTCGAGTACATAGTACATTTTGATATTAGTGCGGAAAGTATGTCATTTAAAACGAGTCCTGAGGTGTCTTGACCCGAGCTGCAAGCGAGGGCCAAGACTCGGGACGAGTGAAAATGACAGTTCCGCACGTATATCAAACGACGTTTTTTAATACATCTGCGAAAAAATTACAATAAATGTATTTCACAATCGTCTAAATCGCTCATTTTTTCACAACAATATTTAATCGTTAGCTAAAAAGGCGGGATTTTGTTTTACTTTTAATAAAATTGATAGACTTTTTTCATAATGGCAATGGTTGTGACCATTCAGCCAAATCAAAGAAAAAAAAAGAAATATAGTAATTTAATTACTTATATAAACAATATTAAGTAAACTTATATTATTTAAAAATCAAGAAGCACAAATACTCTATTAGCCAGTGGTAACGCATAAAGGTGGATTCACATTACACCGTGCTGGACTGGGCCCGGCTTCGGCATGGTGTAACGTGAATCCACCTTAATACTCAACTATCCGATCATTCGTAATATTCATTCAGATTCAGCCATCTTGATGAGAGCTGTTTTTTTTAAATATTACCTAGATAATTTGTGTGTGTATGTATGTATTTATGTAATTTTGTATTTAAAATTATATTACCTATATTTATAGTTTCAATGCTAAATGACGTAATCAAAAAGTGATTGAACATGCAAACTCTTTGGTTGAATGTATAGGTTGGAAGAGTAGAGAAATTAAAAAAGTTGGAAAAGTAAAAAGCACTAGTGCGGAATATCGAACTTTCCGCACGATATACGGCTACGGAATGTACTCATTTTTGAGCAACTGTATTAAAAATACATTTTTCACATCTGCCATAGAGTGCCCTTAAACCACTTAAAAAATATTTTTTCTCCTTGTCTTCAAAATGGCGTTCTACGGCCGCCTTCATCTCATCATCATTGGAAAATCTCCGGCCTCGTAACTCCTTTTTCAAATTAGAAAAAAGGAAAAAGTCGCTGGGGGCTAGGTCCGGACTGTACGGTGGATGGTCAGAAAAGCCAGTATCCTTCAAAGCCTGCCGGGAAACTCGCGATGTATGAACAGGTGCATTGTCCTGCAGAAACAGCACTTTGCGCGCGAGTTTCCCGCGCCGTTTCTGAATGACTGCCGCACGCACTTGAACCAGTAAATTAGCATAATATTGACCATTAATTGTAGTTCCTTTAGGCAAGTAATCAATTAATATAACACCTTCGCTATCCCAGAAAACGGTCGCCATAAGTTTCGAGGCCGACTTTTCCACCTTAAATTTCTTCGGTGGGCGTTCCCGGCTTTCATCCGTTGCATGGACTCCTGTTTAGACTCCGGATCGTACTGGCGAATCCAGGCCTCATCTACAGTTATGATTCGGTCACAAATTTCTTCAAGGTTGTCCCCAGCTAACTCTAAAAAATCTTTACAAGTCTGTAGTCGTCGCTCTTTGTCGAACGGTGTCAGCATTATCGGCACCCAACGCGCACTTATTTTTTGCATGTGCAAATGTTCGTGAATAATTTCTCCGACCCGTTCTTTACTAATCTGCACCTTTTCTGCTATCTGCCACAATTTTACTCTTCGATCGGAAGAACGATTTTTTCGATTTTTCGGACATTTTCCTCGGTGAGTACCGTCACAGGACGGCCCGGGCGGGCGTCATCTTCACAGCTCTCTCGCCCTTGTTTGTTGAAATAAGCGACTCCATTTTTTCACCATAGAATAAGATGGCCCAGATTTCTGAAAAACTGATGACATATCTTCAAAAATTTCTTTCGGCGTTTTTCCTTTTTTAACGAGGTGCTTTATTACAGCACGATACTCAAAATTACGAGAATTCTCCGAAGTTGCCGCCATGGTGATGTTTGATCTTCCACAGATAAAATAATAAAGATGCCCATAATTAATAAAGAGTAGGTATATTCACAATACCAAAGAGTTTTTGTACAAGTGATATCAAGAAAGAGGTTATATGTCTTTGCTCAGTACCTCAGGCCGCGAACTTATCAGCCGCCCCTCGTATGTAACGAGTGGTTTCGATAATCAACTAAATACTAATTGAGTTAAGGGTTGAAGTCATTTATGTCAGATATTGATATAACGTTTGAGGAGACAGTAATTTCATTAAGGTATTATATTATACCTAATGATACGAAAGACAAAAACCTACGATTGGTTACAAACTCTCTGACACAAGAATTTTAATTGAGATTATTTTTTTCATAAGGTTTACTTAAACGTGGCCAAGTATTTTAACAATAGATATGGATGGTATAATATAAAAATAACACAGTAAGTAATTGAATAATGAACTTGAACTTAATTTCCCTTGAATCATTGACCAGTCTTATGTTACACTATTATAAATTTGTAATAGAGTATACATATATTTACAGCTGTCATCAAATAGTCGTTAGCATCCAAAGTGTAATTTTTTTTAATTATTTTTTGTTTAGGTTTCAAACTGTCGCATCACAATTATATAATGGATGGGTAAGAGCATAAAAAGACCTAAAGAACCATAAAAGGATTTACAAACAATTTTAGCCACAATCGATTCAAAATTCATAGTAATAATTATAAGAATTTAGATGATATAGATACTTTAGAATTTAGAAATATACATAAATCTTATGAGATATTAATTACCTACTAAAATGCTGCTTACAAAGCAATAGAATACTTTTAATTGTAATTAATCATTTTTGCTGCAAATATATTGCAAACCTATACATATATTCTTATAGGCATAAAGATACGCGACAATATATACGCGTTTGTTTTGTTGTCATAATAGCAAATTTCAAAAATCATTATTAGTAGATTATACACCGAGGGGATAAAGCACATTTTTATGTCACGGGCGCGATATTGAATCCTGAACGTAACGAAGGACTCCAGATTTAACTCCCGAGCGCAGCGAGGGTGTTACGAGTTAATTCCCGAGCGAAGCGAGGGAATTAAGAAGAGTCCTAAGCGCAGTGATGGGTTCAAGCGCGCCCAAGACGAAAACAGCTTTATCCCCGAGGAGTGTACTCTACTTTTCTCACCTTTTGCGAGACAATAAAAAAGTGAGTCTACTAAAAACAGCGTTTTTTTATAGTAAATTAAAATTAAAAGTGAAAATTGATATTTGAGACATTAGTCCAGTTGTGGAAAGACAATATTTATTTAAAACTTTGCAGTTATCACCAATGTATTTTATTGCAGCGTCTTACAATACTCGCGGCTTTTGTTTAATTTCAAATGTGTTCCATTCAGCTTGCCGTGGCCAGCTCGATTTTAGAAAATGTTCGATTTTCAAATTAGGTTCGACGCGGCGGTGGCGGCGGCGCCGCGCCCGGCCTTCGAGTATTAGGGTCTCCCCAAACCAGTCGACTCGGAGTCGGCTTTCGCCGAGTGTTTTACACCATACTATTCGCATTTAGCCGATCGGCCGTCTCCGCAGTTGTACACCTGCGTTCAGCAGTCTCATCCTCCTTGCGGCCGTAGAGACGCCCGATCGGCTGCGATTTGCTATCGCAACAGTCGTAAAGCGACGGTCGGCTCTCCCGTGCTCCGTACTGCCGTCGAGACGTCAGACAGCCGCGTACAGCCGTGGAGTCGGATGAACAGATGTAGGCAACAGTGAGTGATCGGCAATTGTAAATCTCATTTTTGGAGACGGACTGGTTGTTAGTAAAATTCAATTAAATGTTCGTCCGTCATGGTTATTTCCGTGTTAACAGATCGGATGCAGATTTTAATGTAATAATTCAAATAGACAAATACTAATACTACTTTGGCCGTCATCAGCTCTGTTCGGCCGTCGCCGGCTATGTTCGGCCGTCGAAGACGCTGAACGGCTTCCGCCAGCTCTGACCGGTCCTTATCGCAGGTACTCGGCCGTGATCGGAACTGTTCAACTCTTGCCGGCACCGAACGGCGGCACTCGGAGATTTATGAATGCGAGCGTGTGCGGTAGGCTGCTAACAGCGTCGTACAGATGCGAACAGCTTTACGGCAAAACGCCGTTTACCCGTCGAAAGACGTCGTTTCGCGTCGGCCGAGCCGTTTGACGTCTTATTCGCTCTTATTACGTTGACATAAAGCTTTTTCCGTACGCGATTCGCCGAAACGGCGTCGACTGGTTTGGGGAGACCCTTAGTTGATCTTTTATTACGAAATTAGACTTTAAGGCCATTGTAATAAGAACTATGAAAAGTGAAAATATTACAACCCAGCTGGTTATAATGAGATTCAGTACAACATTACACCCCGGCTAAAGCCAAGGGCTTTAATGATTTGGTTTGCGTAAGGTTTGCATGATATCTAATTTGGCATTGTCGAGCAGGTGGTGTGAAAAGTTAATTAAGTTACTGTGAGAATAAAATTGGGTAAGTAAAGTTTTTGGAAGATATGTATATTATATTTTTGTACTCGTCGATTAAAATGTGTGTATTACGATTTCATAGAGAATACTGTAACGTCACTCTTTTCATCGTTGAATAGTCTAGATGTTACTTCCGAAACAACCGAAATAACTATTTCGATACGCTCTAGACAACCGAAATAACTATTTCGATACGCTCTAGACAACCGAAATAACTATTTCGATACGCTCTAGACAACCGAAATAACTATTTCGATACGCTCTAGACAACCGAAAAAAAATTGAAAATAGAACTTCGGATTTCCATATATGTGTCCTTGTTTAAGGAGCCTCGATCCGATACAAAATTGCCAATCTGTGTCGTTTCGGAACGTAGCAGCGTCGCATCATCTGTCAAAAATCTACTTTTAGTTTTCTTATTACTCGTATTAATGACTTACATTATTAATTTTAATGAACTCGTACAAAAAGTATTGTTCACAATAGTGTCATAATTAAGCTTTTTAATCTCGTACCTTAGGCCACTCAGCAAGCTTCGTGGCCTAAACACGGTACTCGACTAAAAAGCTCTCTATTATAACACGATTACGAAAAATACTATTATTTTCGATAGTCGTCATCCTAAAGATCAAGAAATTGCGGCTCTTTTATTTTTATTTCCTCTAATATTTTAGAAATATTTTTTTTAGTTTTGCCGCTTTGCTCTAAGACCTTTGCACGATATTTGGTCTACGATTTATTTTCGAACCCTTTGGCACTTCTTCTTGGACACCGATTTCTTCCTTTCTCGACGACTCTTGCCCTGCTTTTTGATAGCCACGAGAGCACTTTTGAATTGTACAATCCACGCAATGAATTCAGGCAATCTCCCACACGGACTGTGGAAATGGAGTATTACAAAGATTTACTTGAATTTACTTATTTGAATTGAACTGTTTTGTTTACTTTGATTTGATTTGACGTTGACAGATATAGAAGTGACAGTTTCTTTTTCTATTTCATTAAATACGAAGGCAACAAGCTTGTCGGTCATTAAAGTTTACAAATGTCAACTTCATAACTAAAAAAAAGATTTCTAAAATATTAGAGGAAATAAAAGTAAAAGAGCCGCAGTTCCATGATCTTCAGGATGACGACTATCGAAAAAAAATATAATTTACATCTCTTCCAAAAACTTTACTTACCCAATTATACATGCATGCATACATATATATATATATGCATATCGATCATAGCCAGAGAATCACACCCCAGGTACCTAATAGATGTGTGATAAACCACTCGACGCCTGGTACTCGATGTCATTAAAATATTATTAATATTATTTTCAATTTATGTTGACAACGTACTGCACAATTTGGGACTGCTGTGACTTAAAAAAAATGTTTTCCAGTTTTTGAGATGGCATAATCCGATTCATCTAAATTGACTCCGCAAATTCTGCAATGTTTGTTAGACATCCAATTTTTGATACGCAATTTGCGACGAACAGCATCCACCCAAGCCAGACGGCGTTCTTAATTTTTTGGAAATTTAAAACGATCATATCGTCGGTTAAATTCGCAACCCTCGTAAATCCATTTGACTCAAGTTTACAGGAGGCACAAAAAACAAAATTACAGCATGTAGTTGCAGGGAAGCTTATCAGTTTAATTTATTCATATAGGTAAAAAATAGTAAAGTTATCGTATTTTCAGCTTAAAATGCCTATAGTGATTCTAAAACTATGAAATAAGGGAGTTACGAGTATTGCTATTAGAGGAATTCACGAGACAGATGGATATACACGGTTTTCTCTAGAAAAAATGCATGGTTTTGTAGTATTGTACAAAATATAATTTCAGGATGATATGTACTGAAGTAAAATGCAATTTGAAATTATAGATCAATTTTTATTATTACACAACATAATAGTTATATTTTGGTAACATTATAGAGATCACATGTTACATTTTGTATCAAAAATAAAAAACGTCTTAGTTTTCATATCAAATACACGTTTTTCAATCGTTAATCGTGTTAAACTTTGTATCAAAAATAAAAACGTCTTAGTTTTCATATCAAATACACGTTTTTCAATCGTTAATCGTGTTAAAGTTTGTATCAAAAATAAAAATAAACTTTTTATTTTTCATATATTTACACGTTTTTTAGTCGGTTCTTAATTTGTATTACTTATGTAAATAAATAACAATATAAAAGAGATCAAAACGACTAACTGTTATTAAGCACTTTAGCACAATTACTTATCATTACTAAACTTATCTTATCGAGATCAACAATTATAATTACAGCTCGTACATCCCTGCTATCAAATTACTTTAATACAGAAAACCACGTATCTCCGTCCGTAAGTCCATGCAGTCAAAACACACTTAATGAATACTACGTAACTTCATGCCTACTTCATAAACGCGTGATAAAAAGGAGTCAGAAGCAAACGACATCAATAAAGAACACAAGTTAATTAATATATACTTACTTACTTTTTAAAGAAAAACCAGCATTTCGAATAGTCCTTACAAAAACCCGCGTGCACTCTGTAAGACTTCTCGCACAGTACAGATGTAGTGCAAAATGATTTTCCTTCGAGAAAACTCGGATCTCAATCGTATTCCACTAATAATCGTATTCGTACTACATCTGTACTGTGCGAGAAGTCTTACAGAGTGCACGCGGGTTTTTGTAAGGACTATTCGAAATGCTGGTTTTTCTTTAAAAAGTAAGTAAGTATATATTAAGTAAGTAGGTACATCTGTACCTACTGAGGAAGGTTGGGTTGGGGAGGGGAGTTACGAGATGCCGCTTTAACAAAATGGCGGCTTAAAGTTACGAGGTTTTCTATTTGTAGATTTTTTAAATAACGGTTTATTTGACGTTTGAATGTAATACATAGATCGATGCGTTTGGTGATTCGAATGGCTACACGATTCAATAAAAAAACGATTTTCGCAAAAAATAGACTTACGAGGTTTGCGAATTTAACCGACGATATTACCTATTTATTTTGTTATGTAAACTTAAGGTAGTAAAGATGACATAAAATGTAATTTCCTATTCATCCGAAGTAGTTGCTTGTAATTCACATTTTTCAAATATAAATTCACTGCTTTTATGCAAGAGTGCAGCATCTCGAAATGAGTTGCTGTTGCATTTAAATTCAGAACACTTTCTACTTAAAAGTTTTCTTTAAAACGTCATCATTTTTGGAGTTGTAGCAGTATTGTATAAAAGCAGATCTTGCATAAACATTGGCCGTGACATTTTAGTATGGAAATATTGAAATTTCGATAACTTACTAATGAAAATAAATATCGCTTTGTTTGACACCCCGAGTCCTGCACCAAATCACAAGGCAACTAGGAATTTTTGCAGCATTATTTAAATCCGGTAATCATAAAATCGAATTATTTTGTTTTAAATTATAAACAACTATTTGACACTACGTCAGAAAGTCGACTGATAGACGGTTCGGCACTAAGTATTAGCTCCACCCCCGCCGGCACTCAGTCCGTGGGGCCGAACTCTTCCATACTTATTATATTTCGATGGTTCCTACGGACAACCACCGGTTTGTGTAGGTCTATTTTAGAAGGATGGAGACATTAATTGTATGTTATATGAATGAAATAATATAGATGTAGCCCTAGAGACCATGACCATTTCTGAGTTGGTGCTTGAGGCGTTGTGGAAACTAGTACAGTACTTCTATGATATTTAAATACTAGGAGGCAGACCTAGCTAAAGGGAATTGGGGCTAAACCGAGTAGTGATTTTTTAAAGTATTACATTATTTTTCGCAAAAACAGCACTTGAAGCATTACTAACCATTTAAAAACTTTAAATTGAATATCTAAGAAGTTAAAAATTACAAGAACCGGACCCTTTATTGAGGCCTAAAAATAGGCAAGGTGTCGTGTAAAAACCTAACCTAACTAAAAACTCATTTTTGAAAATTGGTCGTTTTTCGGATCTCATATCTAGACAACGATTGAAAATAGGTAAAAAATGTATAGAATCAATGATGTTGAGAATTTTATCAGCTTTACTAATGCAACACAACATTTCATATGACGCATCGTACAAAAAGTAATAAAAAAAAATGTGAGCTTTTTGTGCCTGTCCACCTCAGGGCTCACCTCCGAGGGGTGGGGACTTTTAGTATGTTTTTCTACTCCTGTTCTTTTATCTGTCATTTATATAGTTACAAACACTAATAAAAGAATGAACATAATAATGTCCGCAGAATAATCCGTAGAAAAGTCTATCAAGGCTATTCCCTATAACAGCACTGAGCCAAAACGACACGCCTAGCTAGGCAAAGCTTACTAATGCGCTTATTACACCTTCCTAAATTAGTCACTAACAAGAGGGACGCAGCAATACGTTGGAACGAGATGGAGATATCTTCATACGTATCTAACGCATCCCTCATGTTAGTGACTAATTTAGGAAGGTGTAAAAAACCCTTAATCCTTGGTTAAAGTCTTATGCGATAAACACCAAATTTACAACGAAATACATTTTCACCAACATAACAAACCACATAATTCATCGTCTTTGTTTAAAACATTATTAAAGTGCATCACTGCCAACTTAAGAAAAACTTTTTTAAATATAAAACCTGGCAAGTGCACGTCAATTTAAAAACACAGTTAACCATACACATATTTGGTCATATTGATGTTTCCCCTTCGTTTGTCGTTCTGTGCTTAATTCATATTACCTAGTCGGTCCTTAAGTTCTGTCACAAAGGTTTATTATAATTTCCTCTCTCTCTCTTAATTTAAGAGCCTCGCTCTTGTCGGTGGGGTAATTTCCAATCTTCTCTCCTCTCTGCCAGCTCCTTGACCTCCCTATACGATACGACATGCACCTACTCTTTGATTTGGTCCATGTAGCTTCTTCTTGGTCGTCCTCTACCCCTCCTTCCTTCAATCTTCCCCTCTATAATGTTTTTGATCAGCATGTCGTGTCTTAATAAATGGCCGATCATGCCTCCTCTTCTGTTCTCTATAATCTCCAATATCTTTCTTTTTTCCTTTACCCTCGCTAATACTTCTTGATTTGATACCATTTCCGTCCAGCTAATTCCTTCCATCCTTCTCCAGCACCACATCTCAAACGCTTCGAGCCTCTCTCTGTCTCTCTGTATTAAGGTCCATGCCTCGCTTCCATATAGTGCTATACTCCATATGTATGATTTTATAAAACGTTTTCGTATTTTCTGGGATATTTTAGACTTGAAAATGTACTTTTTGCTATTAAATGCTTTTTTTGCTATTGCAATCCGTGCGATTATGTCTTGACTACATCGGGATTCACTATTTATGATACTTCCAAGATATTTGAACTGTTTTACTTCTTCCAATATTGTTCCATTTAATGTAATTGGGCTAAGACATCTACTATTTTGTTTTGAGATTTTTAAAATTTTCGTTTTGTTTGTGTTAATTTTCAATCCTACTTCATTAAAATTAGCGTCCATAGAATAAAAGAGGTTTTGTAATTGTTCACAATTTTCTGCTATAAAAAGATAAAAAGATAAAAGATGTTTATTCAGTAAGTAGGCCGCACGTGCACTTTTACCTGTCAAAAATCTACCAGCGCTTCGCAAGAGACCACTGCTGAGAAAAAGCGCCGCAAGAAACTCAACAGTTAGTCGTTTTTTAAATATACAATTTTAAAACTTAACCTATCATTATATAAAACAATGAATCTAACATACGAGCAGCTATCTATTTCATAGCAGCTATGTCATCTGCAAATCTAATAAATAATATGCTATCTCCATTAAATTTTACTCCCTGTACATTGTTATTTTTTACTTCATTTATTGCATTTTCTATAAATATATTAAAAATTAATGGTGAAAGCGGGCAACCCTGTCTTACTCCTTGCCTAATCTTTGCCGTTCCTCGCTCTTCCCCGATATTAATGATTGTTTCCTGATCTCGGTATAGTGTCATAATAATTCGTCTATCTCTATAATCTAAGCCTGCGTTCTTAAGTGTTCTCATCATTTTTCGCCAGTCAACTTTGTCAAAGGCTTTCTCCAAATCAAGAAAAGCTATATATGTGTCTAAACCCAAATCCATTCTTGTATCAGCTATCATTCTTAAAGCTAATATAGCTTCTCTTGTGCCTCTGTTTCTACGAAAGCCGTATTGGTCTTTGCCTACTACTTCCTCCGCTTTATTGCGTAGTCGGTTTTGTAAGATTTTCAACAAGATTTTCGAAGCTTGTGAAATAAGGCTAATTGTTCTGTGTTCCTCGCATTTAAGAGTATTAAGTTTTTTTGGTAAAGTTACAGTCTTAGTTATTTTAAAATCCTTTGGCACTTTACCTTCGATATACATCTGTTGCGTTAAATCAAACAGTACATTCATAAGAGGTGGGCATCTCGCATATTGATGAGTTCTATATAAATTTCATCCTCTCCTGCTGCCTTTCCATTTTGTATATCTTTTATAGCTGCCTCAAATTCTTCTCTGATTATTGCAGGACCCATTCTATCTTCCTCTACTAGTGTTTCCTGTTCTATATCTTCCTCTTTTAATCCTTGTCCCTTGTAAAGATTCTCTATATACAATTTCCACCTTTCTAAAATCTCCTTACTATTTATTAATATATTTCCACTATCATCCAATATTGCTGTACTTTTTGTTTTATGAACTTTACCTAAATCTTTTATAATATTGTATGCTTTGTCTATTTTTCCTCTTTTCATGTACCCATCTATTATATCGCAATCAAATTCCAGATCCTTCTCTTTACTTTCTCTGCATTTTGCAGTAATTTTGTTTGTTAATCTTTTATATTCTTGTATATTCCTTTCATCTGTTTTATTTCAAATTTTTCTTCTATCTAACATCAGGTCTATAATTTCACTATTCATCCACTTTTTGCGAGGTACTAATTTCGCTTTACCAAGGCATTCTTCCGCACTTGATTTTATAATATTCTTTATATTACTCCATTTACTTTCAATATCACTATTAATATTATTTGCATTACTATCTCTATATTTAAATATTTTATCACCAATCTTATACTATATTGCACTCCTATATTGCTTTTATCATCTTGTAATTTACTGAGATCTATATTCTTTGGTTTTTGTTTCCGTGTTTGTTTCCGGGCTTCAAAATAATGCTTACTTATTAGATGATTATGATCTGAGTGGATATCGGCTCCAGGTAATGTCTTACATGTCTTCACCTGTGCCTTATGTTTATTTTTAACTAGTATGTAATCTAATTGGTAGCGACCGATGTCTCCTGGCATCTTCCAAGTATAGCGTCTTCTTTTTGGCTGGTCAAATAAGGTGTTTAATATAAATAAGTCGTTCTCTTTGCAAAATTGAATGTCTTTCTCCTCTAGAATTTTTCGTTCCTAAACCAAATTTCCCCATTATGTTATCTATTGCTACTTCACCTACTACAGCATTAAAATCCCCCATAACGACAAGGTTGTCTTTATCTTTACTTAAATCTACTATTGCATCTATGTCATCATATATTTGCTCTATTTCTTCATCTGGGTGGCTACCAGTTGGCATATAGACTTGAATTAGTAAAATATCCTCTGGCATTGCCTTTATCTTTATCGCAGTCATCCTATCGCTGTGATGAATTGTGTTTTCTATTTGCGCAGCCCGTTTCTTGCTTACTAAACCCTGTCCCATTTGTGCCTTGTTTATCGCCTGTGTATATTATTCTATAGCCGTCACTCCAATAGTCTCCACTTCCTCCCCATCTGGTTTCACTTAATCCGAGAATGTCTATATTTAGTCTTTCCATTTCCAATTTTAATTCCTCTAACTTTCCTGGCGGTAGCAATGTCCGCACGTTCCACGTTCCGATTATAATTTTAAAAATAAATAATAGAGTTTCATAAACTTGTAGTACATCAATCAAAACCTTATTTTATATAGAATAAAAAAAGCGAAATTTGAGTTCGTTACTATTGCAATAATTTGGTGTACGAGCTTTAAGCATTCCCATTCGGGGCAGGAAAGCATGGGTCAAAACACGCACGACCACGATACTGATATCGGCTACAACTTTTGTAAGAGTTCTCGTATTGAGTCGAAATTTGCGTGACATATTGACCAGACTTTTATCTTTAAATACTGATACGAATGTATTCCAAGCAACTAAAGATCCGCTTATACTCCGGTCAATCTTCATGTCTCATTAAATTGACCTTACGATTTCACATCAATTTGCAGAAATACGAAAACAGACCAACTTTCGTGCTTCATAAGCTGGTTTTTAAGTGTCGTTAAGATAATAATGCTGGTCTCTGAACATAACCAGAGATGAACTCGTGCGTGTTTTAATCGGTGCCGGCCGTGAATGTTAAAAGATCGTATCGGAAATTGCGGCGACTATGTGGAATGATGATTAGTTCCTAAAAATGTACTTTAATTAAGCTTTTAAATTTAATTTATTTTAAAATAAAAAAATAAACAAAAATTTGTTTTATTTGACTAAACCTTTGTGACAGAACTTAAGGACCGACTATGTAGTTACCTTTTTTATTGACGAGTAAATACCGCGTATTGTGTTATAGTAGATTGTACAACAAGGGCATAAAACAAACCATTTTTCCCGAGACTTATGGTATCCAACCGAGCCGGCAGGCGAGGTTGGATAATTAAGTCGAGGATAAAATGGGTTTTAAGACTGAGTTATACACTCTGCTTTTCACTTCGATTACGAGGATATAAAGCAGAGATAATGTAAAAAAACTTTAATTAAAATATAAATTGAAATTTGAACAATTCTGTATATTATATTATATGTTATGGTTTTTCCGGACATATTTACAGTATTTGTTTGAATTTGTGACGATGATGTAGATGGAGTATTATGAGAGGAAGATGGCTCTGGATTTAAGGGCATGGGATCCGAAGGCTGAGGATGTGCTTGGGCTCTTGATGTAGTAGGGCAAGGCTGGGGGGGGGATGTGCTTGAAACATACCATCTCTTGATGTAGAAGGGCCAGGCTCATTTAGGACTAAATTAATTGCCTCTGTAATACGATCAGTAATCTTGCACTTATTTTCCACGGAATCCTCTATATGTATATACCCCTCAGCAACCTGGTCCGACTTCCAGCCGCCATGCCCCCTCAACATTGTTATGTTGGCACCTGAATCGGCTAAGAGGGTGGCTGATGTCCTACGGAAACAATGGCCTGTATAAGTTTCTGGGTGTTCTAAATTCAGAAAAGTTGCAATTTGTTTGGGTAATCCTGCAAATTTGTTACGTCCAATAACCTGCTTCGTACACTTTCCGTTTTGATAATTTAGGAAGAATCTATTTGTTGACACATTTTGAGGGCGTAGGGCTTGGTACTTTTTCACTATATTCAAGTATTCTCCTTTGACGACGAATGTTCGTTCACGGTTTGTTTTCGTATTAGGTAGGTTTATTGCTTGCAACTGCATGTCCGTCTTAACGTCATCCACGGTAATATTGGCAAGTTCTATGCCTCGGCACGCACCCTTTATACCAAATATAAGTGCCACCTGAAACAAAAACAGTTATTACAATTATAACTTGGCGTATTTTCGTACAAATATATGCGTGAATCAGAAACATTTTTCAATGAGTTTTTATAAACTAGCTTATGCTAGAAATGTTTTTTTAAGATATTATTTACGATTATAACTTACTTTTGTGGCTAAATATTTTTCATCGGGAGCTGTATTTAAAAAGGTTTCCACTTGGTTTGCAGTGAGAACCTTGGATTTCTTGCTTTTATGACCACTGGAAAGCCTTTTAAGGAAAGTTGTGAGCTTCGTATAATTCTTCAGGTTAATGTCGTGCTTCATATCCATTGTCGCCTTCAGCATAGAATATAAACTCCAAAGTGTGGACGGCTGCAGTTTTTTTGATAATTCATCAAAGTAAGTTTAAAAAACACTTTCCGAGAATGTATTGACTTGTTTGCCGCTTCTCCAGACCATGAAATTGTTATACGTTATATAATGGGGTGTTAGGCGGCAATGTCTGTTCAATAAGTTCTTTTCCATTTTTTTTTCATGAGTGTGTTAGGTGTGAGCGTTATTTCCTCTTCACTAGACGACATTTTAATTAAATTGCATAACACAACAAGTTTTGCAAAGAAAATAACTAATTAATTAATAAGTAGTCCAAAACCTCTTTCCCGCCACTGTATTTCTGTCTAATTTTTTTTTTAATTTTCTTTTTGCGATTTTTGACTTAGGTCGAACGCAATACTGCCAAGTTTATACCTACGTTGATTTTTTAATGTTCTTGTTAATAATTCTTGTTTTTAATAGTTTTAAATTTATTTTTTGTTAGATGCAACTACGATGCAAATATAAATAAAATTAAAGTAAATTTATTCAAATAACAAGTTTATTTAATGTAGTCACCTCGCCTGTCTGTAGGGCTTAATTGTCTTAGTCTAGATGACGACAACCATTTATGCACTAGTGCATAAAATGCGATTTTATGCGGCCTATACCCAGCATAAAGAAGGACTTTACGAGCATGAGAAGTGAAAATTTAATTTTGCATTTGATTTAAAACCTTGTCGTAGAAAAAGTATTGTATGCAACGGTGTATAACTAAGTCAAAAAGCACTTGTGGCAACTTCCTTTACGATGTTCGCCTTCGGCTCACATCGTAACACACGCCGCTCATCCTTTTTGACCTCTCTTATACAACTGTTGCATAAACTACTATTATCTCCTCACTAGTAAAAAAAAAGTTCCGTAGGTAAACTTTCTGCTTTCAAATTTTCCATCCACAATCATTCGTTGCCTGGACTAGTATATCTCTTTCTAGCAAAATAAAATTTTACATGGAGTTTATATGGCCGACCTGTTACATGACGTCACAGTGCATATCGGATCTCTGTCTAAACGCTGTCAGCAGTTTAAAGTGCTTGTACCATCCGTATTTCATGGTCGCTTTTAATTCCTCTTTTAGTGATCTCTTTTACGGTATTTTCATATTTTGTTGATAAATGCAATTTAAAAATATCCATGCATGTTCCCTATTAATCGGTTTTATTTTATTACTTTCAGTTCTGACTATATTCGGCACGAGTATTTATGGCGGCGCTGTGCTAGCGACGTCGCTCGACTACTTCTTCGAGAGAATGATGACGCTCAAGTGGGTCAGTATCACGCAGCGTGTGCGTTGTATTTTACTTATTATTATATATGTATCTAGTTGTTGTGACTGGATGTGCAGAGCAGAACAACTATGCTGCTTCTAGTAGTTTTCAAGTATGTTGTGTGTGTTGTACGGCGTGTCGTGAGTAAGCGATGGCCCTGGCTGACAATTAGCGCTGTGTCTGGACACCTTAGCAAAATGCAGAGCCAGTGATTGTTTTACTGTCGCTAGGAAAGTCCTTCGATTTTTGTTATTTTTCCGTTATAGCCTAGGATCGTTTTCGAAGAAGTAGAATGCAAGCGCCAAATCATGTAGGACGCCGACTTCAATTGGACTGACCTATTACCTGCCATTTTAAAATAATTTATTTTTGCATTTTGAAGGTGGGTTTTTGTATTTTGTACTTTTATTTTTGCCTATACTGTCGTTGAAGTTCATTCTAACCTTAGTGCGGCAATATTGTAGAATACAAAATTTGGGTTACCATGACTAACTATATTGTGCCTTAAAACATATCAAAAATCGATAACAATCGGACCTTTTTTAGGGTACTGAAACAACAATTTATTAAATACAGGATGTTTTTTTGTATGGTATGCACCTTTTCCCGTATAGCGTACTTCCAGTTCAAATTTCGGAATGCTCTGATAACGTTGTCACCCCACCTGTTACGTGATTTGCCACTTGTATCGTTGAGCGACGCGTTTTCCAGTTTTGAGCTTAGTCTATTGTCTTTACATTATTTTCTTTAGTTTTTATAAATTTAAGATTCCTACTTAACTGATACGGATTTGGTAGATATGAACCTCCCTGGCTTATCTAAACACGATGCCAAACTTGCGTTTAACTCTTATCTCAAAAGCATAAAATTCTTGTAGCAGTTCCCCGATTCGCATTTCACCTCGATCGTGTATTTTATGTTCGCTTTTTTACAGTCGTTATTTATTTTAACCCTCTGAGCAAAAAGAGAATTAGTTCGACCGCTGTGTGTGTGTGTGTGTGTTGATTTGAAAAAGTCGCTTTATTTTAAAGTTTACGTCTTTTCGAGATTATTACTGCTTTATCTGAAGAATACCCTGTGGAGTAGAATTTGATAGCACGTAAACAATAAAACGATAGCTACAAAAGGCTTTAATAAAAACAAACAGCGAGCGATTACGATCGATCGCGGTATAGGGTAAAGTTACCAGTGCTCAGCCAGAGACCAGTAGTCGACCTTATATGTGTGCAAACAGTGGGGAATATATCTGTCGTACTCTTCCCACTCATACAAAGTATAGGCAGAGGCCGAGTACAGGTCTCTGGCTGACCACTGGTCACTTTAACTTATTTGCGGTGAAATGCGTTTATGGTAAAACACTATTCGGAAAATAAGATGCTACAAATGAAATATACGAACCTACGAATGTGAACAGCGAAAAATTGTTTTGAGTAAAACTAAAAAAAGCTCTTGAGATTTGGTTCAGCTGAGATAAAATGCGATTCGGTGAATCGCTACAAGGATTTTTTGCTTTTGAGGTAAAGTTCTAACACGCAAACTTGACTTAGTAGGCCAAATATATCTCAATGTAAAAGGGTAAAGCAAAGCACCCATGCAAATTTGCATTGCTGGACTCAAAAGTGTAACACTCCATGCAAGCTTTACATTATGAAAGCGGTCATGCGAACCCATGCATCTCTGCTAAAATCTACAAACCATGAGAAACTCCTGAGCAAGCATATTTTGAAAGTGCCCCTGCCGCCACTTAGGTCAGCATTGGCTAGGAAATGTCCTGAATACTCTCATCCCAACATATATAACAAGGTCTGCAATAACCAGAACATAGCACTTACATCCGCAATTAATGTTTAAAGGGGAATGTATAAATGGTGGCTCACGCTATCGTACACTGATACCGAAAACTTAATCTAATTTTATACTGCATCCTAGTTTTTACCTGAATGTTGTTGTTGTACGCTCACAAACACACAAACGCATGCACAAACACCCGCACACGCACACACACACACACGCACACGCACACACACGTACACATGCACGCATGCACGCAAGTATAGTTTTAAGCATTGTTAATAATAAGTACCTACCTAAGTAATAATATCCTATCTTGTACTTTACTGTCGTTAATCATGTTAATGACTAGCATAGAGGCATTCCATCTTAGTCCTCAGGGTTGGCAACGCATTTGCAGTCTTAGGATTGCATGGCAGTCTTGTGAATGCAAATGTCTATGGGTCACAGTTTCCACTTACCATCAGGTGGCCTGTGTGCCCGTTTGTCTTCTCTATGCCATAAAAAAAAAAAAAAAAAAAAAAAATCGCACTCGCAGACGGCTAAGATACAGGCCCAGTCCAGTTTGGAGTCTGATGGACAAACGGCATATTATATGTAACAAACTGTTTTTGGTTAAATTAACGATTTATTATTATTATTAAGGCTACCCAATAGAAAAGGGGACTATGTATTCATTTTAATAATGGTTGTAAGTTTAATTTAATATTGCCACGTTTACTGGCTGCCAAAGTAAACGTAAGATAACGGGATCTAGATCTAGATCTAGATGACCCAGTTAGCGGGCCAAGTTATAGGGCCTGTTTTGCTATGCTGTCGTAGTGTATTTGTTAAGTTTTATTGCGAAGGTTCATGTGTTGGGTTGTGCAGCTGTGGGAGCGGGCGAAGCTGGAGCCGGTGGTAGTGCCGCCGTGCCGGCTCTCGTGGCTGGCGCTGGCGGCGTGGCCGGCAGCCGCCGTGGTGGGGCTCGCCGCGCAGGGCGCGCTCACCGCCGTTGGCGTTCACCACGAGCAAAGTGAGTCACCCTATCCTCTTGCAATAGGCATTCCCTTTACCTACTGTAACAATGTTTTTTCACTTCTCATGCTCGTAAAGTCCTTCTTTATGCTGGGATCGCATTTTATGCACTAGTGCATAAAGTGTTCTCGTCATCTAGACTAAGACAATTAAGCCCTACAGCCGGACAGGCAAGGTGACTGAGTTAAATAAACTTGTTATTTTCATACCTACATTTACTTTAATTTATTTCCCATTTTTGTTGCATGTAACGAAAAACAAATTTTAAACAAGCATTATTAACCAAAACATTACAAAATCAACGCAGGTATGACTTGGCAGTATTGAGTTCGACCTAAGTTTAAAAGTAGCATGCAGAAAATTCAAATAAATAAATAAAAATAAATAGGTACGGTGGTGTGGGAAAGACGTTTTTGTCTATAGTTTTGGACTATTAATTAGGTAGTGGTTTTCTTTGCAAAACTTGTAGTGTTACGGAATTTAGTGAAGAGGAAGTAATTCTCACAACTAACATGCAAAAGTACTTATTGAACAGACATTTCCGTCTAAATCCAAGAAGATTTATTATAAAACGTATGAAAATTTCAAAGTCTTTAGAAGCCGCAAACAAGTCAATACATTCTAATTCATTTAAGTTTTTTATATTATCACTGTTTTATTTCCTCGCAGTCGAAGTGAAAAGCAGAGTGTATAACAGTCTGTCTTAAAACCCATTTTATCCTCGACTTGATTATCCACCCTCGCTTGCCGGCTCGGATGGATACCATAAGTCTTTGATAAAATGGTTTTGTTTTATGCCCTTGTTGTACAATGGGTTTGTTAGACGTATTTTGTGATATTTTTATTTTCTTGTATAAAAAATTGCGTCGCTTCTTTTGCTATGGACATATGTATTTGTCTTGTGAGGTCATTTTCACAGAAGACATTTTTGCCGTAGTAGCGTTTTTTTTCCAATAGTAATTAATTACATCGTAATAAGTAGGTAGGTTAGATTAGGTTCGTTTTTACATCAGGTCCGGAGGGCCAAAAATACCCAGAAGTAGGAGATGAGAATGGGACAAAAGGCGTTCGGAAATTTGTCTACAGGGAAAGAAGGCAATCGTTTTTTTTTTATACTTGACATTAAAAATATCGGAAAATACATGTAACAAATCGCAACGCGAACAAAAGCAAGCGAACCAATCATAGTGTATTAAATATTTAAACCACCTCAGGAGTAGGAAGGTGATATTTTCCAAACTGTACTTTTTGAGATTGGTGGTGCCGCACATGTTTTTTATTCATTCAGAAGTGTTACTGCATGATAGTATTTTATTATAATCACAAAAAAAAACGGTGAATTCATCCCCGAAAAATGTAAAAATATTCCCTCCTCCGACGAAATCAGACTCCTTTTTAGGGTTCCGTAGTCAAACTACGAACCCTTATACTTTCGCCATGTCCGTCCGTCCGTCAGTCCGTTCGTCCGTCCGTCCGCAGCCTATCTCAGAGACCCTTAGAGCTGCTGTAATTTGGTATGAATATACATATTAGTCACGACAACAAAGTGATATAATAAAATCTTGTTTTTTTTTGTGTAACTCCTACCTACACGTAACGTGGGGATGTATTTTTTTTCTCTCCTACCCCGTTCCCGACCCCGTCTAAGGGATCCGTTTATGAAATATTAAGCTTTAAAGCGCAAATTTTTGTTAGAGTCAAGTGTCCCCCCCCTACCGCATTCTAAAAATCTGAAAAATATGTTAAATGAACGCGCATATAACGAATTTAAAAGGAAAACTATCACGACTAAGTAGCCTTAATTCGTTCTTGAGATACAGGCGACTAAAGTGTTTATACCTACTTAAAATCATCAAAGACAGCACCAAATAACTTTAAATAGAAAATTTGTTCATATGTGTTGTTTTTTGAGGTAGTTTTTGTGTTTGTCGTAACGGCTTCGGAACCCTACACTGAGCATGGTCCGACATGCTCTTGCCAGGTTTTTAAAAAAAATATTTAATCGGTTTATTTGTAATCCTTTTGCGGGTTTGGATCTCCGCTGTGCTTAACATAAATCCAAGGAGATTGTACTCGTCGCTGTTGGGTCTCAAAAAGCAGATGACTGATGACTACAAAATTAAGTGCAATCAGTAACAGATCAGTGCCTCAAAAGTGCAGTTTTTGACCGAAACTCATTACTTTATTTTTATTTTATGTTAGGGCTATAAATTGTTACTTGCTAATAATTGGTTTCCCTTCACTAAAGCATTTTGTACTTTGGACTTAACGGAGACTGAAGTTTGTAAAAAAGTAATACTTTGGTCAATCAACCTTTTTTTGTATCTTGTTGCAATGGTCACTCTTTTAAACCAATTTTTTAAGTATATTAATCCACCAAACATCAGTTTTTTTGGCAATTTGAAGACCATTACTTGATGGGTTTTCTTTCAAACATATTACCTAAAGTCTGTTCCTATTCATTTCGTCACGTTTACAAACAAATTATTTTATTACTCCATATTCGTGTACTTTTGAAGGTTGAGTATGATTATATTATTTATTTATATACTTAATTATTGTCTTCATGTTTATTTTGAGGTAGTAAACTCTATTTAACCATGTATTTTTTGATGAAAAACCCTTTCGTTTAGTAACCCTTTGGTTTAGGCTAAGTTCAGATGAACGCGTGGTAACGCGCGGTTCAGCTGTTCAGATGACGGCTTGCGCGTAGTCTAGCATGAACATTCAGTGAGAATGGACGTGGAGGAGGCAATTTTCTTGTGGGTTTTAGTAAATCAAAGATATCTCGTCCTTCATTTTCGTAGCTCCGTGCGTCCGTCCTTCTCAAGCCGCGCGGATCATCTGAACAGGTCGAAACAGGACTGTAGATCTTACGCGCGGTGCATGGCGTTGGCGCTACGCGCGGTCACATAAACGACAACATTGATTTGTGATAATCTCATACCAATTTTGAAGCAAATAAAGATAATGATTATGATTAAGACACCACCCTAAAGCGGGGAACACCTGCGCTAGTACTGCTATCAATACTGCTGTCTTACTTCAACTCCTGTGCTAGAAGAGCAACTAGCATATTTTGCTGTCTTAGTTAAACGTATGTATCTGTGTGTATGTCTGTGGCATCTTAGCTCCCTAAGGCATGGACCAATTGGGCCGTTTACGAGATATCAGCTCTGAAAGGAGGGGTCACCTTATATCGGGGGTTACCTGGAGAAGCACCTTCGAAATTATTATTCGGTCATATAATACGATGATGATGATGAATATAAATTCAACCGTTTTAATTAACTACTTAATTAGAGGTAAAATTATTCCCATCACCATTTCATGCTCTATCAAAGGACAATTACAGTCAGGTATACCTGTTATTTTCATTGGCTTTCTGAATAGGAACAGACTTTAGTAGTGTACCTATGTTGTATTTTATCTATCTAAATATCATAAACCCTGTATGATGCGTTCAAGAACCGCACATTATGACTACCATAAAACTAGACTGTTTTGTTAGAACAATTTTTTTATCTGTAGAAATGTAATTAATGCTAAATAATAACATCTATTATTTCGATGATATACAGGGTGTCTCATTCAAATCGGTCAGTATGGGAAAGTCTGAAACTATAAGACATACGAAGATTTGTTCTTAGGAACCATGTCACCGATTTTGATATAAAGAAAAACTGCATTCATACATTTGAAAAAAAAATGTACCCAGCTAGGGAATCGAACCTGGTTGTTTTGAAAAAATAAACTTACTTACACTATTTCTATTCAGATATCGATTGTGTAGGTCTTAAGCAGTAAATGTTTCTAAGAAACATGATGTTTAAAATGAATAAAATGCATTGTTTTCACATACTTTAATTTATAGGTGTTCGAAGTGACCACGTTTTTTTTTCAATACAATATTCAACACGTTTAGGTAACAACAATTTTACATGCCTGAACTTGTTGAATATTGTAACGGTGGTCACTTCGAACATCTATTAAAATAAATTAAAATTATGTGAAAACAATGCATTTTCTGGATTTAAGACATCATGTTTTTTAGAAACATTTACTGCTTAAGACCTACACAATCGATATCTGAATAGAAATAGTGTAAGTTTATTTTTTCAAAACAACCAGGTTCGATTCCCTAGCTGGGTACAGTTTTTTTTTCAAATGTATGAATGCAGTTTTTCTTTTTATCAAAATCGGTGACATGGTTCCTAAGAACAAATCTTCGTATGTCTTATAGTTTCAGACTTTCCCATACTGACCGATTTGAATGAGACACCCTGTATATATTCAAATTTCGAACAGCTCTGAAAAACAAAGAAATTTGATTTGACCTCTATTCTAATATCAGTCGTGATGACGTTTATTGTCAATCTGCATACAAATTTGACAAATTAATGTCGCACGTACGTAAGATATCGAACGATATGATATGGTTGGAGCCGACTCTAGTTTGTCTCTGTATTAAAAAAAAACTATGATTGGCTACCAGAAAACTTTTCAATCTTTTCATTCCCGCCATTACTGGTTAAAATTTGTTAATTAGTATAAAATTTTCCGATTTGTTTAATTTAAACCATACAATCAGCGATCAAGATGAAATTGATATTTCGGCGACGCCTCCTGATATCCGTGACAAAGCAACTGACGTCCTAATAATGACTGTTAGTGGCCCTGAACAACGCCGCGATGCATTAAAACACTTGTGTGATGTTATTATAAAAATAATAATAAAAATCTTTATTTCGGATTAAGCATCCATATATGTGTTAGAAAACTTAGAAACAGTAAGAACTTATTGATAATGTTAGTAATAAAACTTGCAAACTACCTTATAAAATATCCAACGCAGCAGCACTGAAACATAGGCTATGCACCTGAGACGTGTAGCCCAATCCAGCGCCGCAACATTGGTGAATCCCACCTTTTTTGTAGGGTCATCAGGATGCCTATTGCGAAAGCGGTGGAGCAGCGATATTGAATGCCTAAAGGCCATTTATGTACAGTCACATAAACTACTAATATGCCGCCATTTTTTCTAAGAAACTTTAAAACTGACAGAGTAATAACAATGTATGTTATCTTATCAATAGCCATTCACAAGTGTGGCCAATTTATTGAAGCTGAATAATGAATTTGGGCTGTAAAAGACCGGTTTGGAAGGTATCTACTTGTGAGTATATAAATGTGCGCGTGGCAGGTATAGCGGCCCAGAAGCGGCGGCTGAAGGCGCCGCAGTCGCGGCCGGCCACGCGCGAGCAGCGCGCCGAGATGAAGCAGCGCAAGTACCGGTACCTGTACCAGGTGCGCACCGCCCACGGGGACGTCATTTCGCAGGTATTCATGACACCAACTAGTTCCACTAATGTAAATAAAATATGTTATATAACATTTAAATCGGCAGAAAAATGGAGTTTGGTTTTAGGCTACTGCTTATAAATAAAAAACAATTGATTTGGCAGAGCCTACCCCTAGGGGAATATAATGGGGAGTGGGAGTTTAGCGATTTTTAAAGTAAGATGCTCTTTGCGTTTCTAAACCATTGTAATGAATACGCGCGCGAGGTTTTCTGGTCAAATGAAGTATATATTTTTTTTTACTTTAAACCCCTAACAGAGTATAAAGCTGATTCTGTCGTTAGGGCATGACATTATATTGTGATGATTATAAATTATAATTATAACCATACACCGGATTGAAGGGGGCTAAAATGTACCAGTGCTAGTGATTTATTAAATATCGACTCAGTTTATCGACAACTTTATCGTGACATATAGACATATCTGAATGATCAGCTTTCCATGAAGATAAGGGTCAATTCCAAATAAATTGTACGTCATACAAAAGAAATACAAAGGAATATGTCTTTATTTTGTCATACAAGGGAATTTTAGTCACACAAAGGAATTCATAAGGATAGGTTCATATTGAGAAAAAAAAGAAATGTTGAATTTATATTTAAATGTTTATTTTTTATGTAAGTAAGAGTTTTTTTTAATACTTGTTTATATTTTTTCTTATCTGTTTGTTTTATAACCATAGTTAATGAATATGACAGGAGAGTCGATTTTTTGTTATTAGTAGACGGAGGCGTGTCCTTTTATATGTACTCCGCAATCAATAAAAAAACATAATCGCAAATAAAATCCCTCATTTTTTTAAGTTTTCTGTACAACGTTAATCAACTTAAGTTTTAAATCTTTTTTTTACCTTAAATTAGGCATTTTTATGTTTTACAATTTTTTTTTGAGGACTGGCATCATTGAAAAAAAGAGAAATCCATTAAAAATAACAATGTGTATAGAGCTTTAGGCCGTTTCCTTTGTATGACGTTATACAATGTCATCCAAAGGAGACAAATTTGGCTGTGACAAAACAAATAAAAGCAAATAGGTTAGAAATTTGAAAGGTCTTTTTAGTTCAAATATACTGGTTGTTTTACGCATAGATTACTCTAGGTTATAGAAATGAATATCACGGTAAAATTAAGAAACTGACGTCATTAAAGCGTCACACAAACACAACTTTTATTTCGACGAAATTGACTGAACTGCCGACATCAAAATACTACTTGAAAACAAACATGTCTGACGCTTAGATTGTTTAGGTTGTAAGTAGAAACAGTGTTGCTGCATAAGAAAAAGTTATGGATGCGTTCATAATTGCTTTAGAACTTCGTAAACTTAGTCATACAAAGGATGTTATACAAAGGATGAAAAGTTGGGACAAGTTTTTATCAGGGAATTTTATCTTGTTAAGTGTCTATCACATGTAACAAAATGCATTTAAATGAAAAAGCATTCAATATCATAGATAAATCACGTAAACAGCTCATGATCTGAACACAGGTTCTTAAGATACTTGACTATAATTATAAGAGTACTGGGGTAGGACAAGGAGTTTTTGTATGACAGAAAAAAACACCCTCTTTTTAAATATTTTTTCTAGTGTATATTATTTGCGTATAAGAATATTCATTTGAATATATGAAAACAAAAACTATAGAACTAAAATTAAAAAAAAAAAGTATTGTTTTTATGCAGCTCACTTTTGTTGTAGACCAAATTTAATAAGGGGTAAAATATTTTTTATAAAAAGTACATTTTTTTTGCAATTGACCCATAAACGATTTTGTTTTACCTTCGAGATATTGTAACCGACTTAAAAAATAAAAAGGTTCTCAATTCGTCGGGATGCTAAACAATATTTTTGTACTGAATTCATTTGTTATTCAATGTAATTTCAATGGTTGTCAAAGGTGACTCGAGTCCAGAGACAATATCATATACTGGTTGTTTAGTCTTGCCATAAGTATAAATAAAAGAGGTTTGCACATAATTAAAAGGCATACTTGGCCATTTCTTATGATAATGATGATTAAAAATTCAATCCGGTGTTTGATTATAACATTTATAACAAATGCAATGAGATATTTTAAAATAGTTGCATGCATATTTGTTTGCAGTCATACGTGCAAGCGCTGCAGAAGAAAGCGCACTGCGGCAACTGGGGCGGCGGTGGCGAGTGCAGCACGCTGCAGAGCGACTCGACGCACCTCACCGTGCTGGCCGGCTCGGAGCTGGCGCAGCCCACCGACTCCGACGACGACCTCAACCAGATCCGGCCAGCGCACTAGCCTACTAGTGCACCCAGGTACCTACTTAAAATCATTCATCTTGCCATGTGTTCTTTTTTTAAATATAAAAATCGTGTATCGTCTTTAATCTTGCCTTGTTTCATTTGAATTGCGCTGTATAAGATTTTACCATGGCTCTGCACAAACTTAGTTTTATTTAATAATATTACTACAGAGTGCAACTATTGAGAGCCGTATAGGTTTCTGCTACTGCATAGACCATATAGTTATTTTTTCAAATTACTTTTTTCCCCTAGGGTGGATGTATCACTTTCCACCCGCTTCTTAGATAAACAATCGCCGACTTTCAGAGTATGAGACATGAACTAGTACATTGTTGCCTAGGCGCGGAAAGTAAGGGTTTTCCTGACGAGGTGGTTAGCTGGCCGAGCAATAGCGAGGCCTGCTAAAATACGAGTCAGGAAATCCTCGTTTCCGCCGCGGCATACATAATGCTTTTCTCAAACATGTGAGGTAATACCACAAATACATTTTTAAAAAGCAATTAATTTAATTTAATTTTCTGTAAAAGTTATGTTGGTCATGTTTGGGCAATTTGTAAATAAAAACTTTATAGTTTTTCCAGGAGCCAGTTCAGGTTTTAATATAGGCGGTATGGTACCTATTTCGTAGCTTTCGTCGCTTGAGCTCATTTTTTCTAGTAAGTATTTTGCCCAACAATAGTTTCACATTTGGTTTCACATATGCAGAATGAACGAATGTTACCGACTGTCAATTGTTTTTAAATACTAACCATAGACATTGGAATGCTGTGCTAAAAAAGCGAGCAGTTACCTTGGCTGTTTGGAATTTTTGTCTTGGTCCTTTTGATTTTGTATGCAATTGACAGCATTTTTAAGAAAAATATAGACATGGTCGGAAAGTGTTTTCATGTGGTTTTTTTACTCCTAGGAGTAAAATGAGGCACTTTCCGTCCTTGTGTTTCAATCGGAAAACCGTTCTTTCCGAGCACCCGAGTCTTATGTCACCGTGAGATTTAAATAAATTTCACAGAAAAGAGAAACAAAACTATAACTAAAATTGGTTTATTGTTCGTTTATTATGTAGTTTCAATACAAATCGGAAATCTAGTAAACTGTTAGTAAGAAGTGGAGGCTTTAAACACAATCATATTAGTATAAAACACCCGTTTGGAATACAAAAAACAGCGAAGAATATTGGTATCGATAGCTTTTATGTTTTTACTAGCCGCCCTTTAGTGGCTTCGGCCACTGCCAGTTTATCACATCCTGGCAGCTGTCTTAAGCGAGGTTTACACTGGCAATAAAAAAATTAAGAAGTTGATTGCTGACATACTCTACCTTTTAAGTTAGAAAAAGACAGCAATATTGTGCTTCTTATTCTAGAACTGAAGTTAAAGTAAGACATTCCAATTCACTTTGTCCGGTATTTAGATACGTTTTAAAGTAAGAAAAAAACGCATTAATATGTATGACAGCTCAGATGAAGAATTAAATAATAGGGAATGAAAGCAAAAAAAGACTGAGCATTGTTTTACTTGTTAAGAAGAAAAATATGATAAGAGACTTACGTTATTCTACTTTTCATGCGAACCATACAACCACTAAAAAGCAATTCCACGCTGTCGTTAATTCATCTATAAACATCGTAGCCCATTTGTGCAAATTGTTGTTACCGATTAATCAACAAGTTTTTAAAGTTGTAGCTAATTATGTAGCTCTGGCTACCCCACTCTGGGATTTTGCGCGTGCCTGTGCCTGTGCGTGTGCGCGTGCGTGTGCGTGTGCGTGTGCGTGTGCGTGTGCGTGTGCGTGTGCGTGTGTTAGTTACTTCTTTACGCTGCAATGGCTGGACGGATTTGGATAAAATTTGGAATGGAGATTGCTCATACTCTGGATTGAGACAGGCTACATTTTATCCCAGAAAATATAAAAGTTCCCAAGGGAATAGCGATAATCTGAATCTACGCGGGTGAAGTCGCGGACAGAAGTTAGTTTATTATAAAATTTGGAATGCCAAACGAAACGCCATTTTGTTAATCTCCATATTGAAGGTAACCATGGTAACCAAATAACGAATCGATGGATTTAATAGACACCGTTATCTAACGCTCAGTTTGAAGTACAGTCGCGGAATGAAAAGGTTGACCACCTTAAGATCTGTTTTTGCTTGCTCAGTATGAGTTATCATTATCAGTATCTGCTTATCGACCGAGTATGACACATTCCGTCATAATGAATGTCATAACAACAGCCACTATTGGTTCAAACTGAACTTAGTCTTTATTGGTCGTTACTAAAGGGTTGCTATGGTCACGTTTCAATAACGAAAAACGGCGGCATTCGTGTAATACAACCAAGTTAAGATGATAAGCTAGTAAGCGAGTTAAAATGAAAAAAAATATTTCTCTCATTCATTTTTCATTTATTTCAGGCAGCAGAAAAGAGGATATCGAACTTTGACCTAAATAGAAATGAGTAACACTTGCATATTAACTGGTGTATACCCTCACAGAAATCAAACGAATTTAATTCTAGTAAAATATATTTCAACAAAACAAACAATCAAAATAAGGAATAATAGTCTTTAATAAGAGATGTAACCACCACGAGCATCAATAACACTTTGTAACCTATTTCTCATGGAACTCACAAGGTTGGAGCATATGTTCGTTCCTCTCATTTCTTCCCATATCGTTTGGCAGTGGTTTTCTATGGCTTCTTTGGTCCGTTCGTTTCTGTTCTCCCAACGCTGCACCATTAAACCCCATAGATTCTCTATCGGATTTATGTCTGCAGATTTTGCTGGCCAGTTTATTTTTTTTATATCACGGTGTCGGTCGTACCATTCACTCACAATACGAGCGGTGTGTGTGCGAGCATTGTCTTGAACAAAACTAATCTCAGAAAAATCGTCAGCTGGATAAACGGTTCGGACACTTGGCAGCATACTCTCTTCTAGAACCGACATATAGTGTGTTGCGTTTGCCCTTGAAGGTAATAGAACGAGCTCGCCTACTCCAGCCGCTGACATCCATCCCCATATATTAGCTGAAATTCGTCCGGAACTAAAATTGGGCACTACATGGTCTTCTGTATATCTCGTACCGTTATATCTCCATAAATGTAGCCTCCCATGTTGGCTCGATTTGAAGCTTTTTTCGTCGGAAAATATTGTCGTACTCCAATCGTCGTTCAAATGCATGCGTGCAAATTCCAAGCGTGCTGTCTTATGAGCATCAGTCATAGCAATTTTATTTGCGTGTCGTCTATAATGCAATCCCATTGAGTGTAAGGCGTTTTTTATTACTCTTGGACAGACTTCATACATTTCAGCGTAATAATTAGTTGACACAAAACCGTTATCTTCATATTGTCGTCTCATGTCGGCTCTTTGTGCAGCACTAAGGGCGGGGCGGCGACCAGAATTACGACGATGATCAATCAGTTCACCTTCTTCAGCATATCTTCGAATCCAGAATCTCACAGTATATCTGGTTAAATTTAGGTTTCGCTGCTCTTTCTTGAATATTTAAAGTTCTCGGCATTGTAAAATATTAACACGAATACAAGAAATAGCAATGATGACATTGACAGGAACATTCACATTAGATTCGATTTATCAAACTTGACACAACATAATGGCAAGATAGAACTAATAAAAAGGTTTAAGTTCAACTATTAATAGTCAAGGAACATTCGTCTGATTAAATTTGAACTTAATTGTCAAACAATTAAACACAATTTTCAATACAGTACTCTCGTCTGTTACACAGTTTAAAAAGGTAACATGTGCTTGCAACGCGTAAATGAATTTATTTCAAAACTGGTCAACCTTTTCATTCCGCGACTGTACTTTGAAGGCATGTGATGGAGCAATTTCGAAAATCTGAATCGATGAAAAATTTAGTTAATTTAGGGTCATTCCACTGTAACACCCGAAATGGCTACTTTTTATTAGGGTTTCGTAGTCAAACTACGAACCCTTATAGCTTCGCCATGTCCGTCCGTCCGTCCGCAGCCTAGCTCAGAAACCCTTAGAGCTAGAAAGCTGTAATTTCGCATGAATATACATATTAGTGTACGCCAACAAAGTGGTAAAATAATATCTTGTCAAAAAGATATTGTGATAAGAAACTACGAAATTGACTAGTGAATGGTCTACTATTTAGATACTACTTTCTTTTCCTGAACACGCATAATCAAAAGTATAAGAGAATAACAAGAGAATCACTAATAACAAGTAGCTGTTTCGGGTGTTACGGTGGCATAATCCTTTACTCACTCACTAAAACGTATCAAAATATTTGATTCATACTTAACAGAGCTTTGCTATTGTGTTTTTTTTAATTATTATGATATTAACATCTGAAGCTAACAAAACTGAATTGAAATGGCGAATACAGCTACGCGGAGGGCGACCTGCAATGAGCTTTAGTTTTTTGAGGAGATCGATCATACGTACTAGATACCTAAGTGCGAGGCGTCTTTATCTTGCTGCTGCCACTGATAAGGCCAGTGATGGGGGCTGCAGCACTGCACTATCGTATAATCCTACCTACTATCAAAGGGAATCGCCGAGTTGTTCGTTGAGCTGCCCACACTATTGCCGAAGAGTCAGTGTCAAATGATGATGATTGAAAGATTTATTTTGAATGCGTTGCTATTTTTGAATTAAGGTGTTATTTAATGTAATGCTACGTTACTGAGGATTACACATCAAGTTTTAGAATCACAAATGATATATAATGCGTACCACGAGGTAGCGTTCTTTACCTAATTTTTCAACTAATAAACGTACTTATTAGAAAGTTAAACTATATTTTTGATCGGTAGATATAAAATGGCCTTTTTGTTCCTTAATATTTGCGTCGTTCTGGGACATCCGTATTTGCGTCATACGCTTATTAATTAGTTATGTGTTTTCTTTCAGATTGGCAGGATTGGTGTATTAGAGAGGTGAGAGCAATAGTTTCTAATCTGTTTATGCAGTATTATTGGGATAAGCCCATATTATGACTTTATGAAGTATTTATTGCCAGTCAAATTATCGTTTCTAATCATGTATTTTTTGTATCAATGTGCTTTTTTCATTGAATTGTAAATATTTTTAATCAAATTTGTTAATTGGAATTCAATGAATTCTGCCTTCAAGTAACATATGAATGGAATATTGAAATAATGTATAACCGACCCCGACACTGCCATAGTCTGCATAAGCGGCGCCGACTTCTCGGAAACTGGGCTATTTAGCCGTTCCACTTATTATTATATGTTATGAATTTCATTAATTGCTTAGAGCTTAAATGCATATGGTATTGTGGTGTACGAGTATATTTATTTGTTATGTATTTTGTTATTTTATATTTTTTTATTAAGAAGTGTCGAATGTATTGACTTTCTTGTTTTATTAAGTTCGTGGTAGGGAAATGCGTTTGGTTTACAGTGTTGGATTGGTATGCATAAAAATCCGGTTGCAGCGCCACTAAGCACTTAGGCAACATCGCGACATCCGCGCGGCGATCGCGCTGGTAATGTTTGTATGGTCTCTACCACCGCGACTGCGCACCGCGCCTGCCGCGCTGGTTGGAAATAAATCACTCATCTCATTAAACACAACGTACCATCCGCCTTGTACAGCTGTTGTCGTTCAAAGTTCCTTACGTTTTATTGACAAGGTCTAGGTTTGAACCTCAATGACGGACTCATAAACTGCATCAATTTGATTGAAAGTTGTTTGCAAATTGATGCAATTTATTTTTCTGGGAATATTTCGCACAAAACAAAACACGTACAACAAATAGATCTACTGAACGCATTTCTGCAGTTTATTTAGTTGAATGACTAATCTACATTTGACAACATCTTCTACGCCTGACCTTTTTTGTGTGAAGATAAAAGTAGGTATAAACTAGGGCGGTTTGAATATATGCGATAAAAATAAAGTGTATTTTCTATGGAATATGTTACATTAAATGTAGAAATTTATTCCTAAGTACCTAATCATTGTTGCATATATGAAATGTTGTCAGCTGTTTCATAGCAAATGTAATTTCACTTAAAAGAGTTTTTGAAATTATTCACTTAGTTATAAACACGACAAAAAACTTTCTTGCCAAAACCAGTGTAATGGTATATGTAAATTAATATATTTCGACTGTCCAATTTATATTTTAATTGATAAGCTTTTATTTAAAGAAGATATGGCAAACAAACTGCGATCTGGATGTGATGAACGGGTAAACTCTTAAAAGAGTGTAAGTAGAATAAGTAAAATATTGTAAGTGATAATATTTTTTTAATTTGTAAAAAGTAAGAAAAAAATTGGCTTATCACAAATTTGAACAGGTCTGTTGTTTTTATAATGTAAAAGAAAGCGTTATTGTTTAAGTTGTACCACTTATGGAAATGCTAAGCATTGAATGATATACTAAACTAAGTCAAGTGTTGTAATAATCTAATAATATTGTACTTGACTGCTACTGGTCACTTGAGCGGAGTAACTCCGCGGCCGACACTTGTTCCGACCTCGGACCTATTTCTCACCCACCACCTGTTGACCGCCATACCAACTCTGTTGCCGTGGGTACTAACACGAAATTATTTATTTTCTTATTTATTTAGGTATAATGTCCCACGGCTGGGCAAAGGCCTCCCTCCTTCTTTCCACGTAGCCCTGTCTTGGGCAGGCTCCCACCTGTCCCGATTGAAGGCATCAAGCTCATCTCGCCATCGTTCCCTTGGTCTGCCGCGACGCCGAATTATTTCCCGTGGGACCCATTCGGTACATACTTTAGCCCACAATTCCTCCGGTATGCGGCAGACGTTCCCAACCCAGTCCCATTTGAGCTTGGCAGCTGCTTGGGCTACATCAGTTATTTTAGTTTTGGAGCGTAGTATTGTATTCCTGATGCGGTCCGTTAATTTGACTCCCAAAATTCTACGCTCCATGGCTCTCTGACAAGCCTTGGGGGCAGATTTCTGGTTATTTGTCAAAGACCAAGTCTGCGCTCCGTAAGTGACGATCGGAAGAATGCACATATCCATGAGTTTACGCTTAAGTGACATTGGAAGGTTTCCCTTCATGTATTCCTTCATCGACCAATATCTCCTCCAGGCGTTCTCGGTTAGTCTTGCGACCTCCTTGTCTTGTCTTGTTAAAACGAAATATGACTAATATTCACTATCGTATTTATTTGAAAATTAATTAAACCACGACAAAATGTTGCAGGTTGCAAGATTTACAGTAATCAAAACTTATGGATCACCCCTCGTAGTATTGTTTTTTTATTCCAACGTACTGTTATTTCAAAAATTGCTTCCGCGAGTTGATCTTGAGGGTTTGGGATTGATGTATTGGATGCAGTTAAAACGGGAGCCACCACGACGTTTTTCGTGGTATCGTAAATCTCCTCAGCCGTTATTAATATTTTTAGTAAATCTTCGTCTTCCAAGGATGTAAATTAATGCCCTTAGTGTCGACGGGAGTTTTGTTATCCAAAGTCCACGAAGAGTTTCAGGTATTAACTTATCCCCCTGCCAGTTCCTTCATTTTTTGAAATAGTTGTGCGGGGTTCAGATCCCCGAGCTCTATTTCCTGAAAAAGTAGATGGAGCCTGGCTGTGACCCGACTCCGTGTGCGCCTAGGTTTTTTCTGTACTTGTTCCTCGTTCCTTTTTACTTCCGATGGTGTTTCTAACCGGTCACTGAGGATCTCCCAATTCTGTTTGTCCCAATTCGGTTATTAACAATTGTGTTTTATGTAAATTGCTCTTCTGCTGCTTCTTCCAAAAATCGGAAATTCTTTAAGTATGTGACGTTGATACAGTGCTTGTCGATGGCGGGACTGCGGGTTGTGCGAGCGCTGGTTCATTTTGTTGGTAATTTGTGTTTAAGGTAAGTTTGAAGGGCATGCCTGCATTAAACGCGCAATGGAAATATAAAGATCGACTTTTAGCTTGTGTCGCTCGGCTTCTTGGTAGGGTTACTATTATAATTTAATATTTAACATTATCCTGAGTTAATTTAACTCGGCAAACTATTCGCGATGTATCAATGTACGAGGGCTGCCTTTTAAGCTCTGTCGTTTGCAATCCTCCCGTGATTGCATAAAAAAGAACTAGTGTCATCTTAAAATATTTGAATTTGGAATTCGAAAACAAAAGAATGACTCGAAATCGGCCCAACCGTTTTAGTACAGCGTTCGTTCAAAGTTGACAAGTCAGTTGTGAAAATGGAAATTTCGAAGGAAAATTTACGTGCGATGATTTTTTACAACTTCAAAAGGGGCTTAACGCGACTTCAGTGCTTCGAAGAGTTGACTACGGTTTTCAATGATAAAGCACCATGCCTCCGGACTGTGGAACGCTGGTATTTAGAATTTCAACGTGGTTGCTCTAGTCTTGGTGATAGACATCGTCAAGGTCGACCAAAAACAGCCGTAACCCAGGAGAACATTGATGCTGTACGGCAACTGATCGTCGAAGATCGCCATGCGACATACCGTGAGATAGAAGCTTCCTTAAGTATTTCAGGGACCAGTGTTCACAGTATTTTGCACGATCACTTAGGCGTAAAAAAGTTGATCTCACGCTGGATACCACATTTACTCAGTGAAGACCAAAAAACGGCTCGCGTTCGATGGTGTCGCAAAACTCTGCGACAATTCAACCGAGGAAACTCGAAACATGTTTACGACATTATCAGTGGTGACGAATCTTGGATATATGCCTACGATCCCGATTCTAAACAGCAGTCAACTGTTTGGGTGTTCCAAGATGAGCCAAAACCGACCAAAGTAATACGCTCACGGAGCACTTCGAAAAAAATGGTCGCCACGTTTGTGGCGATAAGTGGCCACGTTGCCACCATCGTGCTCGAGGATCGTAAAACGGTTAATGCAGACTGGTATACCACTGTCTGTTTACCAGAAGTCATCGGCGAGTTTCGAAAAAATAACCCAAGACGTCGTATAAGACTGCACCACGATAATGCGGGCTCGCACACCACCCGGCAAACAATTGCGTTTTTAAAAGAGCAAAACGTCGAAATTCTGGAACACCTGCCGTACAGTCCAGACTTAAGCCCTAACGATTTTTTTACTGTTCCAAAAATCAAGCAACGACTTCGTGGTCAACGGTACCAGACGACTGAAGAAGCCGTTGAGGCATACAAAACGGCCATTTTGGAGACCCCGACTTCGGACTGGAATAAGTGTTTCGAAAACTGGTTCGATCGAATGAAAAAGTGTATTACATATCACGGTGATTACTTTGAAAAACAATAAATACCATTTAACACTTAAATTGTCTTTAGTTTTTCCAAACGACACAACTTAAAAGGCAGCCCTCGTATATGATATCTAGCATATTTTTTATATCATTAATACTTAAGACTGCACCGAGCAAACGCCGTGTGTCCAGTGGCGCCCTCATTACTATTATTGTGTTTTCTAATTAACTAAAGAATTTCCTTGAAATCAGACGATACGTTTTTGTAGTGCAATTAAAAACTGAATTTATGGAATACGTAACAAACTTTAATAACAATTACCCTTTGAGTAGTCAGCTTAACGGAAAAGGTGGCCACTTTTTTCCGTTAAGTTGATAACTCGAACGTGAATTGTTATTAAACTATGTGATATGCCCTATAAGATGTGTTTTCATTTGTAGTACAAAAATTTACCGTCCTATTTCAAGAAAATACTTTAGTTTATTTGAAAACAATAAAAGTAATGAGGGCGCCACTGTACCTACATCCGGTGTACGCTCGGCGCAGTCTTAACTGATGGGGGTATATACATATTTCTAATACCGTATCTCGTACTATATGGAGCTGTGCTGTCGTTAATACATACACATCTCTGTAGGTGTGGTGTATGTCGCTACACATTCAAATAGACATTAAATAAAGTAAAAGTCATATTCTGTACGTTGTGGATAGATACGCTTAGACTGCGTTCATTAACTCAATTGTAGTAACTAGTAACTTGCTTTCAGCTTACGACTTAAGTAGAGTTATGACATTTGTTGTAAATAAAAAAAATAAGAATAGGTACCAAAGGTATAAAATCCGAATCTCGTGTTTGTCACTTCTTAAATGGTTAATGGAACGGTAGCTAATCCATTCATTCTATTATGATCTAAAATACTGTTACTTACTATTACCGGTAATGAGCGTAACATGAGCGTATTTACAGTTTAAAAAAGTGTTCCAATATTTATTATAAGAAAAAAATCCGTGCTAATAAAAAATATAGGTATACTTATATATGATTGCTGCGATGGGCTTGCACCCTGTCACTAATGTACACTGGTAAGTAAACATCTAATGGTTATAATTATTATTATAGCAACGGAACTTTACGGAACTGTTTGCATCCTGATACTGTTATCAGCGGCAAGGTTCGTAACTAGACTTCATGGTTTTTCACATTACAAAGTAAAATTCATGGATATACATATGGCTCGAGAGGTTCTGCTCGGTGTTGATGATCCAGTTGGGACGGGTTCTTATAGATAGGTTTCTATAATATTTTCACTTTTTTGAAAGAAATGTACCAGCGGCAACGGAGGGTGGGTACAATTTGTTCTCCTTCATCTAAGAAACGGCACTAATGGTAGGTGCTCAATTGATTTGGAGTTACTGTCAACATTCTAATTAGCATGTGATAGCTATTTTATGATTTGGCCAAAGTTTATTTAGTTATGTTGCTTAAAGCCTAAAATCGTTGTTTTATGTAAAAGTTTGTTTTTATGATGAAGTGTAAGGTTGTACAAAGCTTTTCTACAAAAATCAGCTATCTCTAGTTCTGCCTGCATAAACATAAAGTAAAATATTGTGTAAGATATAAGGATAACTAGCAATAGATTAGATATGTCGGCGTATATGACATTCTGTATTTTTTCTACTTCTGATTTTTTACACTTATCGCTCAATTTCTAGTCTTATTTTTAAATATATTATTATTTATAAAGATCTAAAGTACTCGTATTATTAAAGTTGTATTTTTATTATGTACAAGAATGTATCCTGGAGTTCCCCTGCAGGCTGCAGGCTAACCGGCGGCCGATTGTGTTTCGCCTTCACCTATTTACACCTAACGAAAGTAATATGTCTTAATAAATTTGGTCTATTGGGAAAATGAATTCTCATTAGTTACCACTTACCACCGGGGACAATTATTGCTTAATTGTACTCAATATCGAATTAGCGTCACCTACCGTCCAATAGCTGAAATAAATGTTCTTATTACTTTCATGCGTATTTTGCTACTAAACGCTAGATGGCATTCCTGAGGCTCTTACCAAGATGCACTACGCTAACTAGCGTTTCTATTCGTTTAGTTTTTAAACCAATCGCTTCACTGGTAGATGACGTGATACGAAAAGTCACGTGATCCACCACATCGTATTACCAGTGACGCGATTGGTTTAAAAACGAAACGAATAGAACCGCTTGTTAGCGTAGTGCATCTTGGCAAGGGCCTCTGATGCTTAGGCTGCGGCTCCACTGAGGCGGAGATGAGCGGAGCGGAGCGGAGCTGTGCCAATATTAACCAATAGAATCTAAACTAACGTGCGCAAGGCGCGCTCGACGTGACCGCATGCGCCTTCTATTGGTTAATATTGGCTCAGCTCCGCTCCGCTCCGCTCATCTCCGCCTAAGTGGAGCCGCACCCTTATGATCAAAGTTTTTCTACGACAATCTTCCAAATGGCCTCTCTTTTACCTATAAACCTATAATATTAAATCTCTTTGGTCAATAGTCACTACATAGTATAAAACAAAGTCGCTTCTCGCTGTCTGTCCCTATGTATGCTTAGATCTTTAAAACAACGCAACGGATTTTGATGCGGGTTTTTTTTAATAGATAAAGTGATTCAAGAGGAAGGTTTATATGTATAATAGATTCTGGTTTATGTACGGGTGTTACAGAAAACTCACATAGACCGAAGCGAAGCGAGGGCGGGTCGCTAGTATTTCATAATTTGTTAGTTGACTGCTCAATTGATTGGCACAATACTCGCGTGAAGTGTAATAAAAAAAAACAGGCGCTATATGATATGAAAAATGTTATAATTTGTGTACTTTAGCACCTTGTCACTTTAATCGCTGTGACAATTTCATGTGACAGTTTAAATATGATATAGACAATATTAGACAAGGTACTAAAGTGTAAACATATTTTTGACTTCGACTGTACTTTAAAATCCGCTTCCTTGTTTTTTTAGTATAAAGTACCCAGTGACCTTCGCGAGGCGATTTTTTGTCGAAATCGGGCTATCCGTTCAGCCTCTACGAGGTAACAAAGAACCATACATCAATACAACAGGTCAAAAGCATACCCTCCTTTGGCAATGTGGTCAATATAAATAATTACATACAAAATGGTGATTCGGTTTCGTCTTTATTTCTCTTGTTTTCTTTATATGTATGCGCAAAAATCTACAGCTTAGAACTTAGCCTAATTATTATTTTAATCAGTTTTATTGTGTATATTTTGTTGCTGTTATGTGATGTTATTCAAATGTAAACGACATTCCTTTTGATATATAATGCTTGTTTTATTTAAATGTATAAATGTACTACCCGTTACCTTGAAGGCGAGAAGGGTGGGCAACAACATGAAATCGAGATGTTTCCGGGAGAATTTCTTGGTATAAGGTATTAAGATTGTCGTGTTACCTGGTCTTCCGATCAGTCGAAAGACTACGTAACAGACGTTAAGAAATTTGGAGTAAGAGAAAGAGAGGTGGAATCGAAGGAAAAGGACAAATAGTAAGTCAGGGTCAGGGTATTTATTTAGCACTTGTCTCTTCACACAAAATTTAAAAAATAGATAAATAAAATAAAGCTCTTAATGATGAAGTCCAAAGTATTTCCTCCGTGTATCGTAGTACCTTTTCTGGTTCCGGAATTTCCTGGTCACGGGCACCGTTTACGATTACTCCGCTTGTCGTGGTAGTTGGGACCCGTAAGTAAATGCGATCCCTGATGAAGAGTTGGGAATAGGTATATGGATCCGAGGGGAGTGGGGCACGACCTGGCCCTACTCAAAGTTGACTGACGTGACGATGAATGACGTTGTTGTTGGAGGCTTCTCGGGGTCCAACTTAACCCCGTAGAAAGCTAAACTCCAGAGAAGACTGTTTCCAATTTGTCAAGCACTGCTGTGAGTGAGAGAGAACTGTTTAGGTACTAGTAAGTATTTCCGCGACTCTGAGATGAAATGGTTGTCCTAGCGAGAGGCACCCTTATACCCTAGTGGTCTAACTTTTTTAATTTTCAAATATAAAGTACATAACATTCCTAAATTATACATGCCAGATATTAATTCCATGGAAAACCATAATTTTAACTCCATGGTCCAGTATAAATCTAAGATATCGTTCTCTGCCCGTTTTGTTTAGTCAACGAAAACAACAACATTGTCAAAACCTCAAAAAGTGATTATTTTCGGCTGTAAATATAAAATTTACTAATATAAATAACAAGGATAACAAGGCAAAACTAATATAAGTATTCTGGAAGCTCGTTCGGTCGTAGTATTGGAAAATAGACCGAAATACGCGTCCCCAAAGTCTGTCGATCCAGCTGTAACCGATGTAATACCTAAGGCCCACTTGCGTGGACCAGAGTTAGCGTCTTAACCCGAGGTTAGGCGGCAAACCACGTACAAAAGTAGACGCTTAACTCTGGGTTAAGGGCTAACTCCGGTCCGCGCAAGTCCGCGTAAGTAAATTAGTAACGTAAGCATCTAACTACAGGAATACAAATAAGCAAAATGTGGACCGCGTCCGCTAGATATGCCGAAAAGCGCAATAAATAAACAATAATCGAGAGTAACGGGGCACGGAACCTGGAAATGAAGGTACGATATTACAAGATATTATTATAGCAATTGACAAAATAATAGCAATTTAAAAAAAAATGCTTAGAGGTTGGTCTCAAATGGCGTACCTACCTTCTTGAAATTATTTGTTCTTTATTTACTGAAAAAATAAATAAACAAATTTCTGCTAATGGCTAAAGAGCTTTTACGCCACATCGCCATGTCTACCTACGACTAGTGATGGGCAGCTTGTAAGTTTCAAAAGTGAAACTTTCATTTAAATTTCTGAAATATTCTAGAAGTTTCAAAAGTGAAACTTTCACCTAGAATTTCAAGCAATATACTGAAAATTACCACAGTGAAATCGTTTTATTTCTGAAAATTACTATAGTTTCGACATGTTACCCAACTTTTCATGAAATTTAAACGAAATTTACTGGTGTTAGAATAATTTCCATCTAATTATGTAACTTTCAGAAGCTGTAATTTTCACAGTTAAGAAAAGTTGTGCAATGTTTCAGAAATCGCCCATCACTACCTACGACACAGCTAGTGTAGTGCTACGAAACGCGGTTATAAACAAAATGACGTTATTTCGCATCTAAGTAATAAGACGTAGTTTACTAGTATTAACCTTCAAAATATAATTATGTTAACTAATTTAATTATTATTATTTTTGGCATTTTGCTGTAATGTGATAAATGTCTAATTTTTAGTTTTATTGAATCCCGATTGTGCTTATACTGTTGCACACCTGTAATTGGTACTAACTATTTAACTATTTTCTTTATACATACCTTTTGTATTTGTATTTTTTTGTACAACTATTGGTGTGTCTAATTGAATAAATAAATAAATAAATAAAATAAACAAATCTATATAGATCTTAAAACTTGCTGTGTTTACTTAATGACCAGCATATGCTAACCTTGCTTTAGCAGGCAGTTACTATTACTGGGAGATCTACTTACACTGAACGCTGTTTAAGGCAAGTAGATAACTGGTTTTTGGTCCGAATAAGTTGAAAACAGCGAAACTGTGGACGGGTCGTTAGTAAAATAAATAATATTATACCGCTCAAAGCCGAGGATTCAAAACTGTAGGTACTGATTGTGTCAGTAATCAAGTCCAGCTACTCGTAACTACCTATCTAGATCGAAGTTATTAATAATATTAATAATAATCTCACCTTTCGGCATCCTGAGGCAGGTTAAAAAAAGATAATTCGACATTGGAATTATTATTTAAGCACCCGTATGCGATGCAGTACTTTTTGCCTTTTCGATTAGTCATATTCGTATAGTAAGTGCGTATTTAAACAAAAACTTTGACAGCGCACGGCGGCGCGTTTCGAGACGAGCGCTCGCGTGACACTCGACTGATTCGCCCCTTGCAAGGGGCAGCACATTTTGTGGGCGATAGCGCGGAGTGTCACCGGCCTGCCACGGCTGTGACGATATGAGAATTACCCAGTTTGAGAAACAGCAATACGCAATACACAGTCAATCGCATCGAGCTTAGGGCCCGCGAATAAAAGCTTTACTCGTGTCAATCAATTGCCCTACCCGTCGCCCGTACTTATATGTAGTTTAAGGAAAACAATTTATTAACAAACCAACTTTTGGGGGCTAATATTCAATTAAATTTGCATAATAGAAAATCTACAATCTAATTTAAAAATTGCTGCCTAGAATAGAGGCCCTGACCATCTCGTTGTTTAGTCGTCTTTAGAATTTGAAAGAGGTCTCCTCCGCAGGGCGCTCATATCTGCACCATTTTTAGATATAATGTTTGGTACTTATCTCATATCGTGATCATTATTATCTCTGGGCTCCCCTCCACAAACTCAGCAGTCGGAATGAGAACGTTTAACACTTCTATAAGTAATTTGTTGGCGACTGTTAAGGATCAAAACAAAACGCCAAAACTAATTGATTAATTTATTGTTCAACCAAATAAATTAAACGTGAAAACGTGACTTTTAACACTTTTAAATAATAAACAGCACTTTGGTTTAATTTAAAGTTAACTAAATGTACATTTAAAGTTATTAATTATAGTTATATACCTATGTATCTATACAATTATTTTAATTTAATAATTATACATAATCTTTCGCACATTACATCATGACATAAGCAAACTCCTTAAACGAACATTATAACATGTGATACATATTTATATAGGTGGGTGGATCAACTTTTTGTTGTTGTTATTCTGTCCCGTAACCCAGGAGACAACAGTGTTAGAGTTTCTTAGAAAAAATGCTATAATATATACTTCTAGCACACTCAGGAGAAAGCCCATAAAAGAATGGGTTTGGAATTGCCAATAAAACTGATTTTTAGTGGACTTATATTCTTTGAAATCACAGTTTTAAAGAGTGACTCAGGAGACGTAACCATGGCAACGAGCTACAAAGAAAAGTTGATTGACCCAGGTATACTTTATCGTTTACGGTTGCAATGTGTGCCTTTTCTATAAATATTAATGGTTCAAATACAGGTAGTAATTTCTTCGACGTACGACGCGGGGAAAATGCCGTAGCAACCGTTGAGGTCGCCCGACCACCAGTCGCTGTCTTCTTTCTCGTGAACGGTGATTATGTCGCCTGCGACAAAAAGTGCACAATCTGTAGGAAGGAACAGCTACTCTTTTTAATTAAAATATAATCATGTAGAATTCGCGCACTTCTCGCTGTGCAGATTCACTAAAAGTAAAAAATGCAGAAGCATAGTTTAAAGTTTGTACAATTTTGTACTTTTTGGTTAGTACATACCTGGTGACAGAGATAGCTCATCAGTCTGTCTGGCCTCGTAGGTGTATAACGCGCGACATTTTCCGATAGACTTCGTTTGCGTGGCGCTGTCGCCGTCCTCGTTCTTGAGAAGGTCAGTCAGGTCAGAGGAGCTGTCGCTTTGTGATGAAAATTCGTCTGTGGATAAATAAGGCAATAAATATAATTATACTTTCTGGGCTTTCTGGTGTTAGTCACATTTAGGCGATACTAAATATCGTTTACCAAAGTCGCTATCCTGCTGGTTGGACAAGCCGTCGCCAGCTCCACGCTCGCTCCAGTCCAGCGGACTGCGCGGAGGCGCAGGCGCGGCTTCGGCGCTACCCAGCGGCTGCGCATACACCGGCGTAGCTGGTGCGCTCCTACTCTCCGCGTTCCTCCTGAACGATAAGTGTTCTATTCGCAGCTTACTAGACGCTCTGCTCATTATAGAGTCACGCCTTTCCTTTTCCTCACCACCGGTGACGCTTTTTGTAAGAGCTGTATAGTTAGGTTGCAAGTTTTTGTTGACTTCATGCTGATAGTCCTCTTGTAACCATGGAGGCATCTGGAAGATGTATAAAAACAATATCATAATGCACTTTTTCTACTAGCGTACTATAAATCGCTAACATTGATATCGTTAATGGTATTCTGCTGGAGTGTCTTGCGGCGCTTCTCCTCTGCATTGATGGTCTTGTCCGAAGCGCTGGTAGATTCACTCTATATTACCGACGTGTAAAAGAGCCCTCATGGCCTATTTACAAAATAAATATTTTGAATTTTAGCTTAACCGACGCGTGACATACTTGTATAATGAGTGTTTCCGTGGTAATAAGAGTCCTTTAATATTAATTATAGCATTGGCCTTGCCATGGTTACGCGCATGAAATATGTCAGTGTTGGTGTTGGGTGATCAATTTTTTTTATGTTATACATGTCAAAAACGGTTTTTACAACCTTTAAAGGAAATAAAAGTCACTACATAGTATAAAACAAAGTCGCTTTCCGCTGTCTGTCCCTATGTATGCTTAGATCTTTAAAAGTACGCAACGGATTTTAATGCGGTTTTAATTAATAGATAGAGTGTTTCAAGAGGAAGGTTTTTATGTATAATAAATCCTGTTTCATGTACGGGTGTTACAGAAAACTCACATAAACCGAAGCGAAGCGAAGGCGGGTCGCTAGTAATTAATAAAAGATCAATATCATTAATTGGTTCTGCTGTTTTGCAATATGGCGGCACCAAAATGTCAAAATTTACATCCTTATTTCTTATATTTTATCGTTCAGTGTTTATAAAAAAAAAATGTGTCAAAATCCCTACAATGTAAATAAATAAGCTTAAAAAATAGTGAAGCTAAAAAAAGTATTACAAAATGCGATAACGTTTTTTTTTCTCTTAAATTTTCACTGTGAGAAACGTTATCGCCCGTAGCTAACTTTGTAAGGAATTTATTTGACGGCTACGCGATCAGCATACATACATACATACATAAACTCACGCCTTTATTCCCAGAGTGGGGTAGGCAGAGCTACAGAATTTCCAACAACTATAAACACTTTTTGATAATTCTGTAACCACATTTTGCACACTTAGGCGAAGATGTTTACCAGTGTATTAGTGACAGGTTGCAAGCCCATCGCCTAACAGTACTACTCGCCTTTACTACCTTAGTCGGCTTTTACGACATCCACGGAAAGATACGGAGTGGCACTATTCTAATCCGGCTACCACACCACGGGCTACGGGGCTAGGCGATCAGTTACATAAATAAACTATTAATAATGGTCGCGCTACAGCAAGCTTGTGTTTTTTTAGGGTTCCGTAGTCAAACTAGGAACCCTTATAGTTTCGCCATGTCCGTCCGTCCGTCCGTCCCCAGTCTAGCTCAGAGACTCATAGTACTAGAAAGCTGTAATTTGGCATGAATATACATATTAGTCACGCCAACAAAGTGCTAAAATTTTTTTTTTTAAAATATATTTTTTTTAATGCACCTCCCCTACACGTAACGTGGGGATGCCTTTTTTTTTCTTGCCTACCCCATAGTGTGGGGTGTCGTTGGATAGGTCTTTCTATTTATGGAAACAATTTTTCGATTAAGGGATCCGTTTATGAAATATTAAGCTTTAAAGCGCTATTTCTTGTTAGAGTCATGTGTCCCCCCCCCCCCCCTACAGCCAAAACTACAAATACTAAAAATCTAAAAAATATCTTCAACGAAAGCGCATATAACGAATTTTAAAGGAAAACTATCACGGCTAAGTAGACAAGGCGACTAAAGTGTTTATACCTATCAAAATCGCCTATGATAACTTTGATAGAAAAATTGTTAACGGGGGGGGGGGGGCTGCACGCGCGGGGGGAGTCGAACTGTCCGAGTAACAAATCGAGCGACAGCCGCGCTCATAAGCGCGAGCGCCTAGATGCTGTTCGGACGTGCCCCGAAATGCTACCTACAAGTTTGCGATTTGCGATCTGAAAGTTTACAAATAATCGATTAGATTATTGATTTGAGTCGAGTATCGTTTGGAAAACTTAAAATTCTATTTACTGGCCCTTGTTTTTTTTTCAATTTCTATTAATTACTTTATAAAAGATTAAACTTTTATTGTAATTTAAAGTCGGTTTCAAGCAGTTTAGATACCTAACTACCTACATAGGTAGGTATACTGATCTCACACTTAAATGCTTGGCTCTTGTTTGAGATACGAGGGGCGGCTGAAAAGTTATAAGCCTAAGGTATTTTGAGGTTGCATATGCGTTAGCGATACTGGCCACTAAAAAGACCATTTAAAAAGTTAATAAATAAAAGAAAAAAATGTCGTCTTTTGTTTATTACATCTCGAGATATCCGACGCTAAAGGTCATCATGTGTGAATTATCAACGCATATCACGAAAATTGAGCACCGTGCAGTCATTAAGTTCCTCACGAAAAGTGACAAATCGCCGAAAGGAATTTTTTAAGAAATGTCTAGTATTTACGGTGAATTTGGCCCTTCTCATGCCACTGTTAAAAAATGGAGTCGACTTTTTAAACTTGGACGGGAGTCGATCGAAGACGATCCTCGCTCAGGAAGGCCAATATCGGTTGTGACTTAAGAAAATACTGAAAAAGTCAAAAAGTTAGTATTAGAGGATCGGAGAATTAAGGTTTGGCAAATAGCTGAAGCCTTAGGTATTAGTAAGGAAAGAGTTGGAGAGATTTTGCATCAACATTTGCATATGACAAAAGTAAGTGCTCGTTTTGTGCCGAAAATGCTCATAGCTTTCGATAGAGAACGTCGTGTTCAAACTTCTCAGGCATTTTTAGAATTATGTGAAGAAGGTTTAGATGAAGTTTGTTCCCGCATAGTAACTGTTGATGAAACATGGATCAGACAGTATGATCCAGAGTCGAAGTCTGAATCTATGCAGTGAATCGAAAAGGGTGAAAGGCCGCCAAAGAAATTCAAGGTTCAAAGATCGGCGTCTAAGCTAATGGCCACCGTGTTCTGGGATTGCGATGGCATTCTTTTAATAGACTATTTGGCGAAAGGCTCTACAATAAATGCAGTTTATTATGCTGAGCTATTAAGAAAAGTGCGACAAGCCATAGTCGAGAAACGAAGGGGCAAACTGAGCAAAGGCATTTTGTTTTTGCAAGACAACGCCCCCGTTCACACCGCTCGTGTTGCCAAGCTTGCTCTGAAGGAAACTGGCTTCGAGGAAATTGATCATCCACCTTACAGTCCAGATCTGGCCCCTAGTGATTATTTTCTATTCAGCAATTTGAAGAAAGATTTAAGTGGAAAGCGATTTGGCAGTGATGAAGAGATGAAGGCGGCTGTACAGGAACATTTCGACAGCCAAAATAAAACTTATTTTTTTAACGGTCTAAAAGCATTATTTAAAAAATGTAATAAATGCATTGAATTAGAGGGAGATTATATTGAAAAATAAAAATAGTAAAAAAAATCTGAACATTTTTTTTCTACCTTAGGCTTAGAACTTTTCAGCCGCCCCTCGTATTATATACGAATTTATAAGAAAAAGAATCATTACCTACTTAGTAGACTTAATTAGTTCCTGAGATACAGGCGACTAGTAACGGGTTTATACCTACTAAAAATCATCTAAGACAGCGCCAAATAACTTTAAATAGAAAATTGGTTCATACATGTTGATTTTTGAGATAGTTTTTTGTGTTTGTCGTTACGGCTTCGGAACCCTACACTGAGCATGGTCCGACATGCTCTTGCCCGGTTTTTATACTTACTTTTAGTACACTTTGCTGCAAGCCCTGCTTGTCCCGTATGACTTTTATGTGCGTTGCCAAAGGATGGTTACCCGAAGCCCTATTATCGAGATCATTTAAAGTTGTTGCTATTTTGCACCTTACGGCTTCTAAGTATGTTAACATAAATTTCATCTGAAACCAAAGTTAGGTACTTATAGTTTTTAGTTTATGTTTTAAGATTTATCATTCATCAAAATAAGTATGCTTTTTTTATATCTTACATGATACAGTTTGTCGGTAACATTTTGTTGGGAATCGTCATTTCCGAACGTCGGAGTTTGTTTCATGGCCATCGAGAGCTTTTCCAAACCTTCTTTTGATTTTCGTTCTCTATCTATATCTTGTTTTACTAGTTGAAGAATCTTCAGCAGTGCCTGTGAACAATATTGTTAGGTCAACCAGAACCATGTAATTGACTGGTATTGATTAGTTTATCGATGCGCTCGGTAAGTAGGCGCGGGCCAAGTTATCTACACGAATAATTAGGAGCCACTTAACATCACCTCGCATTTTAATATTAATAGCAGGATACATGTTGAGGTAACATTTTTCAACCATGATAGTTGGATAAACAGTTAGGTAGTTACTTTTTTTGATTTTTGCTATATTTACTATTTTTGCTATATTTTTAGGGGCTGTTCCACAATCGTCGATTAAAGGACATGGCCCGTTTGTGCCCCAATTTGTACACGAATGAGACATATGTGAAAAATCATTAAATAATTATTAATTACACGTGTGATTAATTAAATCTCTGTACAAGCAGCGGAAAAAAAGTAAATATAAAAAAGATATTGTGTGCCGGAAACCACCCACTTGACAGTTTGGCATGTACACATACGCGTGCCGGCGTGTTATTGAAAGAGGTGAATCCCTGGAGGCCGTATTACAAATTCTTAAAACTGACAAGTACTAGGCAACGAAAGGGACAGAGCCATATGACATCACTCTGTACCTTTCACTAGAGGACGTTTAACGTGGCATGCGGCCTTTTTGGGTTAAAGACTCGGGAAGCAAAATAAAATAAAAAAATTAAGGTGGTTCGCCTAAGGTTCGCGCCCTTTTCGCGCTATAGAGCAGTTTTTTTCAGTACCTTTTGCAAAAGACAGAAAGAAAACATACTAAACACAGATTAAAGTACTAAAAATACAAAAATGAGCATGACTTAGGAGCAGTAGGCCTTTAAAGAGAGATCATTATTGCAGTTTGAGGTGACAGCGCCTTGCACGTTATGATGTGTTTTGAGGTTATGTAAAAAACTAAGTATCGAATTACTTTAAAACCGCTGCTTTATATGTAAAATGACAAATACATATTGAAAGTACATAATTTTCGCTTTAATTTGAGATATAAATGATTGCTGTACATTCTGGGGCACAGGGCCATAGTAAAACGGGCCATGTCCTTTATCTGCCACTTAAAATTGTCTCTCTCTTTGTCTATTTTCAGGTGTAAAAAAGAGAAAGGGCTAGATTTATCTGTCAAATATGCTTTACTTGTCGATTGTGGAACAGGCGGTTAAGCAAATAAAAGTGAAGTAAAAGATAAGAAATAATTTCTTTTTTTTTTTTCAAATAAACTATACAACATTTTCCATTAAGAAATTAGATGTTGAATTTGACAACGCTGACTATACAATTTATACTATTCAAAGTGCAAAACTGCACGGCGCTATACATACTGTGGTGGCTCGTTTCTAAATAAACGGACATTTCAAACTTAAATTATTATTATTAGTTTTTATGGATTTATAAATAAACAATATTTTTTTTTTTTATATAAATAATATTAATTTGACTTGAATAATGTTCTCGCGCTTCCTCGCACACTTACTAGAGTAGCCACGAATTGTAAGAGAGAGATATCCACACGTCAGAGTGCATCTCACTTGTACATACTTATGCGCTTCCTCGCATAGCGAAACTTTTACCGAGTCTGGGGGGATGTTTGGCCCGTCAGATTTGTCTGGCTCTTTGGGAAATATTTTTAAATATTATACTTAATAATATATACAAAATTCAGCCTTCCTAAAATGACGTAAGTTGCCACATTTTTTACGACTTTTTTTAAGGTGTCTGTCAAAAGTTATGGCCCACAGAAAGTGTCTGGCCACTGTATGTATATGTTTGCTTATAACAATATCATATATGAAAATGTAAAAACCAGCCTTCCAACTGATGATTTTTTTCCACCTTTGATACCTGCTACCTGTAAAACGGCCCCGCTTTCAGCTTAGCGAATATCCATTCCTTTCTAAGTTTACGTTATAGGTACTAACTAGAAATCCTAAGAATTTCATCTTTCCTAAAATCACGTAAGTCGGGTGACTGGGATTAAGCTCTATTAAGCTTTAAAACGCTAATTTTTATTACAGTCAAGTGCCCTAGATATTAAAAAGGAACTTTAGTCCCAATGTGCTGAGACTAAAGTAACATTTCAAGAGCATGAGAAGCGAAAACTTATATCGGTTCAGGCAAAAATGTAACAGAACTGGGCCTCTATTCCCGGCGGTAAAATCAATTTGATCTGTTACGATATAGTGTTTAGCGCCTAGGATACCGGCCCTATGGGCCTAGTATGGCTGCGTCTATATCGCGCGTCAAATGTGGATAAAGCATCCGTCATTCTCGTCCTTATAATAATAATAATATAAGGGGACAATCTCACACCAATTGATCTAGTCCCAAACTAAGCTCTAGGCTTGTACTATTTATGGGTACTAGACAACGATATAAATACTTATATGTATAGAGAAATATATACTTAAATACATAGAAAATATCCATGACACAAATATCTGCCCTTACCGCGATTCAAACCCAGGACCACTAGCTTCGTAGGCAGGGTCACTACCCATTAGGCCAGCGCGTCGTCAAAAGACGTTATACTCGTATTAGGAACGTGTCAGAAGGTGACGGATGCCTTATCCAAACTTTGTCACGCGATAAACGCAGCCATGTCATATGTTATGCCCTGATAGTTGTTGAATAATGGAATATATAATTATAAACCCACATTGTAAAAAAACCGACTTGCATTCAAGTGTTTAATTTTCTTGTAAATAAGAAAAATATACTCTATAAATGATAATTTGTTTAATTTTGTTTGTAAGCGGATATTAATTTAAATTATTTTATGTAAAAAAATAGATGTTGATATTTTTGCTCGTAATACAATAAAAATAAATAAATAGTATTTTTCGTAATCGTGTTATAATAGAGAGCTTTTTAGTCGAGTACCGTGTTTAGGCCACGAAGCTTGCTGAGTGGCCTAAGTAAGGTACGAGATTAAAAAGCTTAATTATGACACTATTGTGAACAATACTTTTTGTACGAGTTCATTAAAATTAATAATGTAAGTCATTAATACGAGTATATAAGAAAACTAAAAGTAGATTTTTGACAGATGATGCGACGCTGCTACGTTCCGAAACGATACAGATTGGCAATTTTGTATCGGATCGAGGCTCCTTAAACAAGGACACATATATGGAAATCCGAAGTTCTATTTTCAAATTTTTTTCGGTTGTCTAGAGCGTATCGAAATAGTTATTTCGGTTGTCTAGACCGTATCGAAATATTTATTTCGGTTGTCTAGAGCGTATCGAAATAGTTATTTCGGTTGTTTCGAAAGTAACATCTAGACTATTCAACGATGAAAAGAGTGACGTTACAGTATTCTCTATGAAATCGTAATACACACATTTTAATCGACGAGTACAAAAATATTTTTATATTTATTTCCATGGACGAATTTTTTTAATTCTGGAAAAATATAAAGGTTCTAGCAATTTTTTTAATTAATTTATTCTTTACATACGTAACTAAAGTTATCCTGTAAACAATTTTGGCTTGTATTCACAAAAACCAATTTATTTTACTTTGTTCCTGGGAAGTGTTTAATTTTTCGTTATAATTTGAAGAGCTAAGTTTTTTTTTTTTGCAAGGTTTAAATCTAAAATCCCCATAGTAGTGTGTATCTGAGTATCTATGTTTCTGTATGTGGCATCGTGACTTGCAAACGGATGGAACGATTTGGACGAGGTTTTTAGTTAACAATTTAGGGGAATCGAGATTGGAAGTTTCGTGAAAGTAGCGGTTAGCTCGTTTAAGACATTATCAGGTCGGAGAGAAGGGGTCTCCATTATATCGTTTTTTTTTAATTTTTTAATTTTTATTTTCATCAGTAGCTTCTTTTGCTCGTATGTTGTGTATGATGAAGAGCAGCCGGCAAGTACGGGGTGGGTGGGTGGGAGACCGACCTGCTTTCGGCGCTCCTTGTTCATGGCTAGCGTGGTGTGCTCGCAGTAGAAGTCGGGCAGCAGCTGCTCAGTTGCACCGGGAGGCACGCTGCGCACGCGCCTGATCACACGCATGTCCACATTTGCGTCCGCGTTAGTTATGGGACCAACCAATTTACTTGATATCTGAAAATATTTAATAATGATTGTGGGACTCCACAGGGGTAGGGTCTTTCTTAGTCAAACAACGTTATGGTTAAGAGGTCGAGATAAGAATGTATTGAAATAAAAGCAACAATATTCTAAAAAAGAAGAGAAGAGGTTTTGTAAACTATGAGTTATAAAATGGTCACTAAAAGGCCGGCACAGGGCCAGCGCAGGTGTTATATAATATACTCAACAAAATGTACCTACTTAATTATTGATGACAAGTTCAAGATTTAATGATTGTAGTCTCAATATCAAACTACAATGAAAGACAAATAGAAGTAAACACATTTCAATAACTGCATTTAAGTAGTTTAATATGATAGAACTATATTTCTTTTCTTAGTAATTCTATTATTAATACAGGGTCTTTTATTTATTAAATATATACTACTATAATTTGAAATAAATAAATTAAAACACAGAAAAGAAAATTAAATAAAATACACAAGCTCAGCGTGGCAAGGCCGCACCATCATCAAAACCAAATAATTTGGCAAGTGGTTTAAAGTGTCGCGTACCACGAATACATATGCTGGTGGCCCGGATTATTGAAATGATAATACAAACCACATTGATAATGATAATACGAATCATACTATTATTACTATTGTAAAAAATACTGAAAAAGGATAACTATTCTGTCTCTTATTCTTAAACGTGTACAGGTAATGCCCGTTTTAATGGTGGTGGTAAGTGTGGTGTAAATAAAAGAAAAGAAAATACCTACTGTTTTGTCGTGTAAATAAAAGAAAAGAAAAGAAAAATAATATATTTATCTGAATTACTTAAAATTCGAACTCATCCCTGAAAACCGCATCAAAATCGGAGTAGTAGTTTTGGAGATAAATGGGAACATTGGTTTGCACAAACATCCTCTCACCCCAAACTCATAATTATACCGTCTCCGTTCCGTCGTGGGTAAAAATACTTAAGTCAAAAAAAATTGTCAAGTAAATATTTATGTAGATAAATTTAGTCATATTTTGACAACGACCCTATAACGCAATAAATAATTACTGTCCCTCTTACATTCGGACCCTCCTTATTAATATTTATACTACATAAAACATTCTATGAACAATTTTTGCAGTAGTAATTTCTTCTATTATAGTCATCATTACCAGCCCGCATTAGTCCAACGCTGGACAAAGGCCTCCCTGCACCCCACTGCTCACTAAATATCCTCAGCTTCTCTCATCCTATCTACACTGTCCATCATCATCGCTCCATCTTGCGCCAGGGCGCCCCACGCGACGTTTGCGTCTCCACTCGAGAACACGACGGCTCCAACGGTCGTCAGTTCTGCGGCAAATGTGACCGGCATAAACCGCTATTACATTGAGTCGTCCACCGCAAGTTGCATACGGCGACCGCAACAGTGTAAAGAACACGGTAGTCGGCCGCATTTGGCGACCGACAGTTGCAGCAGCCTAGTTACAGGATCGTGAAGTAGGCGGACAGACTAATGTAAAGACGACGTTCGTTCGCCGCAGTAGTTTGAAACAAGTTCAGCGACCGCATTAGGTGGACGCCTCAGTGTAATCGCCGCTTTACTGCCACTTCAGCTTGCTAATTCGGTGGCCTATATCGGTTACTTGGGTTGTCTGTTACTTCTATTGCGATGCTTCAGTGAGACTCCAAGCAAAGCCCTTTGCATAGTTCGCTGAGCGTTCACATCTGGTGGACCAGTCGAGCCGTGAGTGTCCACGTTTCGGTGCCGTCGGTGATTACCGGTGAGACCCACTATTCGAAAACTTTTGACTTGTAATTTTTTTGGCATGGGCGATTTGAAGACTCTGCGAAAATTTCCAAATGCTGCCTGAGTTCTTTGTTTCGTTTCACTCTCGAAGTTGTTTTTCCCTAATCAGAGCGTTTACCCTAAATTAACATATTCAACCTCGAGGGATAAATTAAATCATTAATAGATATCGATCCCGTATCAATTTGCTCGTTAAACATGACTGCTTTGTCCATGTTTATTTGGAGACCGATGCGTTTAGAAGATACAGCCAGGCTGTTCATCAACTGTTAAAGGTCCTGCAGAGTTTCAGCCGTGATGACGATATCGTCTGTCCTTCCCAGTCTAGCGTCCTGAACATCCCAAGCGCAGCGGAGAAAAAAATCGGGGATATGATATCTCACCGTAGCAGGATGGGCTCAGTTCGCCAGTTCTGGATTTGAACAGGCATAGTGGTGGTCATACAAACCTCTCAACACTTCGACAAATCTCCAGTCAATTTGGCACTGCTGCAAGGACCGTAGAACCGACCAGGTTTTGACGGAGTCAAGGGCCTTCTCATAGTCTACAAAGGCAACACACAGGGGCTGAATATATTCTTCGGACTTCTGGTGCCATAACGCCTCCGGAACCCAGCCTGTTCTGGGGGTTGTGCTTTTTCGAATCTTCGACTAAGACGATTTGAGAAGACTCTCAAGAACAGCTCATAAACATGGCTCTTTAGTCATGGTGGTTCTTCAATAAGGTTTTTATGACCTTTATTGAAACAACACAACGCAACGCAACACAACAGAGTGTGTTCGAGCACCGGTGGTCACGTCTTATCAGCCTGGAGATGGTCTTATTCTAAGCTTGTTGATCAGACGAGGTGACAGTTGGATTTCATCACTTTGTCATGAGATCCAGAGTATTTCACTTTGACTTCCTGCCTTTACCTATGTATCTCGCAAAATGTTGCACCCTCCCGAAGAATTTCTACTACCTTTTTTATATATTAAACCGTTTACTTAAATAATGGAACTAACCTAAATCCCATTAGGGAGAAATTAGACCGGAACAAGTCCGGAAAAATCTTTGGGGAAACTCTGTTTCAACTCTAGTCTATCTAATCTCGTTCTCCCAGATAATACAACTATACTAGATACGAGTATTCATGTAAAGTAGAGAATGCTAATGGGGCATGGTTTAGTTTAGTCACGATACCTCCGCTAGCTGGGGAGGGACGGCTGCGGTCAGTTGGAGGTAACAGTCTGCTGCTGACTTTAGCTGGGTGAGCCTCTCTTCCTCGAGAGATTCCAGCATGCCGGCGCCTTTGATAACGCTCGATTCCCATTCTAACCTGGAAAACACAATCAAGTCTATAAAGAATGAATAAATAAACATTGAGTAAGGTCAGGTGGGGTAAGTGCATCCACGGGGTAAGTGCGTCAACGGGGTAAATGCGACAAACCATATGTTTTATAGGAGATATTGTTGGTCCGACGGACTTGCACCATAGACGCACTTGCACCAGGTGGGGTAAGAGCGTCAACGGGGTAAATGCGACAAACCATATGTTTTATAGGAGATATTGTTGGTCCGACGGACTTGCACCGTAGACGCACTTGCACCAGGTGGGATAAGAGCGTCAACGGGGTAAATGCGACAAACCATATGTTTTATAGGAGATATTGTTGGTCCGACGGACTTGCACCATAGACGCACTTGCACCAGGTGGGGTAAGAGCGTCAACGGGGTAAATGCGATAAAACATATGTCTTATAGGAGATATTGTTGGTCCGACGGACTTGCACCATAGACGCACTTGCACCAGGTAGAATAAGAGCGTCAACGGGGTAAGTACGACAAAGCATAATATATTCTTTAGGAGATATTGTTGGTTTGATGGACTTGCCCCGTAGACGCACTAGCCCCAGCGTACCTTATACTGGACTGGTCGTTATTGCTTGTTTTTATTTTCAAGAAAATTTCTTTTGTTGAATAAACTACTTAGATCGAACTTCAGATTATACAGAAAAGAACAATATATTCAAGTAGGTACCTTGCTCTCTCAGCGTGTACACAAACATTATAATATTCGACTTCTGTCTTTTTGACAGCATCTTCTGTTTTCCTTTTTTTGACTTGAAGTTTTGCTGCATCTCTTTCGTTCGTGGCACTTGGCACTCGGTCGACGCGCGCGGCGCTGAGTATTGAGTGTGCGTGCGGGATGTGACCAACGCTCGAGCTGCGTGGCATTCGGCTGAGGACAAAATGACTGTTGGTAATTGCGCACGCAGCCGTACAGCGCATCTGCCTAAACGTTCGCATGGCATGACATTCGATTCGCTGAGACCTCGCATTGCAGATAAAGCGAAGGATCCTTCAACTCGGCGATACAACATCCTGTTACTTTTACTTCTTCAAATTATCAATCAAAATTAGAGATGTCCGTATCGCTAAGTAAGTGGCAAATTAAGCAGACCTAATATCTAGAGAAGCATCTTGAAGTTTTTCGTTTTCCCTCGCTGCTGCGTGTGAATTCTTTTTGGATTTGGCTTCATTGGTCCGCCATTCGGTGAGGGAGCGTGACGTCTTCTCTACATTGGCCTCGATCTAGGAACATGAAACTTGGTTAAGTTTTTCAGTGAATATACGCTCGAGATTTATATAATACTAGCTGTTGCGCGCGACTCCGTCCACGCAGCAAAATAAAACATAGCCTATGTCACTCAGGGTGAACGTAGCTTTCCAATGGTGAAATAATTTTTGAAATCGGCACATTAGTTTTTGAGTTTATTCATTACAAACATACACATACACAAAAATACAAATCTTTCCTCTTTATAATATTAGTGTAGATATCAAGATGTATTGCCTGATGCCTAGATACTTTACCTTTTTTCTTAATTTCATTTGGTTTTCGACAACGGTCTTCATCGGTTTAACTAGATCTTCAGTTAGAGCATGAGAATATGTTCTGAAACATTAACATGAGTGAGTAACTTAGTATAGTGCTATTTTATAGTTTCATCTTATTAAAAAAAACCCTACTATTAATTAAGTGCCAAGGCTCCAATCTCCATCAACAAACGTACCACTGCTACATTTGCTTAGCTAGATATGTCGGTCACCCTGTCTCTTCTGCGGATTTCCTCATTTCAAATTCGATCTCGCAGAGAAACCCCGAACACAAGCTCGTGGCTCAAATAGGTCTCACTCGTAACTCGGGCAAGTTGCACAAAACTTACCGTCGTGGAGATCCTTGAGGAAAGTCTATGTCAAGCAGTGATCGTCTTATGACGGATATTAATGATATAGGTAGGTCTACCGGAATCTCACGACAAATTTTAAAGTAAAAATAATTCGATTTTCATATGGCATATTTGCCATTAAACCTGTTAAATTAAATTTCATCGCTTATCAGAGTTTTTTATTCTTTGATGTTTTTACTCAAATATAGCGTTAGTTACAGGGATCGGCCCACTATCCCATTCAGGGGGTTTCGAATGAGTTTTTAAAAGGATTTATTTAGCAAAGCCGTATCTCTTGAAAGCCGTTCGATTTGCTTTTTAAAGTGCTATTTATAAGGGTTACCCTTACCAAATCCGTTTCCTGTACGTCTTGCTCGATTTTGCTTTTGTAGTGATAACAATATCCATTTAACTTAAAAAAGCCGTTCGATTGGCTTTTTAAGTGCTATTTATTAGGGTTACCCTTATAAAAAGCCGTTCTATTGGCTTTTTAAGCGCTATTTTTAAGGGTTACCCTTATATTTGGTTATGCAATAAGAGGGATATCAATTTACTGCTGCTCTTTAGGTTACTCTTATGTGATGGCTAGTTTAACAAAAGTTTAAGTCGTATATTTCTTCTAAAGGGATTATTCTTTTAGTGGGTTGTACTTCGAGAGGTAAGTCTTTTAAAGGCTTTTATCGGGGAATGGTTCGTTATCAGGTTAGTATCTGGATAGTTATCAGTGAAATGTCCTAAAAGCTCTCGGATCTTTAGCGAAAAATATCGTTAAACATGTGAACTAAAAAAATGTGAGAATAAAGATGTAAATCAAACACAATTTTTGATTTAGTGTCGTGTAAATGAAGCCGAGTTATATTGATACTTTAAGTTCCATTGTACATTCGTGTCAACGGTTGAACACGAATTTAGAGTTAATTTAATATAATATAAAGGTTAGGGTGGTCCACATTTGTATGGGAAAAAATCAAAGTGCTGTTAAAAGTCACGGCACCCGCTTATTTGGTTACTCGTGTTTTAAAACTAATCTATGTGAACTTTCAGTTCTCTATGTCAAGGATAAAGCGGTGCTCGACGACCTCAACGTTTGCACATCCGGATTGCGAATATCCAAAAACCGATGTATCCGGAAATTTGTTACTGAAAATTTTCGCGTAATTGAACATTATTTATAATAATATTTAATCATATTTAATATAAATAACTTCGAAATACTAGTTTTTTTCATTTACTCCTTTTAGGACTTTGGCACTTACTAGAACTTAAACTCTTAATCTTAGCCTAATGTTAAAAATACTTTAGAGACTTTTTATTTAAAAGTCCAGTTTATGTTTGGAACAAAAATATGAAGTGTAAAATTATTATTTTTTCATAATTTTGTATGAAAATCCAAATTTTAATAAATTTTGATGTCCTTTGAGCATCGTGTTGCACTTAAACTAGAAAGCTATATTTTTGACATAGTAATAAGAAAATAGGAAGTAATAAATTACTGGGGTGCCCTGGTCAAAAAACAACAAAAAAGATTTGTGGACCACCCTAATAAAGGTCAAAACTATGTAAGTACATTCAATTTTGAACTGTGCGGTATTGTTAGCTAAGCGACGCCACGTCTTCGAGCTTTCGAAGTAATTTTCAACTTAATCCAAATAAAGGTACATATTTATAGCACACGAATGTGTTTATTTAACCTTAAATAAATAAATAAATAATGGTTTAAAGGATTACCTACGTAGTTAACTAACCGTTACTAATATTATAAATTATAAATGTTTTTTTCCACCTTCACGACATATGTAGATAGTTAAATAGCACAGACGTGATATTTTAGTTTTTATCTGGAATATTGAACAATTCCCAAAAACATAACAACTTCTACACGGACTGAGTTTATTACACCATATACCTTCATAGAACTGGGGGGAAATCAAGCATCAAGACCTTCTAAATCCTATTACCCAGAGTTGCAAGCCTAACATTTGAATTTCCCTTTTTGTCATGAGACGTCTGGTAGACAATCTTGATCACGGCATCAGTGTACATTACGATTTAAGGTTACCTGTGAATATCTGCTCGCTTCTCCATTTCAGTCGCAACATGTTTCCACGCCTCTGCGCTGGAACCGATGCTCTCTTTGCATGCTTTGCTCAGTTTGGCTCCAAGTTTTGCCAAGCATTTTGAATAGTAATTTTCTGCTTCTATCCTAAAATGAATAAGACACATGGGTACACATAACTTCAGTACATACTCGTAGGTACTTAGTTTCAGTCCTCGTCGTAGCTGAAACAAATATTTCTTGCATAATAGTAAACTCGGGGATATTGCGTGGCCAGGCCGGTGACACTCCGCGCTATCGCCTACATAATGTGCTGCCCCTTGCAAGGGGCTAATCAGTTGAGTGTCACGCGAGCGCTCGTCTCGACGCGCGCCGCCGTGCGCTGCCAAAGTATTTGTTTGAATACGCACTTATACGAATATGGCTAATCGAAAGGCAAAAAGTACTGCATCGCATACGGGTGCTTAAATAATAACTCTTTTCGTCATTTAAGTAAGAACTGGGAGCCCTTCGACTCCCATAATTTTAAAGTTTCTATTTTCGAAAGTCAGAAATTGGTATCCTTATTATTTTTTGTCATAATAATCAATAGTCATAATAGTTGTTAGGTATAACGCGAAATAAATATAATGATTAAGTACAATAATGTTACATATCATACAAGACAAAAGTCATAAAATTGATAATCATACTACCAAAAGGCATACCATTTATTTTTCATAAATATTGTAGGTCATATCTTTTTATTTACCTACTATTATTTTTATTCATAAAATTTTATTCTCTAATGCTTTAAAGGACTAATTTTAAAATTCAGAAATTATACATGTCATACATAAAAAAGCAGCACACCGGCTTACAAAAAAATACCCCCGGTTGGTGTATTTTTTAGAAGGTTGGGTTATAAGATAAATACTATTTATTTATTATATAAATATGAGTGAGCGAGCGAGCGAAGCGAGCGAGCAAGACCTCTCTGGGCAGAACCGACTTGAATAGGTTAGGTGCCCAAGTCCATCCGTCCGTCCGTCCGTCCGCAGCCTAGCTCAGATACCCTTAGGGCTCGAAAGCTGTAATTTGCCATGAGTATACATATTAATCACGCCAACAAAGTGGTAAAATAAAATCTTGAAACAATTATTTTTTTAGTGTACCTACCTCTCCTGCCCGTAACCTGGGTATGTATTTTTTTTCTCGTCTACCTCATAGCGTAGATAGTCATTGGATAGGTATTTCAAAATTATTGTGGGTTTGCAAAAACAGCTTTTCGATTAAGGGATCCGTTTAAAGCGTTATTTTTTGTTAGAGTCAAGTGTGCGCCCCCCCGTACAGCTAAAACTACAAATACTTACTAAAAATCTGAAAATTATCTTTAACTAGCGACCCGCCTTCGCTTCGCTTCGGTTTATGTGAGTTTTCTGTAACACCCGTACATGAAACAGGATTTATTATACATAAAAACCTTCCTCTTGAAACACTCTATCTATTAATAAAAACCGCATTAAAATCCGTTGCGTAGTTTTAAAGATCTAAGCATACATAGGGACAGACAGCGGAAAGCGACTTTGTTTTATACTATGTAGTGATGAAAGCGCATATAACGAATTTAAAAGGAAAACTATCACGACTAAGTAGACTTAATTAGTTCCTGAGATACAGGCGACTAAATATTTTTACCTACTAAAAATCATCAAAGACCAAATAGCTTTAAATAGGAAATGAGTTCATACATGTGGTTTTTTGAGATAGTCGTTTGTGTTTGTCGTAACGGCTTCGGAACCCTACGCTGTAGCTGCTTATCGTGTGGAAAGTCGGATTTTTCGCACTAGTGTTTTTTACTTTTTCATTTTTTACCCTTAATTGTTCAAATTGCACTGTGATTATTATCAGATTAATAAGTAAGTAACAAACCTCGAAGTCACGGTGGCACGAATAAAATTTTGCTAGGGACTTCCACGCGATATTATTTCATCGATAAATTGGTAGTAGTAGTAGTAGTAGTCATTTATTTCGTATTGGAAATTACATTATTATATGTTGCATAGTTATAATGAATTCACAATAAGATCGTCAGTAAGTATAAAAAATAAAAAGTAAAAAATCAAATAATGTCAATGTGTAAAAAAAATAATAATAATAATGGATCAAAATAAACCAGTACAAAAAAACAAAATAAACATAGCTCAAATGCTACAGTCACAAAATGTCAAGAATACAATAATATTTGGTAATGTCAAAATACGGAATTTAAATAGAAGTAATAAAAATAACAACTTAATATAGCTAATAATAACGTAATAACTAATCGTCAGTATATTCTTTAACAGAATATAGCGATTTAATTAATAAGAGATTTTTAAGTCGGCGACCAAATTTTTCATCCAAAGATTATTTTTTTATATCTGCGGGTAGACGCTCATAGAAAGCGGGGCCTATTACGCGCGGGTTTTTGTCGAGCAGCGCCAGCCGCTGGACTGGATTGGACTTTCTTATGACAATAGTTATGTTATGACTATGAGATGACGTATGTTATTAATATGCAACTTGCAATACCTATTAAACTGTATCATTTATACAGTATGAAGATTGAAGTCCGTAAAGGTCGATTAAGGAAGATAACGGTTTTCATACTTTATGGATGTACTTCTAGGTTTTAGTTTACTTTGCATGGAAATTGATGAAATAAAAATTTAGTTGTAAAGGTTGTTTTTTTTTTTAATTTTAAAATTCCTAAAATTGTCCTAAAATCTCCTATATAGGTAACATTGACGGGTAGTAATCATCACATTTTAGTTAATTTTAAATTATTCTGTAGGTAAACTTTACAGCTAATATGAAGTGTCACTTCCAAATAAGCATTCAGTTATCGATAAATTTTATATCGGAAGGAAGTCCCTAGTTAATTGACGTTATTGCCACCGCGACTTCGAGGTTTGGTAAGTAAATAGAATAATATTGTTTATTTTAATTCCTGTTTAATTTTAACATACTTTCTGCACTTGTATTAAAATACCTACTGTAAGTACCTGTAAAAAATGGGATAAATAATAACTTGAATGGGCCATAATGAAACATTGTTAAACCAGAAACCAGTACAATATAATATGTAGTGCATGCTTAGCGGTAAGATAATTCTCGACTGTCTTTACAAAACTGTTTTAGGGTGCAGTACCAAAAGGGTAATTGCCACTAATTGCTTAGCCCGTCCAGGCCGGTGACACTCCGCGCTATCGCCTACAAAATCTGCTGCCCCTTGCAAGGGGCGAATCAGTTGAGTGTCACGCGAGCGCTCGTCTCGACGCGCGCCGCCGTGCGCTGCCAAAGTTTTTGTTTGAACATGCACTTATTCGAATATGGCTAAGCGAAACGAAAAGGCAAAAAGTACTGCATCGCATACGGGTGCTTAAATAATAACTCCAATGTCGAATTATCTTTTTTTAACCTGCCTCAGGATGCCGAAAGGTAAGAGTATTATTAATAACTTCGATCTAGATAGGTAGTTACGAGTAGCTGGACTTAATTACTGACACAATCAGTACCTACAGTTTTGAATCCTGGACGCAAAAAGAGCGGTATAATATTATTTATTTTATTAACGACCCGTCCGCAGTTTTTCAACTTATTCGGAGCAAAAACCAGTTATCTACTTGCCTTAAACAGCGTTCAGTGTAAGTAGATCTCCCAGTAATAGTAACTGCCTGCTAAAGCAAGGTCAGCATGTGCTGGTTATTAGGTAAACACAACACACAAACAAATGGCAGCTTTTCTAAGTAACGGAGTAGGTAACGATAGTGCTTGAGTTTATAACAAACAAAAAGTTTTAAGGTCTATATCACTATCACTACATAGTATAAAACAAAGTAACTTTCCGCTGTCTGTCCCAATGTATGCTTAGATCTTTAAAACTACGCAACGGATTTTGATGCGGTTTTTATTAATAGATAGTGTTTCAAGAGGAAGGTTTTTATGTTTAATAAATTCTGTTTCATGTACGGGTGTTACAGAAAACTCACATAAACCGAAGCGAAGCGAGGGCGGGTCGCTAGTCGAAGATATTATAGTATGTTAACAACAAATTTTTTAATGCAACTTTTACAAAATGAAACTTCAAAGTCCTTTCAATACATGGTTATTTTTTGGCGAAAACGTGCGTCAGCTCCTAGACTACTATTCCAGTACGGGTAGCACAAGTTGTATTTTCTCGCTTGTCGCTCAGTGCGTCTCTATCGTTACAGACTTGATTTGTTTATTTTATTTATTTATTTATTTATTTATTCAATTAGACACACCAATAGTTGTTCAAACAAATACAAATACAAAAGGTATGTACAGTCAAGGGCAAAAATATGTATACACTTTAGTACGTTGTCTAATTTCGTCATATTTGAACTGACATATATGAACTGTCACAGTGGTTAAAGTAACAAGGTACTAAAGTGTATACATATTTTTGCCCTTGACTGTACATAAAGAAAATAGTTAAATAGTTAGTACTAATTACAGGTGTGCAACAGTAGGCACAGTCGGGATTCAATAAAACTAAAAATTAGGCATTTATCACATTACAGCAAAATGACAAAAAATAAATAAATAAGTTAACTATATTTTGAAGTTTAATACTAGTAAACTACGTCTTATTACTTGGATGGAAAGGGAGATCGGAGCAAACAACAAACAAGTCGCGGACAACTTTTGCTAGCCCTCCAGGCATAAACTATTTTTTCTCGTTATTTAAGTAAGAACTACGAAAACTACAAATTATCATAAATTCAATTTGTTTTCTTATAACTGCCACGGAAAAGTAATAGTACCTACAAGTAAGTGCCAGCCCTGGGAAGTGGGCGGAGTCAGTAAATCTCGTGACGGGCGAAATAATACATACTTAGGTACTCTCGCGGCGCAGATTTAAGGAGCATTTTGCCTCGTTAGGGGCGCCCCCACTATTGATCGCAAAAATGTAACCAAGGTCACTTCCGTTCCGTGCACGCACTTGTATTATTATCGTTCCCGCGTTCTGAATAGGTTTAAATTCGCATGTTTGCTGTCACAGAGAGTCGCTTCTGTACTTGTACTATTACTTATTCTGTGGCCCGTCTACTATGGGTAGGTACTTAAACCTGCGCCGAGCGTACGCCGGATGTACAGAGGCGCCCTCATTACTATTATTGTGTTTTCTAATAAACTAAAGTATTTCATTGAAATTGGTCGGTAGGTTTTTGTACTACAAATGAAAACACAACTTATAGGGTATATCACATAGTTTAGTAACAATTCACCTTCGAGTTATCAACTTAACGGAAAAAAAGTGGCCACCTTTTCCCGTTAAGCTGACTACTCAAAAGGTAATGTTATTAAAGTTTGTTACGTATCCCATAAATTGTGTTTTACTTTCGCTACAAAAACGGATCAACTGATTGCAAGGAAATCCTTTAGTTAATTAGAAAACACAATAATAGTAATGAGGGCGCCACTGGACGCTCGACGTTTGCTCGGTGCAGTCTTAAAGTACAATTTCTTGAACATTAGTAGACACAAAACTAGAAACGAGTCGATGATGTAGAATGTTTTAGAATTCATATGCATTAGGTGATCATATTTCATCTTCGAGCATCACGGCCTTTCTTATTTCATAGCCCATTCAGCACACCAAAACCCTAATAACCGAGTACGTAGGAACGTAAGTACGTACCCCCATGCCCCATAACATGACGCGACCATCAGTTATTTTGACGCTGCCCGAGGAAATGATTTTGTTTAGCTCATTGTTTTGATGTTTCGTTTAAAAACAATAATTTCTCTAGCTAAAATTAAACACGCGGCCACTACATTAATAAAAATAGACCGTTGCGAGGAGAAGCCGAGTGGGACAAGGCGCTTCGCACGTGCGCGTTACCAAGAATATATCCATAAGTAAAGCGCCGCGCTCTCGATGCATGGGCTGTTTCCAATACAAACGTTAATAATTACGAAAACCAATGTAAGTGACAATTTTTTATTGGTACATATTTTATTTTACTTCGTAGTTTATGATACGTAGGTGTAACCCTATTAAAAAATAACAAGGCTTTCGAATGGAGCACTGGCGAATTCAAGCGATCTACTTAAACATCGATTGGTCATAAAACTTGTGAATATCTAGGTACCTATATTTATCTAATGCTCGTAGGCATAGCTCGTAGGCTGAGTCGTGAACCCAAATACCTATATTTTACTGGCTCTTTACCGTTACTTAAAAACTCGTACGTAACACTATGGGAAAACCTGTAAATGTAATTTGTAATAATTAAAAAAAAAAAATACCTTTACGGAGCGTCATAATGGTTCCCTACTTCGTACGTTGAACTGTCAAAGACTCAGCAATCTCTATAATGTACTGGTGGTGGTAGCGGTCTCTCGGAAAGCGCTGGTACCCAGGTATGAAGAGGTGCTTATAGATAGAGCTTACTTACATGGAGTAAGTACGAGTATATCAATCAGGGACCCGACCAGCCATTCCCCGATACTATATTATACTATACATATACATATAGTATATTATACATAAAAATATAAGCGTTTTACGACTTTCAATTCAAAAAGCGAAGTTCTATAAAATCACTTTAATAATCCAATAATAAAAAAAAAAATCCTTATGTAGGAATTATTATGCCGAAAGAAAGTGTAAAAAATCCGTAAAAGTTCACCCATCACGACAATCGAGTTAAAATATGTGATGTAACTAAAAATGTAAGCTTTCGGATTTCTTCCTTTATTTTTGCTATGAGAAGTACCCTTTAGGTTTTGATTCCCTTGCGAGTAGTTGCGAGTTTGAAAATATGCGGTATAAATTGCTGTTTCTTTTGATCGCGTTGACATAGAAGTGTGATTTTGCTACAGCTTAAAGGTATTATAGACCTGAGTATTTGATATGAATTTCAATTTGATACCTCTACGAGTTCATGAGGGAAGGGGTACCAAGTATCTTTAAAATTATTAGAAAAATATATATATCATTATGATGCCACTAAATATTTACGGTTTTCGCAATTTTTCCTTCATTTGTGCTATGAGACGTCACTTTGTACCAAATTTCAAGATTCTGAGTTCACGGGAAGTACCCTGTAGGTTTTGATTCCCTTGCGAGGTTCGAAAATTTGCGGCATAAACGCATCGAAATATAATAAGTATGGAAGAGTAACAACTAACAAAAACGACTGACAAATCCGCTCCAAAACGCCCACTTTTTGAAATGAAAAGATCTTATGTATCGAGTGGTTTCAATAATCAACTAAATATTAATTGAGTTAAGGTATGAAGTCATTTATGTCAGATGCTGGTATAACGTTTGAGTAGACAGTAATTTCAGTAAGGTTTTATACCGTTTGAAAGACAAAAATCTGCAATTGGTTAAAAGCTCTCTGACACAAGATTTCCATTTGTCAATATTTTTTTTCATAAGGGTTATTTGAACGCGGCCATGTCTTTCAACATTTGACGTGGATGGTTTAATACAAAAAAACACAGTAATTGAATAATGAATTTTATTAATATTTTTTATATGATTGAATGATTGTTCCCTTGAATCATTTAACATACTTATGTTACACTATTATAAAGTTGTAAAATAGTATATCAGAAGATATTATGTTGTAAGAGTAGTCAGCGTCAAATAGTCTTTAGCATCTAAAGTGCCAAATATATTGCAACCCCTTTTTTATTCTTATAGGCATAAAGATACGTGACAGTATAATTTATATTAACCGCCTGTTTCACAATCGACAAGTAAAGCGTATTTGACAGATAAATTTAGCCCTTTCTCTTTCTTACACTTGAAAATTAGAATTGAATTTAGACGACGCGCTGGCCTAGTGGGTAGTGACCCTGCCTACAAAGCTAGTGGTCCTGGGTTCGAATCCCGGTAAGGACAGATATTTGTGTGATGAGCGCGAATATTGATTCCTGAGTCATGGATGTTTTCTATGTATTTAAGTATATATTTCTATATATAAGTATTTATATCGTTGCCTAGTACCCATAGTACAAGCCTAGAGATTAGTTTGGAACTAGTTCAATTGGTGTGAGATTGTCCCCTTATATTTATATTTATATTTATATTTAAATAGACAAGGAGAGAGCCAACTTTAAATGGCAGATAAATTTACTTGTCGATTGTGAAACAGGCCCTTACAATCTTAGCTTTAACAACTCCATTATTGTACAAGTATCAATTAATTAAGCCTATTGCTTTTTAGGGTTCCGCACCTCGAAAGGAAATCACTTTGTTGTCCGTCCGTCCGTCTGTCAAGACCCTCTTTCTCTGGTATCAAGCTGAAATTTATATCAAATACTCAGGTCTACTGTCCCTTGGAACTGTGAAAAAATCATTCATTCCTATTCATTCATTCATTCGAAGTAGTTGCTTGTAATTCACATTTTTCAAAGATATATTGCATAACATCGGCCATGGCCTTTTTTCGTATGGGAATATTAAAAATTCAATAACTTACTAATGAAAATAAATATCGCTTTGTTTTGCATCTGTGTGAGTCCTGCACCAATTTACAATGCAACTTGGCATGGTTGCAGCGTCATTTAAATCCGGTAATCATTAATATAGATTTTTTTCTTTTGTGATTGTAAACAACTGTTTGACACTACGTCAGAAAGTCGACTGATAGACAGTTCGGCACTCATTAATAGCTCCACCCCCGCCGGCACTAAGTCAGTGGGGCAGATTTTGAGCGTCGATTACTCTTCCATACTTATTATATTTCGATGCATAAACGGCTGAATTTTTTGATTACGTTGGCTTAGAAGTTTGTTTTTTTCACAGCTCCAAGGGACAGTAAACCCGAGTATTTGATATAAATCTCAGCTTGATACCTCCACGCATTCCTGAGAAAAAGGGTCTTTACAGACGGACGAACGGACTGACAACAAAGTGATCCTATAAGGGTTCCACTTTTTCCTGTCGAGGAGCGGAACGGAACACTAAAAAGTTTTGAAATTTGCAGATGGAGCATTATTATATGATACCCGAATGCTATACCATTCTAGACCTATTTTCAAATATGAACTAAAGACGCTGTGTGGTAAAAAGAGGGAATAACTCAAAAATCAAAACAATACTGTGCCATCCTTAACATTTCTGCTTATGTTAGTGATTTGAATAGAGCCTCAATTTTACAGCAATAATACGTCAGTTACCGCGAAAGTTTCGAAATCATTGGCGTAATGTGATACTGAGCGAGAACGAAATAGATATTAAGATTAACTACACATACAGTTTGAATGGAACGACTAAAACGTCAAAATGGGACCGGCCAGTTTGATTTGGAGAATCCGGTGATCAATACCAGTAGCTTAAGGTTCAATTCCTCATTATAATTTAGGCATTTAATAATTTAAAATTCCTGCTCATTACCTATTAACGTGTAAAAACGTGTGATGTTTATTATATACTTATGCATGATTAAATTAAAAAAACCGGTCAAGTGCGAGTTGTACTCACACACCGAGGGTTCCGTTTTTAAGATAATATGGTTGGAAAACGCAAAATAAAATAAGGTGCGTTGGGGTAAGATTGAACGGATTTTATATAAGATGAGAGGTGTTTTTTTTAATTTATATTATTCCAATAATATGAGGACTAGTTACAGGAAGCTATGCTTTTGGTAAAGAGGACAGAAGTATGAATCTTTATATTTAAACTAAAACAAGGAAGTTACTAATATTTGTACTACCTATTGAAAAAGTTACAATAAAGTTACACTCATTACTAAAAATCTCATGGGGTAAGATGGAATGGTGACGGAGTAAGGTTGACATTCCTAGTTTTTAAAATTGTTTATATGCGCTGTAGGTCATTATTCGCAAGAGAGTCGCCTCCCTGATGCGTCGTGTGCGAGATAGTCCCAACAGCCTCCTCAATACGATTGTGCATAGGTTCGACTGCCCAGTCGTAAAGCATTGGAATTCCTATACCTATTCTTAGGTAGACGTAGCTATTACCACGCAATATCTTATCTTATCTTATTGGTGGGGTCCTTATGGATACACTTCGACCCTATGAGATCTTTTGCGTAATTACCCCTGTTAGCGCTGAATCCTATGCAGCCTCCACCCCTTCCAGATAGCAAATAATGGAGTGCAATGGCAGGGACTTGAAATTGTTTGGTCCTGGGTAGCCACAACCGAGTATTATCATTCTTACTCCGGCGAGGGCGTCACATTCACACAACTTGGCGAAACTATAAGGGTTCGTAGTTTGGACTACGGAACCCTAAAAAAAGCACTGAGTAGTTCGAAAAATCTGACTTTCCACTCGATGTACAGCTACAACAAGTACCTACCTACTTAGATAACACTTTTTGAGCAAATGTGTATGTATGAGTGTATTTAATTGTTTGACCTAGGTTTCACTAATCATTCCTGGTTCGACTTCATCGACGGGTCTATTCAGGCTAAACATACACAGAGTTGATAAATAGCGAAGGTATGAAAGGCGCTACCTTTCTTGTAGTATTGCAGCTAGTTCTTTGCTGAAGTCGCTGCCCTGTTTCACGTACAGCCGTAGCTCGTCAAAGCCGCCAAGAGCCTGAAACAATAATAGAAAAGGACTTTAGAGTAATTTTAATAAGAAAAACTTGTTTCATAATAGTATGACAGGAAATAGCAACGTATCTGAACATATATATACATTGGTAGTTTCAGGAGAGCTACATTAATTATGAGTTTCATAATTAACTATGTGGAGCGCCATCAAACCAATTGTAGCAGCCCACTCGCGCTTTATTTGTCGCATGATGATAACTGCTTGTTTCATTTGTAACATACATTACAATTATCTTTACACATCATTTTATGATGAAGGTAAAATAAATAGGCGTTTTTAAGGCTATCATTATGTAAGTGAATATGAAATTTTGGGACTTCTTGACCCCTCAAAACCACCTCGGAATACAAGTTAGACGTTCGGTTAATGTCGGTTACATTCGTTAGACAAACACGCAAAACAACCTATAACACCTCTTATTTACGTCAAGGGTTGAAATAAGTTCTTATAACTTCGTTTGTTTTTTTTTTGTAACATTTTAAATACATTATTTTTAACTGCCGTGATTATATAGGTACCTACCCTACTTTTCATTTGGAAATTTTTAAATTTTGACTATCTCTTGTTTGACACTTATATACTTAAATAAATGTTTAAAAAACAGAAATCCGCCTTCAAAAACGCAAAAAATAACTAGGTACTTCAAAAAGGGTAGGTACCTAGGCTTTTAGGTAAAATATTGTGAGTCGCCGACCGCAGCAGTCGCAGCAGTCGCCGTTGGACTGCCCTATAGGTACCTACCATAATTAAAGTAGTTTTTTTGTGTTTTTAATGCGGTTTTCTGTTTTTAAAAAGATTTATTTTATTTTATGCTTTTTAGTGTTCATAATAAGCTGTTGCAAGCAACGGCGCGGGAAAGTCATAGTCATATTTAAACTCGCTCAACTATCTTAATCGATATATCTTATCGCCACCCTTGGCTTGATATAGGTACCGTTGATTAATTCCGGTAGCCATTTGTGGTCTTGATCATCAGTTCCACTTCACCAACTGTCACTTTTTGAATGCTGGACTTGTTACTAAAAATACCAAAATTGCTGTATGTATGCCTATATTTGAGGAGATCCCTCCATTCCTCACGGATCCCTTCATGAGATTCAGATTAGGTGACAATGGGACCACCTCGGAAGTATACTCTATCAAACCAAACAATAATTTGTGAAATCGGACAACTCTGTAAAAAGTAATGCGTGATCAGATCATACATAAAAAAACGCATTGACTTGAGAACCTCCTTTTTTTTAAGTACCTACGTTGAAATAGTTATTTGTTATACAAGGGGGGAAAGTTGTATTTTACCTGCGAGTGTTCATTTGGAACACGAGCTAGCGGAAGGATTCTATGATTGACCACGAGCGAAGAGGAAAATAAGAAAAACGGTTTGTACTATCAATTTTGTGTCCCGTAATTCCACAGGTTTTTAGACCTACGTCTTCGTCACTCGAATCACTCATTTTTAATAACAAAACAAACTAGAAAAACATGCGAATGTTTAACGTTGACGGCTTAATTGAAAAGTTTTGACTTAAGTTTTTTTTTATTATTTCGGATGCGTTTTGATCCCACATCGACTTACTTGTACTGTCAGAACATTATATCCGTTTTTACAACAAGAATGAAGGTTAATGTTGAATGCTGATATTTATGAATTAAAATAAAGTTGTTAAACTGTATTTAGTGTTTTTTACCCGATGCAATTAATTAATTGTGATGTTAAAAATTCAGCACTTTTAACGTTTTACGTTTTGTTAGCTGTCAAATATCATTTAAGCTGCCTTCAAATGTCAAAACTCTTTCTTCACACGTGGAGTGAAAAAGCTATTTTCTCAATAGATATCAAACAAACAAAAAGGGCTAGTGAGATGAATAAATAAATTCGTCACTCTTTATTGAAATTTCAATTGACGAAACTTACTTTTGTCGTTGACTGGACTATGGGTACTAGACAACGATATTACAATACAATACAATACAATACACTTTATTGTACACCAAACAATAACATTACAGAGATACAGCATTATTAAAAACAACACAGGTAAACAACAGGCGGATATTAAATATGTATATAGAGAAATAAATACTTAAATACATAGAAAACATCCAAAACTCAGTTACAAATACTCGTGCTCATCACACAAATATATTTGCCCATACCGGTAATCGAACACGGGACCGCTAGCTTCGTAACCAGGGTCACTACCAACTAGGCTATCGCGTCGTCAAATGTATTTGATACCTATTATAACAAAAGGGGCAACTTTTAGAAGTAGATTGTTTAACAAGGGACTAAAACAAGCCATAATGACACGAGATGTTTAGCCACTCGAGCTCAGCGAGCGAGTTCGAGTATAGCTCGAGTGTCATTATGGTTGTTTAGTTTTGCTTTAAACACTCTACTTTTCACTTTGAGATGCGTGGGAGAAAAAAAGGAGGTTCTATACAAAATTACAATACTACCCTAAAACGTTTTTTTTTTCATTCTAAAAGTATGAATCGGACCAATACCAAATTTTGCATTAATATTGCTGTAGCAAACAGAAACTATTTAAAAAAACCGGGCAAGAGCATGTCGGACCATGCTCAGTGTAGGGTTCCGAAGCCGTAACGACAAACACAAAAAACTACCTATCTCAAAAATCAACATGTATGAACCAATTTTCTATTTAAAGTTATTTGGCGCTGTCTTAGATGATTTTTAGTAGGTATAAACCCGTTAGTCGCCTGTATCTCAGGAACTAATTAAGTCTACTAAGTAATGATTATTTTTCTTATAAATTCGTAGATTATAATATCTCAAACAAGAGCCAAGCTTTTAAGTGTGAGATCAGTATACCTACCTATGTAGGTAGTTAGGTATCTAAACTGCTTCAAACCGACTTTAAATTACAATAAAAGTTTAATCTTTTATAAAGTAATTAATAGAAATTGAAAAAAAAACAAGGGCCAGTAAATAAAATTTTAAGTTTTCCAAACGATACTCGACTCAAATCAATAATCTAATCGATTATTTGTAAACTTTCAGATCGCAAATCGCAAACTTGTAGGTAGCATTTCGGGGCACGTCCGAACAGCATCTAGGCGCTCGCGCTTATGAGCGCGGCTGTCGCTCTCGCTCGATTTGTTACATGGACAGTTCGACTCCCCCCGCGCGTGCAGCCCCCCCCCCGTTAACAATTTTTCTATCAAAGTTATCATAGGCGATTTTGATAGGTATAAACACTTTAGTCGCCTGTATCTCAGGAACTAATCATGTCTACTTAGCCGTGATAGTTTTCCTTTAAAATTCGTTATATGCGCTTTCGTTGAAGATTTTTTTCAGATTTTTAGTATTTGTAATTTTGGCTGTAGGGGGGGGGGGACACTTGATTCTAACAAAAAATAGCGCTTTAAAGCTTAATATTTCATAAACGGATCCCTTAATCGAAAAATTGTTTCCATAAATCCGCAATATTTTTGAAAGACCTATCCAACGACACCCCACACTATGGGGTAGGCAAGAAAAAAAAAGGCATCCCCACGTTACGTGTAGGGGAGGTGCATTAAAAAAATATATTTTTCAAAATTTTATTTTACCACTTTGTTGGCGTGACTAATATGTATATTTATGCCAAATTACAGCTTTCTAGTACTATGAGTCTCTGAGCTAGACTGGGGACGGACGGACGGACGGACGGACGGACATGGCGAAACTATAAGGGTTCCTAGTTTGACTACGGAACCCTAAAAACCGTCCCTCAATTTTCTTCTTTTCCACGAAAAAAACAGTTAACAGTTCAGGCACGTCGAATCGTACTAACACCATTTTTTACTTGACAATAATGGCGGCTGGGTGAAATATTTAGAAAACACCATTTTTTTTCTAAATATTTCACCCAGCCGCCATTATTGTCAAGTAAAAAAGAGGTACCTATCAAAACGTTGATAATAGGTACGATAAGTCGATTACAGATCAAACACTACAGGGATTTTACCGTGTTGAATAGAGGTCCTGTGCCGTATAGGTAACAAACCGTTGATTCCTCAGTCCGATTAGAACGCTAAATAATGGCATTATATTACTTCCTATTTGTTTAAAGTCTGACTTAACAATTTACCGGTGCGAGAAAATGTTATTATTTTCCTAGGTACTTACTAGAATGCCTAAATATGTTCTTTTTTCTTTACTTATTTTTATTCAACTGGTAATTAAATAATTAGGTAGGTATCTAGATCTACAAGTTTGATTAATTCAAAGTATTTGACAAACTCTTGAAAAAGTAAAAAAAAACCACGAGATCATTTGTGCACAAACATTATTTTGTTGAGTAGGTTCACTGTGAGTACGTCTGGGAAAAGGTCTTTCTCCTCGTGGAGATCTGGGCCTGGATTGAGAAATGCGTCCAAGTTGTACCGAATCTCTAAGCCCTTTTTATACCCTATTTTAACGTTTTGTTATTAAGACAGACTAAATATCGCGCGGTCTAATACGAAACACGGCCTTTTGGCGCAACCCCGCCTTGAACCGCCGCTTTGGCCTTGATAAGGTTTTAATCAGGGCCATAACTTGCCCCTGGGGGAGAGGGAGGTGTACCTTGCCCGCGGCCCGGTGGGTATGTGCCCCGTGCCACCTGCCCATTACCAGTTTGTCTTGCGTTGCTGTCTTTAGGTTGGTGAGCTGCTAGTACTTAGTGTAGTAGATTTCTCAGTGTGGTATCACGTCAATACACATCTTGTTTGCATCCTTCCTGCTACATAAATATAATAATAGTTATATTATCCTGCTATATAAGTAAATATATAATAATAGTTAAAATACCTTCTATCTTGGATTTCATAGATCTAGAAGAATACACGATAAACGGGTCTTAATTGGTCGGAGACGCAGGCGAAGGCTGGTACTGCATAAGCCGTGTGTTACCGAGAGGTTTCACCGGCGCCGCGCCGGGGCGTCGCCGACTGTCGTGCGGGCTATTTAATACTAGGGTAAACCGTCAACAACTGACCGTTCAAGAAAATATCATTTAGTTACAAGCCATTCTTTACTGGCGCTGTTAGTAAAGATATTTGGACATAGTTCAGGATCTAGGTATTCTAGTTTAATCGCAAAAATATCAGCATAGTCTCTGTCTTTACACATATTATTGCAAAGTGGCCAGTTAGCTGAGGGTGGCCAGCAATGGGCGATTTACCCTACTTACTTTTTTAAGTGTCACCCCGACTTAAAGCACCACAGGTACTTATCTACGTTTTACAGTTTAAGTATTATGCACTTTTTAATGAACTTACTCGTAAATATGTAAGATCAGTGCAGTGAGAGGAAGATTTCGATTTCTATTAGAAGGTTACATACTCGTACTGCTCATTCTAAATGCTAGTGATGTTATTAACTATTCATAGCTGTAGTGGCTCATACTTCGTGTGTGATAAGGACGTAAGAGTACGTGTTCCAAACCAGACATCTTTTACACTCGCCCGAATAGAATAACCACAATACTTTTATTAAGTTAGTTGAACCTCGGGCTAGGTAAAATTAACACTGATCTGGCATGCGTACACGTTGGATCGAAGACCATATTTGTACTGTGACAGCGTTTTCAACCTGAGGTGGTACAGTCGAGTTCATAAATCTGGGGTCCTAGTGAAAAAGGGTACAATCCGACTTAGCACGTACTAAAAGGGTACATAAATGGAGTGTACTAGACTTAAACCCTTTATCAGTTGATCTTTAGGAGAGTTATACCCTTGTTCACTAGGAACCCAGAAATATGTGTACTCTTTAGTAGGTACCTTGCCACTTTAATCGCTGTAACAATTCATATGCGGCAGTTTAAACAAAACATTAAATAGACAAGGTAAGTACTAAAGTGTACACATATTTATGAACTCGACTGTACTTACTATACCTACTGTTTACACTACCACTATGCTAAACCCAAACCAAAGCGTTCCACCCGTCGATATTTTTGACTACGGGCAAACTAGGTATGTGGTGTCATTTTGCTACTCGCCCTCGTTCGACAACTCTCTCGATCAGCATTAATTACTTAAGCGTTATACAACAGTAGGTGTTTACAGCATTGGCACAGCTGGGTCGCAGCGAGAGTCAAATGACCAAGGTCGAAACAAGCGCGTACAATCGCTTTGCGATTGATAAAGTGATAAGGATGACACTGAGGGTTTTAAGGTTCAACAGAAGATGTTAGGTGCAATAGAGTTACCGGTGCCGTATGTAATGCACGGCGTGCACACGCGCCAGAGATAGGAATAAGAAAGGATCGAAGACCTCACAAAACATAAAAACTAGTGAAATCACATAAGTAGGGTCGCGTGATAACGCTGTTCAATGGATTAGGTTGCTGCTTGATGGAGATGTGAAACGACTGAGATCTTAATTTACTCTTATTAAAATTCTTTAAATATTCAAAATAAAAATGTATGTAGGCATAATATTCTGATACTTCGGGGACTTAAGCTGTAAAAATGTCCAACTTTTACTGCTTCCTATAGGTCTTGTTTTTTTTAGCATGAGAAATACCTATTGAGAAGTAAACGTAAGGTTTTTTATCTGAGCATATTGCATCACAATAGAAAATTGCGGAATGTGGTTTGCTTTTACCTATAAAGGCTATTCAATAATAATTCGTAAAAAGAATGTTCTAATTTTAATTTATCACAACATTATTGCTTAATAAAATCCCAAAGATGCAGATGTCATAAACAAACGGAACGTTTAATAAAATCCCTCTAATGGAGTCGCCACTAATACTTTTTTATCTATTAAGTATGTTTCGTGAATTGCAATAGAAATATCAATTCATATAATTTCCGCAATATGGCGAGGTTATTCATTTTTCTGGTCAGGCTTTAAAGAGATCGTCTCCCGTAACACCATATTGACTCTCACAATTATTTGTACTCATAAAATGATATACTTAAGTCATGACCATCGGAATATATAACGTATTTTTGCAGTAAGTAACTATTACTTTTTCGAGATTTTTATAACTCAAACCTAACAAATCTACCTAGCATTATCTACACCAGTACCAGCGATAATTAAAATGATGAATAAAATAACAAATTTATGAAAACGAACGAACGAACGAAAATGAACAAAAAAATTATGTGAAAAAATTCCCCTTCCATTGCATTTTGAAAACTCAATTGGTCGTATAATATGTCCGCCATTACCTTGCTTTTTCGTCTTTATTTTTAAACGTCACTCTCATGTCGTATGTGTTGCGAGTGCGATACGTCCTAGCTAGGTACCTAGTTGTCCCAGAATCTTTTACTGTTATGGGTTATTGAGTTTAATTTCCCGTTAAAGTTTGTTGCTGTTGTTATTATTATTATCATATTAATAAATTATTATATTGTCTTCTGAGCACCTAGTATGATTGCGTTTATCGTGTGACAAAATGAGGATAAAGCATCCGTCATCGTCCATTTTGTTTCGCGATAATCGCCATATTAGGTTCCCTGAAGAAAAGGTTAACCACACCCTGCTTCTGTGTTTATCGCATTTCTAATGCTAAACAAAACGAAATATAGATGTTATTATTTTGAATGTCATTGGTGTCTGAAATTCTCACGTATACATAAAATACGAGAGGCGATAGCATAAAAACGGTAATTTAACGCAGTGACGCACTCGCTTGATATTTTTGACGCACATGGACCGGGACCTTTACGTAGGATTTCTTAATACTGTGCTTGTACATATGCAGCGTTACCTTGATGCAGCATGAAGGTTAATGCGGCACTGGCGGAGGGCGCTTGCTTGCGAAATGGCCAATCATTACCTGAACGGATATTGGTTATATTTCCTGAGACAAGTTGCGAAAATCCCTGCGGAAGCCCAAACAAAAGTTGAATAGATATTGCCACAGATTAAGAGAAAATATTGCGTCAGATTGGCACTATAAAACAGAATACAATTTCCACAAATCCACAGCAAGACTAATACCGGTAAGTATCCGCCACCAGCTGTTGTTCTTTTAGCAAAGCAAGTTTAAACTACAATTTACTTTTACAATGTGTTCTGAGCCCTACTTACATATGTTTGAAGTAAATTATTAATTAACTAGAGGACGCCCCCTTTAACCCATCAGGGGGCGAATTTTGAAAAATCCTATCTTAGTGCTCACTTACCTACATCATGAAAAGAGCCCCTGTACCAAATTTCAAGTTTCTAGGTACAGTAGTTTCGGCTGTGCGTTGATATATAAGTCAGTGAGTCAGGTTTACCTTTTACATACATAATAGATCGAGAGGATACCCTGTGTGCTACCGAGCGCTACTACTATATCTTGTTGGTTCAAGGTAAACTGAGTCGTGTCCTCTTTACCATACTGCCACTAAGGTTTAACTCCAGGGACCGGAAAACCCGTTAACTTGTTTAAGCTTCTCGATAGTGAAACCCTATCGTTTGGCTAGGGGCTAGCCAATCGTTACGGTTTCCCTATGATTGCGGTGCCATAATGTTAGGGAAACCATTAATTTACAGTTAAATAATGTTTCATGTCTAAATATACAAAAATAATCCCACCGTATCATAATCTGGAAAACCACAGCACAGCAGTCTGGCTTTCGCCGTCCGAGTCATTTTAATACTTACTAACTATAGTAAGTACACAACAAGAAAGTGTGCCTTTTAGCTGACAGGCGATACGTACTAATTTGCTACAAGTGACGTTGTTCATCGTGAGATCGCGGCTATTCTGTGACGTGACGCATTACGCTGTTATTATTAGGTAAGTACTATTTACTGTATTGAGCGTCGTGAACTCGTGAACTTACATTTTGTCCTTAAATTAAATATCAGAATATGTGTATGCTGCTTTTCGTTAAGCGATGCTTCAAGTTACCCACTGTAAATTACACTTTATGATAAAATAATGTACCGCCAGTTTGATGGTTTATATTGTTAAAAGTTGAGATAAGAACACGTACGTACCCATACGGCGTTGTTTGTGTTTGTTCGAGTACCTATTGTACGCAGGTCACGCGTAACAACGGTATTCATTATTGGATTTTAATGCCTCTATCGATATGCTTGAAGTGTTATATATAGCCGTACGCATCACGCAATGACTTTCTTTACATCGCAACTTTCACTGCTATAAAATTGGAGCCGTAAGCACGTGACTGAAGACTTAAAACTGCGTGGAAGTGGTTGACAGTTGCGTTAGTTTATAAAAAGCGCGGGCATGAGTTGAATAGTGACCGATGCTCGCTTCCGTCCGCTCGGGAAGTGCGTGCGCAGCCATTGTAAAGTAGAAACGGTCTCGATTTGAATAGGTAGTCAACATTCCCAATCCATGAAATACATTCGTTGACTTGTTGTTTAAACCGGAACCCTAAAGTTTGTTTTGTCGCTGAAATTTGACGGATATTTTGTGAACTGCTCAACGATTTATACCTACCTACTAGGCAATCTGCGAAACCATGCTAGTAGTAGTACGAGTAGGACTTAGCTTATATTTATATACGACAAATTAAAATATTTAAACGCAATAATCAAATTAAAATTCAAACGCAACGCAAAATTCAATCATTACTAGCATAATAATGTTGATTTTTTTATTTCTATCAATCTCTTTCAAATTAGTATGTTACGCTAACGAATCGGCGAAAATTGTATCGCAAAATATCACAAACTTCCTAAACCAGGCCGGTATTCTAGGCGCTAAAAACGGGATCCCCTTGAAACGCATAATTTTTTTACGCATATTTATCTTTTCGCATATATTTTTTTCGCATAACACCCTTTTAGGCTGACATTGCAGAATTTAATAAACGTCTATTTTATAGATTGGGTTAGGATAGGGTAGGTAGGTTTGTTTTTATAACATACAAAATAAAACTAGTTTCTATTGTAAAAACCGTTTTCGGTTAAACGATTTTATGCGTAAAGATACATTATGCGTAAAAAAATTATGCGATCCATCAGTGAACCGCTGAAAACCACATCGTCTTTGATCTGTTATCGTATTGATTGATAACGTTTTGATAGCTCTTATTTACTTGGCAGTAATGGCGGCTGACGACGCGACGTAGTTTTCAAGTTTGAACCTGTTGTCTAAAATATGCAAGCATTTAAAGCGTCACTCACCAAAGAAAAACCCCGGATTAAATTTGTAAGAAACCCTGTTATATTTAATATTGTAATTTTCTATAGAAAGTAGTTTTTTTCTCAAACTCAAAGTGAAAAGTAGCTTGTTTAACGCGAGACTAAACAGCCATAATGACACTTAGGTGGTTTAACATCTCGTGTCATTCATTATGGCTTGTTTTAGTCCCTTGTTGAATTAATTACGATAAGGTCGCTTAGCAGAGCTCCTTATACTTACTTACGCTATACCTACTTGCGCTATACGCTTAGCCTAACCTAGCAACGTGTTTAAGACGTGATATTTTAATTAATATTATAAGTATTGGTTTATTCCGTCCCCCTACAAACACACCGTTCGATTTTGACAGCATAGATAGTTAATTGCACAGACGTGATATTTAAATTTTATCTTGGAATATGGATTAATTTCCAAAGAAATAAAGACTTCTATGCGGACTAAGTCCACCACATCATACTTTTATTGGACTGGTGGGAAATCAAGTATCAAGACCTTTAAATCCTATTACCCCGGAGTTGCAAGCTCTAAATTTGAACTTCCCTTGTTTTCATGAGATTTTGGTATACCTAAGCCTTACCGCCTGTTTCACAGTCGACAATCATCATCATACCGTCACGCCTTCATTTCCAGAGTGGGTTATGCAGAGCTACAGAATTACCAACAACTCCAAAAACTTGTTGTTAATTCTATAACCACATTTTGCACAAACAGGCTATGATGTTTACCAGAGTATTAGTGACATGTTACAAGCCCATCGCCTAACAATACTACAAGCTTTATTCCCTTAGTCACCTCTTACGACTTCCATGGGAAAAAGTGGAAAAAAAGTTTAATTCCCTTAGTCACCTCTTACGACTTCCACGGGAAAAAGTGATAATATTCTAAGCCGGCAACCAAACGGCAAGTAAGGCATATTTGACACATAAATTTACCCTTTCTCTTTCTTGCACTTGAAAATAGACAAGGAGAAAGCCAACTTTAGTTAAAATTATTGCTAACCAACTATTTGTCAAAAGAAAGATATAGTATTTTGCCAAATATTTAGTGCCTAAGGGAAATGTTTAAATTACACCTTGTTACATGCTTATTATTTACATTGTGGCACGAACCACTTCGACTCCCGCTTGCCCTTTTTGTAAACATTACTGGGTATTGACGAATTGACGTAGGTAGGTAGGTGTACGGTCTATAGGTACTTACAAAGAAAGGTACCCAACTGTCCGGCTCTGATTTGATTTATTTTTATGTGTTAGAGAGTAGTCTAAAATAATAGACACTAAACCCTCTCTGACATCATCAGTATTTTTTTTTTAAATGTGTGCCTTTACTTGTTAGATTAAACATTTCTTAAATTAAATTTCGTATGCCTATGGATAAAGTGTTAAACACATGAACTTTATATCCATAGTAATAAGGTTGGTTGGAGTACGTATGCTTTGGATACTCGTAGTTGGTGTTGAATAAAATGTTGGTGCCCTGTGCCCGAGACTGTATACCTACTAGGTACCTAGTGCGGCCTTCTCTAGATAATAACTTACGTTCCTGTTGAATATCATCGCAACCATATTCAGTTGCTGGGGAGTAATATGTTTACAATTTAGTACCTTGTCTATTTAAAGTCATGTTTAAACTGCCATATGAAATTATCATAGTGGATAAAGTGACGATGTACCAAAGTTTAAACATATCTTTAAAGTCGACTATACTAAGCATAGGAATGGGAATAAGAAGAAGCAAGCAGTTAAATAGATAGACAGTTGAGCATTTAAAGGTGAGTTACCCAAGAGGTGTCCTTGAAGACTTGGTTGTTGGAGGTGCGCAGGTTGATCATGTCCTCCAGCGTGTTCTGCCACCGGTCCATGCCGGCGGCGATCTTGGTGGAGACGTCGCGGCTCATGGTCCCCGCCGCGCGCGCGCCTGCGTCCGGGGCCGCATCACCGACACCGCCGCCGGCTTCGGTGCTGGTGCCACTGGATGACCTAAAAACGTTTTTTTTTATGCAGTATAGTTTTCGACTTATGATGAGCGTTTCGCTTCGGTTTATGTGAATTTTCTATAACACCCCTACATAATCCAGAACTTATTAAATATTATACATATTTTAAAAACCTTCCTCTCCTCTTGATTTATTGATGAAAATCACATTAAAATTCGTTGCGTAGTTTGAAAGATCTAAGCGTATCTATCTACCTACCTAAATACAGACGGCGGGAAGCGACTTTGTTTTATACTATGGGAAGAAGATGAGTAATAATAAGGATGCCGAATCTTGACTTACAGGTATTACCCCCGCAGTGAAGGGCGTCCTGTGCGCGTCTGCCAAATACGTTTCGGCGCCGGTCAGGTAAATATCGCAGGGACTCCTTAACTTTACTTTCTTATACTCGTAGTAGGGGAGCCCACGATGCTACATCGGGAGTTACTCGAGCGTCATGGTGCCGTATTATTTATTTATTTATTTATTTAATGGCGTCTACATAATAATAACGTAATTTTGCCAATGTCAAGTATATATAAGGAACGTTGTACGGTGAATCCTGTCCTGTCGTCGAAGTCTTCCAGTCATAGTCGTTATGACCCTTGAAGATGGCGGGCATCCACTTCGGCTTGGTGTGATCTTGACCGCTAACTCATTTGGAACTATCTTTTCACTGTTATTTTATTTACTTAATGCAAGTTCTTCATCAATGTTAAAAGTTGTCCCACAAAACTGCCCTGGATTTGTGAATCAAAACCAACGACAAAATAATTTTCAAAAAATCCTCTCAGCCAAGATGTGTATTAATACGGGCCACGGAGACCTATTGGGTTGCAAAGCTTAGATGATAAGAAGAAAATAATGTCATATAATTGACAAGATTTCATATTTTCAAGACTTTAATTTTATTCGTTTTATAGATACTGTTTGGAAGGAGGAAGACACTAATAGTTTTAAATTTTCTCTAGAATGAATAATTATTTTATTATTAATTTATTACGATGTACTTATTCTAAAAGGGCGTAACTTCATTTCTACGACACAATGGACATATTACGTTAGTCCAATCTGTATATAAAAAAGTATCATGTCAACCGATAATTCTCTAATGCGGACTTATTACATCTGACGATTTGGATGTGACGCTAACTCGCGGTCATTATAGAAATGTGTACAAAAAAATCGTCATTTTGAAATACTCAAGCGCGTCAGATTAAGATATAGGTAATATATGGTTCATCTTTATGCCCTAGACGTGTGAGCTACTCAAATAAACCGAAGCGAAGCGAGGGCGGGTCGCTAGTATCTACTAAAGTACATTAATAAAAACTAACACAGTTGAGTGAAATTAAAGAGTGTGAAATGTTTACATAATTTCAAGGGTGTGGACAACTGGGAATTATTATTCCCAGTCGTCCAGGTGGATTTTCTTTTCCAGTTATCCACAGTGCGGACAAAGGGGTGTGGATAACTGGGAATAGCCCGTCCTCAAGGGCACTATGAGGACTTACTTGCAGATACTTAAGTATTACATTACTGACAACCTTTAGAACCTCGGATGGAGGAGTAAAGGCATCGGTAAAGGTCGATTTTAGAACACAATCTAGGTAACTTTACTCTTTGTATAATTAACATGATTGTGATACGTCCGGCCGGGCAGACCGCCTGTTTTGTTGTACGCGAAATATTCAGAGAATGCCATGTTCCCAACCAACGATGCAGGCTGCGCGTCCACCTCGGCCGCGCCCGGAGGTAACCAGCGATAGTAAGTTGGTTTAGTCATGATCACCATAGTGCCTGAAGACGAGGAATCTACGCATCGTTTTACATTTAAGTAACATTTGTTTAGTTATTTAGCACTCATTACAGATTTAATACTTAGTTTATTTTTTGAACCATATTATTGCATTGCCTACCATGCAGTTCTGAGCTATGTTAATAGCTTCAGATTTCTAGCTCATCGTGACGTCAAAAGTGTTAGAACAAGTTCAATAACGCATGACCAATGGAATGAGTTTTAAATTTAATTACACATAATATCATTGACGCCGAATGTATCACGACTGATTATAGAAAATGTTTAGCGTTTTAAGCAGGCCTTGTTTTACAAATATTTTATGTAAAATGACAATGGTAATACTGTGATTGTATCAGTTTATTAAAACTAATATTAGTGATCAAGTCAGACTTGCCATTATCAAAATTAAGCAAGTTCTATAAAACACACACACGTGACTAGCCTGACTAGACAAACCCACACGCAAGACAGTTTAACATGACTTCACAATACTTCACATACACTAAACAAGTAATGATAATAAACGATAGTCTAACGTCGGGTTCCTATATTCAAACCGCGGCGGATAGATAGGGCTTACTTCGGGTTAAAATTTGACATTTGCCCATACAAAATGTGTCAAATTTTAATCTGAAGTAAGCCTATCTGTCCGCGGTTTGAATATAGGAACCAGCCATAAGTGTTTGGAGTAGGAACACGAACAGTATTTCTGTTTTCGGCCGAAATATCGTTTTAAAACATTATTCCATTACGTACTATTTACTGCCAACAAGCTTTTTCAGCTCAGTGCTGGATGGCACAGTGTTTCTCATGAAGAGCCTCTAGTCTACGACATTCAACAACATTACTTTGACCGGTATTGTAGGTACTGTCTTCAACTCGGCCGCCATTACCTACTGTCAAGTAAATATGAGCTACGAGTATCAAAACTTTGACAATACGATAACAGGTCAAAGACGATATGGTTTATACCCCTAGAATCTCAGCCCTGTTTTATTAACTGCTCGCTCGCTCTTTAGCTACTCGTATCACTATATTTTATGGCTCTAATATAAACACCGTGCGCCCAATAATTGTATGAGTTAGTAGTAACGACTACTATACGGAACATGCGTATGACTGGAAACATCTTTAAGACCAACGACAGCACTGCCATATTGTCATCAAACACTTCACTTTCTATTTGATTAAATAATGCTTATATGGGCCAGCCAGCTACGCTCACGCGTCGCCGGGTAATATAATTACTTAAAGCTTTTGATACTACGTACTAAAGGAAACAGAAACAGAAACAATCAACTAAAGAATATGAATCATTATATTCCATAGTTCCGGTCCCAATGCGTAATACTTCTCTTACTCATCGCGAACATCGAGAGGCAAACGATTATTAACGCCTAACCAGGAAGATTCGCAGTCTCACTTAAAATTAGTGGCTTGGAATATTGCAGAGTTGAAAACATCAGTGTTATCCAACAAGAAGTGGAAAACAATGGCGGTAACACAAATGAAGGTGATGTTTCTCTTTCCTCTGAGCGAGGTTTTATTGAAAACCTTTCATTAACCAATTGCGTTAAGCAATTGCAATTACTTTGCGGGTGGTAGGACCTTGTGCAGGGTCCGTCCGGATCGCTACCACCATCTTATCCATTAACCTACCGCCAAACAGCAGTGTTCGCATTGTTGTGTTCCGGTTTGGGGATAAGACAGCCGGTGAAATTACTAGCATAGAGGCATTCCATCTTAGCCTCAGGGTTGGCAACGCATTTGCAGTCTTAGGATTGCATTGCAGTCTTGTGATTGCGAATGTCTATGGGTCACAGTTTCCACTTACCATCAGGTGGCCTGTGTGCTCGTTTGTCTACTCATTGCCATAAAAAAAAAAAAAAAAAAACCAAGTCTTTTCATTTAAAGTGAATTAACGTATAAATATTTTTTACGCGTAAACAGCTAAACGATTCTAATGACATTTAGGACACAGGGCCGAGATCTTGGGCGGTGAAAACCATATTGTCTTTGACCTGTAATCGTATTGTGAACGTTGTGATTGCTCTTATTAACTTGACAGTAATGGCGGTCGAGTTATAAACAATACCATAACAGGTCAAATACTATTTTGATTTAACCGCCTAGAATAGAGGCCCAGGTAGTTGATGCACATAGAATACTTCTACAGGAACAATTAAGAGTTTCGAAAGGAAAAGTGCCAAACGTCTTCTACGCGAACGAAGTAAGCATGGGTTTGGAGTCAAATGGTTCCGAAGGTTCGGTCTTACGACCATAATTGTGATGTTATTAAATCGAGAGCATCATCAGCAAAGCAAGCAACTTGTTCAGTGCACTTGACGTTAGGGTGTTGATTTTTAAACAATGTGCTCGTGTTGGAGTCGTGCCCGTCGCCGTCTCAAGACGCGTCAGTAGACTGATTTCTTTGATGTAAGATTGGGTTGATAAGTTACATACTTTGACATGTCTTGCACGGGCGGCATCTCATACAAGACCAGCTTATTAAGACGACCAGATGGTAAAATAGCTCTTTGGTTTGTTGATACGGCCCTCGGCGGCGGCGAACTAATAGTGACGAAACGAATTTACTCGGAACTGTCATAATGAAGCAACTGCTCGATACGGATAATATTTATCGACTGATCTATGAAATACCCATGTAATTATTAACATAAAGGACAATTACCTATTCTGTAACAACTAACTATAAAGCTTTTATGTCACCGTGTAATGTTCATTGCATGTCATTTACCGACATTGTTCTTGGCCCTCGGCTGCGTTTGCAATGTACTTATCTTTTATACCTGTATCATTACGTAGAACAGGTTCAATCTGTTTCGAAACTGAACGACTAAATTAACTTAATCATCTCTTAATTATACAATATTTTGAACTCTAGATATACTATAAAATATTTCATAAAAATTGTGTCGATTCAACATGATAGAATTACAAGGTGTGAATTGAAACATAAACATACTAGATAATCAACAATACTTGTAGCTCTCTGAACACTGCTTAGTTACGCCAGAAATCCTCGCATCGTCTGACAACAGACAGCTGTTTAAAGATCGATGGTACAAACATTGATCAGGCCACCGAGTTCTGTTATAGTCAGCCTTACCGTTGATTAGAGTTTTAGAACAGCTTAAGTACCTAATTGAAATTAAATATCAAACAAATTGCTCTCTTGTTAGTAAATATGGGTCTGTTTGGTCGGTGGAAGGGAAGTGCAGTGGCTGCAAACGCTCATTTCAGTTGCATTAGCCAATGTGAATTAGATTACCAAGAGTCATTTTCTTATAGTAACATATAGGTATGCTAGTTTTTTAAATTATAATTTAATGGGCTGGTCATAACAAGTTGTTATAACGATTCGGAATCGAGTCTCGAGTGGGGCCGGCGCGGGCGCGGGCGGCGGCGGCGACCGTTATTGCGTAACCGCGCCGCGGACAGCCGTTGCAAGGTGTATTATCACGTCACCTTTAAACACTTAGCTTTAGAATATTTTAAAACCGTTTGTTTAAACAGCATTTTTGAGAGTGATTTTTCGGATTTTTCCGCTAGTTGATCTTGCATCGGTACAGAACTACGGTCGAATAGACCTGAGAAATGAAATCAGATCAGTTGAATCATTTTGTCTACACTTGTGTGTGAGCAATGAGGTCTAAATAAGCACCTAAAGGTAAGTAAATAATTTAAAACGGTAAAACCTAATTTGCTTTTGACGTGTTTCGTCAACGTTTTGATAGCTCTTATTTACTTGGCGGCAATAGCAGCTGAGTTAAAAACAATACCATAACGCGTCAAAAGCCATTATGTTGTTCTACCGCGCGGAATAGATGGCCGGGTTGGCTTAACGTGACGCAAAAAAATAACATGACCTGCATCAAATCTATATTAATAAAAAAAACCGGGCAAAAGCACGTCTGATCATGCTCAGTGTGGTTTTCCGAAGCCGTTATACTACACAAAAACTCAAATAATTTCAAAAAACAGCAAGTAAGAGCTTATTCTCAATTAAAGTTATTTGATTTTAGTCTTAGATGATTTTAGTCCAGTCTACTTACGGCTAAACCCAATATTCAAACCGCGGACGGATAACGGGCGGAGGCTTACTTCGGGTTTTTGACATTTGTCCTGTTCGCGGTTTGAATATAGGGTTCGGCCATTAGTCGTGGTAGTTTCCTTTAGAATAAGTTATATTTGCTTTAGGTAATTTAAGATATTTGTATTTTTAGTATTTGTTATTTTGTCTGTAGGGGGACGAGGGACTCTTACAAAACTTTGGACTTGAAATCTTAACATTTCATTTCTTAAAATGCATCACACATATAAATCACATTATAAATTAGACCTGTCCATTTTTACGCAGCGGTTACATCCGTGCTTCAGCTAAATGCAGGAAAACAAACACTTTGTGAGATATGCACACGGCACGGCCTTCCAAGCGAGCAATGTTGTCACGCTCTGATGAGTTCAAATGTGGGTAATAAATAGCGTCTCGCTAAACGGCTATCAGGCGAAGCATTATAACTACATTTGTAAGTTTTGCTGCTATCCACGACTCCTTCATCAATAGCAAGGATCGGCGAAACTACAGTACTACCTAAGTCACAGAAAGAAATTCGACACCCTCAGTTAAAATAAAACTGAAAGTACTCCGCGAGTAGGTGTCCGAGTGTTTATAACGATATACGTACAGTGCACAGCGGAGATTGCGTTGATAGAAAAATTAATATTTATCGTAATAATTTCCAGTCCAAATAATAATTGATTTTTGGCTTGTAAACTTTGTAGATAAGGAAATTAGTTTTACAGTCATTTTTATCATAACTGAAAATCAAGTTAAAACCTGTTTTGGAACATCAAAAATGAGCCTACCTGCGCATCTCACTGTGAATTATAAAAGAAAAGAATATTATAACAATCGTTTTGAGAATTAGGAAGGATAAACGTTGTAAGTAGTTTAGATCGCCAATAAAGGGAAATCGTCCAGACGTCACGAGGATCGGCTGCGAATAACAATTGATTTGCCGCGACGAAAGTGTTGCAGATTGATGCCTATGGCTTCGATATGGTGACTTTCACTCAGTGCCAGTGACCGCTGTGACGTCACAGAAATGTCATCACGACGATGACTGAGCCATCGATTATTGAAATTTGGCAGATACTCGTCGCGATTTACGTAATGCTCTATTAACTTGATAAACATGCCGGCGAGGAGCTTGGCTGCTCCAGGTACCTATAGTGTTGCTCGCCCAGTCTCGGTACTCTCGGTCCGTTGACCGATTAACGAGAAGTGGGGTCGTGTGTTTGTAATTATTTGTCATTAGCACTATCACGTTTCGAGTGAACACGCAGCAAATAGTACAATTTCCAAAACTCTTATCGATTCGTGAAACGCAATAAATAATTCGGTTTCCAAATCAGATTGCGTTTTGCTTCGTTCGAAAATGACGTCGAATTTGAACCGAGTAAAAGTAATACAAGTTACAAGCGTTCGTGAAATGGCCCCTAGGTAGCTACACCTAAAACCACTTGGTAAAAACACAAAAAAACAGTAGGTTAATTTATGATTTAACTTACATCTTAATTGCTGTGTCTAACTTCTTGTTTGGCATACGAGAATACACCAGCTCTGCTGGCCTATTGCCTAACGCACTCGCAATCGACTTCAAAGCGGAACAATTGTTTTCATTTTGTATGCAGACAAGCCTTCGATTTTCAAAATGAAAATGATCGTGATTACGAGTGCGTTAGACAATAGGGTATTTGACAAGAGTGAAATTAAATTGGTTTTTCATTAACAGCAGATAAACATTATAAAAATACTAGGAAAACATCAATCTTATATTTTATTTCGCAATTTAAAGATTTTTAAATTCTAAAATCCAACAATAAGGACGCTGTTTGAATGTGACGTCACAAGATAGTAATCTCTATAAATTCCATAGTAACGGAGCGTTTTTGATGTTTCATAAAAAGAAGCTGATTTGACTTTTGTCAAATACCGTATTGCTCTATTCAACACGGTAAAAACCAGATCGTTTTTGACCTGTTAACGTAGGTATGGTCACGTTTTGGTAGCTTTTAATTACTTGACAGTAATGGCGGCCAAATACGATTTGGATTTTACCGCCTAGAATAAAGGCGCATGTGTCCTTGAATCGTGAACCTTAATAGTACATTTCATCACACTTGCTCGTAAATAGTGTCCTAACATGCTAGAAAAATCGACCGTAAATCCAAAATAATACTTGCGGGCCTTTTTTTACCATTACGCCCTAACGTGCGTAATAGCTTTTTTTTATAGTACATTGTGTATTAAGGGTGGTAAAGAAAGAATTACAAACGAGAGTCTGTTAGAATATACGTGGACTCAAACTATCACAATACGTCAGGACCCCAATTCTTGTGCCATTCGATATGAAGTTTCATTCGAGATGAAATGTCAGTTGAATACTATTTCCTAAAAATCTCGCATAATAAACTATTGATCTCATATGTCACTAGAATCGGACTCCGAACACGTTTGACATTATCTGTGGTAAGTCACAGACAATGATGTAGTCTGCCGCTAATAAGTTAAAAATATGATCTTTTGTCTGATTTTATTTCATTTCCTCGCAATTGTGATGAAAAACATTGTATGTTACACGGGTGGTAAAGGAAATACAAAGCTCGAGTCATTAAACTCTTCTTCGAGTCTTCTAACAGGCTCTCATTTGTAATTCTTTCTTTACCACCCTTAATACACAATGTACTATTAACTTATTTATTAGCGGCAGACTACATCGCTCCTTTAGAATTATAGTGACCTAATTCAAAATTTTCAGCGTTCGACTTCGAGTCATTTATTACTGTAGAGACCTAACTCGAAATCCAAAATTTGCTAATTAGGTCACTATAATTCTAAAGATGTGACATCATTGTCTGTGACTTACCACAGATAATGTCAAACGTCTTCGTAGTCCGATTCTAGCGACAGTCGAGATCAATAGTATATTATGCGAGATTTTTAGTAAATTGTATGCAACTAACATTTCATCTCGAATGAAACTTCATATCGAATGATACAAGAATTGGGGTCCTGACGTATTGTGATAGTTGGAGTCCACGTATAATATTTAAAAAAAAACAAGCTGTTACGCACGATAAGGCGTAATGGTAAAAAAAGGCCCGCGGGTATTATTTTGGATTTACGGTCGATTTTTCTAGCATGTTAGGACACTATTTACGAGCAAGTGTGATGAAAAATAATTTGCTTTGACTCCCTATCACATTAAATTCTGGGGTCCTAAACTTGATGCATTTTCATTCATTAACGTATTCCCATCTCACTTACGCTTGAATGAACATGCGTCAAGTTTAGGTTAATAAGCACTACCTATTCCAACCAATACACATCAAAAATATCTACCACGTCTCTATTACTATTACTACCTATAAAGGCAAGATAAGAAATTTAATTAATTAAATTTAATTTCTGTATAAGAGCCTGCGATAGAGCATAGGAGATATCTTAGAGCGCAATGTTGAATAATATATTTTTGCCGGTGATTGTACAATACAGTAATTGGAAAATGTATAACCCGGCAAATTGTCGTATGATGTCAAACTGCTAAACAATCGAATTCCTCGACCGACTGTACATATATGCCTATTCTTACTTGTATTGTAATTATGAATTATAGACCTCGATGATGAGTGGGGTCCATCGGTCTCCCGGTCATTCCGCCCAAATTATAGACCTTAGATATATCTCTAATAATACGATAAGGTTTATCTTTCACTGGGAAACATACACATCTAAGGGACAACGTAGGCGCAAAGACTTTGTAAATAAAAAAGTACCTACTCATTAATTACTCATTGTCATTAGTACCTGTATCAATTTCGTAGGGGTATTTGAATAACCGTCGGTATATCCTGCTTGTCAAGAAATTAAAATACAAGAACGGCCGTATTAAACCATTTGACCCCACACCGTTAAAATACCGACGACCATAAAAAACGCAATCGGGTTATGAGAGCACTTGCAATCAAAATAACACCCTGGCTGAAAAATAAGCATCTGGCTGTATAAAGTCAAAATCGTTTTTTTCGACCGACTTCATTGTCCATCTTCATTTAAGTCTTGCAAGAAAGACCGTTTTGCTTAGGAACGCTACTGCACCGAGCAAACGTCGAGCGTCCAGTAGCGCCCTCATTACTATTATTGTGTTTACTAATTAACTAAAGAATTTCCTTGCAATCAGACGATACGTTTTTGTAGCGCAAGTAATACTACAATTTATGGGATACGTAACTAACTTTAATAACAATTACCCTTTGAGTAGTCAGCTTAACGGGAAAAGGTGGCCACTTTTTTCCGTTAAGTTGATAACTCGAAGGTGAATTGTTATTAAACTATGTGGTATACCCTATAAGTTGTGTTTTCATTTGTAGTACAAAAACCTACCGACCAATTTCAAGAAAATACTTTTGTTTATTAGAAAACACAAAAATAGTAATGAGGGCGCCACTGTACATCCGGCGTACGCTCGGCGCAGTCTTAAATGCTTCAATATAATGTACTTTGATTTTGCGTTTCTTACGATAAAGTGTTTACATTACATATAACACAGCGTCGTGTTTTGCTTACGTAACACACGTAGGTACACACTAAAACTACTATAACTAGATGTACGCCAGAAACATGAAAAATATATACTGTTTGCATAGTTAGTTACTATGAGTGCACGCAATGTGCGGCGGTAGTGGCAAAGAATCTGCTCATCAGGAAGTCGGAATACGATAACGACTAGCTTGATACTTTGTTTTTGCCTGTGCGCCGAATCAACTAAAGGTTATTAATTCGCATGATCGCATCCGTGTACCTACTTACAGGATCTTCAGAGTAAAAAAGTAGCTTTTGACGTATTATGGTATTGTTTTTAACTCGGCAAGTAGGTAAATAAGAGCTATCGTATCGTTGACAATACGATAATACGTTAAAGGCAATTACCGTGTCGAACCTCGGCCCTGATCTCCGTTGTTAGGGCTCCGTGCCCGAAGGGCGCCCAACGGGACCATAGTGATGTGCCTCCGCTGTCCATCAATCCGTCCTAACCTTAAGACTGCGCCGAGCGTACGCCGGATGTACAGTGGCGCCCGCATTACTATTATTGTGTTTTCTAATAAACTAAAGTATTTTCTTGGAATTGGATGGTATGTTTGTGTACTACAAATTAAAACACAACTTATAGGGTATATCACATAGTTTAATAACAATTCACCTTCGAGTTATCAACTTAACAGAAAAAGTGGCCACCTTTTCCCGTTAAGCTGCCTACTCAAAGCGAAATTGTTATTAAAGTTTGTTAAGTATCCCATAAATTGTGTTATTATTTGCGCTACAAAAATGTGTCGTTCGATTGCAAGGAAATTCTTTAGTTAAATAGAAAACACTACAATAGTAATGAGGGCGCCACTGGACGCTCGAGACGTTTGCTCGGTGCAGTCTTATCTTTTGAACCGTAATAGATAGCGGGTTGATTATTTTTACAGAATATGTGTTAACTTATTACTACGGATTTAAAAGCAAATAAAAACCAAACAGAAAGAGTGTAGAGTGTAGGTATTTTTATTTTGGTTGTAAGTATCGTAAAAACAGTAAAACATACAAGTATCAAATTTGATTTGATTTGGTAGTACAAACCCTGAGGAAAAACAACAAATAGTAATAGAAAAAAACTCAAGTGTGAGCGGCACGTACGGTCACGGAATTTAATTCCTCGTCCACTTTGGACTATGTCAAATTGACACTGTAAATATAATCGTAAAATGTCTCTTACGTTTTGATGCCTTATGCCGCCGCCTGCCTTTGGCCTTGATTACGTCTCTTTGACATACCAGACCTACTCAGTCCAAAGTGGACTAGGAATTAAATTTCTTGTCTGTGCCTATTGTGTGGTCGCTACTAAGTACCTAAACGAGTAGACGATAAATTACGTTCGCGATGTTAGTGCTCGGTCTGAAGCTCTATTTTACAGGGCTAAAGCATAATTTGACATTACACACTCTCAAATAAAGAAATAGCTCTCTATCGGAACTTTGACGATACGATAGCAGTTTAAGGCAATATGGTTTTACGCAGTAGAATAGAGGCCGCGTAAGTAATTTCCACATTGTCACGTAATTTTATCAGGAGACAATAATGAGAGACTTATTTTATTGTCATGGCCACTGAGATTGAAGGACTATGTGAAGGGGTTGGCCGACAGATTTTATTTCACGTGAATAACAGACAAATATAAGATTCGGAGGATTACATTTCATTGGCCCACATACTTGAGTGGTTTTAACAAAGGTGGGCTGATCGTTATACGTGCGTTTATAAACGTATATAGTTTAGCGGTTTTTATACGTTCACTGGAGAGTTCTGGCGCAGTGGAGCGCGAAGTCCGCTAGCTCTGCGACGCGTGTAGGGTTTGCAATTCGAATATTCGAATATTCATATTATTCGAATATCCGACACAAATTAAATTCGAATACGGCAGTGTTACTTATTCGAATAATTCGGATATTTTGAATAGTACTAAAAAGGATTAAAATAGTTTCCCACTTTTAATAGAACGCTGGAATCAGCTTTTTTTCATACCTACTGAGAAATGCAAGCAAATATTAAACTGGAATGCAAATATAACATGAGACAACATGAGTTTTAAAACTGTTGATTCCCTTCTTAGCCAGTGCTGCGCAGCGGATCGTGCTAGAATTTTAGCAGTCGGTACAAGGGAGGCTGGATACTGGCTTCAAGCTCATCCCTCGCCAAGCACTGGAACTTTCCTAGACCCTAACACACTCCGACTTTCAGTTTGCCTTCGCCTTGTGGTCCCGGTCGGCGCTCCACATCGCTGCCCCTGCGGAAGTGACGTAGATCGGCTAGGACATCACGGACTTTCTTGCCAGAGAAGTGCTGGCCGCTTTTCCAGACACGCCGCACTCAACGACATCATTCGTCGGTCTCTTGCCTCAATAAAGGTCCCGGCTCTTTTAGAGCCGACAGGCATTTCTAGAAATGATGGCAAGAGACCTGACGGAATGACCTTGGTCTCGTGGAATATGGGACGGGTGCTAGTGTGGGATGCAACCTGTGTAGACACGCTAGCCCCATCACATCTCCACCGGTCCTCTAATAGGGCTGGTGCGGCAGCTGAAGCGGCCGAAAGCATGAAGGTAGTAATATATAGTGGTCTCGGACCAGAATATATGTTTATTCCATTCGGTGTCGAGACCCTTGGTCCGTGGGGTCCTAGCGCTCGAAGCCTCTTCAAAGAAGTTTCGAAGAGGCTCATTGACGTCACGGGAGACCGAAGAGCTGGCAGTTTCCTCGCTCAACGTATAAGTTTAACCATCCAGCGAGGAAATGCTGCCAGCATCTTTGGTACAAAGCCGCAGGGGCCATTCTTAGATTTAATGTTTTAGTTAGGTAATTTATATATTTAGAGTTAGTTTTACTTAATTTTAGTTTTCTTTTTCAGTTATTGTGTTATGGTTGTTATATTATTTTATGTTGTTTTACTTAATTAAAGTTAATCGTATCTACAAGTTAACATTCCCAAAAAACAAATTTAGCTCAAAAAAATATATTACAATAACGAGCAGTGAGTGAGTTGAGTGACGTAGTTGGGTCGCTCGCTTCCTGCTACTTGCTATATTATATAACTAATAATATTTAATTTGACCACGGAATGCTATTTTTTTTAATATTTAAGGCCTATTTATTTGATTTTACAACATTAAACCATTAATTCGTTTTGTTTCAATAAATATTCAAATTATTCGAAAAATTCGAATATTCGAATATCGGAAATCGAACTATTCATATTATTCGAATATTAAAAACCAACGAATATTGCAAACCCTAGACGCGTGGTATCGCAGCGTCAGTTATTTTATTATCGGAGTGGCCGCCGCCAACTCGTACAGAGACGTAATCTTATCAAAAAAGATCAACTTATCTCAGTTCAGACGGTAAGTGCTGAGAGCAAGGAAAAATAAATATACCTACCCAAATAGGTACCTAAAAAAATTCGTTGGTAGGTGGCACGATTGAGGTAGTCCTTAGTATATTACAGAAATAAAATAGACTTCGGAAATCAAGGTTTTAACTCTAAACTTTAGTTTTGATAGTTTTTCCGATCAGGGTCTGAGACGTAGTATTGCGCGTCCTAGCCGTGAGACGTGAGGTCGGTAGGGCCGGCGTATGGAAGCGGACGCACCAGTTTTTGCGTCGCGTATCGCCGCAAGTTACTTGCTTGAAACAACGCGTGAAAGTCCCCAATGGCCTTATACGTATTTATTTTTATTCATTTCCCAAGGGCAGATGCTGCTCTCGTTTTACGCGATGTTATTGGCATATCATGCAGATTTTGATTTATTTCCTTTTTAAATCATTCACTATCAAAATGTCGACGATACGATAACCGATCGAAGGCGATATGGTTCTTACCGCCTACAGTTTCGGCCCAGAAGTCAATCCTCAGGATATTACACAATCATGAAGTTTCTGAATATTGATAATATTGCCACCGATAAAAAAACCGTTACTATATTCCTTCACACGCAACAAATAGGTTTAGCATTGTTTTACTGCTGTCAACATTACCAGTATTCAGTAATTTTATGGTTGTGTAACGTCTCAGGATCAGGATCGACTTAGATCTGCTTAGTTTAATTTATATAATATATAAAATGATACCTACTTAATAATTGTTATTGCGACACCGCTTAATTTTAGCGTACCGTTTTATGCACTATGGAAAGAACAGGGATAACCAGAAGGTTAACTGAATCATACATTTAATCATTTTTGTGGTTAAATTAAAATAACAGGATAAAATGAAACAAGCTGGTTTATCTACCAAACACGGATTGGCAAGTTTGGTGCGAATCCACCGCATTAACATTATGACTCTTATTATGAATGCGAAAGTGTGTCTGTCTGTCTGTTACCTTTTCACTCTTAATCCGTTGAACCGATTTAGGTGAAATTTGGTGCAAAGTTAGTTTGAATCCTGGGAAAGGACATTTTTCCCAAAATTCATCCCCTAAGGGGATGAAATAGAGAATGAAAATCTGTATGGAGCTACGATATAAACGAGTTCCACGCGGACGGAGTCGCGGGCAGAAGCTAGTTATAAAATAATTATTTGTTACAATTTTTCCGAACCCTACACCTTTCAATAATTAATTAATTAAATGACCTTAATTTGATACGTTACGTCGAAATATTCGAAGGATTTTTTATTGAGTCTGCAAATTGACTTCCTGGTGCCAGCAGCGATATTTACGAGTATATTTGTTATAGAATTGTTTTTAATTTTGCATGCGATGGCAAAATAAAGTAAGTATCTAAATAGTAATAATTTTGAATTTTTGAATTTTTGAATTACGTATGAAGATAGGCTTTGGCAAACCAAACACGTCTCAGGAGCAGTAGCGCGGGGCTTCAGCAGTGTGATACCTACGGCACGCTGCCACAGAATCCACCAATAGGATTATTTTGTTTTACTAGCCTCACTATCCTATTGGTGGATTTTTCCTCGCAACACCGCTTCGCTGCCTCGCACAGCTCTGGTGGAAACGCAGCCTTAAGGGCGTGTATTAACAGCCCACTTTACCCGTGTCAAGTGAGCCCGGTCGTGTGACTTCGGTCGGCCACTCGATCGGCCATTCGACAGAGACAATAACACCTTTGCTCGCGATGGGCCAGTAAATATACGAAATACCATACGAAAACAACTTCGCGCACCCGCGCATGCACTGCAATAACTGCACTGTTAAATTTGACTTTTATATTAGATCCTTACCTATGAAATTGGCGTTTTATATGGAGAATTTTATGAAAACGGTGGTTTTCATACATTTAATTTTGTGGATTATTTAGTAAAGTATGTATGTATGTATGTATGTAAACACTTTATTGTACAAAAGAAAAACCATAACAATACAATTAATATAGAAATATGTACAAAGGCGAACTTATCCCTTTAAGGGATCTCTTCCAGCTAACCCTTGAGAGATTGAGAAGAGTGAACGGTTGTGTAACGAGTAAAGTCTATTGCAAACAAAATTCTGTCAGGAATAATGGACACTTCTAAGTTACGTTTAGGGTTCGGAAATTAGAAGATGTACCTAAACTTGTCAAAATCCGGCTTCTTAAAAATATCATTTTAATAATTTAAGTTTCGGGATTTCGGGAATCTATAAAACGCGTGGGGACTAAACCTTACTAATGTCAATACTATGCACTTTGTTTTATCTTTTATGGGCTATTAGATTAAAAGTTACACCGTCACAAGTAAGTATTCTACCCAAACTTTATTAAGAGGTTTAAAAATCTGTAAAAAAAACCAGTTGCTAAAAAAAAAATGTTTTACTTAGGTACCGATAAATTAACCTTAAATTTCACCCCTTTCAATATGTGCAGTTTATCGAGAACCACCCTGTATATTTACGTAAACATAAAAGATAGGTAGTTCAATTACAAAAGGGAAATTAAATAACACGTAGTAAATTTATGCGTGGAAAATAACTTCAAATAGTTAATGGAAGTACCTTCATATGAATTCATGTTGGCGTAATTTCTTTATTCAGAATTCCCGGGACTTCTACTAATAAATTAAAATTGAGTCCTCCATACAACTGAACAACAACGCCGCCGCCAAAGTTTAGGTAAATATGTCTACGAATTTCCGATCCCTATGTATTATATTAATTACTTGAAAAAATATTTTATTACAATTATTAATTTAAATTTAAATTAAAAATAGTTAGCTTAATAAACCTCTACGTAATTCAATTTTTCCGTGTGGTTGCAGGCTTAGAATAGTGCCACTCCATGTCTTCCTGTGGAAGTCGTAAGAGACGACTAAGGGATTTAAAGGCTTGTAGTATTGTAGGCGATGGGCTTGCAACCTGTCACTAATATGCACATCTTAGCCTGTTGTGCAAAACGTGGTTATTATAGGGTTAACAACAAGTTGTAAGAGTTGTTGGTAATTCTGTAGCTCTGCCTACCCCACTCTGGGATGAAGGCGTGACGGTATGTAGGTATGTATGTATGTAATTGAAACACTTATCATATGAGCGACTTGGCTAACATGCTTAGCTTGTGAATGAAATCACATATAAAGGTGTCAGAAATAGAAAAAATACAAAGATATAGGTAAATCCTTGTTAGCTAGGAGGAGTTCTAGGTTATTTGCGAGCGGCGCGCACTTGGCCGGTTTTTAATTTACAAGAGGAATTAGTTTAAGGCCGCTCCGTTTGAATGGCGCGGGTTCTGGTTTCATCGGGCTATTGTGTCGCGCGGCTTTTCCTTTCGGTCACAATTACTTATTGTCACGTCCGCGCGCCGCGCGCGCAGGGCCGCGGCTCTCGGAGCCTATTTCACTTCGTTTTAACCTCTAGATCAAGAGGTACGTAGTATTGTTAAAGTCTGGTTCATTTATTGTTGACAAAGGTAACTGTGGGGCTTACGACAATGTGGAATGGAGCCCAAAGTGCCGACAAGTCGATGACCCGAGTTAGAAAATACAAATTATATTAGAAAATATAAATGCAACCTCTGAGTTATTAAGAAAGGGCGCTCGGTCTCATTCATGCGCACTCGGACGCAGACTGGCGATTGTGCCACTAATGATGATTATCGTAGTGACGGCTTACGAAGTTAGCGGTCCCGGTTCGATTCCCGGTATTGGCAGATATTCGTCGTTATGGGCAAATATTTGTGTGATGAGCTCGAGTATTTGGTTTCTGAGTCTTGGATCTTTTCCATGTAGGTATTTAAGTATGTATTTGTATTTTTGTATTACCCATAGTTTTAATAGAGCTTAATTTGGGACTACCTACAAGGTCAATTTGTGTGTGAGCTTTTCCCATGACATTTATTCACGATACTTCACGGTACTTCTTACGATTTTATTTACTTTCCTCGTCATTTTTGACATAGTTTGGCTGACTGTACACCTCTTTAAGTTATATTAATGCGCGTTTATCAGTTTTATCACTTTAATGGTGTAGCGCACCTTTCAAACGACACGTAGATGATTAATATGATTAATTAAAATTGAGGATTTCATGCCTGAGTGAACCTCCTATTTACGCACATATTTATTATGTAATTAAATCGTGTAGACTGTTATTGCCTTGGACTTATGAGGACCGTCCTTGCTAACATCCGATAACAACCACCAACACCACCGCTACGCTCGGCCGGAGGAGCCGCACGAGACCACAAGCCGTTTATGCTCATAATTATTTAGTTTCGTTGTTGTTCATAAAATAGGTACGTCTGTCAATTAGTTGGCTTCATTTCATAGATAAAATTGGTTTTAGCTTCGATCGCGATTTGGACATTTGATCTAAAAACCTGCGGAGCGTTATAAAACTACTACTTGTAAAACCGTTGTAACTTACGCCCTTGAATAGGATGCAGTCGTGCATTATAATTTTTTAGGGTTCCGTGCCCGAAGAACGGGACCCTATTAACACGCGTTCGCTGACCGTAGTGACCGTCCGTCCGTTCTCACTTAAAACAGCTTTTTGAACCGTAATAGATAACAGGTTGATATTTTTTCAGAATATGTGTTATTACGGCGGATTAATAACAAAAAAAAAGTGCAATAATAAAGGGGGTCCCAATACAATAAACTTTTTGTTGCAACATATTTTAATTTTTGTTAAGAATATCGTAAAAACTGTAAAAGACACGACCGTCGAATATGGTATGATTAATAGTATAAACCCTGAAGAAAAACAACAAATTCTAAAAATCGTCAAGTGTGACTGGGGTTTTTGCTGTTTTGATCCGAAATCTAATTCAAATCGGAATATACGTCCTGTGGGATGTGGGAACCTTCTATGTTCGTGACTCGACGAAAGTTTTTTTTTTTAGAAGTTCTCATATTTTACTATTCTTATTTGTGCTCCCAATTTCTCTAAATTGTTCTTAATTGCTTCAATAAAATACATCTCCAGGTTGTCCAGTTGTTACTACGCTAGATGTTTGTTGTTGTAAGACAATCAATTGCAAGCTTAGTCTACTTTCACTATTCCCACCCACCCCGGGCGGCCCCTGCGTCATTGTCTTACTCTGTTATAAAACCGCAAATAAGTAGGACGTACTTTCAGGGAAAGTATTTCCAAAACGAATACGGACAGAGGTCTTTCTACATAAAAGATCTCCCATGTAATCCGGACTTTATCGCTCTCAGTCGTATCAGTATAACGTCGAGATTTACTGGTCCAGAACCGATTTTTAATGTTGTGTGTTATGTTGAACGCACTAATGCCCATTTAGGATTCCACTTGGGTTTCACTCGTTGAAACGATTTGTCTGTAACTCACAGCAGTTTGTCTTAGCAACCAGCAATTATCTTGAAATTAATTTGCTATAGTTGTATAGCATGTTCGCATATAGTTGATTTAAGGCATAAAACAAATTTTAGATAAGTAATTATGTTAAATAAGGGGTCAAAAATGGGACGATAAATATTCAAGTTTTAAATAAATGGGGAGACAGTGTGTATATTTGTTTTTTAATTTGCATCGCGCTTTTTGTTTATAGCCTAAAATGTAAAATAAATCTGTCAATTATGCGAGTCAACTCGCGCACCTCCGTTTTGTATGGCCCAACTTCTAAACTTAACTAACTTCTTAACTTAACTTCTTGGTAATTGCTGTTTTTGTTTAGGGTTTGTAGTAAGTACAATTCAGGGACCCGACCGCCCATTCCCCGATAAAAGCCTTTAAAAGACTTACCTTAACCCCTTTGGAAGAAATATATGACTTAGTTGTTTGTTAAACGAACCATACACATAAGGGAAACCTAAAGAGCTAAAAAGCTCAGCATTAAATTGATATCCCTCTCAAATTGCATTACCAAATATAAGGGTAACCCTAATAAATAGCGCTTAAAAAGATAATCGAACGGCTTTTTTTAATTGTAACCCTTATACATAGCGCTAAAAAAGCCAATCGAACGGCTTTTTTAAGTTAAAGGGATTTTGGTATCACTCAAAATACATACCTACAGCGCTTTAAAAGCAAAATCGCACAAGACTTACACTAAACGTATTTGGATGGTTAATCCTTTCGAAATACCCATTCCAAACCCTTGGTAAGGGTAACCCTTCTAATTTGTGCTTTAAAAAGCAAATTGAACGGCTTTCAAGCTGTACGGTTTTTCTAAATAAATCCTTATAAAAAAAAAACCATTCGAAAACTCGTGAATGGGATAGCGGGCCGGTCCCTGGTACCATTACACCCTATGACGTAGGCAGCAAATCTTGGTACGGCTATTGTGGTTTTGGTTGGGCATTTTAAACGAGACCGAAAGATTGCTGTGGTATCATGTATTTTTACCGATTAATCTTGTGCGTGTTGGCACCGATCCCTCAGTGTGCGAGTCTGAATCGCACTCGACCAGATTTTGTCTAAGTCACTTCCTGGTCTTCTTCCCACATGTAGGTATGTTCAGCTGTTACTCAATCAGGGCCGCTATTCTACTAAAACCATATTGTTAATATAACAGGAAAACACAATATGTGAAAATTTCTACCTACTTAATTACTGTTCTTGCATGAGATTCTACCCGCTAACAGACATACCGACGGACAGACAGACATACAGACACGAACCGGACAGCGGAGGCTTAGTAATTAGTCCCGTCGGCACCCTTTAGATACGGAATCCTAAAAAGACTGAACAGGAAGGTAAAAATTATCTCTCTCGCTTCGCGTAAGTCTAATATGTTTGCAGTCTTTCTTAAGCAGGTAGTATTTCCACTTAATAGGAATTTAATTGAGTTCAGTCAGACATTTGCCAATGATATGTTATTGCCAACAGCTTCCGCACTGTCTGGCCAACGTCATGCAAATCAGCTCGCTCTCGTACATAACGTAACATGTGAAATTGAATATTTTAAGGCTATCGCACGTTTACACGTGAAACGACGTGGTTGTGTAACCGTGTAAAGTACACTATTTGAAGATTAGTGGCTTTTTATTTCGCTCAAAGAAAATCAAGAGCTGAACAATCGCGCAATTGTACAGGTGCCTTTTGTGAATCTAATGACCTGCCAGTTAACCGCGTGGCTGTCGACATCGGATCACGCGCGACGCCCGAGCCGCCCCGCCGCGCCGTCCGCGATGTCGCTCCACCCGGCATCAAACATTAACGGTCAATTGCCAGCTTCATCCTAACCAGTGAGTGACTACCTTACAACTGTTAACAAAATATATATGCACAAAATACTGTTGAGATTTAGGTGCCTTAGATCTAATGAAACAGCTGACAATTGACTCCAATGGAAAGGTCGCAATAATTAAATTAGCGACGCCGCGCTAACGTGCAACAGCGGCCGCAAGTCTCGGCGCGGCCGGCACGCAACACGCAGCACATTCAATTAGAAGAAAGGTAAGTTCTCCTTTTGTACTCAGATCTTACTCTTCTGTGCAATCAAATAATGGTATCAAGTAACATCTAATATACATACATTATTTTCCGCTTCGGTAGTTATGTGTACCTACGTACTTCTTCTATGTCAAACTGATTGTTTTTTTTTTTTTAAGGAATCTAACGGCGACGACGTCAGATTCTGTAGTCGACTAGGGAAGCTTGTTGTGATTGCTTAATATAAACAACTATCGACCTGCTCTCTCTTCGCTTTGGTTTATTTGAGTTTTCTGTTACACCCGTACATAAAACAGAATGTATTATACATAAAAACCTTCCTCTTTAATCAGTCTATCTATCCAAAAAATCGCATCAAAATCCGTTGCGTAGTTTTAAAGATCTAAGCATACATAGGGACAGACAGACAGCGGGAAGCAACTGTGTTTTATACTATGTAGTGATGATAAAGTCGGAACTAAGGAAGAATCGACGTAGATTTGGATGGTATCGGAGTTGTTTGAGATTGTATCTGGTCTCAGGACCAAGACGTAGTGGTTCCTGTTAATCGTGCGGTTACCACATAACTGTCCAGCGAGCAGTGGATGGGTAGCCGGTGTCGTGGAGGCGCTGGCGCCGCGAACGAGGTCAGTGGGGCCGGCGCGCGCAGACCCAACACTTTATTTGAACTTGAACAAATAAAAGTGCTATTTGTCAGGCGCACGCTATTAGGCCGCGATTATGCTAGCTACGAGTACAAACAGCGGATCTAGGTTAAGAACGTTCGTTCCATCAGCCTGCCAACGTCAAACTTCATATTTATAAGTGAATTCGAATTTTTGTTAAAGTTGCACAATTAGTTGGCAATTGATGGCATAACTCTCGAACGTAATAAACCATATATAATATCAGCCAACCTACCTACTTTGGTAGGTACTTATGTTGCACACGTAAGTTACGTGTGCAACATAAGTACCTTTAGTCCCGAAATGATATTTTTGTGCACTGAAAAATATAGTACCTACTTACTTTATCCTACGTAGGTACCTATATATAGAAATTAAAACTGATTCTGAAGTACCTTTATCTTCATAATTAAATTTATAAAATTATTAATAGGAAAGTACTTATGCTCTGTCTGTATGTGTCCTTGTGCCCAACTAAAACAGTTATTTTTCAAAAGGTTTCATTATAATGGTTTTAAAATCATTACTGGTTTATGTGGGAACCGCAAAAAGATGTCGGTTTGTCTGTCTTCTGGACGCCCCAGATTAACAATCGGGTTTTCGGGTTTAAATCGGTCGGCTGATTGTTAGTCGTAGGTCGCCCATTCTTGCCCAGATTTGATAAACGGTGTTAAGAGTGTTTCGATTTCATAATAGTTCTTAGCTACGAAAGCTTGATGGCATATCGGCTGTGCTACTTAAGTTCTCAGATTTCAAACTTGAACGTCAAAATTGATAAAAACGATAGAAGATGAAAAATCTTCAGGCGCATACGAGTCGTTGTAAAAAAAGATGGATCAGACACGAGGTTACAAACGAGTAACACAAAATGTGGTAAGAAGCAGTCAGTCAAATAATGGGATACCCACATTTATAATCTTCTCTCCATAATTTAAATTCGAAAGTCGGCTATTCGTTGTCCTCGGAGCACCTGGCCTGCGTCGCTCAGTTGACACTCATGGGACCCGTGGCCGCGGCCAACTGGTAGTACGAGCTCCTCGCCTTTATAATGTTGCAAGTACCTTAATATTAAGTTAGGCATTTCAAAGGTACCTACTTACCATCTTTATAAAATGTATATGTTATTTAGGTGTTTATTACCTAGGACATCATTTTATTACGATACCATTGCAAGTAAATAATAACATTAATAACTAATGTTATTTCATGAATATGAATAATAAGAAATGATAAATATTTATTTATTTTAGCAATTTGAGTAGAATATAACAACGCAACTAATGTTGTAATATTTCATTGATGAATAAATAAATTAAACTAACTAAACTATAATAGATATAGTCAAATTATATCAGGTACTCATAAATATTACATACAATATACCCAAGCTGGTTGCGGGCTGTGCATATTCCATGCAAATATGGACTTGAACTACCTACTTACTGTGTACTCGTACTTCAATTTTCTTAAGCACGTCATAAAGGCGATGTGGCGGGAGGCTCTCGGCGGAACCCGTGCATACCGCGTGGTGCCTTGGTAGCAGATTCCACAATCGCACAGTTTAGTTACAGAATCGAACAGGGTTGTTGGAGTGGTATAGGTATCCGGTTTACCCTGGGTACAGTCGAACTCATAAGTAGATGTACATTTAAGTACCCTGTCGCGTTAACGTGTTAAAGTGAGTTGTTTGAATTTAATATACTTATCAATATGTACGACAAGATACTAAAATGTACACTTTTGAATTTTACCGTACCGAATCTTTACCGAGCACCTTTATTTTAATGTACCATCCCTGTCGAAGGGGCTCGGCGGCAGGGCTACAAGGGCTCAGCTGCCCTAGAAAAGATACAATAAGTTAACGTAAACGATTTTCAAAAACAGACAAAATTGATGGAGTTCACATTAGCGCTTGACGCGACCGTCCGGCGGCGTTTGTCAATCCTATAACACTTTTGATAATGACAACGTTCGTAGAATACCCCTTGGCTAAGGCCACTGAGCTAATAACGTTGCATACACATATCGCGCCGAAACCACGTCGAAAAATCATGATAGTGGCCTAAGACAATGGCTCAAAACGTCAGACAATGGAGCCCGGTTGTGTTTACTAAACAGATGCGCGCAACCTAGTCGCTGCTGGGACATGCGGTGCCGTATCTCATTGTATTCTGTGTTTACTAAAGATGTTGCTAGAAATCCCTGATAACGATTTCTAAAGTGGAACGAAGAGTACTCGAAGGATCTTACCTACATTTTGTTTAACTTCAGAAATCACTAGCTATTGCCCGCGCGACTTTACCCGCAGAAATTTAATTGCTTATTGATATTCCCTCAGGACGAACCAACATGAATCGGTTATGGGTTCAACACGTGAAGACGGAACAAAGTGGCTGTCTGTCAGTCTGCTCTCAAGAGCCTTCTCAGGAATGCGGTCTATGGTGCAATGAAGCTGTAAAATAATCAACCTTCTAAGTAAACGCAATATAAAAATAAAGTCACTTATGCCGATATTTTATCACTCGCAAATAAATTAAAACATACAAAGTTATCTTTAATTAGAAATCGACAATCAGGTATATATACAACAGTTCAGCACGAAATATTAGTTACTTACTCCGTAATTACTTACATTTGAATGAATGTTAACTTTGATCGTACGCTGAATTTCATGAACCAATCATTGTTTTCGAAATAATTTATAAAGTAATATGATATGACTGTCTAAAGATGTTAATTTAATTAAAATATTTCGAACATGAAAAACTACGAACATTTTCACTGCAAACATAAAGGACGTTTTTCAGACTAGTGCGTGGTATAATGAAAAAACTCAAGAAATACCAAGGCGAGAGACCTGCAAATGGAACAACCATTGCTAATTTAGATCAATTCGTTTAGTCTGCAATACGCAGAAAGGTACATACATTTATTTTAATTGTGATTGTGAATTACCGACTATACCTACTACATAAAATTATAGCTGCAGTTAACGATTATGAATACTATGATATCTACCCACGTAGACGTTCTCAAAAATGTACAGATAATTGCAAAAACCGGCCAAGTGCGGGTTGAAATCGTGTGGAGAGGGTTCCGTACCGTGCATAGGTACTTAAGTAATTATTTTTTTATCGAAATAATAATCTACAAGCAATAAAGTATATTTTGTATTATATTTTATTTTTTTAAGTTTAATACCTAAGTAGTTTCTGAGATCAGGGGGAACGGTAAATTTCGTCTTCTCTTATGATTTATGAATACAATCAAACCTATTTATTTTACATTAATAACAAAAATATATCTGAGATCCTCATAAGGAGCCCTTTCATCTGATATACGACACAGTAAGGTTTCTAAAACTTTTTTTAAATCTTTTGGTTTGTTCCCAGAAAAAAACCCTTATTTAAAAAAAAATACATTTACTTTTCACATCTTTGTTTGGGCCATCAATTTAAGTACATATTATGTGAACCTAATGTCAACTCAATCGGTCCAGAAGTTTCGGAGCACATCGGCTGCGGCCGGCGCACGCGCGCGAGGGATCCTATAAGGGTTGCATTTTTTCATTTTTTGTATGGAACCCTAAAAAAGAACTTTGTTATTTTAAAGGGTCATGTAAAAGCTTTTTAATGGCCAGACGGGCCCTGCAAGTTCGGAGGGTCGAATATTTGATGAAAATAGCCGACTACAGAAAAAATAAAAGAAGACATATTATTTAGATGAAAAGTGGCTTAACAAAAGGTACAGCTACGACTATGAATGGATGCAAAATGCCATCAAAAGTAGTAGGTAGGCATTCTTAAGAGGGCTCTCGAGTGATTTAAAAAATCCTCAAAGAGGTATTAATTACTCATATATTAAATGAAGACTGATTTCTCGACGGCGAAGACAAGGTTTTCGAAGCGAAAAAATCTGTTGGAGATTATTACGAGGCAAAGGATGCGCATAACTTTGAAAAGTGGTTCGAAAGATAATTGGAGAAGATTGTGCCGAGGTCTGTAGTCGCATGGATAATGCCCCATACCATTCTCGCCAACTTGAACGTGTCCCAACATGAGCTGGAGGATGGATGCTACGAGTATATAGCTTATAAAATTACTCTTAAAATTGAATAACCACTATCACTACATAGTATAAAACAAAGTCGCTTCCCGCCGTCTGTCGTCTGTCACTATGTATGCTTAGATTTTTAAAAGTACGCAATGGATTTCGGTGCGTTTTTTTTTAAATAGATAGAGTGATTCAAGAGGAAGGTTTTGATGTAAGTACCTATAATAAACTCTGTTTTATGTACGGGTGTTACAGAAAACTCGCATAAACCGAAGCGAAGCGAGGGCGGGTAGCTAGTGTTAAATATAAAACTAAACTTGTTGACGAACCGGCAGCATTGAAAGGAGTAACTGTTCGGCGCCTTCCATACCACTGCGAACTTAATCCAATTGAGCTCATTTGGGTACAGGTTAAGGCATAGGTATGTGGGAAGGCTTACTAACGGTGAGTATTTGCGCAGACATTAACCTTAAGTAACCACGTTCATACATCAGCAACTGGCTCTTGAATACGGTAAGCATATTTTAACAGGACTCGGCCCCAGCTAGGGTTTGCAAATGCCCCAGCAAACAAAGCTAAGACTCCGCAACGATGGTTGGCAACGCGAGTACCCAACTTTATTGCAGCTGAAGGCCTCCGGAAGCCCGGGAGGAGAAGGCTTGTTCATCCCTCCTCAGGCCTCATTGTAATCTTGAGACTGGAGGCAGCGGTTGCAATACCTATCGGAGCCTTGCGTGCCGTCATCATCCCCAGTGGGTGGTCGGACCAATTTAAAGAATTGTGTTAAAGCTTAAGGCATTTCGGTGGCACATGTAGCGGAGCTAAGAGGCTTTTTAAAGAGTTTATTTTTTACATAAATCTTGTTAATTTACTAAAATTATAAAAAAAACAATCAACAAAACAATCAATCAAAAGAGGATTACGTTCACATCACGTGAGGGCTAGACAACCGGTGTCATGTTGTTAGGCGGCCATGTTTATTTAAGCCGGGGCCGCTGTTACCGCTGTTACCGCTGTGACCGCTGTCCATGTTATTCGTGTTTTCCTAACATGTTTGCCGCGGGGGATGTTAATAACATCCCCCGCGTTCGCCTGCTTGCGTGGACCTAACATGTTAGGTGTTAGAAAAACACGATAACATGACGCAGCGGACCCGGCTATGTTTGGCGAATTTCAATGAAAGGAACTTTAGAGTAAGTACGAGTATATATACTCCAATTGAGCTAGAATCATGAAATTTTGCTAGTAGCTATAGTTTCTTATGTACAGTCACCACCCGCGAATGTTACGCCACTTGCCACTCTTCTTAATTTAACCGTGTAATGCATTTTGGGTTGACAGCCGACTTGACATATTACCCGAGTGTAGTACACGGCTAAATTAAGAAGAGTGGCAAGTGGCGTAACATTCGCGGGTGGTGACTGTACCTACATGGCGAGACCATAGGGTAGGTCTAAGAGAGTAAGAGGTCTATGTTTGTTTAACACTGGACTGCTTAGGCCAATGATGATGGTGATGATAAATATTACGTCTAACAACACAGGTACCTAAGTATAGGAAACCATATGACATGTTTTTTTAATATACCAAATATTACAATGATTTTAAAAACTTACATTTTGGAGAACTGGCTTCTATTCTTCTGGGTAATACCACATCGTCTCGTCTTTGACCCGGGCCTCTATTCTAGGCGGTAAATACCATATCGTCTTTGACTTTATGATAGCTCTTATTTACTTTAAAGTAACGGTGGCCGAATTAAAAACAACACCATGACCCTTCGCGTGACTACAATATTTTATTTTATTATTTTATTATTATTTTCATAGCGGCAGTGGAAATAGGTTATATTTTTATGACGGCAGCCCCGTTGGACAAAACGAGGTCAAGTTATACGTATCTATAATCACTCTTAGTAGTGCAGTCATTGAAGCGAAAAATACGGTCTTACCTCCGAATTTTTTTACTGTGAACCGATTTGCATGAAATTTTGGAATTAAGCTCATCTTACCCTTAACTTCAAAAGTGAAAATGAACTGAACTCCGCCTATTATTTTTAAGGGGTGTAAACAACCCCTTAATGGAAAAAATTACATTGAGCCATTTTATCGCTAGAAAACATGTCATAATAGTAAGTGGTGAAATTGTAAAGTGTTTTCTAACACAATTACCTCATATTAAAATCATTTTCAACCCCTTGAAAATCTTACAACCCTTGCAAACAACCCCTAAGTTGAAAAAATCACAAAAAAATACTTTGGTATGACATAAAAAGATTTAAGTATAGAGTAAGTAATATTTTATATTCTCTATAATAATTATCAAATTTTTAACCCCCTTTCAACCCTTGAAAAGTACCCCTTGATAAAAAATTGATAATTTTTTTTTTTTTAAATGAAAAGGATTTAAATATTATTCCACACTCTCGAAAATGATTATCATATTCTTAAGCTTTTCTTTCCTTAAAACTACCCCTAAATTAAAACAGTAAATATATATGATTACTAGCTACCATTTTACGTATATAAGTTAGTAACATAAGTTTTTGGACCATAACTCCTTCAATTTTCATGCTATCACAATTTATAAAAAACCATTCTAAAGGTAATTAAGAGAGCTACAACATCCTTCATTGCAATACATAGTAAAAAACCTTTTTCTAAAACGGTGAAGGGTTAAAGGGCTTAAGAGAGGCTGTGATTGCGCTGCCACGCGCTCTTTAAACAATCATATCTCCGTCATTTTTTGTTTAACAGAAAAAAACACAAAAAACAATTTGTTTGTTAGAAATATAACTAAATTTTTTATTCCTACACTTTTATACGTATCTGTCGTCATTTTTGAGATATTATGAAAAAAAGGCGGGTGTTTTAAGAATTTGAAATTATTTGATTTTTTTTAATCGTGACTTTTTTGAAAAATATGTGTCCTGAAGCAGCCAAACTGATACAATCTATCAAACTCTTCATAATAAAGTTAATTCTAGGCGGAATACGATTAATTTTAATTTTTGTGGAAATGGCAGTTATGAAACCTATTGATTTTTAAGGATAAACATTAGATGCTCCTCTTATTTGCAATACAGCTCACTTATTTTACGTGCAAAAGACTTTTAATAGTGCTCATTTTAAAGCTTATTTCAAGCACTACAAAACCCTTTTTTATTAGAATGCATAAAATGCATCTGCTCGCCGCTAGATGGCATTGACCACATCGATTAAATTTCAGACAATATAAAAACGGCTTTGATCTTTAATATCTAGCTTAATATTGCACTTAGAATACTTTATAAAAAACCAAATTGTTAATTTTTTTACCTGCTACAATTTTGTTTCTGATAAAATTTTCGATAAAACGTATATTTTTGGAGATATTTGCAAAAAACCGATGAAAAACGTGAAAAAATTGCGAATTTTCAATTGCCAATAACTTGAAAAGTATTGGATTTTTCGAAAAACCTTATAGATGATTTTTTGCTTAAAATTAGGCCTTCTATCGATATCTGAGGTTATTTTGAAGAAAAAAACAAACACCTCCGAGAAGTGGTGGCAACCACCCCCAGGGTGGTTGCGGAGTTCAAATCATTTTCACTTTTGAAGTTAAGGGTAAGATGAACCTAATTCCAAAATTGTATGCAATTCGGTTCACAGTAAAAAAATTCGGACCAATAATGCTTCAATGACTGCACTATAGTACCATTTTCACCAAACAATGTTTAAAATGTTAGTTACATGTTAGTTAGTCAAATGTTAATCGACTGTTACGAGTAGTTCATAGATTTTGACACGGTTCTCTATTGGATGGCATAAAATTATTTGTCATATTATTGTTACGCATAATTGCTTTTAGCCGAATTAGCAATGGGCATACTCATCTTTACGCATAATTTTTTACGCATAAAATTAAAAAGCATAAATACAAAAAGCATATTCGTCATTAAGACTAACGTCAAATAGCATAAATACGAAAAGTCATAATAATAAATTAGCATAATTACAAAGCGCATAACAGTATTTGTCCTAAAAAATAGTCATGGGCAAATGGCAAGTTTTGTGTTAATATATATTTAGGAAGTAAGGCGAGGTCGACGGAGGTCCGCTTCGCGGACCTCCTATTTTTGCGTTGCTTGGGCGCTTCGCGCCTGGATATCATACTAACCTAACCTAACCTAATGTACCTAACGTCATCTAACGTAACCTCATACCTAGAACACAAAATCATGCCGAAGCATGGCATAACAGATTTGCACATTTTGTGGGAAAACATCATCCCCATTTTTATAATTTTAACAAGAAAGATTACCCAAGAAATAACACACCAAATTACAGCAATTGAACAAAGACAAGTTGGGATAGAACCACCAACAAAAAAGAAAAAATACATCAATAAACAGCAACGTATAGACAATATTATCAGTAAGAAAAATTAATACACAACAAAAATAGCATACAAGCCATAGCCAGTAATCTAAAACTCAAATGAACAAGCACCACTAGAAATAAATATATATAATACATGTATGTAGGTAAATGATTTCAAGTAAACTTATAATAAATGCAAGGTAACAATGAAACTGTGTTTTATTCATTTAGGGAAGTAAAATTATGGTTAATGACATATATGACAAACAATTAATGGCCCAAACAATATTATGCCTAATGTGTATTAGTCTAATAGAAATTAGTCCAACTGAAATTATGCTAATAGCTTAATATGCCAAAAAAGTAGTATGCGAAAGTACTATTATGCCAATACAAATTATGCCAAATGAATTATGCGAAACAATAATAGTCTAAAAAAAAATATGCGATTGAAGGGGATCCCTTTTGACACCTGTTAACATTCTAATCGTCTATTTAAGACTGCACCGAGCGTTCAGTGGCGCCCTCATTACTATTATTGTGTTTTATAATTAACTAAAGAATATCCTTGCAATCAGACGATAGGGTTAGGTAGCGCAATTTAAAATACAATTTATGGGATACGTAACAAACTTTAATAACAATTACCCTTTAAGTTGATAATTCGAAGGTGAATTTTATTGTTATTAAACTATGTGATATACTCTATAAGTTGTGTTTTCACTTGTAGTACAAAAACCTATCGACCAATTTCAAGAAAATACTTTAGTTTATTAGAAAATAGAATAAAAGTGAGGGCGCCTCTGTACATCCGGCGTACTTTCGGCGCAGACTTAAATGGTTGGTGAAATTCGATATTAGGGTATATATTTAATAGGGTAAATAATAAAGGTATGGAATAATAACCTGTATACTCGTATTTTTACAAGCTTTTATTTAACTTGCAATGAAAGTATGTTAGGGTCATATCTTGCAAGTTAAATTTGACCCACTTCCCGGTTTCCGATAAAGCTGAAAATTGGCATACGCCTATAGTTCCGATGACAATACAATAATAAAGTACCATCGAGCCAATCTGATGATGGAGACTCAGGGAGGCCAAAGGAACTACCAAAATACACATGATGGTTTGTAATTAAGTTTGAAATAAAATAACCCTTTTCTTAATTTGTGCTGTGGATTTGTTGTTTCAATAAAATAAAATAAAAATACTGGTTTCAGTCATGCCAACGAGAATCAATTAGGAAAACAGGGCTGAAAGGGGTTTGACGGAACCTTATGTTTTATACTTACTTACTTAAATCTTATAATTATTTTTTGAGACTTACCTATATGGTTCAATAATAATACCTAAGTATACTGATTTCATGTGTTGTGTTGTTATTGGATCGACACGCGGGTGCGTGTTGTTATAGATGAAAATGATGACTTTTGAATATTATAATTTAGAATCTATTAACGGTATGAATCATTAAAGTTACAATCATTCTGCGTTGTACTTACTTTACTATTTTAATGAGCATAGATGAATGGATCCCCTATTTTTTAATACAGGCTCCATCATGGTACACGGATTCATGCGCCTGGCTGAAGTAGCTGTGTAAAAACAGGGCCACATCTCCGGGGATTAATAAAAAAACACACTTGAAAAGTGAATACTACGCTACAAGTAATATTATAGCCATTTATAGCGCAGTCATAAGTTGGAATCTCCGAGAAAACACGCCCATGTAACAAACAGTTAATTGATTGGAAAGTACGAGTGAAGTGCAACCAACCGCCTTTCCTTGAAATAAACGACCACGAGTCCAGTTGTTAGGTACTCATGATTTAAGGCCTTTGAATATTATTATTAAGATACTAATAAAGTACCTTTTATGCCTGCCCAAAACACGACAGGTTTTTTCTAGATTATTTTCTTGGCCCCAAGATACAGACTCGGCCTACTTTGGGGTCCACTGGATATTTTCAGCCGACTTCATTTTGTATGTTCTTGTGCTTAGTTAATCAATAAAGTTATCTTTATCTTTATTTTTAATCTTATTTAGTACCTACCTCCCTTTAGACCTCTGTGCTCAGCAAGATAGGTAGGTACTCTTCCTAAACCACACAAGCTTAAATATGTCATTTTCGTAGATAGAGTATTAATTTGTTTCATATAAATCTCGCATTAAAAATCATTGTATTGACCAAAAAGTCCAAAATATTTAGGTTCTCAATGGTTTAAGTAAGTACTATTTGTTTCGAGTTGTGACGGCCTTGACTGTGAATGTGTCTGTATTTTGTATAAAAATGTTCAGTATTGTTAAAAAATATGTTTTTCACCTCAGCAGCTCAAACAAGCAGGTTTTGCTGCTTAAAAACAGTGAGCAAAATTCAATTTTGCTGCGAGCGAGAGGCAAAGTAGCTTTTTAATTATTTTTTTTAAATGCCGTGAGCAGTGTTGGGGCTACTCACAACATTCGAAAAAATTGAACTTCACTTTGTTCTGTCACTTTCACTTCGATAGGAAAAAAGCGAGAGATAGAAACAACTTGATTCGAAGTTCGATTTTCAAATTCCACACATAGTAGGCCCAAAAAGAAACGCACGTTCGGATGCACACATAACCGTAAAATTGCAAATAAAACTATCTGTTAAACTTTGAAATGTATTTATTATAACTATTTTATACAGTAGGTACAATAAATTTTTTTATTTAATGTTTTGAAGACAAAATTAATGAAAAATAAGAAGTTATGTATCTACATAATTTTGTTATCGTTTTAACAATCTTTAATTTCGTGACATAAACCGCGGGGGCAGTTTCTCTGAAAAATTTCAAAAATAGCGGGATTATTGTACTTAAAAAAAAAAAAGTAATGTAATGTAAATGACGATGTAATTTTTGTTAATTTGTCCGCCATAGCCAATAGCCATAGACAAGGCCTAGTTAGGTTTTTTTTAAAGCCACAGACTACATAAAGCTGTATAAAGTTGTGTTTGCACTACGGCATTATCAAGTTGAGTGACAGGTTTTATCTGTTTCATGTTTATTTTTTCCACTTTTTATTTTATTAGTATTTTGCAAAAATGCTTGTGATTGATGCATATGCGATCGTGTCGTTATTTAGTCGTGTATTCACCAAATGGTCACAACGGAAGACCTGCGTTGGCCCTACCAGCTTCACGCTGTGTTGTTCTCGCTGCTGAGGTGAAAAGTTGTATGTCTCACACGAGACCAAAGTTTTTTACGTCTCGTATCTTTGAATCCCTCGCTACGCTCAGGATTCTAACCTAGAATCACTCGCTACGCTCTTGATTCAATAATAGAATCCTTCGCTTACTCGGGATTCAAAATCATCACTCGCAGCAAAAACCAACTTTGCTCTCTTGTTGAACAAATAACTATTTCTCTCGCCTAAGAGCGAGGTGATTAAATAATAGTTATTGAAACTAGTGCAGATTAGCGCCGAGCTGGCCCGGCGCCGGCGCGCGCCAGACATCCGTCGCAGGCGCAGGCCGCGCTGGCCGCGTTCCACTTCGCCGCCGCGAAGCGTGCACGGATCAGCGCTCCGACAAATGGAACGAGATATTCTCATCTTTTCTCTTTTAACTGTAATTGCTTTATTCAAATCTGATGAGAAAATTTACTTCCATCACGAAGGTATTCAAACTTTTGTTAGTTTAAATGTACCTACATAAGAGTATTAGATACCTATGTATAAACGGGTATGGGTAAACAAAGAAAACTAAAATACAGTATGTCCCTGGATAAAAAGCACAAACGAATTGGGATGAAACTAGATACAATTTAACCCACAAAAACAATAATAAAAATATTGTGTCATTTAAAAGAAAAAACGTTGATTGCTGTGTGAATCGTATCAGAACAAAGTGAAATATCTCGCCTTATATGAGGTGAATTGAGATGAGCTACACGGCTTTATAATCCCTGAGCATTTACTGCGGCAAAAAAAACAAAACAATTGAAAAAATACGCCAAACACAAGAACAGGTTTGTTAGCAGCACATACTAAACGACACAATATCTCTGACCGCTCATCAAAAATCTCGGGTTTGCATTAGACACGGAATTCTTTATTTTAATTTTAAGACAGTGAGTTCGCAAATAATTCTAGCAATAATAACAACAAATAGTTAAGTAATTTGAGATATTATCAGGAATTTCCAAAAAGTAAACTCATTATTTTAAAGAAAATACAGTTTTTGTGTGTTTAGCGTATGTTCTCGATTTTATTTGTATGACGTAGGATATTCCCGGGGATAAAAAACACCGTTTATTGCATTTCAATAGACCTCACATGAGGCGAAATACCTACTTCACTTTGTCCCGGTAGGCACACAGCAATAGGTAAATGTTTTTTTTTAGATAGTATTTTTAAAAAAATGACACCATATATTTTTTTGGTGAATCTGCGTCTAGTTTCATCCTTGTTCGTTTGTGCACTTTATTCAGGGACACACTGTATGTTCTACTAGCTTTTCCTTGTAGGTAGGTCGGCAAACGTTTACTCGAGCATAAGTTTTAAAATCCTCTAAAACGTTTATATTTATAATATTCATAGCACCAACCGAGAGAAACCTATCAGAAAAAGTCAAATCAAGTATTTTTAAACTGAAACGAGACCATTACTTTATTCCCACTGCGCTGCGCGAAGGGGTCTTATGGTGCCTTTACCCGTTGGTTCGGGTCGATGAAATTTGTACAAGTGCTCATCTACTGCCGTGAGGGCGCGGGGTTATTGCTTCACGGATACTGGATAAACGTTAAACAACATACCTATGCCAAGGAAAAGTACTGCGAACTGCGACTCACTTTTACTGGTTACCTACCTACTTCAAAACGGTTGTTAATACTTTGCTTTGGAATTATATACAGTATCTTCTAGCTGCCCGGGGAAGGTAAAGTGCAAAGTTTTGAAGCGAATAAATAATGAATGATTGCAGATCGTCCCTAATGCAGCGATGCTATCGTGTATATAAAAGCTTGGTTTCAAAATAACCATCGCTGCTTTTATAAATAAAATATGTCGAGTGCCCCACGCGCAGCGCGCCGCGCTTGCGGTTCGGCTGGACGGGCGGGTACATACCCACGAAATCAATCTGTTAGGCAGCAGGGATTGAAAACCGGTTTATTTTCCGTACCGGTTAGAGCCGCACTTTGAGAGCCTAACCCATAATAAAGGTTACGTTCGCAAGAACCGCTCTAACCGGTATCTCTATGTCGGAGCGTAAACAGGGAACGAAATCAATTTACCGGTTAGAGAGCGGTTCCTCCGTGTGGGGGGTGAATGACCGCTCGTTTAAGGAGACAGGATTGGTTTGCTATGGTATTAGATTGATAGCGCAGCCACCAGCAGCGCCTCGACGCGCGACAGCGGTCATTCATCCCGTATCGAAACACAGAGTAACCGGTTAGGGAGCGCTTCGAAATAACGTTCCCAAATCATTTCGTTCGAACGTAACCTAAATTATTAACCGGTTTAACCTAAATAAATACCGGTTTATTTGTAACCGGTTACAATCCCTGTTAGGCAGTATTATTAGATACGGAAAGATAAATACTCATATGGCGAAAATATTGTCGTCCACATTTTCAGCGAAGTCTTATATCAGTCGTGTAATCGTATCTACCTATGACACTAGGGTAGAAAATGAGCAGGGGTGTTATTCTCTTAAGAACAACGTTCGGTCGCTCTACCGAGTGAACGAGTGAACATGGTGCCACTTATATAAACCGTCGATTTTAAGTAGGTCCGTCAGAGCGTAGGATGTAGTTTAGGAAAAATATATATATCATTTTTGACGACCTATCCATAGATACCCCACACGTAAGGGTATGATAAAAAAAAAACGAGTTTCAGTTCTAAGTATGGGGAACCCCAAACTTTTTTTTTTCCAATTTTGTTAAAAAATCATAATGCGCTTCACAGAAAACCTCTACAAACTTACCAAGTTTTAACAGCTTGGCTGTGACATACGGACTGAAAGACAGACAGACAGACATGACGAATCCATAAGGGTTCCGTTATTTGCCATTTGGCTACGGGACTAAAATACTCTCTTTCGCATTATTATACCTACTGTAAGTATCAATTATAAGATAATAGTCACAACTATACATCAATACTTATGATAAAAGTAAAAACAACACTACCTAAAACTATGACAAATAATGAGTACCTATTGAGTACGGTTAAATGAGCTTTCATAGAAATAAGCATTTATCCCGCAATTCATTCAAATACCTATGAACTTTTCGGAAAATTACTTAGTATCCGATGGATTCCGTTAACGGGCTAGATGTGCCGACACGTACTAAATGTGCCGAAACTACCTGTAGTATGGAAAAATGAAAATGAAAATGTAATGCAATATTCTTTTTAATTTTCTTATTCGTGCAAAATATTCGCACGCCAGCAATGGTGTAATATGCAGTTTTATGTTAATTTTGGAATATCTCTGTAACCATATTACGGCGAATAAACGATTTTGATTTGATTTATATGTGTTTTATAAATAACTATTTTTTTTCTAACAGTTTACTAAAGGATAATTTTATACACATGTATGTATAAAACGATCCCCGGGATACTGTGTTATTTAATATTATAAAAAAAACATCCAGGCGTTTCTTTAAATCATATGTATTGCCTAAGACAGAAAAATATGTAAGCGCGTGTTACACATAACATTAAGTCGTGAGCAACTTGGAGATCTAAATATCTTTTTTAAATTAAATAATACTTATGTAATCAACAAAATTTAAGTTTAAATAGATGTAACAAACGTTTTAAAGCCTTTTAAATATTATTTTTATGATATGGAGAAGGCAAACGAGTACACAAGCCACCTGATGGTAAGTGGGATCTGTAACCTATAGAAATTTTCTAATGGGGTAATTTGATCCCAGGGATCATTTTATACGCACGAAAAGTGATCATTTAACCTCAAACACCAAATTTCAACGCATCGATCAAAATATAAGTTTCAAGAACAACATGTAGTATTATAACATCGCTTAATTGTGAACGTCAATTGAATCCGCCTATTAAACAAAATAAAAACTCAACATGCAGAAAACCACCACGGTCAATGCTTCTACCTCCATGACACTTGTAGATGCAATTAGCGGAGTCGCGGGGATTACGGTTATTGAGTATTTGAATCATATTTGGATAGATATCGCTAACAGTCACTCGGATACGATAGGGAATCATTTTACCTCCAGGGATCATATTATATGTATATGTACACATCTCCCCTAACTATATTACAAGGAGGAATTTGAATTGAGGCAACAGCAGAATAAAAGGAATACACAAACGTATTACTTACACACATACTTGAACCCTGAAAACTTTACACTTAGGACCGTCGTGTCAGAAGAGAACTTAGGGTAGGTACAGTCAGCTGCAGAGAAATGTAACCACCTTTGCTAGGAAACTTGTATGCAGGGGGGGTCATTTTTCTCTGCAGCTGACTGTACCACATACACCACAAAGTCCCAAAAATATGTACACAGAACTTATTACGATGGCAAGAAGGTCTATGTGTACATATTTTTGCAACTTTGTGTGGATATTTATTTTGAACCTTGACTGTACCACTCCACTTGTCACTGGCGAAGTTACTCGCGTGTGTTATTCAATATTTATTCTAGAATGAGCTGTGCACCTCGACTCGACCCAACGGAGGGTTTACATCCGATACCCTATTATCTACAGGGTGATGGCGTTATCGTGACAGATCGGGAACCTCTCAGCGTTATCAGCGGTATAATCTAGGAATAACACGTCAATCATGCAGACATACCATTTATCTCGCGGTTTCATGATAACCGTAACTCTTTACGTCCCTTCCAGTATAAAATTACAACAGGCAGTCCGCACGACCGGCGTTGTTTACAGAATCACTACCCAACTCAGTACGGTCGGCCAAGAAAGTGGTCAACCAGTTTTAACAGTAGTTACTGTGACATCTAATTATCGGGTTGACACTTGACACTTTCATGATATTATTGCAGCGGAAAATCCAAATTTTTGGCCGTGGTAGACCACATTTTTGGCCGACTGTACAATCAATCACCAATACCTACAGTTAATTGACCAATCGTGTCTCGTGAATCTTGTCACCATACAATAAGGCTCACCAGAGGTTTAATTAACAGTAATCCTGTTCGTATTTAGTTCCTTAGTGGGAATAGTAGGTACATACTCGAAGGACGGAGTCGCGGGCAACAGCTAGTAGGATTTTCACTATACACTGTATAGTTTACGGACTATTATGATTGAGAACAACATCCTCGTAATTCAACAATAATACATTTAAAAATTAAAACTAAACGTATTTAAATTAAAATAAAACTAAGCTACTAAAATATTAATGATAAAAATAATAATCACCACAATTTGAATTCTGTAAATATGGTTATATTATTTAATTATTATTCCAATCACACAAAAAAATTAAGTGGAATATGAGTGATAAAACTATATAATAAGTAGGTAATACCAAATACCTACTTAAGTCTTTAATCTTTATTAACTTCTTACCAACGCGAGCGTCTACACCATGCCTATCATACCACTACAGGTAACTAAGTGAGTAGCTAATGTTTCCATTTTGTGACTGAAAAGTTCAGACTTTTATCGAAATGTCAGGCTTTTGTTCAGGACTTTTAAAATTCCTAAATGGTAATAGGTACTAACCGAGTGTTTTCCTTGTAGGTATACAAGGAAAACCGTTTCGCCATTTAGTGAAATAATATTATTACCATCGGTTATTAACTTATTTTATTACCTACGTAAGTACCTAATTTGATGTTTTGATAAAACAGCAGTACCGCGCAGGCTTATACTGTCTAACTAAAGCGACGGTGGCCCATCGTCGAGTTCACCACGTCATGTTCTTATGAAAGTATTAGGTAAGTAGGCAGGTACTTACCTACTTATTAAATTATTTCTTTCTCAATTTTTTATCTTTCTCTTTCTCTAGGTTTTGTCTTTTACGCATATTACCTAGGTTTGTATGTTTTTCAAAAATAATTTAAAATAATTAACAGACTCCTAGTTAGGGAATTCTTTGTAGGTAGGTAGGTACTAGTAGCCATTCCCACCTAACCGAGTGACCCTTAATCGCCCTTAAAGAACATAATTATACTACCAATTTCTCTCTGTCGTCAGATGCATGTAGGTAGGTAAGGGTACCGTGTGGCCGTGGTTGCCGTGTGGTTGCCGGCTTAGAATAGTGCCACTCCATGTCTTCCTGTAGTATTGTTAGGCGATGGGCTTGCAACCAGTCACTAATATACACATGGTAAACCTCTTAGCCTGTTGTGCAAAATGTGGGTATTATAGGATTAACAACAAGTTGTTAAGAGTTGTTGGTGATTCTGTAACTCTGCCTACCCCACTCTGGGATGAAGGCGTGATGGTATGTACTTACCTAAAAAAAGCCTGTGTCAAGAGCAGTCAATTTGATTCATTGTTTGGGTAGGTACCTAGGTACAGTCGAGTACAAAATGAGATGTAAGTATCCAATTTTGGACCTTATTACAATGCAATAAGATGAAAAAGTATCCACTTTTTCATCTCTTTGTACCTAAATAGTCGACTGTAGATGGTGATCCAACTGAACCATCATAATGGATAATAATTTTCCATGGATGTACCTAGTAGCTGATACCTGAGCAAAATACCTACCCACCTGAATGAGCTGAGCCTTGCGTCATTGGTATCGTCCTCGCGCATTGTTAGGTTTCCAGCTGTCACTCACACCGCACGCGGATTCAAAACATCAGTTCAGATAAATAAACGTTTGTTCTTAAATTTGATAGGTAATGTGCTTATATATATTTTTTTAAAGTTTACGTTTAAAGTTAATCTTTGTGGTTAAAAATTAAATGTCAGTAAAAAGGTGCACACCATTATTGTTAGGAGGTAGTGCCTACCTACCTATCCTACTAGGGAAGTGAACGTCTCCACGCACCGGTCACCTTATTAAAATGTTATTTTTGTAAGTTACTTAGGTACGTATTTACAGAAGACACTGTAAAACCCTTGAATCTACTTTTGAGTAGGTAGGTAAGTAGGTAGGTACCTACATTATTTTCTACGGACTAGGTACTACTCGGTGTTACTCTGACTAACAGGAACCTAGGTACTTATCCATTAATTCTTATTAAGTGACTCAAACCAAATCTGTGTACCTACCCACCTATACCTATAATACAATTGAATATTAGCAATATTACCGTGCATCGTTACGTAGTAGCTAGGTAAGTAGGTAAATATCTAATGTAAGAATAACGTTAAGCAAACAAATGATTCTGCATCGAAAAAAAATACTCACGTGTTATAATTAGGTACGCAGGTTACAAAATGGGATCGGATAAATCCAGCAACTTCCACTCACTACCGCGGTAAAATTTGTTTCGACACTTTGTTTTTAAGGGTGAATGAAGCCAATAGGTTATCGTGTGTGCGTAGAGTCGTGAGCTGGATCCACACTGGCACGCACGTTCGCTCCGGCGCTGTGTCGCCGCGCAACTGAGCGAGCGAGTAAGTGAATGCTTGCCGCCGTCGACGCGAGACAGGCTGCGCCTGCGCATAGGACTTGACCGATTCGCTTCGCCTGCTGCCACCTACACCCGCCGTTGTTACTGTCACTGATATTTATTGCATAACTTCTAAGAACGCTGACTCAAAAATCTTACATTATCAGTCGTATGACATTACTGTCAGAAGGACCATGATGTCCTCTCTTCCAGTAGTCCTAGTCTCCACTGCTATGTGAAGCATAATGCTGTATTTAGATACAGTAGATGTAGTCCAAAAGTTGTTACTGTTGTTAGGCATTTTGGGTAGGTCATAGTCATTTATTTTTTTCATAGATAGGTATTTGAGGTAACCTGAAAACTTGTAGATACGATATATCTTTTACGTATGATATTGAAATACAAAGATGCAGACCTAGTGGGCTAACCATTGATTTTTTTTAAGGTAGCTAGTCAAAATTGTGAAATAAAGAAAAAAATTGAGGCCGTTTTAGATTTTAATACCGTTCAAGTTAATATGTATTTAAGAAGGTGAGAAATAAGGGGGCCAAGAGCTCTATTCTACTGCGTTTACCCATACCATATTGCCTACGACATGTTATCGCATTGCCAACGTTACGATAGCTCTAATTTTATCATCATCATTATCATGAATTGAAGGATGTGTAACGCACAACCCTAAAAGTTCCTGGTCATTTCTGTAGGAGCGTCGGGGTACTTCAACGGATACGCCTCGTGAAATGTCTTCCGATAACAAAAGTGCTGGGGACGACATCTGCGATCTTTAAGCAAATCAGTTTAAATCTTTGTTCTCAGATACTGATGCTTCGCATGCTCCTGTCCTCGAGGATACTTTTCCACAACATTCCCTTGCAGCGGTTCATATGAGTGAACGAGCCATATCTAAAACTTTACGATCTCTTGATCCAAATAAAGCTGCTGGGCCGGATGGGATTCCTCCTTACTTTATAACAAAAAACTTATAATCATCTAACTTTACCATTAAAACTTATTTTAGAAAAATCTCTTCTCACCTCAACATTTCCAACAAAATGGAAAGAAGTTCACGTTTGTTCCCCTTTATGAAAAAGTTCATAACAAAATGAGTATTTTCTTTTACGGTTACCAAGCATATTAGGTATCTTAAATACGGAACCCTCACTTATAGTAGAGGAAACGCAGTGCGAAACAAGAAATATCTCGAGACATTTTTTGTGATGTGCTATTACTATCATCCAGACAATAGGAGTAAGTAAGCAAATAAATAGATTTCGGTTTAAAGATATTTATTTCTCAAAAGAATTTACATAAATTCACTTATATGAGAAACTTAATTATAAAAATGACGAGCGCATACATTATTAATTTCTTGCGGTCGCTAAGAACATTTTATGAATAAATATTAAGTTAGCGGGTAGAACACCAATTACCCAAGTAGACGCGCCGCTCGAGCGCACTATTTAGCGATAACAGAAAACACGGATATGTCGCATGGAAGCGTCCATTTACAAGTACGTCCATGATCCTTAACAATGTATAAAAACATAAAATTGATACTCATACTCATACTCATACTCATTTATTCATATTTTTCGATAAAAATACATGTCAAAGGTTACATTAATTTGTAGATTAATTAGATGTAGGTAGGTATGATATAGAATGTAATAATAAATTATAAGGAACACTTATCTTAAATTATTATTATACTTTCATATAATGTTATTTAATATAATATTGGAATACCTATCTAATTATAATTTTTTAATAATATTTTACTAAACTTTTTTTTTTATTATATTTATATTAGGTATATATTTATACTTATTTGTTTTTGTTTTACCTAGATTTTAGCTCATGCCGTTATTATAAACTATTCGAATATTTAAGTTCGTAATTATTGTAAAGGAAACGAATATGTATTCAATTAAAGTTGTTATTTACTTATACCTATCATGCCTTTTTTAACTTATCGTATTATGGTATACTTAATAAAATAAAAACCTTTTTGTTTTTTTAATGCCCTTAAAATCGATATGGTTTCTATTATTTTATTAGTAACACATGGTACATACCTACATAAAACTCACACCTTTATTCCCAGAGTGGGGTAGGCAGAGCTACAGAATTACCAACAACTATAAAAACTTGTTGATAATTCTGCAACCACATTTTGCACACTTAGGCTAAGATGTTTACCAGTGTATTAGTGACAGGTTGCAAGCCCATCGCCTAACAATACTATACGCCTTTATTCCCTTAGCCGTCTCTTACGACATCCACGGGAAGATATGGAGTGGCACTATTCTAACCCGGCAATTAATTCTAACACATGGTAATTTTGTTTATTTACTTTATTGTATATTTAGCTTCACTCTATATGTAAGTATTTATATTTAATTACCACTGTGCTGGACTGGAATCTAACCGCATGCATCTTTTTTAATAAATTTTATTAGCAACATGGCTTTTTAGAAGGCGTTTGAAGGTCTTATTTGGTTTTGTGTCTTTTATTAACTTCGGTAGCTCGTTATACAATTTGGCACCGTCATAGAGAATGCATTTTTTCCCATAATTTGTCCTCGATGATCGGAGAATTAGGTCATTACTATTTCGAAGTTTGATCCTTTGAACACGTTGTTTTTTTGTAAAATATATGTTAGTCAGTATCTTTTTGCCAAGTATTTTCCTTATGAGCACACAAGTTTGATATACATATGTTTGTCTTATGTTCAAGAGCTTTGTTTTATTGAATATAACTTTCGTTGGCGTTAAATAGTCGTACTGAAACAACACTTTTATGAGTTTGTTTTGGGCTCTTTGAAGGCTTTCTAAATTTGTTTTGGCGGCTGCACCCCAAACTTCAATGAGGTATACTATATGAGGCTTAACAAGAGAGTTATATATAGTGTAGCGAATTTTAAGTGGGAGATTACGCACAAAAGAACGCAGAGCACCGGTTAAGGATACCAACTTAGATTTAACCCTCTCTATATGCGGTTTCCAGTTAACCTGCACTATTCCTAAATATTTCTCTTTTCCTAAATTTATTTAATTTATTCGCTAATAATGACTGACACTAACTGGGGGAGCGATTCGGTGGTTTATGGTATTGGCTTCAAAAAAAGTGTACACAGCCAAACCATCAGTTGCACCATAAACCTGTATAAATTAGACCGTACATCTTGGACCGACCAACGGATAGCAGCCTATAACTAACAAGTCACTTTCTCACGTTACCATGCATCCTAGCGAATAACATCTAATGACATCTTTTATTTGTATAATTAATTAAGCAGTACTTATTAATTGCAATTGTTTAATATTTGAATATATTATCAAAACACTAGATTTTTAAAATAGCGGAGTAGAATCATCCCACAATAACTTTGCTCAAAATATTAAACGGCATCCCAGAAAATACTCTTCAAGTTCAATTCTTTGTTAAATGGCTACTGTCCAGTGGCACAATTTTGCCAGTTTCAAGGTTGGAAGTTACACGTGATCGGTAAAAATGCTTTTCCAGAAACAGATGCTGATTCATCAGTTGGGGAATCTAAAAATAAAATAAATTATATACATTAACTACAATTACTAAACTGATTTCTTTATAGAATCAATAGAACATCAAATTGACACACATATTATAAAGGATCGTAGAAATCTAGTGTCACAGTCTCGATGTCCTAATAGTTTATTCCTTATGCCATTCACAGAAGATGAAATGATAAAAATAATAAAATCACTGAATAATACCAACTCCGTAGGATTCGACCAGATTGCTACAAATGTTGTAAAAGAATGTGCCAAAGAAATTGCGCCTATTTTAACCCATCTGGTAAACGTCTCTTTTACACAAGGCGTTTTTCCGGAGCGCCTTAAGTACTCTATTGTTAAACCCCTACACAAGAAAGGGAACAAACAAGACTTACAGAACTATCGTCCAATAACTCTAGTACCGATTTTTTCTAAAGTATTGGAAAAAGCTTTTCTAAGCAGAATTTTGCATTTTTTAAATAAGCACAACATTATAGCACAGGAACAAAACGGTTTTCAAAAACACAAGTCGATAACACATGCTGCATTTTCATTAGTCAAAAATATCACCCAATATATTGACAAAAAAATTCCTGTCATAGCTACCTTTTTCGACATGACCAAAGCCTTCGACTTTGTTAATCAAGAATTGCTCCTTCGTAAATGCGGAAATTACGGTGTCAGAGGCAATGCTCTAGAATGGATTGGAAGTTATCTGGGTCATCGTATGCAGTGTGTAGAAATACATCAGGTTAACAAACACGACGAGAATGTCGTTCACCGGTCGTCATACAGGTGTAACAAGTGTGGAGTCCCTCAGGGAAGTGTTCTCGGTCCGATGCTTTTCTTGCTATACATTAATGACCTACCTAGTGAGACCTCATGCCCGATGACGCTATACGCTGATGATATAGCTATAGTTATACCAAGTGACGACACTATTACGTTTGAGGACAAAACCAACCATACGATTGATTTAGTTGACTCGTGGCTAAATAGAAACTTTCTAAGGACTAATGTGTCGAAGACATGTTTCATACAATTTTTAAACCACAAAACACGCAAATTAGACCTAAATTTACAATGTCAGGGCCAAGCTATACAACAGGTAAACGAAACAAAATTTCTGGGCTTAATCTTGGACCAGCACTGCTCTTGGAAGCAACATGTACAACATGTACAGTTTGTTCGTGGAAAACTGGAGAGGTTTGTTTACGCTTTAAAGCAGCTGAGAATAGTCGCGGGAGAGAAGACAACGCTCCTCGCATACCATGGCTACGTGACATCTGTCTTAAAATATGGTATATTGATGTGGGGTAACTCAACGGATGTTAGCAAGGTGTTTCTAATACAGAAGAAATGTGTAAGAGCGGTTAGCGGTGCTGAGCCGAGGGATACTTGTAGACCTTTGTTTCAGAGACTAGGCCTGCTCACATTAACGGGTCAATATATTCTTGAGGTGGCTCTCTTTGTTCGCAACTATCCGGGTTATTATAAAAAACCGACATTCAATAAGAGACTCAGGGAGAGGGACGAGCTCAGATTGCTTATGCCGCATTGTTCATCCTCCTTATTTAAAAATAACTGTTACATTATGTCTATTATCGTTTATAATAAAATACCATACGACATTCGAAAATTGTTAAACCCCCTTTTCAAGACAAAATTACGGAGATGGTTACTGGACAAAACTTTCTACACTGTCCGTGAATTTTTAGATTTTAGAGGTTAGCTTATAATGTTGGTATCTATAATATTTAACTAGATTTAATAAAAATATTTGCATGCCTATAAGGTTAATCATGTGATACTTAAAAACTACTATTTGACATCTGAAATGTACCTACCATGTTTAAGCAAATAAATTATTATTATTATTATTATTATTATTATTACAACTACAAATAATAAATGTAAAAATTAAAATTTACAACTTAATATTAAAATCAATAATATACTTAGCTAAAATATATACAAAGGAAGTATTTACGAAAGTGAGGACGTAACTAAGGCTAGCTGGGCGAGAGACGTAATCAGGAAGAAAGTTACTTATATAGAGAAACTGGAATATTGGGACAATTGAAAAAAATATGATCTGGGGTTCCCTCCTCGAGACCACACTCGCACAAAGAATGATCCCGAACACGGATCTTCGCCAGAAAAGAGGGTGAACAAATGTGAAATGTGACCAAGTCGCAGACGAATTATTGTGGAGGTGGCAGCCCTATTAAGTTTGTTAAATTTAAAAAACCAAGGTTTCACAGGCAGGTTAGGTTCCCCGTGTGGTTGCCGGGTTAGAATAGTGCCACTCCATATCTTCCCGTGGATGTCGTAAGAGACGGCTAAGGGAATAAAGGCGTATAGTATTGTTAGGCGATGGGCTTGCAACCTGTCACTAATACACTGGTAAACATCTTAGCCTAAGTGTGCAAAATGTGGTTACAGAATTATCAACAAGTTTTTAGAGTTGTTGGTAATTCTGTAGCTCTGCCTACCCCACTCTGGGAATAAAGGCGTGAGATTATGTATGTATGTATGTATTAGGTTGAATATTACCATATGTCTACCCTTGGAGAGACGAGAACAGTTCCACAAATCAGTCCAGTGATCAAACAGATGGGACCTCGCGGTAGAACGTAAGTCTTGACTAAAACACTCCGAGTGGGAGGAGCAACCAAGCTCTACCGACTGCTTCGCAAAAAAATCAACCCGTTCATTGCCTGTAATGCCCGCATGCCCGGGGATCCGCGCCAAAACCACATCAATGCCAAGAGAATGACAACGATGGAGAACCTCTCTTGACTTAAGATTAATTCAAAGATTATCCCTAGATCGACAACAATACAACTCAAAGAATCTGAGAAAACAATAGATTTTGACATTTTGTGTGATTCTATGTAAGAGACAGCTTCAAAAATGGCAATAGCCTCTCCGGAGTAAGCAGAAGATTGAGAGGGAGATTCAAAGTTTAAAACAACATTATACCGTGGAATCCAGACAGCTGAACCCACACAGCCATCTAAAGATAGTTTAGAAGCATCAGTGAAAACAGGAATCCACCCATGCCAATTTTTCAAATAATATTTTATTGAAAACCCCATTGGCTTCAATATCATTCTTTTTTTAATGCCAAAAGAAAAAACAATCTTAGGATGAAACAGGAGAGAATCAAAGCTAAAACTAAATAAAGGGTTGCCAACAGACTGAACAACCGGGGGACCATTACAAAATTTACGAAAGCTTTCAATTAGGCAAGGAGTCACCTTGTGAGACCAATACTTGGAGAAGGGCATGCTATCAGAAAGACGGTTAAGACAACGCAATAAAGGGTGATCAGACGACTGCACGGCTCTGAAGAAAAAGCGATCAGAAAGGAATTGTCTGCGAAGCCTTAAAGGAGGCTCCAAGCATTCTATCTGAAGAGCATTAATGGGAGAAGATTTCATGGCTCCAGAAATTATACGCAAACACCTAGACTGATTCCTATCTAAATATACTAGAGCAAGTTTGCTGCAGGGCTCCAACAAAAAAGAACAATAAGCATAGTGGCTCCGGATGATATCATTATGTATACAAAAGCTTTTGTGAATAGGGTGCGCACCCCACCAAGCACCAGATAAGGCTCTCATAACATTTAAACTTTTCTCACACTTATCTTTAATATGATGCAAGTGAGCGATCCCAGTTAGATGATCATCCAAACTTAAACCTAGAAATTTAACAGAATTAGACACAGGAAGCAATATCCCCTCAAGAAAAATACGGATATCAGGAACCAGCCTTTTTCTAGTAAAAACCACGACAGAACTCTAAGAGGCAGACAAAGATAAGCCATGATCCATGAGCCACGAGTTTAGGCAACCTAGAGCGGAGTTAAGAGACTGAGAACGCTTAGAAATGGAGCTAGAGGCAAAGTAAAGAGCAATATGATCAGCATTTTTGTAAAATGTTACAAAAACAATCAACTGATTTACTAAGGTCAGCGGTATGAAGATTATATAAAATTGAAATCCAGTAGCTTTTGCGTTTATTCTTTACAAAAATTCATAAATACGATTCTTTCCTCTTTATTATTAGTGTAGAAGTAAGGATCCCTAGATAGAGTTAGGATGGTCGGGAAATATATATCGCCGCGCGTAGTACATAATAATTACAGCTATACTTGTATTAGCCACTTGTATAGTATTGCCAAAAACAAACTTAAGATATCTACTGTTGTCACCTCATTGCAGAGTTATTGGGGGATGACTCTAGTACTCCATAAGGTCCCTTTGTATGTAACCCCCTTCACTAAACTTTGATTGTAATTTTTGGCTGAAACCACTTACTTACTGAAAAACCTAGTGATTTTATAAAACTGATCGCAATTATATTTGCATATTTATTACAAATTTATAGATTTATATTAATATTTGTTAAAATATTGTAATGATGATTATAGTGTGTCAAAAAAGTCTTGAAATTAAAAAGTGGCAGCACTGTACTCTCGACCCATTTTTCTTAGATTGATTCGAAAGGGATGACACTACAGTGTTGTTACTTTTTAATTTCAAGATAGACTTAAGAATATTTTATAAATGTGACTAATAGAACATAGTCTTATGTTATTATTTACATTTATATACCTTTATACAGATCTCTCGTTAACGTTTACATAAAGAACATCATGCAGTAACGTGCACAGTAAGTTGCATAAATAGTAGTAAAAGTGTAGGACAGGTTTTTAGTTCCAAACCTAGATTGAATATGGTTTTTTTTCAATACTGCTGACATGGTTCTTGAAATATTAATATTATAGTAAAATATGTGTACCTACCTATATCCTATTTTGCCTAAAAAACGAAATAGTAATGTAACTTCGAATGGGAACGTACTTTTTTTCAGCGTCATAGTTCAATACATTTTTTCTCTAAACACCTATTTCAGTGTTTTGCGATTTTTTCTTAAATAATTTCTGCACTTAGAGATATGATATTTTATTTATGTGGTACGATTGTAAATTGTATGTAGATTTTGGAACTAATACCTAACTCAATACCGTCCACAAGGTCCCTTTCCGTTGAGAACGTCACTATTACCTATTTCTTTTGGTATGTAAACTAAATGCACGTGTATGAAAGACTTATGACTGTGGAGGAACCGAGGGAAGTTTGTCTGGACCGTAGAAAGTGCAAGGAAGTGGTCTCTGCCTACCCCTACGGGAAAGTGGCATGATTGTATGTAAGTATGTATGTATGTGTAAACTAACAATAGTAAAGATGACATAAAATTTTATTTCCTATTCATTCGAAGTAGTTGCTTGTAATTCACATTGTTCAAAGATGTATTGCATAACATCGGCCATGACATTTTAGTATGCGAATATTTAATTTTCAATAACTTACTAACTAATGAAAATAAATATCGCTTAATATTAATAACAATGCAACTTGGCATTTTTACAGCATTATTTAAATCCGGTAATCATTAAAATCTAATTAATTTTGTTGTAATTATATACTGTTTGACACTAACGTCAGAAAGTCGACTGATAGACGACTGTTCCGCACAAGTATTAGCTCCACCCCCGCCGCGCCGGCACTAACGGCCGAACCCTATTCCAACTTCGGCTTTTTTTTTTTTTTTTTTTTTTTTTTGCCTTGCGGCGACTTCAACAGCTACTACCGCCGGGCTATGGCGTTTCCACGAATCAGTGATTTTGCCAGTGTCAAGTGTATATAAGTATAAATCAATATAGCAATAAAATACAATCCAATCTTCTCTGGGAAGATTGGGGGCAACGTTGTTCGGTAGTTTGTAGGACAGAGGTCAAGATAGTTTTAACCTATGTACCACTTCGAGTCCACTTGTAACGAGAAGAAAGATGCCAGATACGCGAAATAAGTCCAAGTTTTCAATCACTGTGCAACACAATGGCATAAAAAGTACAAATCACTATCAGAAAAGAACTTTGAACACCTAAATACACAAAAAAATAAAACTAAAACAAATTACACATCCGCCATCTTTTAACGTTGCAAATGACTTCGGCTTAAAATTTGATATTTGGCCATTATAAGTAAATGTGTCAAATTTAAATCCGAAGTAGATCTGGCACTGGCGATGTTGTCCAAGACCCCACAGCCTTCTCAAATAACAAAATGAAGTTCATCATTGAGACCGGGTATGGCGGAATGGAAGATATCATTACCTACGACCGTACGTCGTAAAATAACAAAATAAATAATCTTCGTTGAGTCCTGAACATTTAGAGTTGATTTACGTTATTAAAATATACTCTTCCATATGATTTTTGCCAGATCAAACATTGTTCATAATAGTGAAAGGATGTTATTTCACCTGGTAAAATTATTGATATATTTGTACTTTATAAAGAACACTCGGTCTTACTCTTTAGTAAAAGCAAAAATTAAATATTAAAGCCATATTTTTTTAAATTTAACTTGTGTTTATTTTGATTAAATTCCACATTTTACTTTGTTTCACCTAAATTTTACTGTAAAATTAAATGCTTAGCATCTACAGCATTTTCTGCCTCAGAGTTATTTAAAAGGCCATTTATTTTATTATCCCATTATGCTAAAATAAAACAAATTTATTTTCAAACATGCAAAATTAACAATAATGTGCACATAAACTGTACATTTATGCGTGTGAATATTAAAAGGCTTTTTTAATAAAACCTGGATAGAATAATTATTAAAATTTTTGCTTGTTTTTATGTTGTTTTGATGATTACAATAATTCTTCGTTTATATATTATTATTATATTTTTGACTTGAGATTTAAAAAATACTTATTTCATAGATAACACTGACCTAATGTGATATTATAAGAATATCTGAAAGTAGCAAATTAATCATGTAAAGTAAAGATTGAACACGCTTTACACAGAACAAGTTTACCAATTTTTGACAGTGTATGAAAATTTAAAAACCATTTCGAGGAATAGACTTCTCAAATCGATCCCTGTAGTTAGATTACAAATATATGTAACAGTGAATCAATTACAATAAAATTAAGAAATTACCTTTACTTCGATTGACTCCTTAAAGCCTGTCCGAATGGCGCTATATAAACCTCTTTTATGGTTTTACATAAACCAGATATCACCTCTCCACCCACTTCATCGTTGATTTTGGTTCGCAAACGTGGGACAACCTGTAACATTGATGAAGAACTTGCTTTGAAAAACATAAAAGTGAAAAGATAGTTCCAAATGAGTTAGCGGTCAAGATCACACCAAGCCATTGAAGTGGTTGCTCGCCATCTTCAAGGGTCATACCGACTATGACTGCAAGACTTCGACGACAGGGCAGAATTCACCGTACATCGTTGCTTATATAAGGTGCTAACAAATTAGATACCGATATTTTTACAGCTGATAGTACTCCGCTCTCGGTGTAGATTTAAGTATAAAACAATTAAGGGTTTATGCAAGTTTTTGGAAAAAATAGGGTGTTCAGGCTTGATGCCTGTCAAAACTTTAAGTGCAGTGTATGTGTAGGTGAACATTTGCTGTGAAAACGTGCAGGCGCATCTACTGCGACCATACAAAAATGATTGTCATCGTCACTTGCCATACGACCTCTGTACGACCAGCATTACTTTTTATTATATATAATTTCCATTACTTTCGAGCACTTTGATTTGCACCACTATATCCGCCAAAGATATAACATGGTGGCCACATGAGGGGAACAATAAGAATCCGCGAAATATCAAGAAAATAAGAAGAAACTAAGTTGAGACACCGGCCGGCGCGACAAGCTAACGGGATTTTCTACACTGCATCAAATCTATACTTGTTGCTGTTGATATTGGAGTCTGCCAGGGGATATCTAAAGTCACCAGGATTTCAATTTGAAGATCACCAGACCAGGTTTCGACCAGTGAAACAGCAAAAGTTCACATCGAGCCGTTACGAGTTCGTCCGATAAGATAAGTGTCCTTCCTACATTAAAATTCCATTAATCCTAATAACTAACAATATAACTATTCAGAATCAATCATCATTTGTGTAAATCAAGTGTTTTCGAAGCTATAATTACGTTCGCAAATCTTAAATTTGTACAAAAGTGCATTGCATCATTTTATTTACCTACCCTATATTAAAAAAAAGTGAACAAAGAATTAGGAAAATTTCCATTATTTCGCTTAAATACCATTTGAAAGTCCATAAATAAAACATTATTATAATTTACATTGCGTAATTAACGTTATAGTTGCAATATTTAGGGGTTTAAAGTTTGTACAATCGAAGTGAAAGTTTAAAATAATTTCACGTATTGAGTTAGTCTGTTAATTTTAGGTTACGTAATTCCTTATCTACAAAATATTTAGCGAATTCTGCCGACTATTCCAGGCTAGTATCTAACATCGGCGTGCACCGCTCGCGCCGCTTGCGAGTAGAAGTAGTTGTTGCGCTGTCGCCGTGGCACAGCACCGGCCGGGAGCGGCCTGCTGAGCGTGCGCAGCCTGCTTTCCTGACGCCGGCAGGTACCACCAGAACGAGGAACGTGAGCCATTTCTATGTTATTAGTGAATTGCATTGCTATTTAAATAATAAACAGTTAACTGGGTAATTATATTATTTGTTGTCCACAATGTTGAGTGAAAAGGAAAAAGAAATATTGCGTCAATTATGTACAAAAAGATCGTCCGTCAAGGGACAAATTACCAAGTTTATGCATTATTTAGATGGCATTGTAACTAAAGCTGAGCTAAATAACTTGCAATTAACTGAGTTAAATTTAAAGCTTAATAAATTCGAAGCATTGTCCGTTAAGTTTGATGATTTGCAGAGTGAAATAGAGGTTGTCAATCATGAAAATATTTCGACTGAAATTGAGGAGCGTGACGATATTGAACACGAAATAATATCAAACTTGGCCAAGGCTAAAACTTTAGTCGAAAGCTTTTCTAAGAAGTTAGAATGCGAAAGAAGGCGCAGTTCCGCGCACAATACGTCATGCTGTGTGGATGATCCTACTTATCCCCAAGAAATAGGTTTGAAATTGCCTCAAATTCAAATTAGTAAATTTGACGGCGCTTATTTTCACTGGCTAGAGTTCAGGGATACATTTGAAAATTTAATTCATAAGAATGAGCGTATGTCGGCTATCCATAAATTCCATTACCTCGTGTCTTACTTGGAGGGTGACGCAGCTAGGATTGTTTCGAATTTGGAAGTTTCAACCAACAATTATTCAGAGGCGTGGAAGATGATTTGCAATCGGTATGATAACAAAAGAATTTTGATTAATCACCATTTAAATTCGTTATTTAATATTAAACAGCTTCCACGGGAAACAGAACGATCCTTGCGATTTTTAGTTGATCATGTGACCAAGAACTTGCGCGCTTTGGCCAGCCTAGGGCAGCCCACTGACAAATGGGACGTATTAATAATTTTCATGCTATCTTCTAAGTTAGATAGCAATACTTTGGTAAAATGGGAAGAATATCGCAACAATTTGGAAGGTGATGTACCCACTTTAGAACAATTTTATAAATTCCTGATTGACCGTGCTGATGTGCTCGAGTCCTTAAATCGTAACAATCGTTCAGATGTTACTAATATGTCAATGTCAAAGCCATCTATTGGCCCTTCACGATCCGTACCTAACTACAATTACAATCAAAGGCAAAATCAAAACAATATGGTAAAGTCGTTTGCAAGCACAAGCAATAATTATAATAACAATAAGAAATCGAATATATTTTTGTGTATAATATGTAATGAGCGTCATAGGATTTATGACTGCCCGACATTTAAGGCGAAGGGGATTGAAGAGCGAATGATGGATGTGAAAAAATATAAATTATGTATAAATTGCCTGAGGCAAGGTCATTTCGAAAGCGAATGCCGCATGGGTCCATGCCGCGAGCACGGCTGTACCGAGCGGCACAACAGTCTTCTTCATTGTCCATCGGACTCTTCAAACCACCTCGCTCTTGTAGAAGAACAAGACGAAATACAAGTTAACTATTGTAATCCAAATACGAGTCAGGTGCTATTATCTACTGCAATGATTGAAGTGTCGAATCCACTTGATCACCGAAAGGTCAAGGTTCGTGCTCTTTTAGATTGTGGGAGCCAATCCTCATTTATATCTGAGTCCCTAAAAACCCATCTATCATTAAAGTCTCGCCCAATTGACACTCTAAAGGTCATAGGCATCGGCAACACTTCCTCTAAAAACGTTATAGAAAGCTGTGATATTCAATTAAAGTCAACAATTAATAATTTCAATGCCACGTTATCGTGCTTCGTCTTGGACGAGCTCACCGGTCGTTTGCCAAAGACTCCCGTCGATATTACTTCAATAAAATTGCCACAACATATTGAGTTGGCTGATCCTATGTTTCATCAGCCAGCCCCCATTGATGTACTTATAGGTGCAGATCTATTTTGGGACATTCTAGGCAATGAAGAATGTTCACTAGGACCAAATAATCCAAAGTTAAGAAATTCTAAGCTAGGTTGGGTAGTATCTGGCCGCCTAAATTCAGCTGTGTCTAGCAAAAGGATACACTGTAATCACGCGATAGTCTCTGCGGCGGAGAATGAAAACATTGAAAATTTAGTGTCAAAATTCTGGGAGTTGGAAGAAGTTCCTAACAAACAAATCATTAGTGAACAAGAGAATGAATGTGAAAAACACTTCCTCACTCACACAATAAGGGATGAGGAAGGTCGATTTTGTGTAAAGTTACCATTAAAGGAATCACCTGATTGTTTAGGTGATAGTTACAATGCCGCTAAAAAGCGATTTCTTAATCTAGAGAAACGATTCAAACGTAACCCAACACTTAAAAGTGAATATGCAAAATTTATAAACGAATATGCCGATTTAGGTCATCTTACAATTACTGACTACAATCATGCACCTAGGCCTTGCCCTAGTACAGCATACCACCTTTGTCATCATGCCGTCATGCGACAGGAGAGCGAATCTACTAAACTCCGCGTAGTTTTTGATGGCTCTGCCTTCACCACGTCAGGATATTCGCTCAATGATATTCTAATGGTAGGTCCCAACGTCCAAGATACCATTTTCTCCATATTGATACGTGCAAGGCAATACAAGTACCTGCTCACTGGAGATATAGAAAAAATGTATAGACAGGTGCTAGTCAATGAAAGTGACAGGAATTTACAGCTAATTCTATGGAGAGAGGACGAGTCACGACCTATTCAAAAGTTGACCTTAAACACGTTGACATATGGCACAGCAAGTGCAAGCTATCTTAGTACACGTTGTTTATGGCAACTAGGGCAGGAGCAAGATGATGAGCTCATCAAGAACATCATCCAAAAAGATTTTTATGTAGATGATTTAATAACGGGTGCAGACGATCCTCAACAATTAGTATACATACAGAAATCAGTGTCAAATGCATTAAAATCAGGTTGTTTTAATCTCAGGAAATATAAAAGCAATCATCCGTCTATTTTTGAAAACCTGGATATTAACAAGCAAGATAGTTTAACTATCAGTGAGTCCTCAAGTACACTTGGTCTCGGGTGGACCCCGTCTAGTGACACATTGCATTTTCCCATAAAAATGACGCAAGAACAAAATGCGTCGATAACAAAACGTTACATCATGTCAAATTCCTTTAAAATATTTGATCCGTTAGGTGTTCTCAGCCCAGTTATTGTGATACCTAAAATTATGTTACAAAAACTTTGGCAACATAAACTGGACTGGGACGAGCCTGTTCCATCAGAAATTAAAAATGATTGGATGAAGTTTTCTGAACATATAAAATGTTTAACAAATGTACGCATTCCAAGATTAGTGTTAGGAGATTCGCCTAAACGCATAGAAATCCATTCGTTTAGTGATGCATCGCAATCTGCCTATGGAGCATGCATTTATATAAAATCAATAGGCCCGAATGATGAAGTCACAGTCAGATTATTGTGTGCTAAATCAAAAGTAGCACCCATAAAACCCACCAGCATTCCGCGGCTGGAGTTATGTGCTGCATTGCTTTCTGCCAAACTCACACAATCTGTCGTAGGCTCTCTTAGATACAAGCCAGAGAGAATAATGTATTGGTGTGATTCGAGCGTGGTTTTATGCTGGATCAAAGGTGATATCACTAGACTTAAAACATTCGTGGCAAATCGCATAGGTGAAATCGTGGAACTGACCTCACCTCTATCGTGGAGGTACGTTCCAACAGATTTAAATCCAGCCGATTGCATATCAAGGGGTGTAGATCCAAAAAATATTTTGTCCTTGGCTCTTTGGTGGTCAGGTCCTAATTTTTTACACGGAAATAAAGTTGATTGGCCTGTCTTGAAATCTAAACAGTCCAACCCTTTACCTGAACTGAAAGTTCATTCAGCAGTAATAAGTGAGCCTGTCATTAACTTTGAAAAATATTCGTCTCTCAACAGACTCATCAGACTATTTGCTTACGTACAAAGATACATGTGGAACATTAAGAATAAAAACAATAGACGTAAAGGCAAAATATTAACGACTGATGAATTACGTGAATCGTGGCACTCATTATGTATTATAGCTCAAGATCAATCTTTTCCACTTGAATACGAGTCACTTTTAAGTAGTAAACCTTTGAGCAATAAAAGTAAAATATTATGTCTGTCTCCATTTTTAGATAATAAGTTAATGCGTGTTGGAGGGCGTCTAAACGCGTCAGATCATTATCCATACGAAAAGAAGCATCCCATTTTACTTCATGCTTCGCATTGGTTAACAAGGCTTTACTTTGAAAGAGAACACATCAATAATATGCATGCTGGTCCACTGTTGTTATTTTCGACAATTAGGGAAACTGTTTGGCCAGTAAATGGAAGGCACCTCGCATGGCGTGTCGTGAACAACTGTGTTAGGTGTAGACGCCTACGAGGTAAAACCTTGCAACCTAAAATGGGTAATTTACCGACTCAACGTATAACCCCAGACTTTCCATTTTTATCAGTGGGGCTGGACTTCGCTGGTCCTTTTACAATTGTCAATCGCAGGGGCCGTGGAGGACGTTTAATAAAATGTTATTTATGTCTGTTCGTCTGTCTTCGTTATAAATGCATCCACCTCGAAGCTGTCAGTGATTTAACTAAGGATGCATTCATAATGACACTTCGACGTTTTATAGCACGCCGTGGCAGACCAACCGAGATATTTAGTGATAACGGGACTAATTTTGTAGCTGCCGCAAGGGAGTTAGGGTCATTCATTAAGCAAAATCAAGAACCTCTGTTTGACTTTGCAAGTCAAAATTTAATTCAGTTTAAGTTCATTCCGGCTTACTCTCCTCATTTTGGTGGTATATGGGAAGCCGGCGTTAAATCGGCAAAACATCATTTAAAACGCGTAATTGGAAATAGTCATCTCACGTTCGAAGAGATTTCTACTTTGTTTGTACAAGTGGAGGCGATTCTGAATAGTCGCCCCTTATGCCCCCTATCGTCGTGTCCCAATGACCTCCTCTCCCTTTCCCCTGGGCACTTTCTTATCGGGAGGCCGTTGAACGCACCTCCAGCGCAGTACCTGGGCGATACTAAAGAGAACCATCTTCAACGCTACGAACGTCTGGAAAAAATACAGCAGCATTTTTGGCAACGTTGGCAGCGCGAATACCTGTCTGAAATGCAGCAAAGGACTAAATGGAAGAGCAGTTCCGCGAAACTGAACGTCGGGGACATGGTGCTCTTGGCAGAGGATAACGCTCCTCCTCTTTCATGGAAGCTTGGCCGTGTGCTGCGTCTTATCTCAGGCTGCGACGGAATATCAAGAGTGGCTGATGTCACTACTAGCAAAGGCTGCGTGCGACGATCCCTCGTACGACTTTGTCGACTGCCGACCACGGAGGATCTTCAGGGTTGAAAGCGATCTTTCAACGGCCGGGAGCATGTTCAGGCTTGATGCCTGTCAAAACTTTAAGTGCAGTGTATGTGTAGGTGAACATTTGCTGTGAAAACGTGCAGGCGCATCTACTGCGACCATACAAAAATGATTGTCATCGTCACTTGCCATACGACCTCTGTACGACCAGCATTACTTTTTATTATATATAATTTCCATTACTTTCGAGCACTTTGATTTGCACCACTATATCCGCCAAAGATATAACATAGGGAAACAACTTTGTTACGTAAAATCACCCTGTTAATTAGATAGTTAATAGTCACTGGTTAAGACCTCTTTGAATATGTTCTAGAACCTCTTAACAATCACTTGTCTGGCCACTTCACGTTGATAAATGAAATACTTAAATGTCAATGTCATGTTATTTGTTGTGTCTGGTTGTGTCGGTTGTTATTGTTGCTAATAAATTTACTCAAAAAATGCCTTACCGTTACACAAACAACGACTATTTAAACATGGTAACATGCTATCGCGAAGCAAACTACAGCGCGGCGAGAGGTGCAAGGCTTTACGCACAAAGATACGGGACACATGTGAATCCTCGAACTATCCTCGGAGCACAACAAAGATTTCGCGACTGTGGAAACTTTACGCCTAGGGGTGAATCCGGTAGGCCTAGGTATCCGCCCCGATTAGAAGTTTCTATTTTGGACTTTTTTGACCGCCATCCTATGAGTAGTACAAGGGACGCATCTAATGTATTTCACGTCAGTGACATTTACGTATGGAAATTGCTAAAACGCGAAGGAAAGCACCCATATCATTTTACGCGTGTTCAAGAATTACAGCCACAGGATTATGAACCACGTGTAGCATTCTGTCAGTGGCTTACAAGAAACGTCAGGCGTAACATACTATGGACCGACGAGTGTACTTTTACACGGGTGGGATTGTTTAACCTTCACAATTCACACTTTTGGTTGGAACAGAATCCCCACCTAGCACGCCCTGATCACTTCCAAACTCGCTTTAGTGTCAACGTGTGGGCAGGTTTACTTGGTGACTATTTGTTAGGCCCAGTGTTTCTTAATCGTCTAAATGGAAGGACATATCTCCAGTTCTTACAAGAAGACCTAATGGAATGCTGGAGGAAGTTCCACTCGGTCTCCGTAGGAGAATGTACTTCCAACACGATGGTGCCCCCGGCCCATTATGATCGTAACGTCCGAAGATACTTGACAGAACGATTCCGAGGTCGATGGATAGGCCGTGGTGGTGCTGCAGCAGGTGCAGTGGATTGGCCGGCTCGCACACCGGATGTAACGCCACTCGATTTTCACGTATGGGGCCGAGCAAAAGATTTGGTATATGGAGACGATGGTCACACTATCAGAACGGCTGAAGAATTACGGACACGCATTTCCAACGCCTTTGGCGTCATGAAAAGCGAAAGAGAAATTTTGTTGCGTGTTAATGGAAACATCCAAAAGCGAGCATTGTTGTGCATTGAAAGACGTGGTCGCCATTTTCAACAATATTTGTAAAATGTAAATATCAATAAAAGTTCTTTCGTGCTTGATATTTAAATTCCTTCTTAATGAAAATAATTTTATCAAAGGCTAGTAGATAGTCCATAACCTCAGTTTCCCGCCGATGCGATCTCAAGATAATCATAATGACGTTTTATGACAGTCATACATAATGCCATTAATGACAAACAACTGTTAACTTGACAAAGTGTTAAATGCAACATCTTGTCAGTTAATTACACAGGATGATTAAGTTAAGACAGAATTTTAATTTATTTGTTTTGTTCGGCAATTGAAAACAAAAAAAACAGATGATAAGTTTTCTTAATTTCTATTTAAAGTTAATTGTATTGATGTTAGGTACCATCTCTACAAATATCGGTATCTAATTTGTTAGCACCTTATATACGAGTATACTTGACATTGGCAAAATTACGTTATGAGTAAGGTTAGGACTTTTGGTGGTAAACCGTGGTTTTTGGATCCATGGAGTAGCTGTTTCCTGATTTTTATAATACATACCACCTTGATTTTGACCTTCAGTACAGTCCTATTACAAAATTCAATCTTTGATTAAATCGCTAAGCGAGTTTATATTTATTTTGGTACGGAGGATATCTCGGCTGTGAAAGAGTAACAAACAAAGAATTATTTGTAGGTATGGATAAACTGGACTAAAAATGTATTTAGTTTATTTATAAATATGACAATACTGAAGGTCAAAATCAAACTGTCATGTATTATAATAATTAGGAAATAGCGACTCCATGGATTCTTAAACCACGTTTTGCCACCAAAATCCTAACCCTAGTTATGAGGTAGACGCCATTAAATAAATAAATAATAATAATAGTAAAGTTCGAAGACAGCTGTCGTCATGTCAACATTATTTGTTTACAAATTGACTGTAATTTTTATGATGAAATTAATATATTAATGAGACTATTTCTCTTTTTAGTTATGTGTGATAAATATTATTAACTTGTGTGGTGAGGTTTTTCAAGAGGTTCAAAACAATGGCACCAACATTTATAGTAAAACTCAAAATTGGAAGTAGGGAACTTCCTACAAATAAATTGAATGTGATTGTGCTCAGTGAATCTACTCTAGAAACAAGGGTTAAGGTTTAGGTAATAAACAATGGCTGAATACTAAAAATACTCTGAAACAATTTATTATATTAATGATTTATTTATTTAATGGCGTCTTTATAATAACGTAATTTTGCCAATGTCAAGTATACATAAGCATATAATTATACCGGGTGTCCCGCGGCTATGCCACATGAAGGGAAAGTACCTTAAATATGGTCCTTAGGAGACTATCGTCGGTGAATCAACGTGAAACTGCAAAACCGCATAAGTAATTTTTTTAATGAGGAGCAAAATGCACCTTTTTTCAGAGAAGTTAAGGTTAATTTTGCTCTATAATAAATTTGTTGGTTACGCGTTTTTGCAGTATCACCGACGCTATGCTATTTAGAAACTTTATTTTATTTTCAAATATAAATACTATTGCACTCAAAGATTAAAAAATGCATGTATTTTACGTACTAATAAATTTTCTAGTGACTAGAATGTAAAATTTCACATTGTTCCTTTATTTTTAGATATAATTTTACTTGGAGGGAATTATTCTTATCAGCTACCCTTTTGACTGGCATTATAAAAATACAGAATGTTTTATTTTCATATTTGGTCTGTTCGATTCCCAGGTGAGGCAAGCAGTTTTTTAAAAATCCTTAAGTACAGTCTTACTTACTTTTTAAAATAAAATAATGTCTTCATAAAGCAAAACCCTCTATCTACAATATTTATGGTACTTCCCCTTCATGTTGCATAGTGGGACGCCCTGTATAGATATATGTATACCTGGTAGATATATGTGTACCTACCTACAAGGTGATTTTTTTTTGGTGATCAGGAACTAATTTTTCTAATTCAGTTATTTATGGCGATCACGTTTATGTCCCAGTTACATGAAACAAAACTATTTTTTTTATGATTTTTTTTTATTTTGAAACTAATTTTTAATTGAAATTAATTGTCACCCTACTAATTGTTTAGTCTATGAGTTAACTGATACTTATAATACTTAACTGATAAGTTTATTGACGTAATATCTGTCAAATTTCCTGCCAAAGCGAGATGGCACTTGACGTATCTACTTCACTTCAATGATTAATGTAGGATGTCCATGTATGCAGTGGTGATTGGTTTTAACAATATCATTAACTTAAATAAATTAAACAGTGAGTTAATTGTTTGAGACATCAACCATGAAATTCCATTGTTTTTGCTTATTAATAATTTTCAACTCCTGATCAGTGATCACCGATAAAAAAATCACCGTGTATATCTATATTATATTATATTTGAAGTTGGAATGACGTTCGTCTATTATGATGAGATCACAGATACTTAGTAAAAAAAATCTTTCTAAATCTTAGACGAAGTACTCGTATCCCCATTTTTCTAAATAGCTCCACCATATTTATTATTTATTTATTATTTTAAATAACACTTTTAATCATGAAATGCTTCAAATAAGGTCCTTAGAAAATGCTTTTCTTTCGAATTAAAATTTAAAAGAAGCAGTTATTTTTTTTGGTGTGTCGCAATTGTTCAAATGCCATTACATATTTTGAAAAAAACAAACATCACAGGCTATATATTTAGATACATAATTTCATAAATATCTTGATAAATCACGAGATAATGTTGGATTTACTAACAGTAGTGTCTACAACTAACCGCCATTTTTACGAGTTTATTGCCATAGATAAAGAGTATGGTTACTTAATGTTTGGTTATTAACTCGTGTGACCATCGCGTGAAAATGACAGTCAAATATGCAAATAAATAGCGTCTTCACAAATGGTATTTTATATTAAGATACGTCATATGCGCGCAAAAACGTTCCTCAAAAAGCAGGGTAGTGATTTTGTAAACAACGCCGGTCGTGCGGACTGTCGAATGATATCCAAGCGGCGAGATTAAGTAGTCCCGTCAGTGCGAACAAAACACATTGTAGCGCGTGCATTTTCAATTAAGCAGCCTTATACGTTCGACCCATCGTGCTGCTAAATTGAAAATGCACGCGCTACAATGTGTTTTGTTCGCACTGACGGGACTACTTAATCTCGCCGGAAAATTTGAAAAAAAAACATTTAACAAATCATATCTCCAAAACCGTGACCCTTATGACCCTAAGTCCAAGGGCAAAAAGATAACAAATAACGCCAACAATATCCCTAAAAAAATTGACGGTCCATGTGCCGAACACCCTGTATATATATCATCTGGTAGACTTATCGAACTAGGTAGTGTCACAGTGTATACTGTGGTAGTGTCGCGGGCTCTTACAATATTAAACACAATAACAACCTGAGATCGAACCACTCGTGAGTTCTAAATTCGAATATTCTTATGGACCACCGTCGGTTAAGCGGGATTTACATTACGAAATTAGTGTCATGCAGGTCGAGTTTAATTTTACGAAAGTAGTTTCGATATACGCGAAAGTAATTTCGTAAAATAATTAGTGTCGTGAAATTCGCAGTACCACGGTAACCATGGCCCCGTCAGCATCAAAGCTATATTTTTCTACTTATATTTAATGTGATTAAAGAGATGTTTCTTTATAAACTTAAAAAAAGACTAGCAAGAAAAAAAAGACGTTGGTGGGTTCGAGGATGGATAAAAAAAAAAGCATTTTGGTGCAACAAAGTTAATCTCTGAATTAGCAGGCGCTTTCGCGACACTAGTTTCACGTCGCAACTACACTATGAAATTAGTTGCATGACACAAATTTCACCAAAAAATCGCGCAGAGCACGAAACTGATTTGCATTCGTGAAATTAATGCATGCATTATGAAAGTACTAAATTACACGTGAAACTGTTGGTAAAACTAATGTCACGAAACCAATATCATGACACTAATTTCGTAATGTAAATCCCGCTTTATGTTATGATATGATGTATGACTAACCCATGGAATTAGTAATTAATTACTAATTCCATGGACTAACCTTCATTGTACTTTTGAGTATTTAATTTTAGTCTAGCTTTGACAAATGGACAAAATTAAAACGTCAAATTACTTTGTTTCCTAGTTATAATATAACACTTATAACAACGTTAATATTTTCCTATTGTTTATCAATAAAGTTAGAATGGAAAATCAAAAATCGGCAGTAACGGCAGCTGACCCGGAAGTAACATCTAAATCGAAAATAATATCTGAACCGTCAATAACAACGAATAAATCGAAGAGCGTCTCCAAGAAAGCGAAAAAGCATGCCCGGGGAGACTGCGAGGAATCCGAGGCTACTTCTCATACAGTGTTCCTCAAGAAAGAGCGCCACGAGCTAAAGCACGCGCGAGTGACGAGAGACCAGTACCTTGGAGTGGAGGAGTCTATTTCGGGCTTTTCCGATGGATATGGTTGTGTTCATGGTCCCGAGGGAAGATTATATTCAAAGAAGACACTACTGAAAAGAAATCTTTTAAAAGAATTGGATCCTCTCCCAGTAGGTAAGTTATTGATTTTGGCCGTGGTAAAAAGAAAGTGAATGTTTCCACAACATTTCATAATCCTCATCAAGGAAGTAGGTGGACCTTTTACTGCAGTAGATAAAAATTGCTTTCCCTCACTAATATACATCTATCGAGTAGGATATCATTCCACATAAGAGTATAATTTTACAAAGACTAGAGAGACCTAAAAAGCTGCTCTCGCGTGAAATTTTCATACAAAAAGCGGTAGTGTTTTTCACCCCGTAAAGATAGTCCGATTTTTAATATTGTTTGGCATTATTGTAGATATAATGAAAAACTAGGTTCTCTACGTTATGATTTTTAAGAAATACCTATTGCTAACGTTTACAGTTATTAGCACGTAAAGATCTATATTTTTGCCTTAAAAACTTTCTCTCGTGTTTTATTTCAAACTAAACCGATTTACAACCAAATATAAACGTTCAGACATAGATTAAAGTCTACTGAATCCAACGAACCCAAAATAATTTCATATCATAAAGGTTTAGGGGGTTAAAAACGTTAACGCCCGCCACAATATTTCAACAACGAAAAGTAGGCAATCGGGATACACCATTTTTTGACAATGTATCAAAATTTAAAAACCATTTCGAGCAATAGGCTTCTTAAATCGATCCCTGTAATTAGATAAAAAAAATATGTTACAGTGAATTAATTATAATTACATTAAGAAATGACCTTCATTTGAGCCCGTAAGGCCGGTCCGAATTGCACTACTTATATCAACCTCTACTTACAGATGTAGTGCAAAATGATTTTCCTTCGGGAAAACTCGGATCTCAATAGGAAATACGATGGCACCCGAACTGTCAATCAATGATTGTATTAAATGAGTGACGTTTTCATGTCCATTAAAATGGAACTTTATTGCTTAGTGTCAAATGACAAAGTGACAAATGACAGCATTTGTCATTTGACACTAAACAATAAAGTTCCATTTTAATGGACATGAAAACGTCACTCATTTAATACAATCATTGATTGACAGTTCGGGTGCCATTGTATTCCGATTGAGATCCGAGTTTTCCCGAAGGAAAATCATTTTGCACTACATCTGTATGTGGTTTTATATAAAACATATGAAACCTCTCCAATATTCTATTTTATAACTACAATTTAGACCTCTAGCTAACACCTACGTTCAAAGACAGCTGTTGTCATGTAAATATTGTTTGTTTACAAATGAACTGTAATTCTTTCTTCCCAAAAATTAATTTGAATTGAACTGTGATCATTTCTCTTCTGAGTTATGTTATGTGTGATGAATTTTAATAATTTGTGTGGTGAGGTATTTGAAGAGATTCAAAACGACGGCATCAACATTTAGGTATTGTACAACCTCGTGATCGGAAGTATGGAAATTCCTACCAATAAATTTAATGTGATTGTGTTCAGTGAATCTACTCTAGAAACAAGAGTTATGCAGGAAGTGCTGAATTAATTAAGTTTTAGGTAATAAGCAGTGGCCGAATGCTTAAAATACTCTGAATTTATAAATGTATGCGATTGTTTGTTTACATTGTTTGAATGACGTTCGTCTATTATGACTTTAAAAACAGATCAAAGATACCAAAAAAACTATCTTTCTGGGACTTACGAGGTATAGGTACTATTTTTTCCTAATAGAAGAAAGAAAGAAAGAAAAATACATGTATTCACTATAGACACAAGACACATACAAAAAAGTAAAAACAGAAAACAGCAATAAACAAGTAGTGTGTCCTCGCGGCAGTGAATCGGACACTGGCTCAGCATAATGCTGAGGTGTTAAACACCTGCAGCGCTGATTTTCAGCCAGCTCCGAGAGTGACAGACGGACGACGGTACGCTCAACGAATAAATAGTGTAATAAGAAAATAATACTATATAATATAATACTATTAAACATGAGATTTTATTCCGCTTATTTCACATATTATTCAGAAAGTATCATTTCACATTTGACATTTGTTAAAACAAAAACATTAAAAAAACCTAGCAACGCCACAGACATCCACAAACGAGAAAGCGTTTCATTTTTCCTAAATTTATAACCAAGTAAACGTAAAAGTTGAGAATTTATGAAATAAGCGGAAAAAAATCTCATTCGCAATTAAATAATAAAGTTATGATTTCAACGTTTGTTAGCTTCACACATTTATTCGCATTAAAAATATGAATTACAAAAAACCGGTAAAATGAAAACACGTTCCAACGTAACAATACTATTTAGTCAATCCCTCAGTTTCGAGTGAGAATCTCAAAAATATGGAAATACGGACCATTCGAAAATAAAGCGTGAAAGATGGTCGCATTCGAATATTTTCAACTGCTTGGTTTTGAAATAGAACGCTCGAAAGTCTAAAATCGGTCCCCTGGACTTGCAACTCTCGCGATACGGGTCGGGGAAGGGGTATTGTAGTGATGTCAGGAGGTTGTATTGATATGGAGGATATTATCGTCTAGGGCTGAGAAAGAAATATCGATATATCGATCGACGCTGAAATTAAAAGTTACGGTGTTAAAAAATTACAAATCACCTTTGTTAAATTTAAAATAAAGCCAAAATAAGAAAAAAAGAAGTCATATTTGACACACCATCCACGCCAAATTCGGAGTAAGAAAAAAATATTTAATAAGACTGTTTAAAACTCAACGGTCTTTTCCTGGTCAGTTATGAACCGAACTTTAATTTTAAACTTTAAAACAAACGCGTTTACATTGAAATTTGTTTGAAAAATTAAGGTTCTATTCTGTCAGGCGAAATAGGCCTACGCGACTGCTTTTTAATATGTTCCTGGCAACAAAACACCACAATATAATAAACATTCAGAATTATGGGAGCATATTTAGTCTTTAACCCCCTTAGTTATAAACGTGGAATAAGCTTGAAATAGTTTATGCCATGCTTTGCCCTTATCAGTAATTGTGACATTTGGATCTGACAGAGAGTGACAAAGCATGGAATTTGCAGCTTCAGATTAGTCGGAGGGGACGTTACAGGTGTTTTGGTGAAAGCTTTGTAATTTGTCTAAGAAACGTTTATCGTTAGACAATTATGGTCGATCCAATGGCAATCCGGGACATACCACATTCAGCAGCTTGGTAGGCACCATCCCAGCTTTCACCGTAAAGGGAATAGCCGTATCGTCTGCGTAACAGATTGTGTCAGAGTTAGGGATATTAAATTAAAATAAATAAATACCTAATTTAATTTAATTTAGTACTCCCACCTCTGAGAATTGGGGATATTAAGCTAATTAATGTGATTTAGGTATGTCAAGAACACCGTTGGGCCTATTGTTAACGCCTAGCGTGTGTGTTTGCTCCGTCACGCATACGGACACACACACATGTTCACGTCGAGATTTCTAATATCCTCATTGTACTGGTCTCCACTCTATAATGATCTTTAAGCTAAAGAAAATTCCACTTTGTAATTAAGTAATTAAAAGTTTTCTTTGATTTGTGGGTGTTCTAGTACTCACCTTAGTTGGTCTCAAAGTGTATTTTGAGCCTCGATAGACATGGGACCGATTGGCATTAGAAAAAAACTCAAATCTCATTTCTCCCGCTGACTGTAGGTACATTTTATCAAGAATCTGTGTATGTCGATTGTCATCACCTATAAAGTTAGTAAAGGTCTCCTAAGAAAATTTTCGCGTACCCGCCAGGAATCTAGTAGCTGCCCTTACTGCCCCATCTCAATGTTCCACCCTGCACTTAAGTATATTGATTTAATCACTGTTGGTGTAACAGAGCGCGCGTGGACGGAGGGCTGCCCGCTGCCGGGCGGCTGGCAGCTGGCGCGCACGCTGGAGCGACTGGTGACGGGCTCCCTGTTCATGCGCCAGCAGGATCGGTTCCACGACCACCTCAGAGACTTTGCTAAAATCTCGGAAGGCGGATACGTATCCTTTAAATCAACTTACACTTCTTCAAACACAGATTTGACGTTGTTTTACTATGTGAAATAGGGGCGGAACGGAGGCTTTTGGCGTTACATACATATTTCAGCATTGATTACACTCACCCAATAATCATGCACGGGTGACTTTAACATGTATATCTTTTTCAACAACTCAAGGTCTGCGTTAAATCTATCTTGATTATATATTTGATCCTTACCTTTTACACTGATGACGCAGTTAGCAGCTGCCAACTGTCGTCTCAGGGTTTTACGTCCACCTTATTTTCCGAGTTATTTACGACCTTATGCGGCTCAACTAAGCTAATTTTACAATTCGAGAGGGGTCAGACAAGATGCATTACGCTAACTATCGTTTCTATTCGTTTAGTTTTTAAACCATTTTCGTATCACGTCATCTACCAGTGACGCGGTTGGTTTAAAAACTAAACGAAGAGAAACGCTAGCTAGCGTAGTGCATCTTGTCTGGGCCCTCTGAAACGAAAAGAAATCGAAACGTAAAGCAGTGCGCGCGATGTTAGTACCTACTCGTCGCGGACATTTTCAGCGACGATGACGTATTAACCGTAGGCGGTAGTTTCTCTTAACTCAGCGGTTTCCAAAAAAGTTTTTCCCATAAATTGGTAAACTAAAAGGAGTAAGTTTGTAAAGTGTTTCGGTTTGGCCGCATCCACTCGAGGAGACTAGTATATTGTGTTAAAACAAAAGCAATGTCTTGCCGCACGGCCATAACTTCTTTAAAAACCAGCCAAGTGCGACTCGGACTAGCACACGAATGGTTCCGTACCATTCTAGTATTGGGCCCATTTTTTAGGGTTCCGTAGTCAAACTACGAACCCTTATAGTTTCGCCATGTCCGTCCGTCCGTCCGTCCGTCCGCAGCCTAGCTCAGAGACTCTTAGTACTAGAAAGCTGTAATTTGGCATGAATATACATATTAGTCACGTTAACCGCTAGCACCAAATAATTTTAAATAGAAAATTTGTTCGTACATGTGGTTTTTTGATATATTTTTTGTGTTTGTTGTAACAGCTTCGGAACCCTACACTGAGCATGGTCCGACATGCTCTTGCCCGGTTTTATTATTTGTTGTTATGCTACAAATGCTACAATATATACTTTTTAACTATTCCCTGTCTCTGCCTATTACGGCTCTAGATATACAGCCATCTTTAAGGTCGAGCAAAAAAACGCCGTAAAACGTATATGCTGAATGTGTCGGGAACGCTGTTTTTTGAGTTCCGTACCCGATACTTAAAAGCAAAACCCATGTAAGATAATTTTGTTGACGGTCTGTCAGTTTGTCGTTCCATTTTTCTCTGTAAGAACGGTGTAATTTTATTTATACCTAAATATCATATTTTATATCATTTGAAAGCTCTCAAGTGACATAGTGCAATATTTGAGCGATTTTACTCTATTTAAATCTATCTCAATATTATATTCTTATATAGTGCTCAGAAAATAGATGTTTTGGATAGCGTATGTGTAATTTTGGATTTTTTGCTGGAAACTTATCCGAAAGAAGCAAGTCTGCGCGAGAGCTTTGTACTGTTATTGAACAACACAAAGAAACCAGTGTTACTAAACAAAACCATGGACATCGTTACTTACTTTGATCGCTTGAGATCTTACATAGGATATTTAGGTAAGTTAAGTACAGAGGATAACTTAAACTATTCTAAGTTTAGATATCATATCAATATCATGGTACTTATTCTGTATCTATGGGCATGGGCACCTAAGCAATATTTCAGGGAAATTAAATTGGTTTTAAATGAAAAAACTAGCAAACCACCTATTATAATATAATATAATAAAGGCATATGAGACGTCAATCCTGACCTGACACTTTGCACAACCATGAAGATTCCGAATTTGATATTGATGACAGCAGTAAAAAAATGCTGTATTGCCTCTCATGAAATAAATTCAGCTACTTACTGCTGATAATATTGCTGTCAACATGATCAATGTTCAGAACCGTCATGGTGGTGCAATGTGTCAGAATTGACTTCTTATCTGCCAACAATTTTCGGGAAGAAAATATTGAAATTTGATCGGCTTTTACTTTTGATTTATTCTGTTTGCTGATTTACTCCCTCTCACTTGATATTGGTTTAATCAATGTGGAATACCACGATTAATAAATAAAGAAGAAGACTTTATTTGCCTACCTACGAGTATTTATAAGCATAGGTATTTGGTTGTACCGCTCGATCTGGTCGATCGGTATTAACTCTCCCATCGCTCACGTACTGCGGCAATAAGAACGCGGTGTCCTCATAGGGTTAATGAGGACGCGGCACGCGCACTCGCGGGAGTTTTACTCCTGATATAGCGACGCAGTTTATGAACCCCAGGCATGACTAGCGTGGAAACAGTACTTGAATAATTAATTAATAATCATTCGCTACTGGCAAAATTATAATGTACAATGGGGCGATGGGGCTGTTCTAATTTCACTTTGGACCATAGTTCAATGCTTCATAATCATAAGCAACGTAGCGTAGCTGGGGACAGGCCTGGCCAGCGGGTGCCAGGAATGCTACCCTCGTTGCGCACCTTGCAAAAAATGTATACCTCCTCAATGTTGAGCGTGCAATGCAGGTTACCTTCTGCTCCGGCTTGAGGAGGATGAGCTGTTCGAGACGGCGGCGCGCGCGGTGTCGTGCCTGCTGTGCGCGCCGGACGCGGTGCGCGGCGCGGGCGCCGTGTCGCAGCGCTCCGCCATGGTGGCCGCCGCGCCCGTGCTTGTGCAGTCCACCGCACGCATGCTGGCCATCGCACCTAGCATTCGCTTTCCTGCTTTCATGAGGATTGCCCTCTCGCTCGCCTGTGATTCGGTCAACAATTGTATGTTTTTTCTTGTACTTGACTTGACCGTATGTCTTGACCATTAATTAAAATAAGAATCAAGTTCTTCTTTGGTCCATTTATCCTATTACTAGCTCCATCACCCTACAGTCTGTTCCTATATAGATTACCAATGACAATAACAAATGTACTTGACTGTAATTGGAAAGACAATTACATAACATTATTCCCATCACTATTTCATTCTGGATGAAATGTAATGCTACCTGCTGGTTAGTTAATTAAAAAGGTTGATATATCGTCGCTAAAAATCAATAATGCTGTAACCCGCAAAAATCAAACTTTACACTAGAGCCGAACTTCTAAACGGTCGAAGATTGTGTGATCCCCTTTGGAAACAATAATTAATAAAAATGCATTTTTTCAACTTAAGACACAAATTTCATGCAAAGCAAGTTTAATAGTACCTAGTTATAAGAGAGGTCCAAAAGTACGAGTGGTTGTGTTACGATTAAAATCTGATTAAATCGATTGTGCAACGCTTTGAAGCGCTAAATACGCACACGGTCAGTGGCATTTATTCGTGATGCCTATACCTACATACTTTTTGTTTGTAAAAGTGGTTTAAAAAAACCATGCTGCCAAATTAAAACAATATTTTAGCCGTGGAATTTATTATTCTTTGTGGGTGGATAATCTTTGTAATTTTTTACCTTAATATATTTTTTTAATTTTTTCACAATTCAAGTGAAAAGTAAAGTGTATATAACTCGGGTCTAAAAGCCATATTGGGTACCCCTCGAACAATTTTCCCTCGCCTCGTAGTACTATCGCTTGTTTTAGACCCTATATAGTTATACAATCTACTCTTCTTAAGTCGGCAGTGATGCACTTATATCGTGTGGTTTATTATGTTGGTTAAAATTTATTTTGTTGCAAAGTTTGTGTTTATCGCTTAATACTTTAACTTAGGTTTAGTAAACTTTGGCGTGTCGTTTTGGCTCAAAAACGCACAAGTTCTGTTTTGGGACATAGACGTATGTTCTTATATTAGTGTTCGTGACTAAATTCCAGATAAAAGTGCAAGTGTGCGAAATAGTAGTTTAAGCAACAGTTGTATCAGAGAAGTTAAAAAAGAAAAGAAGTGGCGTCAAAGGAAGACGCCACGAGTCTTTTTGGACTTAGTTGTAGTAGGTGCACCGTTGCATACAATACTTTTTTTACGACCACTTTGTATGCATGCTTTGATATTCAAAATGAAAACAATTGCCATTGCGAGTGCGTTGGGCAATAGCCACTCAGGTTTCAAATAAAATGCAAAATTATACGAAAAAACGTACGAAGCACAGAACAACAAACGAGCTGGAAACATGACAATAACAAAATACTGTCTATGGTTGTTAACTTTTTTTAAATTGACGTGCTCTTACCTACTAGGTTTTATATTTAAAAAAAACTTAAGTTGGCACTGATGCACTTAAGACAAAATTTAAAAAAAAGCTATGAATTGTGTGGTTTGTTATGTTGGTAAAAATGTATTTTGTAAAATTTGTGTTTATCGCTTAATAATTTAACCTAGGATTAGTAGGCTTTGGCAGCTAGGCGTGTCGTTTTGGGGAATAGACTAGATAGACTTTTCTCTGGATTATTCTGCGGATATATTATGTACGAGGGTTGCTATGAATATTTTTAGTTAATTAAAAACCATTTTTTTTTACAAATTACTTTAAAGTTTTAAGAAAAAAAAAAAAACTCCTCCAAGTTCAATACATCGCCTCATTCTATAAAACCAATCCTCAAAACATTAAAAAAATGCGTACTGCGGAAGGTCAAAGAAAAGTCGCTCAAATTCTAGTACTGCCTCGTTCGAGTCCATATAAGTCCGGCCACGCATCATTTTCTTTATAGTGGGGAACAAGAAATAGTCGCACGGGGCCAGGTCAGGACTGTAGGGTGGATGCGACACCAGCTGAACACCTTTTCTGGTCAAAAATTCCATTGTTATTGCCGCGGTGTGTGCAGGTGCATTATCTTGGTGAAAAAGAATTCCATGAGTGCCGCTCTTTGGACGATCCTCACCAAGTCTGTCAAATGCCTGGGGTAAACAGACCTCTGTGTACCACTGGCTAGTAACTGTTCTTCGATCTTCGAGTGGAACTACAGCTACTGGCCCCCCGCGGCGAAAGAAAACGGCGATCATTTTTTTGTTCACACTACGGCCACGAACAATTTTTAATGGCGGGCCGTCTTCCTCAAACACCCATTGCATAGATTGTTGCTTTGTTAGAGGGTCATAGCAGTATATCCAGGACTCATCAGTAGTAAGGATATTAGAAACCTGTTGGGAATTGCTTCCGTCGAATTTTTTGAGCATAAACTGGCACTAATCTACTCGCCGGGTTTTTTGCTCTTCGGTCAGCAAATGCGGTATCCAACGCGAAGCGACCTTCCTGACGCCAAGATGATCATGTAAAATGCTTGAAACTGCGGGTGATCCAATACCAAGTTCATGTTCTATTTCCCGATATAGTGCCCGGCCGTTATGAAGTCAATCCTGACACATTGCACAACTATGAAGTTCCTGATTATTGTCAATGTGAACCTCAGGAGAAAAATGTTAGACTTGCTTGTTGCGTGTGACAGAATAGTGTGGCAACAATACCACACAATATGTAAGTATATCGATTCGCGTTAAAAAGTTCGTAGAGCAAAAATATTGTCTATGATATTATGCATTAATAAAAAATATTTTTTTTATAATAAAATTAATTCTAGGTAATATTCTATTTCATTAATAAAGTAATAGTAATATTATAAAGAGGTAGGATTTGAATAAATGCGTACCTATGTTTCTTTATTAGTAACCTCTATAAACATAACTTTTTTCAAGGTTGATGTCTATCTACCTAGAGAATTAAAACTTTTTGTATTTGAATGCAAATTTATTTTTTCGTTTTTCATACTTCCTGTCAATCAATTTATAGAACGTTAAAATAATAAAACGATTTGTATTGCCTTGAGATTGCTTCCAACGGTTGATAATTTTGTGACTGGTTTTGCCTATAGATACTACTTCACCCCCTGACCCCTTGCTTGTTATCTTGGAATTCGAAAACGCTTACTATTTGGACTTGCTAAAATGCCGAAACGATCGAAGAAATTCGTTCTTAACAGTCAGTCTCGTGAGATTGTCATACGTGTTCGTAACTATTTTGAACGAGAAGCTCAAAACGGCGGACCGATATTGCCCGTGACATCGGTGTTGGATCGAGTTGCAGATGCTCTCGATATCAGCAAAAAAACGATCATAAAAATCACAAAAGAAAAATTGGGTGAGACTGGCATGGAAGATAACGTTCTACATTCTCCCAAAAAGAAAAAAAGAGCGAAACTTACCGACATAGATAATTTTGACGTTGACGCTATCCGTAGTCATATTTACAAATATTACTCACGTAAAGAGTACCCAACTTTATCGAATTTAGTGCAGACATTAAAAGAAGCTGGCTTATTTTCCGGATCAGAAAAATCGCTGTCAAAGATATTAAAAATTATTGGATTCCGATACAAACAATGCGACAAACGAAAGGTGCTAATGGAAAGATCCGATATTGCCATGAAAAGGGTTGATTTTTTACGCGAGATAAAAACCATAGAAGATTGGGATAGTGTCGTTTTTTTGGACGAAACGTGGCTAAATGCCAATCACACAGTTAGTCGCTCGTGGACGGACGATACGGCGGCATCGACATCCAAAGTCCCAACCGGAAAAGGAGCCAGACTAATAATATGTCATGCTGGCAATGCCAGAGGTTTCATCGACAACAGCTTATTGGCCTTTGCGTCTCAAACCACCGGTGACTACCATGAAGACATGGATGGTGAAAAATTTACGCAATGGTTCACTAATATGCTGACTAGCCTTTCTGAGCCATCAGTTATTGTAATGGATAATGCACCTTACCACTCCATGTTACTTGACAAGCCACCTTCAAATTCAGAAAAAAAAAGCCAATCTCGTTGCATGGCTTCAAAAAAATGGTGTAGATGCAAGTATGACTATGTTGAAAGGAGATTTAATTAGATTAATGGATATTCTCAGACCGAAACAAAAACGATACGTCATTGATGAACTAGCACTGCAACATGGCCACCGAGTCATTCGTATACCGCCTTACCACTGTGAGTATAACGCCATAGAATTGATATGGGCACAAATTAAAGGATATGCGGCAAGTCACAATACTGAACCTCCATTTTCCACAGCGAAAATGATGAAATTATTAGAAGAGGCATGCAATCACGTAACCAAAAATAACTGGGAAATGGTAGTAAATAAGATTAAAGCCAAAATAAGGGACGATTACAACAGAGACATTAAAATTGACAGTATTTTAGATAATGACTTTGAGTTAATAATTAATACAAACGATTCCAGTAGTGATAGTGATGGTGGTTCGGAAAGTGAAGTATCAGTATTATGTACATATTAAAGTAATGACTATAAATATTATCTCTAATGTTTTTTTTCCTACATATACCTACATCTGATTAATATTTTTTATTATAGCTGTAGAGAATTGCATTCAACTCGACTCACGCTTGACTCAAATTTTATCGATACAATGATCGAACGTGTAACAGACAACCCTAGAGAATGTGTCAGGATTGACTTCATAGCGGCCGGACACTATAGGTAATATTTCTGCTTCTTTGATCAACCATTCGGCTTTGATCACGTTTTCTGGCGTTACAGCAGTCGACGGCCGTCCCGGTCTCGACTCATCTTTGAGGCACTCCCGACCCCGCTTAAACTCGCGGTACCAATATGAGATTGTGGCTAACGATGGAGCAGACTCCCCAAATGCGTCGTTTAAATTTTTATTACATTCCTTATAGGTTAAGTTCCTTTTGTAGTCGTAGAATATCATAGCACGAAACGATTCTCGCGACAGCTCCATTGTAAGAAACAAAACTGGACTGACATTTTCAGAAAAAAAAAATTAAAAAAAAGTTGTAAGCGGCCAGTATCAAATTTCATTTTACAAAGAGGTTAATAGCTAAATTACCCTTAATTTGCCATACACTTTTAAAAGTAAATATTGTTTTCTCAAAAATGCTATGTAATCTTGTCATAACATCATCAAATAGGAGCCAGTAGGTTTAAGTTCCTGGAGCACTCTCAAAAGTGTCCAGTGTAGAGTGATTTTGAATTAGGAAACCAAAAAGTGTCCAGTAAGTAAGTATGGAAAATCCATAACATACCATATTATTTGAATTTGGAACTATCTGTACAGACCTGTGACAGCCTTTGAAAAGAATAAAGAAGTAGCAAGATCAAGCCACATGAAATAAAAATTTATTCAGACCAGTATATTTTCTCAATAAGGATTTTCACAAAAACAACCATTCAATAAAAAAACGCTTTATAGTTTAAAGTTTCATATTTATATTTCATTTTTAATTGATATGAAAAACTGAACATTCAGCTCTACAGAGGTAGGCAGATTGATACTACTACAAGGTCTTTTAAAAAAAATAAAGAAACGAGGACAGTGTTGCCAGTATGTTAACCCCAGGTATGCTGCCAGGTAAAATAAGTTCAATCGTTCGGTTTTTTTTTGTAGACTTGTAGGAATGTACTATTTTTTAAATACAATCTACTTGTTTTATTTTTGAGAAAAGCACTATACATGCTTCGCCCATTAAGAGCCATCCTGGACTCGTATCTATAAAAGGCCTCACCTGGCGGTTCGGCCTTTTAACTCGTACTCGTCCAGGAAGGCTCACTTACTGGTCTTTGCAGTAATGTACTATAGTTTTTATACAGCTAAAAACTTTCGTAGCAGCCTATGTATGTTCTTATATTAGTGTTAGTGATTAAAGTACAGGGGTAGGAAAATGAACTTTTTGCGGGTAGCACCGTTTTTTTTCATTTTTTAACCCGGAAGAGTGTTGTAACCTATAAGAAATATGTTGAAGGTGGTATTTAAAAACCAAATGAGATAGGGTTTAAAATTGCTGTTAATAATAACCGTTTAAAACATTTTCATCCAATAAAATACTAACTAATCAAAAAGTTATAGTCGGCAGTCTTGCCGTAACAGGATTTAGGAAAAAAAACAAGCAATAATAGAAGTGTTTTTCGTACAATACTGAGCTGTTTGTTAGGCGGAGGACAGAGGAGTTGAACAAGTTGCGCTGGAATATAGCGGGTTTATCTGAAGTCCAAAGAGAAGGTCAGGACGAGACAATTTTGAATTCAGGCCACTTGTTCTTCTACCGGGAGGGCGAACAACCGTCCCAAGGAGGTTGCGGGTTTATCGCCCACAAGCCCCTGGTCAACAACGTGGTAACCATTGACAGTGTTTCGACCAGGGTACCATACCTTATTATTACTTGAGAATATCTAAGAATACCTACCCAAAATCTCGGAAAGTATTATGTTTTCACTTATATATTTTTATTCACAGTGGCCCTGACACCGTTTTACGTTCCTAACTAAAAAAAATAACCAAATAGTTTACATACAGAAAGATCAAAAAACATTATTAAATTATCGTAGTTAATTGGTTAAATAAGTTGATAATTATTTTACGAAAAGCTTAATCGATTAAAAACAAATGTACCTAATTAATACTTAATAATTGCATTCAGATTCAAATCAGAAAAACGATGGACAGTTAAAGGATTTCTTAATGTCATTTATGATATAAATGGCAAATTTTAATTTTATGCTCATAAAGTTCAAAAAGTAGTCAATCAGCGTTTCTTTAGGCCCTGTTGTTTAATCAGTAGTTAAACTAAATAATTGTTTTTTTTTAAAATCGAATTGATAATTTGACACATTTCCTTGAGATTAGTTCAAATTTTCGATTCCTTTTTAAATTTTAACAATTAGTTAGTTCAAAAAACAGGCCCAGTCAGTTATAATTATAATCAAACCCTGGATTGACGCGAGCAAAAATGTACCAGTGCTAGTGATTTAAATATCGACTAAGTTTTTTTGAGATCGTTAAAAAGCAATTTTAAATCATAATAATTAATGGCTAAGTTTATATACCTTTTCATAATTGGCAAACCTCTTTTGTTCATACTTATCGCAACGACATTGATTCTTGACTCGAACTATTTTGACAACCTTCGATTACATTGAAAAACTATTCATTTAGTGCAAAAACATTCCTTAACATTTCGACGAATTGAGAACCTCCACCTTTTAGTTTTTTTAAAGTGAGTCAAAACTGCCTGTAAGAAAAAATATCGTTTATCTTCATGGATAGCTGATCATTCAGATATAGAAGATGAAGGTAGGTACAACTTGTTTTACGGTGGTAGGTTTATTTTTATCGACATCAACTTATAGGTAAAATTAGTTAAATTTGTCCTCGCACTATTTAAACTTCAGTACAGAATTGCTACCGTCAATCGGGGGTTCGGATATAATACTTATAATAATGACTTGAACCTTATCAATTAATTACAGCAGTAACACTTTTGCACTGTAAGCGGAGGCGCGGTGCGGAGCGTTCCCATACTAATACGCCTTCGCCACTCTTTTTTGTATGGGAACGCAGTGCACCCCCCCCCCCCCCCCCCTCCGCTCTCAGCACCTTTTCGGCTTTCTGTTGGACGGGAAGAATACCCTTTTAAATCATTCATCACAGGTATCGAACTGATCAAGGAGAACATCATAGAAAATATTTTCTACCGCTTCAATCCTTACTTCCCCGAGAAAGAGCTGCCGAGGTTCGAGGTCTCCCCGGCCGACCCCCAAGACATACATGTTCTGTTAGGCAAGTTACTCTCAGCAATGACTTTCGTTACTAATTCTGATCGGGTACCTACCCTAACCTAACCTAACCTAACCAGCTGCAGGAGTATCATGTAGGTACGAGTTAAACCTAAAATTATTGTTTGGGATTTCCATCAAGACAATAATTTTAGGTACTATGACCGGTAAAAAGATTACTACACGAAAGAAGTATAGTAGAGGTCACAAATAATGAAGCCTTCGAAGGACAGAAATACCGTGGTGAACACTGACGATGCAGTAGGCAAATCATCCGGTAGAGTACTTAAACACTATGAATAAAACGGAACTGGTCTTCCATAATAATATCACAAACTTTTACCTACCACCACGTTTGGAAACGCGTGTCATGTTCCTATTTACCTAAACTCAAACTTTGTTGTAAATTTGTCATTGCAAGTCAGATACATCTAAGTATTAAAGAGAAGGTGGGTGATAATTAAATTAAACAGATGGAGTGTCCAATAAGTTTACACTCGTACTTCTTAAAGTACTTCTTAGCAATAGAATCGAACTTAGAGGTGATCTTACACAGGAGCTCGCCACATAGAACAGGGCGTGGGAGAAACAGTCCTGTCGTAGGTCTACTCCGGCGAATTTGAGAGTTTGCCCCTGCGACTGCGACGTAATGTTAATTAAAGAATGAAGAATGTCTATTATAGACAAAAAAGTTGGACACAACGTTATTTTTTCATTTATTTCAAGTAATGTCGAAAATATCTCTTTTTTAAATTAACTTATTAAATAAAAGTATTACAAATATATTTTTTTATTAAATAAAATATGTACACACATAACATGGGGGCCTAGATGTAGATTTTCGGGACACAGATATATCGAAAATTCGGAATTCACTTTCAAAAAGTCATGATGACGTTGGGTGACATTTTCTTAGATTTTGGGGAGGCAGATTTCGAAAATGATGTCAAATTTGTAATTTAACATGGTGGACATGATGTAGCGCCATAACGAGACCAAAATATTGGTAAAATTTTGCATATTCATATTTTGTATAATTAGTACGGACACGTGCGTTAATTTGGGATCCATTTCAAGAAAAATATGCTTGGAGTCGTCAATGTCATTAGAGATGTCAAATCATTTTCACCTCAGCAGCTCAAACAAGCAGGTTTTGCTGCTTAAAAACAGTGAGCAAAATTCAATTTTGCTGCGAGCGAGAGGCAAAGTAGCTTTTTAATTATTTTTTTTAAATGCCGTGAGCAGTGCTGGGGCTACTCACAACATTCGAAAAAATTGAACTTCACTTTGTTCTGTCACTTTCACTTCGATAGGAAAAAAGCGAGAGATAGAAACAACTTGATTCGAAGTTCGATTTTCAAATTCCACACATAGTAGGCCCAAAAAGAAACGCACGTTCGGATGCACACATAACCGTAAAATTGCAAATAAAACTATCTGTTAAACTTTGAAATGTGTTTATTATAACTATTTTATACAGTAGGTACAATCATTTTTTTTATTTAATGTTTTGAAGACAAAATTAATGAAAAATAAGAAGTTATGTATCTACATAATTTTGTTATCGTTTTAACAATCTTTAATTTCGTGACATAAACCGCGGGGGCAGTTTCAGAACGCATTTCAAAAATAGCGGGAATATTGTACTTAAAAAAAAAAAGTAATGTAATGTAAATGACGATGTAATTTTTGTTAATTTGTCCGCCATAGCCAATAGCCATAGACAAGGCCTAGTTAGGTTTTTTTTAACGCCACAGACTACATAAAGCTGTATAAAGTTGTGTTTGCACTACGGCATTATCAAGTTGAGTGACAGGTTTTATCTGTTTCATGTTTATTTTTTCCACTTTTTATTTTATTAGTATTTTGCTAAAATGCTTGTGATTGATGCATATGTGATCGTGTCGTTATTTAGTCGTGTATTCACCAAATGGTCACAACGGAAGACCTGCGTTGGCCCTACCAGCTTCACGCTGTGTTGTTCTCGCTGCTGAGGTGAAAAGTTGTATGTCTCACACGAGACCAAAGTTTTTTACGTCTCGTATCTTTGAATCCCTCGCTACGCTCAGGATTCTAACCTAGAATCACTCGCTACGCTCGTGATTCAATAATAGAATCCTTCGCTTACTCGGGATTCAAAATCATCACTCGCAGCAAAAACCAACTTTGCTCTCTTGTTGAACAAATAACTATTGTAGCTTTTAGGAGTATCAACCTTATTGTTGTAGAATGCCAGAATTACTTTGGACCTAAGGTGGGTCCCAAATTAAATCCCTTGACGGTACTAGTACTTACTTTAAGTACAACATTCAGCCGTTTCCCTTTTAGTTTTTGTGGTCACAAATGTATCTTTGAACGGGTATAGCGTCATAATAACGTAACCAAAAGATTGGTCTGATTTTACATATTTGTCAATGATGGTACGACTAGTACCTATTGGGCACAGTATAAATATAGCTAAAGCAGTAAAGAAACTAGGAACAAAATGCTCGAAATGACACACACACACAGACGCAGGTCTCTACGGGACCGCTAAGCGGACATGGCAGTGCTGTAAGACTCATCGCGTCGAGACCAATGGTTTCCTTCGCATTTTATATTATCTCTTCTTTCTTTTAGTTAATCGACAGGTTGCTTCCAAAATCGATATGTGGGGATCCGTGTGATCTCCGACAACGAATCCGTTAACAGATTTTAAAAAAAGGATCCGCCATCTTGAACTTATTAATTATTCGACTGATTGCTTCGAAAATCGATATCTGGGGATCTGTGTAGTCTCTAACAAGGAATCCGTTCACAGAATGAGGAAAAGTGACCGCCATCTTGAACTTTTTAGTTCCCAGTTTTGTTGTGACCTCCTAGACTAAAGGGTAATGAGGCGTGGAAAACAACAAATTCTTGCTTCTACCCCATATAGCCTCGAAAACAGTTTTACCTTTCATCTCTTGTAAATTGATATTTTAGATTAATAAGGGGTCATAAGCACGCAAACGTGCGTAGCTTGATTTATAAGACTGATTTATAATCTCTTCTCCAGGGGACAGCAGTGTGCACATGTCAATGACGCTGTCGTTGCTCCTGGTGCTGACCACAACCATGAAAAAGTGCTGTGAAAATGACCCCAGGTTTCATGAAAAGCTGCCTTGTCCGGATAGTTACGGTCTAAGGTAAGAATTGGCAAACCGTTAGTGTTTTCGACCCGAATCCGAAAATCTTGTATTGCGTCGACGACGGTCACTAAAATTACGAATAGTGCGCAATCGGTTAACGCGTATTTTGCAGACACAGTTGGGGTTTCGGCAGACCAAATAGTAGGCAAGCCCATGATGCTATACCTAGTTCGATAAGACTACCAGATGAGATATATATACATATTGTATAATTAAATTAGTCGCGTGTTTTTGTGGGTTTTTTTGTGCTCGATGTTAATAACGGCAACAGGTAGACGCTTGAAATATTCACGGAATATAAAGTTGTATACTCTATCTGGTAGTCTTATCGAACTAGGTTTAGTGTCGTGGGCTCTTAGAATAAAACGCGTGTCAGGAGCAGCGCTTGACCCGCTAGGTGCTGCCGGCAGGCGGCAGCCGCCACTGCAACGCTGTCTACCTATTAAGCGCTCGGGGCGCGGTGTGGCGGTTTCTCAAGTCTGAATTCCTTCCTTAACTTTAACCAATTTTACAAATGCCAGGTAGGCAGTAATAATTAAATTGTGCCCGTCAAAGACGCGATGCAGCGGCGCCTAAGTTTTCGGTTATTGGTAACAAAAGAAGGAATATAAAAAATCATGCACCATACCTACTTAAATGCTAAATGCTTTATTATTGGTTTCCAGTGCTTAAGCGTACTAAAAATAATAAGTTTTTGGATGTAATGGAACTCTCCACAAGTCTTACCATACCTTTATGATATGATAAGGTGTTTCGCGTGGGCCTACCGCTACGAGTGCCGCGCTCCCGAGCACCGGCACCAGCGCACTACACTGACGGTGGTGGCTGCTGCGCTGGTGCGCTGCTTCGGCCGCCGGCTCGAGGCTTTCTCCACCGTGCTCATGCCGGGTGAGACCCCGCACAACGCGTCAAACTAGTCAAATCGAAACATATTAAGTACCTACTTACCTAATATCAATGTAGGAAGTTGCATTAAACTTGTAATCCATACTTAATATTATAAATGCGAAAGTGTGTCGGTCTGTCTGCCTGTCTGTTACCTCTTTACGCTTAAACCGCTGAACCGATTTATATGAAATGTGGTATAGAGATAGTTTTAGTCCCGGAGAAGGACATAAAATAGTTTTTATCCCGAAAATCATCCCCTAAGAAGGTGAAATAGAGGGTGAACATTTGTATGGAGCTACGACATAAACGAGTTCCACGCGGACGGAGTCGCGGGCGGAAGCTAGTATTTAATTACTTACGACACCGGGACATATGATAGTAACGCCTTGTAGGTAGCGCTAAGCAAAACGATGTCCTCTTTCAGACATAATGATGTTGTCGGTGCTGACGGAGGTGCCGTTCCGCGCGGAGTGGCTGCGGCGCGTGGCGTTCAACATGTCGTCGCAGGACGTGCAGTTCAAGATGGTGTTACTCCACTTCTGCGTCGAACTGCTCAAAGTCTTCCCTTACAATAGATTTGTAAGTTAATTCTTTTACACTTCTAATGCTCTTAACACGTTCGGCGCCGGTGACACATATCTGTGATCAAAAAATTCTTACTCCTATATGCCAGTGACACATATGTGTGATTTTATTATTACGCCTTTTTCTCAATAAATTTCCAATTTAATTTTTTTAGATTGATTGTACTGTTATGTTATTTAAATATTAAATCGAATTATGCGTTGGTACCAAAATCTGAGAGTTTTTGAAATTTATTAAAAGTTACCCTTATACAGTGCCGATGACACAAATCTGTGTCATTTTTTCCACACATCAGCGGTTTTCAAAGTTTTCATTAGAACTTACACTGCTTTATTGGAAATTAGTTAACAGTTAATTCGTCGTTATACCCTGTGAAGCTAAGACGCCAAATAGCATATTTTATATACTTATTTAGTATTTTTAAGGGTACAATCTTTCAAATTCAATCAGACTGTTTTTTGTTAGTAATTTTATTGCGAGGTGCCGGTTTTTTTTTAATTTGGTTTATTTTTTCACCATCCATAAACTTGCCAGGGTATAAAACAAATATCGGTATCAAGTATTTTATGACCTTTTGACGGTCGGTGACCACTTCTGGATTTGACCACTGCTGGATTTGGCCACTTCTGGATTTGACCACTGCTGGATTTGGCCACTTCTGGATTTGACCACTTCTGGATTTGGCCACTTCTGGATTAGACCACTTCTGGATTTGACCACTTCTGGATTAGACCACTTCTGGATTAGACCACTTCTGGATTAGACGATGTGTGCCTACTGTATTTTATCAGTATACAACTGATAAAATACAGTAGGCACACATCGAAAGGTCCCGTCACCAAAATACATTTTTTTCGTATCAACATTTTTAATTATCTTTCTTGCGATTCTCGAACAAAAAATTATTATTTTATCCGTAACTTTGCCCAAACCCCGTGGAACACAACCGTCTTAAATTTTCTTGAAATTTAATCTCTTTGATTGCAAGTATGTTTTTCGGGCCGCGAATAGACTGTCTTTTATTATAGATGAGAATTGGGAATATCCTCAACATCATCCGACGTACAATTTTTTTTCAAAATTTCATTTTTTTTTCAAACTTTCAAATTTAGGTACTTTAAAAAAAATGATTGACGTCACTTGATATTTGATCTAATCCAGAAGTGGTCTAATCCAGAAGTGGTCAAATCCAGAAGTGGTCATATCTAGAAGTGGTCAAATCCAGAAGTCGTCAATTCCAGTAGTGGCCAAATCCAGCAGTGGTCAAATCCAGAAGTGGTCACCCAACAAACAAAAACGTCGCATAAGTCTTGACTTGTACGACATAAAGTTGGATAGCAGTCTTATAATGGTAATGAGATGACTACTAGGTCCTATAGACGTCTTTAATTTAACCTATTAGTCGTGCGACGAATATGTCATAATACACTGGTCTTAGCAACGTCGGTAAGACTAAACTATACGACGTTTTATTACAGTCTTAGCTTAAACGTTTGTACGACAACGCAATTGTCATACTAACGTTATAGTCCATTAAACGATTTGAACTGACCAAATTAGGTGTTTGAAAAACCTTTATATGACATTTATATAACGTAGCATTGTATAGACGTTTTTACAGTGACGTTTATAAAACAACCACTATCTTGTTTTTCTGCGGTTAATAAGCGACTCTTAAATGACTTAGTTGTTTATTTAAAACTTAAATATAACGTTTATTTGCATGATGGCCGTTTAAGGTCATTTCCTGACTTTAATCTAACCTGTAGTCGCATTTTAGTCAGGTTTTGACTTTAAAACGTCTAGGCCGCCATTATTTTACGGAACGCTGTATAGAAACTACGAAAAATGGAAGCAAAAAATACGTGGAGAAAACTAAAACGTAGTGGAACTTTCAAAAGGAAAGTTAATGGGGATTTCCTGTTATCAAAAAACCCTACCAACCCTAATAGCTAGCTGTCATGGCGTATTGCATGGTTTTAAAATAACCTTAATATGACTTTATGTTTTTACAACGTCGTAAAGAGATAAGTGTACGACAAAAGCAACAATTTCCTATATTTTTAGATACAAACATATTTTTATTGATAAAAATATAATGATTTAAACACAAAATTACGAGGGGGCATGAAAATCTGAATAGTATTTACATAGGTATATTATCATAAAACTTCAATTCCCAGTCGAACTAAACGGCATAAGAGATAGATAAAGTTAGTAAAATATGAAAGTTAAATTACATTCCCCTTTTATTTCCTTGTAACTATTTATTTTGCACTCAAATCTCGAAACACAATCACAAAGTGCCACTGACAAGAAAAATGAATAAGAAGTCTTACAGGTGTTGTGTTCCTTGACTCAAATAAAACGTTTTAGTCATTCAAAAACACCTGTACGACCACAATACAACAAAAGTGGTAATTCCATAACGTTTATATGACTTTTGAATGACGTTTACGAAGACGGCTTGTGACTTCTGTATGACCATTATACGACAAAGTAGGTCGTATAACTGGGGCCATTTTCGCGTTTAGTAAACGTTATTAAAACATTAGTATGACTTATCGATTACGATCAAAGGTATTAAGATAACGTTTGCTAAACTTTTGAACGACGTTAAATTGTTAGTTGGGCACCGACCGTCAAAAGGTTCCCCAACGTGTCGACACTTGAATGGCCAAAAATAATATTTTTTTACTTTTTAGAGGTTTCTTTACAGACTGTTTTGAATCGGGGGTTTTTTATAGTGAAAAAAGTCCAATAGTAGGGATTCCCTTCGGCCGTCTACAGAACCGGAGTTGCAGAACTGTTTCCTTACGAGGCTTTCAAATTTTCTAAAGACACAGCGAGGTCTGATATATGCCGCAGTTTTAAAATAAGAGAAATATATAAAATAATGTTAGACATCACTTGACATTTGATACAATCCAGAAGTGGTAAATCCAGAAGTGGCCAAATCCAGCAGTGGTCAAATCCAGAAGTGGTCACCGATTTTCAAAAGGCCGCTACCAATGGCCTATGTCACCTACATAATAATTTATTTTCAGTTCATTAGCACTGAAGTTTGAGAAACACTGAGTAAAAAAGTAATAACTTCAATTTTCTTCCATTTTGTGAGTTTTCAAATATTTGGCAGTATTTTTTCGAGCACTAGCACCATTCCACTACATGTTAGAGAGACGACTGACGCCGCAAAATTAAAAAAAAACGCATTTTACTAATTTATCTATGAACTATGCCAGTTGACACGTATTTGTGACCATGTTATTCGTACTCCTATGCCAGTGACACAAATACGTGACTACGATAATTTCGCCCGGCATAGCTTAAGGACTCGGTGAAACGCTGCCGGCGTCGAACGTGTTAAAATGCTACTTTAATCTCTACGTATCGGAACTAAAGCTCCTTATTAACTTATTATTAGTCTCTAGGAACTAAAGTATTTTTGTTTAATTTACTTTGAAACCCCGTCAAAATCCAATCACGGGGTTGGTGAATGAAGGATTATCGCCATTTTCAGTGATTGTGTATACTTAGACAATTTTTAGGGCGTATCTAAATATATAAAAGGAGAAACTGACTGACTGACTGATTGACATATCACGCACACCCTAAACGGCTAAACGTAGGCACTTGAAATTTGGAAGGAACGTAGCTTAGGTACCGTAGAGGTGCACTAAGAAAGGAATTCCCGAAATTCTCACGGGAACGGGAATTAGCGGGAAAATCCTTTTGTATGAAAAATCTAAACCGAAGCGAAGCGAGGGCGGATCGCTAGTGCCTAATAAAGTTCCGTTTCTAGCCAGGTGGGGTTGCTTTATGGCAGCCCGACTAGACCCTTTAATCGAAATCGGGTCCACGGTTTAGCAGTGAAACCGTAACAAACTAACAAACAGACAGTTACTTTCATTCACATTTATTATATTATATTAAGACGGACTTGCACGAAAAATTTAACCCTGTGTTAAGACACTAAGGCCCACTTGCGTGGACCAGAGTTAGCGTCTTAACCCGAGGTTAGGCGGCAAACCACGTACAAAAGTAGACGCTTAACTCTGGGTTAAGGGCTAACTGTGGTCCGCGCAAGTCCGCCTAAGATACGATACGTATAAGTTTCCATAAACACTAGTGTTCATAATTATTACAAAACTAAATATGCCTACACTTTTAACAACTGAATTTACTTGGTTCAGCTTTGGGCCCACAGAATTTATGAAATAAACGAACAAAATTGAGTTAGAGTTCACCTTTTGGAACGGAAACCAAAAGTTGAACTAGTCAATTTAATTTCTTCAAGTACAGGCACATGTTTTATCATTGGATTAGACATCAAAAGTTACGTTTCATCTTTCGGTTTAAAATACTCTTAGAGCATTTAATGATCATTCTAAGTTATAATGTAAAGTATCCATCTATCACTTTAGTACGATGTAGGTATTAAGAAGCTTTAAAAAAAGTACGCCTGGTCTAGTAGCTGAACACGTTCAAGTATATTGGCTTAAGTATACAACCGTAGCGGTGAATCAAGGGTATTTTGTGCTTTAGCACGGGTGAAGCGAGCGGCTAAGTAGGTATAAATAAATAAATGTTGTTCAGCTGATGGAATCCCATTGCTGGCTGATGGCTTTGATGTGGCTGCTGGACCCGGGGCTGAGCTCACTGCGCAAGCGCTGGTCGTCGGCGCTGTTCGCGGAGCTGCGCAAGACAGCGCTACAGGTGCTGGTGTGCACGCTACCGATGGCGCGTCCCGGCGCCGTTAGCGACTACGGCTTGATCAGGAGGCAAGGACGGTGTAATTGTGCAATTATGCCAAAACATACCGTAATAACTGCGTGTTGCGAATTGTAGCACATTATTGATTTAACTGTTGTGTTTAAGTATTTTTGTGTAGGTCAATAAGTATTTTTACCCCACTGCCCAAGGAGGGTGTTCTTGCGGGTGTTCCTATGTATGAATGTCAGCCTTCTCTATGACCGTACGTTAAACGTTTTCGTGAATTTTGATAAAAAAATACTGACCACCAACCCATTTCGGCAGCAAATGAATTTGAGAGTTACTTAATTATAAAACTTTAAAATAAATAGACTGACACATTCCTTGGGTAAGTACCAATCACGTTGGAGGATCGGGTAACAACTGAGAATATCGTTTCCAGTAGTAAACCGGAGTAACAGGTGGGAAAAGAAACCTAATTGTTACCAGTGGTAACAGCTTGGAGGTGGGAATAACCCTGAGTATCGGTATTCACCACACATTTAATAAAATCCGTCGAACCGTTTAACGTACTAGGTAACAAAAAAATCGACACGAATACATGCCTGCATAACCTAGTAGGTACCTACATAGGAACAGCGCCTCTATTCAACGCGGTATAAACCAATTCGTGTTTGACCTGTAATCGTATTGTCAACGTTGTGATTGCTCTTATTAACTTGACAGTAATGGCGGTCGAGTTATAAACAATACCATAACAGGTCAAATACTATTTTGATTTAACCGTCTAGAATAGAGGCGCTGATCACTAATCACACTAATATTATAAAGGCGAAAATTGGTGAGTGTGTGTTTGTTACTCCTGCACGCTACGACGACTGGACGGATTTGGATGAAATTTGGAATGGAGATAGATTACACACTGGAATAACAATAATAATAACACATTAGGCTACTTTTAATCCCGGAAAAAAATAAAAGTTCCCGAGGGCCTATCGATAATCGAAATTAACGCGGACGAAGTACCCATAAGATATAACTCCGCTTTGTATAATTTTGTTTGATCTAACATTGAGTTGGTATAATTAATGAAACGTATTATAAGATAACATGTATAATTTCATAACATACAATGAACTATGGGTATAGATGAATTAGCGAGAGAGTGATTTTCACCTCAGCAGCTCAAACAAGCAGGTTTTGCTGCTTAAAAACAGTGAGCAAAATTAAATTTTGCTGCGAGCGAGAGGCAAAGTAGCTTTTTAATTAATTTTATACCATTCCCCCTATTAAAGGCTTATTTTATTCACTCAAAACAGTGAATAAAAAGCACTTTTACTCACTATTTTGGTGTTTGAATTTAGAACATAAAATACGCGATACAAACTCCTCCTCGAGATTTGATTGGTCGTCATTAACCACAAAGAGTTTAGCATTAAAAAAGTTTTGTGTTATTTGCTGTCATTAGTAGGTAAATTGGCGCCATAGGCTGTATGGATCGATGTCTTTTGCCTTTCTCTCTGTGAAAAATACAAGGAAAAATAAATTGGCGCCATTTTGAATACTGAAAGTTGTACGAACATAAAATTTAGTGTTTCTTAATAAATAAAACATTTGTTCCAATTTTAATGTGCATTTTAATTAATTTTACCTTCCATTTTTCGTCATTAAATATCTATTTTCGCTTAAATCTTTCTTTTTCTCGTAGTCATGGTATAAAGTTTAGTATGCAACTCTTGAATAAAACGGATTTATATCGAGGGCCATGTATCACTCGCGTCGCTCAGGATTCTAACACTTGAATCACTCGCTACGCTCGTGATTCAATCATCCTGAATCACTCCCTGCGGTCGTGATTCAGTCGTTAGTATCCTTCACTTGCTCGAGAGTCATCTATGGCCCTCGCATTAAATGGGTGGTTCTTGCGTTTCGTTCAAATTTCATCAAATTTGAGAATCGGTTTTTTTTTCCGTTTTTTTATAAGAAATATATATAAGAAGTTTCATGTATTTAAAAACAATAGATACCAATGAAAGGCATCTTTATAACTTAATTATATTCATGATAAAGTGATGGGAGGTAATGAACCCTAGGAGGGTAATGAAAATCGCCTGGAAGGTAATGAATTACACTTGGAAGGTGATGAAAACCGCATGGAAGGAAATTAACAAGGCTCAGGCTAGGCTTTAGGCTTTTAGGCTTGGATGATATCTGAGTGAAAGTATGATCATATATGGAAAATGAGACTGATAATAAGATTGGATGCGTTCAATGGATTAATAAAAAGATATTAGGGAGTATAATTTTTAATCAGCCTTTGAAATAAGTATAAATCAAACAAATCCAAAATACAAAATGTTAGATTTAGGGTTAGATAAATACAAATTACCTATATCTTGGAATGTCGATATCAACTTACATTATCAACTTTTTATAACAAACAGAAATAGGATAATTTCTATTTACTAAGCCAGCCACAATTAAGTAATAACTTAAGGTTTTTAAATGAAACGTAACAAATAAGCATAACTTAACACAAACATAACTGATAATATACTACATTTGTACAATTAACAAATTGTACAAATGAGGTCAAAACAAAACCTCGCGTGATAAAAATATAAATTGGCAATTATAATTTTTAAATGCTTTTAAAAAAAAATTTTTTTTTAAGTAAAGTAATTATATTAGAAGTAATGCTATTTGTTTAATACAATATTGATATTTTTTTCTCCATCTTTTTCTTTGCTTACATTGTGCTCTTGCACTTATGTCCTTAATGCTACAAATTTGCTTCTATTCCTTTTTCTTTAGGTATTTTAATCGCTCTATTTCTTTTTGAACTTTATAAAGCACTGGGTTATTTTTAATTTCTTCATATTTTTGGCGTTTTCTATCTTTTTTATCTATCTCTGGTAAGTTTTTCATCTTTTGTATGTTTTTTCTTTGTTTTTGCCATTTTAGTCTCTGAAAGATGAAGGGACCAAAATACATATATATGCGATTTGGACTAACAACCACAATAATACTTTTAGAATAAATAGTACTTAGTTATTCAATTGAAAACTCGATTAAATCATTGGAAAAAACCATGTTGCAGCAGCAATATTAAATTTGCCACCCATGCTTAATATTCATTTTTTTTACATTACATGTACTTCTTGAAGTCACCGACTTATATTATTATGTGTACCAAATTTCAACTCAATCGGTCCAGTAGTTTTGAAGCAAATTAGCTGTCACACAGACGGACAGACAGACGGACATACGGACAGCCAGGCACGCGTGTGATCCTATCAGTGTTCCGTTTCTTTTTTTTGAGGTACGGTACGGAAACCTAAAAAGGATGATATATTAAGTTAAAAGTAACTCGCATTACTGTTTGTTTAAAAAACTTTTGCAAGCTGTTTCTCAGAACAATGTTGATAAACTTAGGCGATCAAAGAAATGAACATACATTCTCACTTTTGGTTTTATAATATTAGAATACACATGGAAAGCTTGGTTTATTTTGGGAACAGAAAGGTATTCATTCCCTACCAAAGGTTATCATTACTTTCCATTAAAAAAAAATGCAAAATAGAAGGTAATGAATTGGACGGTAATGAATATTTGCCCTTTGATCCTAATTTGCTTATGTTGCCTGTGTGCCTGTTCTACTAGATTTAATATGTAATAACAATTCAATACAAGGACCTCGGTTAACGTACACCAATATTTAAAAAAAAAAACTTACTCAATAAATTGCAGGATGGCGATGAAGTTTAGGAAATACCAATGTTCTCTCCGTGCCACAATATCGTCGTTATTTTTATAACCAGGCGACTAGGGTCCGTCCGCTCAGAGCTCTTGCGCACGACGCTGAGCGGGACTGGCAAGGGGTAGGTGCATGCCGCTTTTGGATGTCCACAAGTAACTTAAAACTTGCACGTTACTCATCGGGGACGGGAATGAGATTTTTGATTTGACAAAACTAAAACCTTGATTCTTTTAAGGTTAATACAGTATTAAAAATTAGTCAACCCGAATTATATATTGTTTATTTGTTGCTTAACATGATAAAATGATAGAAATCGTAATTACTTGCAAAACTTGAGAATAAAAAAATATTAAAGCCTCTGAATGCTCGTTGGAAACAGGAGGGGGATGAGATATTGGCATGTTTTTTATCATTTACTTGATATAATTAATACTAAATTCTATACGCGTTCGATGGTACCGAAAGTACTTTTAGGCTGTAATAACCCTATTAAAAAAGATCTTTAATAAATCTTAAAATCATACCACTTTCGAACGAAAAACGAAACGCAAGAACGACCCAAATCCGTCTTTTATTCACTAGTTGCATAATATACTATTTTTAAATGCCGTGAGCAGTGCTGGGGCTACTCACAACATTCGAAAAAATTTAACTTCACTTTGTTCTGTCACTTTCACTTCGATAGGAAAAAAGCGAGAGATAGAAACAACTTGATTCGAAGTTCGATTTTCAAATTCCACACATAGTAGGCCCAAAAAGAAACGCACGTTCGGATGCACACATAACCGTAAAATTGCAAATAAAACTATCTGTTAAAGTTTGAAATGTGTTTATTATAAGTAACTATTTTATACAGTAGGTACAATCATTTTTTTTATTTAATGTTTTGAAGACAAAATTAATGAAAAATAAGAAGTTTATCATGTATCTACATAATTTTGTTATCGTTTTAACAATCTTTAATTTCGTAACATAAACCGCGGGGGCAGTTTCAGAACGCATTTCAAAAATAGCGGGATTATTGTACTAAAAAAATTTTTGGTCCTCCATAGATAAGGCCTAGCTTAGTTTGTTTTTTTTAAATCCACAGACTACATAAAGCTGTATAAAGTTGTGTTTGCACTACGGCATTATCAAGTTGCGTGGCATGTTTCATCTGTTTCTTTTTTCCATTTTTTATTTCTTTAGTATTTTGCATAAATGCTTTTGATTGATGCATATGCGATCGTATCGTCATTGCGAGGCTGGCTCTGCCAGCTTCACGCCGAGTGGTTCTCGCTGCTGAGATGAAAAGTCGTATGTGTCACACGAGACCAAAGCTATTTACAACTCGTGTTTTTGAATCCCTCGCTACTCAGGATTCTAACCTAGAATCACTCGCTACGCTCGTGATTCAATAATACAATCCTTCGCTTACTCGGGATTCAAAATCAACACTCGCAGCAAAAACCAACTTTGCTCTCTCGTTGCACAAATAACTATTGTAGTGGTTGTACCTACGGTTCGCATGAAAAGTAGAATAACGTACAGATGTAGTGCAAAATGATTTTCCTTCGGGAAAACTCGGATCTCAATCGGAATACGATGGCACCCGAACAGTCAATCAATGATTGTATTAAATGAGTGACGTTTTCATGTCCATTAAAATGGAACTTTATTGTTTAGTGTCAAATGACAAAGTGACAAATGACAGCATTTGTCATTTGACACTAAACAATAAAGTTCCATTTTAATGGACATGAAAACGTCACTCATTTAATACAATCATTGATTGACAGTTCGGGTGCCATCGTATTCCGATTGAGATCCGAGTTTTCCCGAAGGAAAATCATTTTGCACTACATCTGTAAGTTTCTTATCATATTTCTCTTCTTAACAAGTAAAACAATACTAAGTCTTTTTTTGCTTTCATTCGCTATTATTTCATTCTTCATCTGAGCTGCCACAAGTATTGATAATAATATTATGATCTGTAATTCGATCCAATTCCCCTTCTTGACATCTATATTTATTTTCTTCACTTTCGACATGGTGACAAATATTTTCCCAGTCCTCAGCAGTAATAGTATTAATTCAATACAATAAAAACAGCCCTCTAATATTTAAAATTTCATACTGACATTATTATTTTATTACAAACCTCATTTTATACTGATAGTCCGAGAAAAGGGAAATTTCAAATATAGAATGCCTATAAACACACAATACCACTACATATGCAATTCCACGCTCTCGCTAATCCATCTATAGCATGCATATAAATGGACGCCTGGGGCACGTTTTATAAAGTTTACAAGTAACAATTTTACAGGTCTAAACTGGCAACAATGCTCAAATGGCTGGACGTCATTGGTCGAGGTTGTGTCAAATAGAAACTTGTAACGTGTACATTTTAATTTGTAGCTTTATAAAACAGGCCACTGGAGGCTCGCGCCAGACCGCCCCGTCAGCGAGCCTTCGGCACGCCGAACGAGACATCTCGAAAATATCAATCCCGTATCTCACTAAATTGTATTTCTAAATCACACGTTAAATGTCCAGTTCTCGTATCAGGATGTATCGTATCAGGCACCGGCCCGCTATCCCATTCAAGGGGTTTCGAATGGGTTTTTATAAGGATTTATTAGAAAAGCCGTATGGCTTGAAAGCCTTACCAAATCCGTTTCGTGTATGTACGTCTTGCTCGATTTTGCTTTTGTAGTGCTATATTTTAAGTGCAATACCAATATCCCTTTAACTTAAAAAGGCCGTCCGATCGGCTTTATAAGCACTATTTATATGGGTTACCCTTATAAAAAGCCGTTCTATTGGCTTTTTAAGCACTGTTTTTAAGGGTTACCCTTATATTTGGTTATGCAATATGAGGGATATCAATTTACTGCGCTCTTTAGGTTTCCCTTATGTTACGGCTAGTTTAACAAAGAACTAAGTGGTACATTTCTTCCAAAGGGGTTATTCTTTTAGTGGGTTGTACTTCGAGTGGTAAGTCTTTTAAAGGCTTTTATCGGGGAATGGGTGGTCGAGTCCCTGGGCTGTATTTCGTTTATTCCGGTTTATTTGTTCTCTCCCCGCTATTCTCAGATGTTCGCACTCCTTTATTTGCGAATACCTCTTCCCTGGACATCTATCCTTTTCCATCTCTAACTTTGATTAATTCAATCGATCACTTGATCTTGCCCAGCAGACCGTTAGTAAGAGTTCCTGTCTTATCGTTACGGGTGACCTAAACATCGATCTCCTGTCACACACACAACACTGGAAACACGATCACGAGATATTTGTTTAGGTCATTTATAACTTATAACCAGGGCCCGTAATTTTCATGCCGTTGACGTAAAAATGACGTCACGCAACATACAGTATGATTCCAATTAGTATTTCGTCATAATTATTATTGTCAACCTCTTTAGTATGTATGTATGTAATGTATGTAAACTCTTTAGAGCACAATAAAAAAAAAACAATTACAAGTAAATTTGTACATAAACTTAAGATTAACATGTACAAAGGCGAACTTATCCCTATAAGGGATCTCTTCCAGTTAACCTGACCGGTATCGATGAAATAATCAGTACAATGAAGTTTAACTAAATCTTACTGTCACTCAAATAAAGAACAAAATGTCACTTTATTAAATAATTCATACATACTTATGTTCCTTAGATTTTAATAGTGTCTTAGTTATTGTTTACATTTGCTATTGTTACAGGAGTTTTGCAACAAATATCCGTTTTTAATCGAAAACGACAAAAACAATTATTGTACTAATTGTGATCAAAATATAACATCAAAAATCAGCAATGTCACAACACATATCTAATATGCGAACAACTAAACATATTGAAAGAGAAGAACGAAATTTAACACAAGGTGTTTAACCTGGATCTTACGAATTTTAAGATGCATCAGTAGCATAAAATACAAAACAAATAGTTTAATTTACGTTTCATGTATCAAGTAGGTATTTATTTTTCTACGCGTCAATAGATTACTTGACTCTGTTGTACATGATTAAATGATTAACGACTAATGGTTAATAATTACAATAAAACCATTTGAAATCATACTCTATGTAGCGTGACGTCATTTTTGCGTCAGCGGCATGAAAATTACGGGCCCTGGTTATAACTTTACAGATACCAGAGCGTTATAACCAGTGATCGTACTTTACAGATACCAGAGCGTTATAATTATAACCAGTGATCGTACTTTACAGATACCAGAGCGTTATAACCAGTGATCGTACTTTTTCTAGCATTTTTGGTGCGATGACGTCAAATGACACACGACAGCGACCTAGGGTTGTCGACGTGAACCTATAATATGATTGACGTTTAAAATTATGTAATATTGTGTTGTCGTTGAAAATATAACATTATTTCTTTTACTTAATCAGTTATTATAATTGTGTATAACATTTATTACCTACTGTAACCCAAAGTACCTCAAATTTATCGGAGGGTATGCTGACGATTTATTTTCGTAATTTAGATTGCCCTGTCGAACAACAGCAACATTTATTGCAAGTGTGTGTGTACTATATGAAAAAGTGTGTTACATTTTCTCATATAGTAAAGTGACCCTTCATTTCATTATGCATATGGGTTGGGCTTTACGAGCTCTTGAGAATATTTTCTGTATTTCCGATTTCTTTAAAACGCTATTATATTTTTATTTTTCATTTTATTAGATTTTTGGTTCAAACAATTTAATATTGGGCACTACTGACAACCCTAGCACTGCACCGAAAATGCTACAAAAAGTACGATCACTGGTTATAAAATTATACATAAAAATATTTCATTCACATTAATAAATACCATAAATATGACAAGTAAATTATTAAATGATCTCTTATATTACTGCTGTCGACAACGTCAGTACTCAGAAACTTCATGGTCGTACAATGTGTCGGGATGGACTTCTTATCCGCTTAGTACTGTAATATTGACGAATTGGTTAATGAAAATAAAAGACACTGAGAATGTCATTTCATTGCGTATGACAGTGATAAAATATAAATTGCGTCTAGATATTATTTGTTTCTTAAACCACGCGTGATGTTGGTTGCAGGGTAATGTGGTACATCGAGTGGTACTCGGAGAAGCCGTACGAGCTGGTGGTGCTGTACTGGTGCATGCGGGTGCTGCTGGTGGCCACGCACCGCCGGGGCAGCGCCGAGCGCAAGGCCTCTATCCGCGACCTCTTCGACACCCACGGGATTATTATCCTCATGAGTAAGTAATAAATTGTATTTTTTTTCCATTATTTGACTACGTTTATAAATTACTATCTATATATATTATATTATTCAATGTATCACTAACATAGATGTAAGGATAATCTCTTTTTGGCACTAACCAATTGAATCATAGTTATTTGAAATAAATTATTTGAATTTTAATTTTAACTTATAAACTACACTTGATATTTTTTATAAAAACGTGTATGATGGGAAATTTTTTATTCAAAAAAATTAAGAACTGTTTTTTTTTAACTTATGAATAAGATTGTTTACCATGACAAATAACGAGAATGTTAGCCGATAACCATACTGAATCCGAGCAATATAGTTAGTAGGTACTTGCGCCCTGGCAGTAAGTTAAGTGAGTGCAGCGGAGTGGTTGTATGGCAGATCTGTGCAATACGCTAACCGCGGCAGAAGTACCTCCTCTGGAGAAGCGGCAGGTGATCCTGGCGCTGACGCTGCGCCTGCTGACTAGCGCGCTCGAGGCTAACAAGGAGGTGGCCTGTTGCGTCTACCCGCGTATCCGCTGGCCCTTCTCTATCAACGGTCTGGCCCGGAAGATGTTGCACATGGTTCTGGTTTCCCTCAGCCGGAACTGCGTAATTAGTGACAGGTGAAAAAAACAATTACTGGTACTTGCTGAATCTTATATTAGCTACATGTCAGGTTTAAAAAAAATCGTTGCCACGTTACGGTGTCGCTGTATCAAAACACGTTTTTCCCTAAGCTTTTTGTTAATGTTTAGGGGAAATTACTCGTAAGACAAAAAATAGAAACACAAAATTGAAATCTCTTAACATTTACATACATACATACTTACATAAACTCACGCCTTTATTCCCAGAGTGGGGTAGGCAGAGCTACAGAATTTCCAACAAGTATAAAAACTTTTTGATAATTCTGTAACCACATTTTGCACACTTAGGCGAAGATGTTTAACAATTAATCAAAAGATAAATAAAATACTGAGTGAAAAGTATTTAAACTGAGTAATTACTTACTTTAAACAGAAGGTAATATTCAAGTCTTTCAAACATATAAAAAAAATTTGTATACGTTTAAAAAATAAAAACTTACTTAGCTTTCAAGTACTGGTAAGAAAAGGACAGGGCATTTTCGACCAAAATTAGGGGGACGAACAAAACATTATTGTAATATAATATATGTTTTGATGCACATAATTATATAAATTTAAAGAATCAAACCACTTTAATTCAGTTTGCGATGGAAAACTAGCTCAATAGATGCTATATAGAATCAAACAACTCCAAGGGCTGTAAATGCTGTAATGCTTATACTTTTGTTGAAATCGAACTGGAAAATTTGGATCAGACAAAAAAAATTGGCGGCCTTATCGTAATATGGTTGGAAGTTGCCAAAGAAAATACTCATTTTAATATTATGAACTTTATTTTCTATGCCATAAGGTTTATTTTGACTAGCCTACATTTTAATACACCTTTTTAAACAACAGAAATTCACAGAATACATAATAGTACATTATGGTAGTAGTAATAGTAGTAGAATACGTAGTAGTACTGCATACAAAATGGCCACGCACCGCCCCGCACGGAAATGAGTTACCTCACCCCGCCAACGCAGATCAAAGGAAACTCGTCGGACACTTGGAGGGTTTTCAGATTTTTTGACAAAAAACTGCTTTGACATACAAACAGACAGACAGACACCAAAGTCTCATCATTAGGTGTTTATTTACTTTTTTTGTACGGAACCCTAAAAAGGTCGCCTTTTTCATTAAGTTACTAACTCATAGGTCAATTATTATTAAGTTATTATAAGGTATGTCATACTTATACTTATCACTACATAGTATAAAACAAAGTCGCTTCCCGCTGTCTGTCCCTATGTATGCTTAGATTTTTAAAACTACGCAACGGATTTTGATGCGTTTTTTTTTAATAGATAGAGTGATTCTAGAGGAAGGTTTTTATGCATAATAAATTCTGTTTTATAAAAAATAAAAAAAAAAATAAAACTGATTTATTGTCACATAAAAAAAAATTCATTACAACAGTTTCTACAGTTACAGATATAGTTATCCTGTGACAACAGGCTCAGGTCTCAGCTTTATCTACGGGTGTTACAGAAAACTCACAAAAATCGAAGCGAAGCGAGGGCGGGTCGCTAGTACCCTATAAATTGTGTATTCATTCATTTATTAAATATCACTCTTTGATTTCAACAAAATACAGTCGGCGTTCGCTCGATGCAGTCTTAATATCAAATTCAAATTGATAACCATCATCATGATTTCAGCCCAATGACGCGTCCACTGCTGGCTAAAGTAGGTTTGCCGCAAGGACGGGTCTGGTACCGCTGGCATCCATCGGTTACCCGCGACCTTAACCAACCACGTCGTCAGTCCACCACTTGTTCCAACACTAGCTCTACATGTCGTCTGTGTTCTTTTATTTTATTATACTTTTTTTGTCCGTGTGTTATTGTTGTGAATAAATGCTTTACTTAATTACTTACTCACTTTGTTGGAGGCCTAACCGCGCTGGGTACGCGGACGCCACTCGAGAAGTCTTCGAGAGCTATCCGTTCTGTGAGCGATATGCCTCGCCCACTGCCATGTTAAGTAAAATTCTTAGGGTTTTATCAGTGACTTTGATTTTTGCGCGGATATCTTCGTTTCTGATTCGCGCCAAGAAATTCCGAGCATAGCCCGCTCCATTGCCCTTTGAGTGACCTTGAGTTAACGCCTACGTCTCAGTACCGTAAGTCATCACCGGCAACACACACTGGTCGAAGACTTTCGACTTGAGACACTGTCACGCTGCCCAAACAAGTCGGATTCCCGATTGACTTCTTGCTCAAAGTTGGACCTACCACCACCACTAGCCACCACCAGTTTGTCCCAGATAAAACATAATCTTCAACAACTTGGCCTTCTGATTACCACGGGAGTTGGTAACTGCATGGGTGTTTGATATGATCTTTATTTTGTTCATGTTAATTTTTAGACTAACTCGTTCGGAGGCTCTGCTGAGGTCATCGAGCATTGCGATTAGGTCTTCCATGGGTTACAATGTCATCGGCAAACCGAAGATGGGTGATGTACCTACGCGCCGTGTACATTGATGCCTCGTCCTTCGCTATCAAGAACCCTCTACATCTTCCAGCGCGGTAATCAGTTTGGAGAGATAACAGCTCCTTGTCTGACTTCCGCTGCAGCAGAATAGGTTCAGAGTTCTAGTCTGGTGGTCGGATTGACATGGTGGTGTTTTCGTCCAAACACTTCAACACCTCGATGTACCTGTAGTCGACTTGACACCGTGTTGGAGAGACTGTAGCACAGCCCATGATGTTCAACGTGCCTCGTATCATGCGGTGATCGCTCCCGGATTTCACGGAGACATCATTGAATATTTTTGTTTACGTTATTTTTCATGTCGACATGGTGAAGTCTATCTCATTCCTCGTTAAACCGTCAGGGCTCATCCAGGTCCACTTCCTATGCTCACGCTTCCTGTGAAAGATTTCATCATATAGAGTGACTCTTTCTCCATGAAGCCAGCCAGTAGGTGGCTCCGGTGATTCCGACACCCCATCGGAGTGCGCCGAGGTCGTAGTGAGTCGTGTACCTGTATGACCTTTGACGAATATCGTTGGGTCATTCTAAGTACAAGGCACGCTACCCTGGTCCACATACTCTCGATCTTCACAACGTTGTTTACGAGGGACTTTTCCACGATAAACCAAACCAGTAATTTATTGTAGTTTTAAAAAAGGCTAGTTGTTTATAGGTACGAGGGCTGCCTTTTAAGTTGTGTCGTTTGGAAAATCTAAAGACAATTTAAGTGTTAAATGGTGTTTATTGTTTTTCAAAGTAATCACCGTGACATGTAATACACTTTTTCATTCGATCGAACCAGTTTTCGAAACACTTATTCCAGTCCGAAGTCGGGGTCTCCAAAATGGCCGTTTTGTATGCCTCAACGGCTTCTTCAGGCGTCTGGTACGGTTGACCACGAAGTCGTTGCTTGATTTTTGGAAAAGTAAAAAAATCGTTAGGGCTTAAGTCTGGACTGTACGGCGGGTGTTCCAGAATTTCGACGTTTTGCTCTTTTAAAAACGCAATTGTTTGCCGGGCGGTGTGCGAGCTCGCATTATCGTGGTGCAGTCTTATACGACGTCTTGGGTTATTTTTTCGAAACTCGCCGATGACTTCTGGTAAACAGACAGTGGTATACCAGTCAGCATTAACCGTTTTACGATCCTCGAGCACGATGGTGGCAACGTGGCCACTTTTCGCCACAAACGTGGCGACCATTTTTTTCGAAGTGCTCCGTGAGCGTATTACTTTGGTTGGTTTTGGCTCATCTTGGAACACCCAAACAGTCGACTGCTGTTTAGAAACGGGATCGTAGGCATATATCCAAGATTCGTCACCACTGATAATGTCGTAAACATATTTCGAGTTTCCTCGGTTGAATTGCCGCAGAGTTTTGCGACACCATCGAACGCGAGCCGTTTTTTGGTCTTCACTGAGTAAATGTGGTATCCAGCGTGAGATCAACTTTTTTACGCCTAAGTGATCATGCAAAATACTGTGAACACTGGTCCCTGAAATACTTAAGGAAGCTTCTATGTCACGGTATGTCGCATGGCGATCTTCGACGATCAGTTGCCGTACAGCATCAATGTTCTCCTGGGTTACGGCTGTTTTTGGTCGACCTTCACGATGTCTATCACCAAGACTAGAGCAACCACGTTGAAATTCTAAATACCAGCGTTCCACAGTCCGGAGGCATGGTGCTTTATAATTGAAAACCGTAGTCAACTCTTCGAAGCACTGAAGTCGCGTTAAGCCCCTTTTGAAGTTGTAAAAAATTATCGCACGTAAATTTTCCTTCGAAATTTCCATTTTCACAAGTGACTTGTCAACTTTGAACGAACGCTGTACTAAAACGGTTGGGCTGATTTCGAGTCATTCTTTTGTTTTCGAATTCTAAATTCAAATATTTGAAGATGACACTAGTTCTTTTTTATGCAATCACGGGAGGTTTGCAAACGACAGAACTTAAAAGGCAGCCCTCGTAGGTAGGTATATACAGCACTACTAGTTTCTTAACAGCGATCGGCGATCTTCGTTATTTATTCTATGAAACACGAGTAAACATATACGTACTGTACTGACAGTCGCGAGAACAAGTGTGATAGCGATAACCAGCCAAACGCTATTAAGAAGTTGGGAATACTGTACTTATTGCTTATTACAAAAGTCCTTACAAATCACATTATTTTCGTAATACAGGTGGTTGATTACACTATTGACTTTCATCTGGGAAGGAATTATTTGGAACAATAAATACAGAAAAGAGTTTCTATCGCACGACGGAGTGTACAAGTTGTTAGATTTAGTCACGGTAAGCGTACACTATTCTGACATAAATAAATGTTTTGGTTGGTAGATGTTGGAACAAAGGTGTGTTGCAGATGACGCGCCCGCCCGTGCAGTGCGTCGCGCTCGCGGTGGTGTGCGACGCGGCGCGCGCCGGCGAGGCCGTCGGGCAGCTCGTCTCGTGGCGCGCCGGCGCCGCGGCCGGCGATGCGGTATAATATTATAAACAAATATTATCATTGTTGTATTCTGTACTAAAATCGAATAATGCTATCTCCACTGTTTTAGAACCCCGTCGTTGTAAAACGAGGCGCTACTATTGCATGTCTTTTGGCGTCGGTATTCAGAGATGAATGCCATAAGATAGGCGTTCCTTTGCATGACAACGGAATCATACAGGGTAGGTTAGATTACGTTAACATACATAGACGATGTTATTTTGTTTTTACGTTACAAGTTCGATATGGCTTTCTTTGTCGCTCAAAATATGCTTGCACTTTACCCGCTAGCATAATATGCTAGCAGGTAAATATTGAAAAGAGGAAGGGATTCCGCGATACAAAAACGATATCAGGTTCTGTATTCTACTGGATTAAACTATATTGTATTTTTTTTAACTATTACCATTAGGTTTACCAGCCGAATGTTTCACATAAAAAAGGTTTATCAGTCTAACAACAAAACATTTCAGTACTATACATTTTAAAATGGTGACTAGATTCATTTTTGAAAAAGTAGAATGTAAGAAGCAAATCATGGAACAGGTGGGGTGACAACGTTCTCAGAATGTTTTGACCCTACTGATTACGGAACTGCCTGTCGCCATTGCGAAATTAGAGCCGGAAGTACGGTAGCCCGGAAAAGGTGCCGCCCATAGAAAAAATTACGTGAAACATTTAATAAATCGATGTTTTGGTACCCTTAAAGAGGTCCGATTGTAATGGTTTTCGATATGTTGTAAAGGACAATAAAAAACCCAAATCACACGTGCAACCATCAAAATTATTTGTACTTAAAATATAGTTTACCTATACAATATTTGTATTAACTATATTTCAAAGTATGCATTAAAAATATTTTATCAAGAATAATATATTCAAATGTAAGGAAACGGTTAAAAATAAGGTTTCATGCTATTAAATCTAGGACTAACTGGTATTGGTTAGTTTTAAACGAATTAGTTCAAAACTGTTAACAATAGAAACCCGGGTTATTTGTATAAACAAGTAGTGATACAACTGCTTATTACGTCAAATTAATTTGAGTTAAATATATCAGTAAAACAAGCGAGAAGTAAATTGACCTCGAAATGACTTTCAAAGCATACGATATTGTAAGTAATCTTCGTTATTCGACAGCGACACAATGAATCACTGTTGGCCGACGCAGCGTGACTGGTTCTTTCTAGTAACCGATCCTCGATGGTCCATGAAATGTGCGTAAGAGCTGCGGGGTTATTATGACGTATCTGAGCAATCATTTTACCGCCATAGCTCCGTCCTTTACGCTCACCGTAAAATAAACGGCATAGCCACGACATAATCACCTCCCAGTACGATGCGTGTGATGAACGGAATTGGTTAATAGGAAACGCAATACTCGGGACATTCAAGTAAAATTATTTTTAAAAAGTAAGTTAAAAAGGAGCATTTTGGTCTTGCAATCTAATTTATGAGGAAGTTGGCTTCCTGAGAACAGTAAAATATATTGGTTGTCTAGCTTGTTTTTCGAAATTTATGGCAATAAATAGTCGAAATCGGAGGTGGGACACGGCCAAAACGAGGACTCTAATGATTTTTAATATTTTTTCTCCCTTTAGATAAAAGTTATATAAGGCCGTTAGTACTTTTTATGCAGAACAAAGTGTGAATTATGTAAGGTATTTTAATTATAAGGTCAATCTTATAAAATTCTGTTTTTGTACCAATTTTGACATGAGAACACGAAAAGACGTACGACGGCAAAATGATTCAAAAATAATAAATTAAGAAACTAAGCGACAAGAAAGAAAACTTTATGGGGTAGGTATTTCTTGATTTCGTCGTACGAGGTCATTTTCTTAACAGAACTCCGTGTAGGAACTTTATTTACCTCTTTTTGTATTAAATGTAAGTATGTGATGTGATGATTCGTTTCTACAAGTGAACCGGCGTCGCTATTGCCTAACGCACTCGCATTCTCAATTGGCTTCAAAGCGGAACCATTGTTTTCATTTTGTATGCAGACAAGCCTTCGATTTTAGAAATGAAAACAATTGCGATTGCGAGTGCGTTAAGCATAGCCCCACGGTTGCAGATTGAGATGTTCAATATACCTACATTTATTTATTTATTTATCAAAAAGCGGATGGCAATAGATTCAGATTCGTATCCAGCTACTGCTACGAACTCTGTTCTACTTTCTGAATAGTTAGGTCGGTTCCCCAAACCGATTAATTCCACGTAGCAAAATTTTCCGTACGCATTTTTCCCCATTTTTTAACCAATTTGGTTTGGGTTATGTTTGTTTTGCAAAAGGTCCGAAGGGCCATAGCACCCAGAAATAGCAGCTCCACGATGGCGGGGCTCCGTCGAATCAGTGAAATTGATTTTGAATTGGGATAACATGCAAGTGGGGGAAATGCTAAATGGATATAATGCAACCGGAAAAAAAATTGGGGAAAATTGTAAAAAGAAAGTTTGCTACACGGACTTAGGTAAGTCATCAGTTTGGAGAACTTTTTGGGTATTGCACGCACCATCTTTGAAGAGGGCCATGGATACCAAGTCATTCAAGCTTTTTAAGTGGGTAGGTATTATGGTCAACTAGAGCAAAAGCTTTACTTACCAAAAATAACTGAAGATCTTCTCTCTCTTAGTTATAGCAAAACTGAATATTTATTCAAGCAAATAATATTATTTATTAAATATCAGATAAATAAATATCAGAAGACTATATATCACACCCCCTTCGTATCGAAACGTCCCAAAAGCAAATAGTCCTATTAGCATAATGACCTAAAAGCAAATTGTCCCATTAGCAAATTGACCCGAAAGCAGAACGTCCCTTTCGCAAAACAACTTAAAAGCAAGTCGTCCTATTATCAGGTTGCCCTTTTAGCAAAACGTCCCGAAAGCGAAACGCCATGAAATCAGAATGACCTAAAAGCAAAATGTCCTATAAGCAGAACGTCCCATGGTGTAGAGACAAGAAAAAAAACGGCCAGGGGCCCGTTTAAAAAATATTATTTTAATTCAGTTGAAGCAAAATAAAGTAACAATGTGTTCAATCAACTAGCTCTTCCTAACTTATTACTTAACACCACAAAAAAAAAGCACTTCTTTCATATCTAAATATATAAAAGGAGAAACTGACTGACTGACTGACTGGCACTTGAAATTTGGATGGCACGTAGCTTAGGTACCGTAGAAGTGCACTAAGAAAGGAATTCCCGAAATTCCCATGGGAACGGGAATTAGCGGGAAAATCCTTTTGTATGAAAAATCTAAACCGCGTAAGATAGCAAAGCAACGAAGTGGTCACGGGTCTGCTAGTCATTTTATAAGCATGTCATTTTAATAACCGTCAGATAAAATTCTTTTAATAATGTGTTATCTTTTTCAAGAACTCGTAAGATGAAATTTCACCAATTCTTAGTTTTTGCATCTCCCTATTATATTTTTTTTCAAATGTCATTACATTTCTTCACCAATTTCACAACACATTAATGAAACCTGGAACCAAGTAAAAGAAGAAAGCGTCGATTCGGACCTGGCCGTTTTTTTTCTTGTCTCTACACCATGGGACGTTCTGCTTATAGGACATTTTGCGTTTAGGTCATTCTGATTTCATGGCGTTTCGCTTTCGGGACGTTTTGCTAAAAGGGCAACCTGATAATAGGACGACTTGCTTTTAGGTTGTTTTGCGAAAGGGACGTTCTGCTTTCGGGTCAATTTGCTAATGGGACAATTTGCTTTTAGGTCATTATGCTAATAGGACTATTTGCTTTTGGGACGTTTCGATACGAAGGGATCACACCAATTGACTTAGTCCCAAACTAAGCTCTAGGCTTGTACTATGGGTACTAGACAACGATATAAATACTTATATAGAGAAATATGTACTTAAATACACAGAAAACATCCATGACTCAGGAATAAATATTTGCGCTCATCACACAAATATCTGCCCTTACTGGGATTTGAACCCAGGACCTCTAGCTTCGTAGGCAGGATCACTACCAACTAGGCTATTGCGTCGATTATAATTAATAAATAATATTATTTGCTTATATATACTTACTTGTATAGAGAAATACATACTTAAATACATAGAGAACATCCAAGACGCAGGAACATAATATTCGCAGTCAGCAGACAAATATCTACACTTACCGGGATTTGAACCCAGGGGGCTAATATGGCTGCGTTTATCGCGTGACAAAGTGTGGTTAAGGCATCCGTCACCTTCTGACACGTAGGCATATAACGAGAGTGACGGACGATTTATCGCACATAGGTTTATGAATTGGTTTGTTTTAATGAGTAACTTGGTTGCATTTTTATAGATTTAGATTATCCATTGAGATCAACTTATGTTCGGAATGCATTGAGTAATCCGCACTTTCGTACGCCCACGAATGATCGAACTGCTGTCTGCTATGCTGCTTCTGATTTAGCGGGATCTCGCATGTCGAAGGTGCATAATTTACATTTTGATTATGTAGGTAGTGTAAATAGATGTTATATTTAAAAATACATTTCAGTAGATACGATTTTGCCATTTACCCTATATGATATTGTAAACAAACTACTTTATATTATGACCTTCAAGCCATATTTACTTAAATTTTAAAAAACCACGAGTGCAAATGAAAAACTGTAAAAAAACTATATTCTTAGTACATCTACTATAGTAGGTAATACCTACGTTTCTTTTTAAAACGGCAAAACTAGATGATATGTACGAAATGAAACTACTTAAGTCGTAATAATTCACTAGTTTTACGAATTATATTTTGTGCAGGCTTTTGCTCTATTACACATGCTGTCTGAAGATTTGGACTACAAAGTGTCACTCACGGATGAGGCCTACAATCTTTATAAAAACATAGAGCTGGCGCCGGAAGACGAAGTAAACATTCACGGGCTATTCTCAGCTCGCAGTCCTTTATTTGACACAATTGTGTTACCTACTCTTTATTAGTGTAGGTACATTATATTCATGTTTACAAAAAATATACTTAGGTTCACAAATATAAAAAGTAATTTTTGTATCTAATCTGTCTTACAGTTACAAAAAGTACTTACCTTGATAAATTACACAAAAAGTAGAAAAAAAATGTTACCTACATCAGCCTTTTTATATCATTAAAAATAATGAATATAAAGTAAGACAACCTTGAAAAATCAACATGCTTACAAGAAATAATAAAAATATCTATATATTCCTTAGGGCCACTTGCACAGAAAATTTAACAGTTAGTGTCTTAACGCAGTGTTAAATTTTCCGTGCAAGTGGCCCTTAATATATTAAAAAATTAACACAGTTGTGTCAAATAAAAGAGTGAGAACAACTGGGAAGAAAACCCGGTAGGGGTGCGACCAATTGGGAATAGCCGCATTTAAAGCACGTGTTTTATTAATACGGCGACAAATAATAAAATAGTTATTTGTTTTGTAGGCTGTCCTTGTGTTATGCGCTCACTACTTGACTGCGAAGTTACTCGAAGCGTGGTCCGAGGTACAGATCCAAAGCCCCGTTATGGATTACCGGGATAGAATTATTCTTGAAGAATTTTTGCACATCAGCAAGTAAGTAATATAAACTGCTGCTGCGGCCTGCGGGCAAAACCTACCTCCCCTTTGCAGAAATACGACTACCTACTCAACTATTCGACTTAAGTATTCATACATTTAGCGAAACATTTTCACCATCCTCATTTCATACATTTAGTTGTTGAAACATTTTCAGACATAAGTAAGCTTTTCTCAATAGGTAGTATTCTAAAAACATATAAAATTATTTTAAGGGGTTGGGCTGTTGAAATAAGGCGTCAACAAGAAGAAGTAGCGGAAAGGGACCGAAAAAAAGTAAGAATGTACTCGTACTAATGTCAGAAGTTTAATTTAATGGGTGCCGTCGGCCCTACATGTAGCTCCACAATTTAGTGCTTTATCACTTTATCGAAATGTTTGAACTGCCATGATCTGTTAATAGCGTTTAAGCGACAAGGTACAACAGTGTGCAGCTACTTATAAGGCCGACGGTTCACGACGGCGCGCAGGGCCAATAACGCACCGGGGCGGGGCGTACATCACTTTGGCCACACTCATATTTTATATTCAATAAAAATCTCGAAACTAACCCTTAACCCTTAAATTGGCAAAAATAAAAATAGTCGTTAATTCAAACCCTACTTAATTTCAAAGCAGCATAAAAATCGTAATAAGTTAAAATATAAAAAGTGAATATTATACTTAATATGTGCATTATTAGATACATTGCCAACTTGAGGGTTAAAATTGAAACTGGGAGGTTTGTTAGCGATTCGAACATCACCATGGCCTTATAATAGGTACGTTGACAAAGTTAAAAAATAATTCAAAATGGAGCACGCTACGAAGGATTGAAGGTCAAGAAACACTCCTAAACATTTCCTCTCTGCATCCAGATGCTCCGTTATACCATTTGTGAGATGAAGGGTTGCATCCTCAGTTGACATTTTTGAACGGAAACCGTATTGATTACGCCCTAATAGGGCCTTTCCTTCCAGAAACCCTTGGAGACGCTTATTTACCAGTTTTTCTAATATTTTAGACAGAACAGATATCAGTGCAATGGGTCTATAATTGCTTGGGATTCGTTTACTCCCATTTTTAAAAACTGGAGTGATTTTAGCTCGCTTGAATATGTCTGGAAAGACTCCCGTTGCAAAACAAATGTTACATAGGTGAGTTATTGGATCTATAACGGACAAGTTGCACAATTTGAGCATATTTGATGTGATGCCATCTTCACCAGGAGCACTGCCGGATTTGAGTGATAATATTGTAGAGGATATTTCAGTGCTATCAGTGGGGTAAAGAAAGAAGGAGCAGGTATTTCCGCTAGATCCGATTAAACTCCTAGATGCAAGTTGGGTGTCTGTGGTATTAAGATTAGCGAGTGTATTGTCAGCTAGGGCTTTTCCGATTGTTGTGAAATATTTATTGACCTGGTTTACGGAATCTAACTCAGTTTGGCCTATCTCTAATAATTCTTCAGCATTACTTCTGTTAGTGTTTATATTGCATACATCTTTGATAATTTGCCAGGTATTTTTTATATCTCTATTATATTTTTGTAGTTGTGTTTGGTAGTATTATTTTTTCAAAGATTTTATTGATTTATTACATATATTCCTATATCTACAGTATTTATTCCTTAACAGTGTATCTTTTGGTACACGACTTGAGTTTGTTTCTTTTCCGTATTGATCTTATTACGCCCACAGTAATCCAGGGCTTCAAAGGCCTTCTCTTTTTGGGGATGATTTGAGTACACGTGTTTAAATCAATAGCCGTTTTAATTTTACTGATTAAAACTTCAGCAGCCACATTGGCATCCCCCAAATTGTAATATTGGGTCCAGTTTTCTATGGCAAGTTTTTCTCTAATTTCATTATAATTGTGTTTTACTTTATGGTAGGTTTTCGTTGGTTTTTGAGCTGATCTATCGGAAATAGTTAATAACACGGGGCAGTGGTCAGTAAAGTGGACGTGCGTGGTCCATGATTATAAAATCGCAAACCTGGATCATTTCAAAAAGGTTATCGAGCATATTTGGGATGAAATACCAATGGAAGCGGTGCGTGCCGCGTGTGATTCATTTGAGAAACGTTTAAAGTTAGTAAAAAAAGTTAAAGGTGGAGTTATTCCGAAACATTTGTTGTAAATATTGTACATAAGTGTGCCATTAATAAAATATAGTTTTCATTGTATTAACTGTTCGTACATTTATTTTATTGAGAATCTAAACTGTATGCGAACTTATTGGACACGGTGTATGACATAAGAGCGACAAATATATTGTTTAATATATTGTGTGTTATATATATATTATATGAATATGATACTTAACGCAGCCACACGAACGCTGTTAAGCAACTGTAGTACGTAATGTGTATGGTATTACAGAAATACGAGCAGGAGTGTTCCCTGTACGAGTTCCTGGGGCGCGTGCGGCTGAATACGGCGCTGGAGGCGCTGCGCGACGTCCGCTGCACCGCGCGCTCGGCCGACCGCGAGCGCATCATGCACGCCATGCTGCTGGACGCCGTGGAGGCGCACCTGCGCCGCTCGCGGCTCGCGCGCACCCTCGGCGAGCCCGTCGAGCGCACCTATGGGCCCTCGCTCGATGATCAGGTCCCTATTACCATACCTACTTATTGATACGCTACCCGGTAGGGCCATGACTCATTTAGACCCTGAACATCCATCCATCTTTTGTGAAGTAAAGGCCTTTTTTAGTCCCTACAGACTGGACTATATTACGAGTATATTTAGTACTTTACAAAAGATGGAGCACAGTTTTTTTATGCACGTTGTCAAGCCATGAGGTCCTAATAAAAATCCATTTTTTTTAACGGGAGGTGTGAGCCGCCATCCTGAATTAAAGGTGCTAAAATTGGTTCATTTGTATTATTAAATAGTTCTTCAACAATTTAACTAACGACACAAAGTGTCTGAGAAGTATAAACAAGACAAAAACGTCTAAATCTTGGACTTTTATTAGGACCCATTTAAAAAACTAACCTTTACACTACCAATATTAAATTAAAAGGGGTTAGAATGGGGGTTCCCCCTATCTCTGATGTTTATGGACCAAAAATTAAAAAAAAAAGATTTAAAGATAAGTAATTATTTATAGTTTACTCGAAAAATTAAATGAAGGGCGCGAGTCCGACTCTCACTTGACCGGTTTTAAATATGTTTTCCTTTCCAAAATAAACCTTATAGAAGAGTAAGTAAAAAAACGGAAACGTACAAAGCCAGTTTTTTATAATAACCTAAACATATAAAAAAATCCTGGAAATCGGACGTGATTTAAGGGATGAGAGGCATCATCGGCCGTCGCCCTGAGCTAAAGTTGTATGTCGTGTGAGACAGCTACCCGATTGAAGTGTTGTTGCACAATCCTCGTAAAAAAAAAGCAAAACTACGTTGTCATCAGTTGCCCTAGATGCGTAACCCTTGACGACTGTCGAAAATTGTAAACATGTATGGAGCTGACAAGTCATAAGGGCTCGACGAGACGCGACCGCCTGGCAGCTTACGATAATCTTGCCCCTGTGTCCTAGGCGATAGAAACCATATCGTTGACCTGTTATTGTTTTATTAACGTTTTGAAAGCTCTTATTTACTTGAAAGTAATCGCGGCCGAACCAAAAACAATACCATAACAGGTCAAGGACTATATTATAGCTTTTACCGCTTGAAATAGAAGCCCAGTAGGTTTTTTTAATAACGATAATCGCAATGCGTCTAGGGCCACTGAGGACCCAGACAAGATGCATAACGCTATCTTTTCTATTTGATTAGTTTTAAAAAACTCGCGTCACTGGCACATCACGTGACTTTTCGTATCACGTCATCTACCAGTGACGCGATTGGTTTAAAAACGAAACGAAGAGGAACGATAGCTAGCGTAGTGCATCTTGTCTGGGCCCTCAGAGGTAGACATTTATCTAACGATTGATAAATATTTAATAAATCAATCTCAGAGACGGCGCAACTGATTTTAATGGGACCTAGCTAGAAACCATCAAAATCCAACCAGGGCGATGGACCCAGTAACTGACAACATGGACCAATAATGGACACTTGATGCTTATTTTACAGAAGATGGGTTGTTATTCATTAGATGGATTGTTTCGCAACAATCAATTTAGGGCCGTATGAAATTTGAATTAAGAGTGAAGTGTCCATTACTGTTGCCGGTCAGCTAAGTGTCCATCATTGGTACCGTCACCCTACGTAGTTTAAAATGGTGGCGGGGATTAGGTACCAGTTTCTTAACCACGATCGGCAATCTTCATTTTCTATGAAATAAGAGTGACAAATACATTGTAAGTTGCGAGTGCAAGTGTTATATATATATATGAATATGATACTTAACACAGCCACACGAACGCTATTAAGCAACTGTAGCCTAGCCTCCTTAAAAAAAAAACCGGCTGTTTAATGCAATGATTTGGGCTCGCGCTGGTTCTATTCGAAATCGAATTCAAACCGAAATATATCATCGTTATTTGTTGTATAAATTTGGTTTAAGGTCTGGCCCGCACTAGATTATACGATCTTAGCTCTTTTAATTTTTTTTATACCTACTAAATGTAATAACGTTTACAGTAAAGTTGTTCGGTGTTTTTGTTACAGAACATAACTGGCCAGTACGTAAAAGTGTACAGCATCCACCAAAAAATTAAACCGAAAACCTTGGACCGCTCGGCTTCGTGACTCGGCCCAGCCCCGGCCTCGGATACACGTTCAATGGTTCAGTCCACGAAGTACATTTTTTATTTCAGCGGATTAAGTTATGCCGGATACGATTTGTAAGATTTTAATGGTGCTAAGATTTTAATATTTCTTTGTTTGGGCCGGTTTTTTAACACGTTCACTGTCCCCATACAAAACGATGTGACAATGTCACACGTCCAACTTGTGTATTTAGTATGGGGATGTGGCCCCATAGTGGAGGCACGGACTCCTGAAAAAAATATTCATGGCCCCACATTGGGGCCCGCCGGACAGGGAACGTGTTAATATCCTGCAACAGTACTTATCCGATAGCTGTGATCAATTTTTTCATGACAAAAAGAAACGAATGAATCGATGGCCCTAAATAAAGTGTGTGTTTATTTACTTGAACAATATGAGGAAATCCGAAGCTAAAAGAGATACCTATTTACAGGGAAACAGTAAAATTTTCCCTATTACGTTAATCCTACGTATTGTGTTCAATGACTACGGAGCCTACGGACATACCCACAAAAAAACGTGTCGCTTGGCTGTATTATCAAACCGCGATGAGAATACACTTCGGAAGTACCGTTAGCACAAAAGTACATAATAATATAATAAATAAATATAAGTAATTAATTATAAGTCAAACTATGATATCTTCATAGCTTTACTGCAGACACTTATAGATAAAAGTTTTACAAAGAATGCTTCATCATAATCATTCCGTTCGTATAGCAACTCTACCTATTCTGTAAATGCTGTCATTTGTTTTATAAAAAAATAAAAGTATATGACAAATCAATGTCATTATTTTCCACATCAATTTCATGTTACCGAATCGCTGTAGGTACCTGTCGATAATAAATTTGTACAGTAGGTACTATAATTCATATGAATCGTGGTAAACTATTAAACGGTCGGTGCCGAGGAGACATCTTCAATATAGTAACATATTTTAATAATGAAAATGATAAAACAAGGTTCTTCTGAAGTCTTCGACGGTGATTCTAAATGTAACGTAATTTTGATGGTGCTCCTAAATATAATTATTACATTATTTGTATTCTTTTAAGTAGGTAATATCATTTGTTTAATTCCCAAGTTTTATAACTTATTCGTACAGAAATAAGTATTTTCATTTATCTGCACACACTACCATTGACAATGTCATTTCATAGACGACGCGCTGGCCTACACTCGGATTTTTATTCTCACAGAAAAAATGTAAACAAAGGTGTTGCCGTAAACGAAAAACATTTGCAGAATTCAAAATATTTTTACTTTCCACAATTATAAGAAATCGATTGTCTATAAAAAAAACATATATTGTAATAAAGATTAAAGAATTTAATCTGTTGATGGAAAACTTCATTTTGATATAAACTCTTTGTTGTGTTAATTTAAAACGTGAAAACCGTTTTTTTACGCATAATTTATTTATTGCACTGGTATCACTGACTCGATACACCCGTGTTAACAAGTTGACGGCTGCTTGAAAGATTTGAGACGTTACTTCACTCGCTTCGCTTCACCATTCGTGCTCCCGTCGTAATCGCTTTCCAGTGACTCATTTATGCGATTTTAATTTCCATTATATCTCAAATTGATTTTTACATCACGGTTCGAGCGAAATGATAACTTAATATTATATTTCTTGCTGGCCCAAACTTTGAGATCCCCTGAAATGTCACTTTGACAGTGACGTAACTTTGTTTACATTTTTTCTGTGAGAATAAAAATCCGAGTGTAGTGGATAGTGACCCTGCCTACCAAGCTAGCGGTCCTGGGTTCGAATCCCGGTAAGGGCAGATATTTGTGTGATGAGCGCGAATATTTGTTCCTGAGTCATGGATGTTTTCTTATGTATTTAAGTAAATATTTCTCTATACAGTGTGTTACCAGCACCCTGGCTTTTTTTAAAGTACGTTAAAATAACGTATATCTGTAACGTAACTATGACATTAATTTAATTAATAAACAAATTTTCAGGCTTTGTTAACTTCCTAACAAAAATTTAATTGCCAGCAATGTAAAGCACAGCAATTTGACAAGTGTAATTTGACAGTCGTCGGTTACTTTGATTATTATGATCTGCCCCCGTACCACGACATGCCTTGTACCAAGCAACAGCGATACTGATAACGATGAACACGCAGCACATGCACTACATTGAAAATGGACAGTATCTAAGAAAATTAATTGTGAAGTTATTTTAATTATTTTTTGATTGATAATACTTGCAAAGAATTGCTAAAGCAACATATTATCGGTAGTTTTAATAAATGCCCGCATGCCGGTAACACACTGTATAAGTATTTATATCGTTGTCTAGTACCCATAGTACAAGCCTAGAGCTTAGTTTGGGACTAGGTCAATTGGTGTGAGATTGTCCCCTTATATGTATGTATGTAGGTATGTAAACACTTTATTGTACACAAAAAAAAAACAGAAAATCTAATACAATACAGAGTTAGAATGTACGGTCAGCCGCAAAATTGCATGGACACCTCAACGTCTATAATCCCGTGAACACGTGAGGTCACGTTCCTAACAAACAACCTAGATGGCGTTGTTAACTGAGCTAGTGAAATTGTTGTTTACTTCAACTTTATGACGTTATAGTATTAGAATCGATAATTTCGCCAGTTAACTAAAAGAGCCATTGGCTTAGTTAGTTGACACCTTGCTTTTACGCGGGGTCAGTCTGTGGGTCGGGAGATCGTAACTGCGTTTTGCATTTTTTTTAATAAATATTGTGTCGCACTAAATAAATGTATTATGTTTTTAAATAATTATCGTTTTTAAGAAATGATACAACTTTTGTTATTTAAAATGAAAAAACTATTTCTTGTATAACATCTTAATTTAGTAAACTGTTTACATAGATTGTTTATAATTATAATATTACCTACCTTTGTAACAATAATATGACTATCTAATACTCAACATATTATTGCGGTAATAACTTAAGTATTCGTTTCCGAAATCGGAAAGAGGCTTGAAGTTGAACCACAATAACATAGTAATTACTAACAAATATTTGGAGACCGGGTTACCTTCAGTCAAACGCATTATGGTTAACTATGTTTTGATCACTTATCTATGCATAAAAACTGAAAGTTCGTTTGTAAATGGTGTGATTTGTCTTATTTAAAATAAGATAATTATTTACTGTTGCAAAATAGTATAGAAACGTTAAAAAAGCGAAAATAATGTTCACTTTTGTATTAATTACTTACGTTAACCCGATCTCCACTTGTCCCCTCGTATAACCCCCACTTATATAATAAACTTTAATATCTAGTATAACCCCCACTCTGTTCGATCACAGCTTGCATTCGGGAAGGCATTGAATCGATAAGATTCTGACATAGATTGGATCCACGAATACTATCCCATATTTTTGAACAATGGTCTTCCAAGGCTTTCGGAGTTCGCTCATTCTGGTAATCCCAACGTTGGACAATGATACCCCATAAATTTTCGATTGGATTTAAATCCGGTGACCTTGAAGGCCAGGGAATAGCCCTAATATTATTGTGCTGACCAAACCACTCCCGCACACTACGTGAACGGTGTATGGGACAGATATCTTGCACAAACGTTATCACCGGCAACTCCTCCTCTGGATACACATTGCGAACGGTGGGCAACATGGTGTCCTCCAACATTTCCATATAATTAACACTGTTCGCTCTACTGGGAAGTCTAACCAGTTCTCCTGGGTCAGCCGCACTCATCCATCCCCACATATTTACGGTTATACGACCAGATTCCATGTTGGGCACTACATGATTGTCACTATACCGTGTATTATTTCGGCGCCACAAGCTTAATCGTCCGTGTTGGCTGGATTTAAAAGTCTTTTCATCTGTAAAGATGACATTACTCCAGTCGAAATGTAAATACTCCAAAGCGAACTCTAACCTTGCTCTTTTATGGCTTTTTGTTAGCAAGGGTTTGACAGCATGCCTACGATGATGCAGACCCTCACTATGTAGAACACGACGAATAGTATCTGCACTTGTATTAAATAATCCAGCGTAGTGGGTTGTTCTTTTAAATCCATCTTCCTCATAATCCCTCACCAGGGCTTGACGCTGGGGTGTGCTTATGAGTGCTGGTCTTCCCGTTCTTTGCCGGGATAGCAAAGATCCGTCCTCTTCAAACCGCCGTATCCATAAAACAACAGTTTTCCTCTGTAAAACAAAACAGAAATTTATAATAACAATTAAAGATATAAAATGCTATAAATAAAAACGAAATATAAATTAATTTTATAAAAACATGAGTGACTACTTACGTTTACACCGGTTTCTCTAGCAATTTCTGACAAATTTCTGCCTTGACCGTGCAAAGCAATTATTTGCGATCTTTTGACCAGGTCAATATTGCAACGAGAAGTCATTATTTAAGGAAAATTCAACGAAAGTAAAATTAACACAAAAAAGGCAATCGATTAAGCAGCTAACGAACGAACGAGCGTAAGTTTTTGTAATAATCATTCTGGTATTTATAAATCTTAAGTCTACCCTCTTTAGCAGTTACATTAAGCGGTTTCATGCGAAAATAAGCAAATCATTATAAACTAGTAATTAATTTCGACGCCACAGTAAAAGGTTTGATGGTCCAATGGCATATAAGGCCGCCCTCCTTCACGACCCCGAGTGTCACGGGTTCGATCCCACGTCGAGGAAGAAATGTTTTTGATAATTTAACCTCTTAGTTTGGAATTGACTAACATTTCATAATAAATAACAACTACTTAAATCTACTATACTAAAATATTGAAACTATAAAATAAAGAAAATAATGTTTGATTAGGTTGCGTATGAGCAAAGAAATATTTTTTTAATATTTTAAGATAATTACCTATAACAACGCCATCTAGGAAGATCTTCTTGAACCACTACGAGCAGATAGATGGTCAGTTTGCACCTCAGAGCATTATCTTTATGAACTGTCCATGCACTTTTGCGGCCCACTGTACAAAGGCGAACTTATCCCTTTAAGGGATCTCTTCCAGCTAACCTTTGGGTGATTGAGTAAAGTAAGAAAGCAGAATGCGGCAGACATTATTTAGTACAAAACAAAGTTTACAGAAACGGCGTTAACAAAATTTTAGACCTTGTGAATAAATACTAACAGAGACATATAAAATTAAAAATAATTAATAAACATAAAAACAATTAAATACACAAACTTATACATATACCTACACATATACATCATAAATATACAATACATATAATATATATAAAAATAAATATAAACATATATGAATATATATATATATATATATAATATACCCATATATATCATAAAATTAACAAAGGATAGTACACAATTATAAGGAGTCAAGCCAGTATGTCCTCAATCTTCCTTGTAGAGATGCGACCGATTGCGATTTCCTAAAATCAGAAGGGAGCCGGTTCCACAGTCTAACAGAGTGCACCGAGAAGGATTTGGAGTAAGTTTTAGACGTATGTGCTGGGAAGGCAAGAGAAAGGTTAGCACTCGACCGCAAGCGATTCTGAGAACTGCTTGCCATGAAGCTAAACCTCTCGGAAAGGTAAGAGGGAGAGTGAGGCAAAAACAAAATGTTGAAAAGCAACGACAGGATATGGACATTTCTGCGAAAACGGATCGGTAGCCATTTTAACTGGGCGCGGAAGTGGGACACGTGGTCATATTTCCGCAGGCCGTAAATAAAGCGAATACATACATTTTGCAGACGTTCTAACTTATCCAGCAGTTCTTCTGATACGTCGAGATATGCGACGTCGCCGTAGTCGAGGAGGGGAAGAAGAAGGGATTGCGCTAAAGTAATTTTGGTGTGAAGGGGAAGAAAATTCTGCAGGCGCCTGAGAGAGTGCAGAGAAGCAAAGAGCCTGCGACTGACCTCGGTGACTTGACAGGACCAAGAAAGAAACTGATCCATCATGACCCCCAAGTTTTTCACAGATGCAGAAAAAGGAATAGTTGTTCCATCAAAACTTATTGTGGGAACCACGAGATCAGACAGCTTGTTGATAAAGTAGGAACTGCCAACCACAATTGCCTGCGACTTCCCAGCATTTACCTTAAGCCCAAAGTTAGCAGCCCAGTCCCGGATGGTGGCAAGGTCAGCATTGATAGAGGATATCAGAGTAGGGAAGTCATCCAAACTTGCCCCCGCGCAAATCTGAAGATCATCTGCATACAGGTGGTAAGACGATTGAAGAGAAGCCGTAATACTATTAATGAAGATAGAAAAGAGGAGGGGAGAGAGCACCGCTCCCTGGGGTACGCCAGCAATAAGATCATTCCAATCAGAGACAGTGTCATCCAATCTGACACACTGGCGCCTCCCAAGGAGGTATGACTGAAACCACGCTAGGGCCGGTGAAGAGAGGTTGAGAGATTGAAGAATGCTTAGAAGGATATCATAGTCCACAGTATTAAAGGCGCTACTAAAGTCTAGTAAAACCAACACAGTGAGCTTCTTATTTTCCATATTAAGACGAATGTCGTCGGTAACCTTGACTAAAGCCGTAACAGTGCTATGCCCGGGACGAAAACCGGATTGGAAAGGGTTTAAAAGATTATGGTGGTTAAGAAAACGGGACAGTTTGCGGTTAACGAAATGTTCAATTACTTTAGAAAGGATCGGAAGGATAGAAATTGGACGATAGTCAGAAAAGGAAGAAGGATTTGAAGATTTTTGGAGAGGGAGGACATGTGCTAGTTTCCACAAAGACGGAAAACAGCCAGTAGTAAAAGAAAAATTAATAATATTGCAAAGGATAGGGGATATAGAATCCGCCACGAGCATGAGCATATCCAAGCTAAGGCCATCTTCACCAACGGCTTTCGTCTTAATAGATTTTAGGAGAGTCAGTGTTTCATCCGGAGAAATAAGACCCAGATCGAAAGGTGGAATGTCGGGGCGAGGGGCATTGGCAAGAAGAGAGAGAGTATAGAGCTTTATAGAAGGGTCAAGAGTGACAGGAGTTGTGCTAAAATGCTTATTAAGGGCATTAAGATCGAGTTGATTATTTGGAGGAGAGTTTTGAGATTTGCCCACCCCTAGCGACTTTAAAAACTTCCACAACTTATGGGGAGGACAACCTTCAATCGACTCATGAATGTAGCGACGTCTAGCTTCCCTACACTTTTTATTGCAACGGTTACGCAATGCGACATAGTCACGATGACTTCCCTCTGATGGGTCGTTGCGCAGCTTCAGCCGAGCCCGATTTCTTTTGGCCATAAGGGCCTTAATGTCAGCTGTAAGCCACGGAGCCGGGTAATGCTTCACTCGCGTGGGTCTTCGAGGTGCGTGCTGATCAAAAATCGCGAGCAATGTGTTGTTGAAGGCCACGAGCTTGGCGTCGATGTCAGTGCAGGCTTCAATGGCCTGCCAGTCGGCTCTGCCCAGATCGGAGAGAAGGGCCTGCAGATTGATAGTATTAAGATTTCGACGAAGAACTATTTTATGCTTATGTTTCGGGGGACGGATATTGAAGGATGCGTAGATAAGATCATGTTGGGAGAAAGCAACAGCATTAAACTGGCCGTGAAAAGAGACAAGGTCCGGGGATGAAGTTATAATAAGGTCTAAAAGAGAGGGGGGGCCGTTATGTGGGTAATATGTAGGACTGAGTGGGAGAATACTAAGATTCAATGAGTTTACTAAAGAATGCAAATTAGAGGAACGAGAATCGTTTTTAATAAGGCATGTGTTAAAGTCACCCATGATAATACTGTGGTCAAATTGTGGACAGAGATTAGATAGAGATTTCTCGAAGGAATCGAAAAAGTTAATATTGGAAGTGGGGCTGTAGTAAACTCCGAGAAGAACTTTTGCGTGGTGCAAGGAAATATTGAGGAATAGATATTCAGGGGACTTAGAATATAGAGAAGGTGATTGATCTATTATCTCGAAAACAATATCATTCTTTAGATAAATGGCAACACCACCTCCACGAACAGTACCGCTCCCGCCATCTTTAACGCCAGTCCTGTCGTTGCGTATAAGGCGGTAACCGGGCAAAGGATAGAGGGTAGACGGAAGGGATGGCTTAAGCCAGGTCTCAGAGATAAGAATAGCGTGTACGTTTTTACATGAGAAAGTTGACAACAGGTCAGGGAAATGAGCCGGCACACTCTGTGCATTAATGTGGATGACATTAAAGTTTTTAAAGGAAAGGGAAAAAGTGTGGTTTATACGATCACCAAGATCAGGCATATCGGCCACATCACTCATAGAATCATAAAGGCTTGATGAAGACAGTGAGTAGAATTCACTTTCATGACTAGCGTCGAAGACGTCGGACATAAAAGCAGGAAAATGAATAGATATAATATACTATAATAATAATAATACCTATAACAATATATAAACACTAGTTTTTTTTTAAATATCAAGAAAATTTACGACTCAATAGCACGCCAGCAGCTGATCACAGGTACAAAATCAGTAACTTAAAAGGTAGGAAATTAAACTAATTAATAATCCTATTGAAATGTACCCGAGTCAAAGAAACGAGTTAACTATAAAACCAAACCAAACACAATAATACACAATAATAGAAATAAAAGAATAAACATTTTTTTTGTCACGAACATACTTCTCTGCAAAAACGAAACGCAAAACACAAGTGACTTTGAGTGACATCTCTCTATTCTTGTCAATGTCAAACAGCACGTCATTCAATAACCGTCAAGTAATAAAACGAAAGTAATACAGAAATAATAGTGGAAAAAGGGTACTTTAACGCAGAGAAGCCGGCTACTTAATTTATATTTATTATTTATTTATTATTATTTATATATTAATTCGGAATTGACACGTGCTCAATTGTATTCTAATCGCGGTTCGATAATACAAAAATGGCGGACTGTTAGGGGTTTTAGTGTTTTAGTATTCGGAGCACCTAATAATAATTTTATTGATAAAGTGGAGAAGGATCTCAACTCTTGCGTTTAAATTTTTTATGTACGATCGGTTATAACATAATAAAATCCCTTGCAAAAAAACGGGCGCTTTAATTTTTTCCAAGTAGTTCAAATTGTAGCTAAACGATACTTTATGCTACAGCATAAGACAAATATTATTTATGCAGGGTGTCCCGTAACCCGGCGTCGACCCGTCGAGCGCTGATGGAGCAGCTAAAAAACTATCCATTTAACCCATATTTCAGTTCAGCGAATTTTACTAGTTTGGGAGATATTGATCATATTAATAATGTTTTTTTTTGTAATTTTCACTTATGCCCATGTCACGAAGAATTCTTCATTACAATCAGCGAAGTTATTAAACCTATTTGCTCGTTTTTGTTAATCAACTTTTTAACCTTTCGTATGCGTAGTAGCAGATCTGCTCCATATACGCAAACTGCTAGAGAGCAGATCTGCACCAAATGCTGTGCGTGCCTCCCGAATTTAATTTGAACCTTGTTGTGAAGCTTTCTAAGGGTTAAAGTTTATTGTAGGTTAGCCAATAAAGTAATCAAATTTACTAAAAATTGCTGCTTACATAAAAATATTCAGTATGGTCGCTATTTTTGTTGGTTTGATGTCACGTGACTGGTCACGTGACCGCGTTGCCGCACTGAGCCGCCAACAAATTTTCTGCCTACCGCATACGAAAGCTTAAGTAATATCATAATAGTGATTTATGTAACTGGTACACAAGGAACCTATGAACCGTTGCATAGATAAGTTTTTCTACAGGCTTAAAATGATAGTGACCAAAATAAACATTGGCTATCTTTTTTATTATTTGTTATGATATGACACTAAACTTTTTTTTTACTTGTCACCAAAGTCTGTCAAACTTTCAAAGTTTTGATTATTTCGATTAGCGTTAACAGTTTGTGAATTTAACTTTTAAAGGGTTACCTACATATTTTATGCATATTCAAATAGTTACTAAAACAAGTAGTTTAGTTCTGACATTTTACCATTATAAAATGGAATGGCAAACGAAACGCCATTGTTGATATACATATTGAATGTAACCATGGTAACCAAATAACAAGACTATTAATATTATCTTTTTACATCAGTAAAAAACATGATTAATATTATCTTTTTTACATCAGTAAAAAAGATGATTAATATTAAATTCATTAATAAAAATAAAATCTTTAATAAATTAATACTCTCAAAATTTATTTTGACTTGATCTACTTACTTCATTTCAATTGTTATTAAAAAAAAATTAACAATTTAATATATAAATTAGGATGTTAAGTGTTCACAAGATGCCAAGACTGATATCCGAAATCACCGTAACCATGGTAATAACAATGCTATACTTAATACATAAAACTGAAATGATCTGCATAAGAAAGAGCAATTTAAATAAATTTTACAAACAACTTGACCAAAACCTTTACTATGCCAAAATTTTATTCACAAAATAGACCTAATGGATCGTCGTAAGATACTAGTTTCCCTGTGTTTACAATGGTTTTGAATTTTCCCACAATATCCCAAATTACATTAAGTACTTAACGTAAAGGTAAAGAAAGATATTCAGCACTCGATGTACTTACTGTTTTATCATTTTGGTCTAGTGGGTTTTCGTCAAACTAAAAATGTATAATAAATGTAAATGAAAATTCAACTTTAATATGCCGTTGATGAGGCGTATGCCCAACGGTGGGCGCATATTCCTTAAAGGTGCCGTTGCACGACTGCATTTATAAACAAAGAAACGGTGCGTCTTCGTGGATTGATAACTGATAACACTACCTCTATATAAATTTAGGTACCGTAAAACGATACAGCGAAGATATGGTCCTAACCTGCAACAATAGTCCAATTTTACTTATTACATTATTATAAAAATACTAGCTGCCCGCCAGCGGCTTCGCCCCGCTGCTGCAAATTTCCCGTTCTTGTTAGAATTTTCTATTTTTTTCTTACATATAAACCTTATCCTGACAATAACGAACACAACAAAAAAAATATATAATGCCACTTTTCGTTGTAATTTTATTATTTTATTAGCTAGAGTTTAGACCAAATGATTTTAAGCCAAACAGTATATTATTCTATACCCAGGCATAAAAGCAGTAGGTTGGCGTATTTTGAGGACAGTTGAAGCTAGGACCATGTTTACGGTACCTTCAGCACTAGGCCGAGAGAACATTGCTGTCGGTAATTACCATTTCATCACACACAACAAACAAGTTTAGCATTGTTTTACTGCTGGCCACGTTAGATTCAGAAAATTCATGGTGTGCAATGTGTCAGGATCAACTTCATGCTGCCTGCCTAGTAGGTACAGTAGACTACAATGGGTTTGGCTTTTGGAACTTATTACAATACGATAAGGTGACAGAGTGGATACATCTCTTTGTAGTCGACTGCACTATCGTATAGTTTTGATATAAATTGTGTATTGTGTAATACTAATAATTATTAAAGGTTTTTCATCCATTTACAATTTTATTTTAAAATTTTCATTACTAATGGAATGGCTTAACTTTAAATTAAGTAAATTAAAATTAAAATAGCCTTTATTTACTAGCACAGATATATGCATTTTATTTATTAAAAAAAAAGTTTATTTATTTTATTTGTTATGTTATGTCCTGTGTCATTTCATTGACCACGTTTGGCATCCATACAGAAGCGTAGAAAACTACTACCGTATCCATCGGTTTCTTTGAGTTTTATCGGTACACTTCCTTAAGCGCGACCAGTATTTTGCCCAGGCCTTTTTCATTCATCGTTCTAATGCTAAAAGAAGCAAGGTAAACTTGGTATTTCTTTTCTAAGTATTACAGTCAGCAGCAGAAGTAGCTACGCAACCGAAGAGGTCAAAATGATCTGCATTCGACTCTATTGTCAAGAGAATAAGTGGTGTTTAAATCATTTTGAGCATGTTATTCTGCAAAGCTGGTTTTGATGCTGACTGTACGAGTATATCATTAAATATTCGGGTTAGAATTGGCGTCAAGGGATCAGTTATGGCTGCAGTTAGCGTTTCGTTGGGCATTCCGCCGTCTCCAAGCGATCCCATGGCTTCCAGGCGATGTACATGGCGCTTCGTATTTCAATATCAACGAGTATATAACCATTGCTGACGCGTTCAAACAGTAGTATGCGATGGTTTTTTAAACATTTATTATATACCATTTTGAACCTTATTTAATCAGCTGACGAATTGAATAATAGCAATGCAATTGGTCAACTTGCTTTTAATTGGTTGTCAATTTTGGTAAATCATATTTACTTATAAGTAATCGTGTGAGATGTGAGTAGGTACAAAGGTAATATATTAGCGGCCGGTACTGTAGCTATGGCTAAGTCTTATTAATGTATAGGCAGAATATTCCGTTTATACTAAACAGACATTCTGTTATACGTGTTCTTTAATAGATTTGTTTTTGCTCCCGCGAGAACCACGTTTGTTCATGTCATGAGATTCGCTTATTATGGAACTTAATGTCAGGACAAAGCGTACTAAAAATCCATAATCATTATGACAGTTCAAAATTTCCTTTTTTAACATTTATATTTAATCGTATTGTCACTAATTTTGTCGGTTTATATTGACATATGCAATTATGCCAAATTAATTAATTAACAGATACTTCCACTCTGTCCAACTAAACTGATCAACTGATCAAAATTTGTATCATAAATATGACGTAGGTTTAGGTTGTTATATTTTCAAGTGGAGGGGCCAAAACACTCAGAAATAGCAGCTGCACGATAGCGGAGCTCCGTCGACTCTGTTAGATTGTATTTTGAAATATAAAAGTTGATCCGTTTAGTTGGTCGGAGTGGATAACAATAGGTACCTAAGCATATAGTGCACAGCACTACGGTGGTATGGTTCAGTCCCACCCTACCCTCAGGAGTAGGTATGCCTAGATGGGTCTGACATGTTAGAATTCAGTAGGTATGTCCTAAGCGGTTTTTTTAAGCACTACATTCATTTTAATTATTCATGTAGTTATCGACTTGACGATGAAATCCGCCAGACGTTTTTAATTTCTTAACATTACTAACATCAATCTCAATATCCCATCCTCTTAATTCTTTTAGGTCTTAAAACTTACTTCCTAACCACTTTTTTACTTCACTGATCTAGAAACAAAGTACTATTTAAGAATGAGTTAAGAAACTTAAGTTTTCGTTTGATTTTAAGATATCTTTAAGTCTTCCAAATTTATATTCTAAGAGCCCACGACAATAACGGCAGAACCCTATATGAAAATCGCGGATAGATAAGGCTTATTTCGGGTTCAAGTTTGATATTTGCCCACACAAAACGTGTCAAATTTCAATCCGAAGTAAGCCTATCTATCCGCGGTGAAGGGGTGTAAACAACCCCTTAATGGAAAAAATTACATTGAGCCATTTTATTGCTAGAAAACATGTCTAATAGTAAATGGTGAAATTGTAAAGTGTTTTCTAACACAATTACCTCATATTAAAATCATTTCCAACCCCTTGAAAATCTTACAACCCTTGCAAACAACCCCTAAGTTGAAAAAATCACAAAAAAATACTTTGGTATGACATAAAAAGATTTAAGTATAGAGTAAGTAATATTTTATATTCTCTATAATAATTATCAAATTTTTAACCCCCTTTCAACCCTTGAAAAGTACCCCTTGATTAAAAATTGTTTTTTTTTTTTTTATAATATGAAAAGGATTTAAATATTATTCCACACTCTCGAAAATAAAATTAAAACAGTAAATATTATATGATTACTGCTACCATTTTACGTATATAAGTTAGTAACATAAGTTTTTGGACCATAACTCCTTCAATTTTCATGCTATCACAATTTATAAAAATCAATTGTAAAGGTAATTAAGAGAGCTACAACATCCTTCATTGCAATACATAGTAAAAAACCTTTTTCTAAAACGGTGAAGGGTTAAAGGGCTTAAGAGAGGCTGTGATTGCGCTGCCACGCGCTCTTTAAACAATCATATCTCCGTCATTTTTTGTTTCACAGAAAAAACAAAAAAACCAAATTGTCTGTCAGAAAAATACCTAAATTTTTTATTCCTACACTTTTATACGTATCTGTCGTCATTTTTGAGATATTATGAAAAAAAGGCGGGTGTTTTAAGAATTTGAAATTTTGTGATTTTTTTTAATCGTGACTTTTTTGAAAAATATGTGTCCTGAAGCAGCCAAACTGATACAATCTATCAAACTCTTCATAATAAAGTTAATTCTAGGCGGAATACGATTAATTTTAATTTTTGTGGAAATGGCACTTATGAAACCTATTGATTTTTAAGGATAAACATTAGATGCTCCTCTTATTTGCAATACAGCTCACTTAGTTTACGTGCAAAAGACTTTTAATAGTGCTCATTTTAAAGCTTATTTCAAGCACTACAAAACCCTTTTTTATTAGAATGCATAAAATGCATCTGCTCGCCGCTAGATGGCATTGACCACATCGATTAAATTTCAGACAATATAAAAACGGCTTTGATCTTTAATATCTAGCTTAATATTGCACTTAGAATACTTTATAAAAAACCAAATTGTTAATTTTTTTACCTGCTACAATTTTGTTTCTGATAAATTTTTCGATAAAACGTATATTTTTGGAGATATTTGCAAAAAACCGATGAAAAACGTGAAAAAATTGCGAATTTTCAATTGCCAATAACTTGAAAAGTATTGGATTTTTCGAAAAACCTTATAGATGATTTTTTGCTTAAAATTAGGCCTTCTATCGATATCTGAGGTTATTTTGAAGAAAAAAACAAACGCCCCCGAGAAGTGGTGGCAACCACGCCCAGGGTGGTTGCGGAGTTCAAATCATTTTCACTTTTGAAGTTAAGGGTAAGATGAACCTAATTCCAAAATTGTATGCAATTCGGTTCACAGTAAAAAAATTCGGACCAATAATGCTTCAATGACTGCACTATAAACCTAGTTCGATAAGACTACCAGATGTTATAATATATACAGGTTGACTGGATATTCGATATAATCCTTTATGGAGACAGTTGAATTCATTTGGAGCAAATTGGGTGAGTAGTACCCTGGCCAGAAATTATTAGTTTCTGAGATATTCATAATTTTAATCTGAATTTTGGTGATTTTCCATTGATTTTCCCTTATGTCCGTGTCACGAAAAATTGTTAATGTCATGTTTTAAATCAGTTCTTTTTTTGTGATATTTTACATTATTAGATTTCAAATCAGGGAAACCTAACCGAATATAATAATAATGCAATCACCGATTAAAGTAAGCAAATGATTTTGTCTACAAAACGATTCGTATTGTGACTCTCACTACAATGTTACAAAAAATTAAGTATTGAACTGTAACTTTAGAACTATAAGATAAGTCATGAGTAATTTATTAGTAAAGCCAATATACACGTTAAAAAGATATAGGAACATGGAACAAATCCAATATGTTGTCATACAAAAATTGTATAAATCTAAAAATAATATCAAAATAACAAAAATGTCACACAAATGTTCCTAACCGAGCCTGAGGTCACTTAAGTGCGATAAATTCATCAAAGTCATAGAACTCGGCTCAATAAGCTAGCGTTTCAGGCGATTTCTAAAACCGCATAAGCTCAGGGCCATGGTAATGCTATCCGGCAACTTATTGTATACTGCAGGGCCCATGGCGCGGGTGAGCTTGGACGCCTTCTTTAGCCTGCTGTCGATACCGACAAATTTGTTGGCGCTGCGCGTGTTGTACTTGTGTACCATGCTGTGGGTTTTATAGGACGCTAAGTTGACTCTCACGTACACTGCCACCTGAAAAATTACTATACGTGGCAGCGTCAACATGCAGAGTTTTTGAAAATAGAGCCTTGCAGGGGTGTCAGGTGGCACGCGCGGGTTAAACCTGACTGCCCATTTTTGAAGGCGGAACACTCTATGCCAGTAAAACTAAACTGTTACAAATTAGGAACTACAGAACGCTTCCCATTCAAATAAATGTAAAAGAAGCCGATTTATCTTTGGAGGAAGTAAGTAATATGAGCTTCTTAGGTGTGACAATCGATACCCATTTAAATTGGAAGGCTCATATTACAAAGATAAATAAAATTATTTCTAGTAACTGCTATGCCTTGTCTTTATTATCTGGAGCTTGTTCTGAAAACATTACTAGAAATGCGTACTTTGGAAACGTGTACCCATTGCTAACCTAACTGGGGTAAATCTGTAAATGCTCAATCAACATTTTTGCTTCAAAAGAGATCAATGAATGCATTCACCCATGGTGACGGTACCGTACTGTCCTCTTCCATTTCACAAATAATATTCAATAACCTCAACAATGTCAAAGGCCGCCTTTTTTTCGTTGCATTATTGAGCAAAGCGTTCCAGCTCTCGACAACATCCCGTCCGGTGTCGCTCTTCATACACACACCAATCCGTGACTAAATCATCGCTTTTGAGCTAGGTTTTCTCCATAGGTATAGTTTTCAAATATATTCATATTTTGCGTTTTAGGACTTTGCGCTTTAATAAATTCATAACCTTTTTCTATTAATTCTTTGGGGAGTAGAGGCAGAGAAGTAGGCCCACAATCCGCGTTTCTCGTTTATTCTTTAAATATGTGTATTTTTTTTGCCTTTTTCCAGAGGCTATTTGTGAAATGATACTAACAGTTCACTATTTTGATATATTGGAAAACATCCTTGATAGCGTTAATCGCTGCTGTTTCAAAATCAAGATGTATTCTTGTTGGAACCCAGTCTTCAACTTGAGATTTTATCATTGCAAATATGAATCCTCTTTTTTGTCGCTCATTAAAGCATACAGAATGGGCTGAACATTTGTTACCAAAGTCCCCATGCATTGTATATAGTTGCTGAAAAGGTTCGGGACAGCTAAAGGTGCCATAAACAAAAAAAAAATTGCTTTTTTAAGACGTTTTTGGCCATCTTCAGTACAAAATACTAAAATCCGGTTGGCCCATTTACGTACTCGCACTAAATAAGAGATCTATGCTGCTCAGGAACAGATACATCTTCAATAGATTTAAACACGCTTTTTTTCCGGCTGGTGTACAAAGCCGTTTTAACATTTTGTAAATCCGGTAAATCTGTTACTTTATCTAAGCCTAGGTCTTCTAAAGGCTTCTTGGCCTCTTTAAATATCTGCGGAATTGGTAAATCTGTTCGCATTGCCCTATCCCTCATCTCCTTAACAGCCTTGTCAATACAGTTCTTTTCGTAGTTTGCTTTACACGAATGCTTCACAGATTTTATTATTTTTCGATTACCTATCCTTTTATAGACAAATGGCATATATATTAATTGCAAGAATTAAAATACAAATACTAAGTGTACCTTACTATGTGCGGTATGTGCCAGTTTTTATTAAAAAACATCTTAGTAGGTATGCAATTTGATTTACGCCACCTCTCATCGTCAAGTTGTACTAAATTTTGAATCAAATCAGTACATAGTATAAAACAAAGTCGCTTCCCGCTGTCTGTCTGTCTGTCCCTATGTATGCTTAGATCTTTAAAATTACGCAACGGTTTTTTTAAATAGAGTGATTCAACAGGAAGGTTTATTTACCTATATGTATAGGTAATTTAACACGGAGCGAAGCGAGGGCGGGTCGCTAGTAATAAATAAATATTGAATCAAAATGTAATACTTACTGCAAGAGTAATAGAACCATGACATTTTTCCTTTTTAACGCGGCTGCAGTTCCATATTGTATTTCCATTTTTGTACGTAACTTGTGATATTGATGCCCATCGAAAAGTAGAACCTGACCCTTTTTACGCTTTATAAATCCTAAATCATCCATTCTTTTAACGTCCAAATGAATATTTGTTGTTGTGATCAACTTGAAAACATTCAAACTATGTAAAAGATTAATTGACGCCGTCATAATTATATTTCTAACCGTCAAGTATATAGACAATCTAAAGTCATTCTAAGTGGCCATTATCAACAAAGATAATTTATCATAAGTATCCTCAACGTTGGCGAGTGTACTGTGCCTATATGGAAATGAGTTCGGCCACAAGGAAATGGAATTCCTCGTAGCCAAATCAGTTTGGCGAAATAGTTTGGCCACGAGGAAAAAGGGGAAAAAGATGATTTTACTCTAAACTGACAATTGCAACTTTTACTCAACGAAATTAGCATTGGACATTTTCTCGAAAAACTTTTTTTAGTCAGACCTTAAGTGCTTAATGTAATGTATTAAACTGTACTCATTTTGAATATTTGGAAACGAGTTCGGCCACAAGGAAATGGAATTCCTCGTAGCCAAATCAGTTTGGCGAAATAGTTCAGCCACGAGGAAAAAGGGATGTGGACGTAGGTACCATACGAGTATACCGCTTACACGACGGGAAATCACTTCGAAGTATATTTAAAGAGTTAGAAACATCTTCTCACTCTTACTGGCATTTACATATTTGAATACGGTATTTGACAAAAGTTAAATCAGCTTCTTTTTATGAAACATCAAAAACGCTCGGTTACTATGTAATTTATAGGGATCCCTATCTTGTGACGTCACAATCAAACAGCGTCCTTATTGTTGGATTTCAATCTATAGCAAGAGTGCTTTTGTTATGGCGATACGTATTTTTAATAAATGTTTTTTATACTTTAAATGATTTTTTTATGTACCCTGACAATTATAAAAAGTCACTCCACTAAAGTTTATGTACTCATAGATTCATAACGTTTTATGTTTTAACTCTAAGCCAAAATGATATTGTATGCCTATGCGGGTGGTAGGACCTTGTGCAGGGCCCGTCCGGATCGCTACCACCATCTTATCTATTAACCTACCGCCAAACAGCAGTGTTCGCATTGTTGTGTTCCGGTTTGGGGATAAGACAGCCGGTGAAATGACTAGCATAGAGGCATTCCATCTTGGTCCTCAGGGTTGGCAACGCATTTGCAGTCTTGGGATTGCATCGCAGTCCTGTGAATGCGAATGTCTATGGGTCACAGTTTCCACTTACCATCAGGTGGCCTGTGTGCTCGTTTGTCTTCTCTATGACATAAAAATAAAAAATAAATAAAAAAATAAAAATGCCTGGAATGGGCAACTGTTGGAACCATAATATTTTTGTATACTGGACCAAGGAGTGCACCGTGGCAAAGTAACACGTGCGCGCCATTTCTTCAGAGACCATCCTGGTGACTCGGTCTAAGGCAAAACACGCGCTACCAAGTCTAGCACACAGCCTGTTCACATGATGATCCCATTTCATGCATGTGTCTATCTCGTATCCCAGGAAGGTAGTAGTGGTATTATGGTCTAGGGATTTTTTTTCTACAAATACAGCGAGTGGTCCGGGACTGTGGCCCGACAAATTAAACACCTGATAGTGGGTCTTTTTTAGGTTTAAAGCTTTGTCTCTCATTACGGTTACGTATCAGAACAGCCTAAATTTATCATAATCCCTAAAAGTTCATACCTAATGGTATTTTTTATTGAAACCGTGCATTTTGCAGGATTGTTATAAAACTAACCTAACCTAATAATGAGTTCTATAAAATGGCCTTTTAAAAAATCCTTAAAACTTTTCGGTTTCTGTAAAAAAGACCATTAGGTATTATGAACTTTTAGGTACCTAGTTATGTCACTCGCTCACTGCTAAGCAAAACAAAGGTGTTCATACCGGTTAAATCCTCAGTCGCTTATTTGGTCTGTCACGATGCTGGATTCTATTCTATTGCACGAGTATGGGACCCATTTTTAGGTGCACTGTTACAGGTTGACTAAGGGTTAAATAAGGGTTAAAAAACTTGTTACTAAATCCCCCGTTTCCGCTTGCTCCTACTCTGTTCTCCTACTGGTAGGAGCACGAGGACCAATATGTCCTTATGCTCCTACCAGTAGGACCATAAGGATAAGTATATCCTCGTGCTCCTACTAATGGACGGTCAAGTACAACGATGTCACTTAATTACTAATATCATTACGAGGAAAGGGGCATATAAACATGGCTATTGTAGTAATCGTATATATAGGTTGAAGTAGAAATGCATCTTGTTATCGGCCTCTTTCGAGAGATACCTATTATAACTGCATTACATTTTATCATTGACAAGGAAACAAGTGAATACTTTTCATGTCACTCATATGTCTGTGATATTTCAAGAGTTTGTGAATGTGAGTTGAATTTTACGCAAAATAATGTGTGATAATAATGAGGAAAAACTTATATTTATAAAAAGAAAAGGTGGTACAGTTCTGTTACATTCAGGTTATCAGTTCTACAAACAAAAATCATATTCCAATGGCAGTGAAATTTGGCAATGTAGCCAGTCTAAAGTAAAATCCTGTAAAAAGTGTCCAGGATCGGTTACTATGCAGGTAAGTGATACAACATCATAGTTCGTTACGTTCGTTAGCACCAATGCGACTCTACTTTTACTTTACAATGTAGCTCTTATTTATTTTCCAGAATGATCAAATACTCAAAACTGTAAACCATGTATGTGAAGCAAATCATTTGAAGAATGAAATTGATGCTGGCATATACGCAGCAAAAGCAGAGGCTGAACAGTCAGATATGCCAATACAAAAAATATATAAAAACATGATTGCTCCTTTTCGAGACCGCGGAGTCAATTTCGTCGAAAAATTACCGGAACTCAAAAGCATCAAAACTGCTTTATATAATAGTAGGTATAATGTTATTGGAGCGGAAAAGATAATGTTTAAGGAATTACAAGAAGTGTATGTCCCAGGAAAATTCAACGATTTTCTTTTAGGTGATTACATAACAAATGATTCAAGAATTATTGGTTTCTGTACAGAGCAAGGAAGGAAACTTCTTGAAAGCTTAACAGAATTTTTCATCGACGCCACTTTTAAAAGTTGCCCTAAACCTTTTAGCCAATTACTTATCATTCACGGAGATCTGTGTGGTTCCCCACAGGAAACTAATACAGTGCCTTTAATATTTGCATTCATGCCAGATAAAAAGCAACAGAGTTATGTCACTGTTTTACAAATGATTAAGTCACAGATTCCCAAATGGAAACCGCAAAAAATTCATTCGGATTATGAGAGTGCCATTATAAATGCACTGTTAGAGGAGTTCCCTGAAAGCGTGGTTAAGGGCTGTTATTACCACATGACAAAAGCTTTGTGGAAGAAAAGTAAGGAAATTGGACTTAAACGAAAGATTCAACGCAGATTCGTCGGACTTTGTACTGCCCTTCCTCTATTGCCTGTTAATCTTATCGACGAGGGTTGGTCTTACATTCAACAACAATTTATGTTGCTTGGTCAAGATGAAAAACTGAAAACTTTTTTCCAATATTTCCAAAAGACATGGATGAAAGGCGAGTTTCGAAGTAAATGGTGTGTATATGCAGAAAGGCATAGAACCAACAACGTTGCCGAAAGCTGGAACTCAGCCCTGAACAAAGAAGTCCAAAGAAATGTTACTTTGCTGCGTGTGCTGAACGTTCTTCGAAATGCTACAGCCGACAAAGGTGTTCCGATAAAACGACGTCGAGAGGATCTCGTAACTGATACTTTAATAATGAATACCCAAATGTCGCTTATACATGGTGAAATTACTGTAGGTAATTGTTTGGAAATACTAAGGTAATTATATAAAATTTTGATTGTACAACATTTTTTATTATGTGCTTAAGTGTACTATTGCATATAAGGTTCCGATAGGAGCATAAGGACATATTGGTCCTCGTGCTCCTACCAGTAGGAGAACAGAGTAGGAGCAAGCGGAAACGGGGCTAAATCTGTAACCACATTTTGCACAATCAGGCTAAGATGTTTACCAGTGTATTAGTGACAGGTTGCAAGCCCATCGCCTAACAGTACTACACAGCCTTTCTCCCTTAGTCGTCTCTTACGACATCCACGGGAGGACATGGAGGGGCACTAGTCTAACCAGGCAACCACGCGGGGAAACCACGATCCTGGTTTTGGCCCTTGCGACCCATGTACCCGCCGGGTCCACCCACCAGTGGGTGCACAAAGAATTTTTTTAATTTCCTTTCACCCACTGCATTTTGGCAGGAATCAAAGTTTTAAAATATGTCGATACATCGTATCGATATAGGTTTCTTTTATGAGCAATATACGTTACCATTAAATAGGTAGGTACGTGGAAATTAATACTAATCCATACTAATTAATACTATTTAGATACCAATTACTTACTTCACTAATAGTATCTACCAGATCCTTTACATTTAAACGTCTGTTTTTGAGTGCAATTCCAAATTGGCGATTTATTGGCGTAAGGTTTCTGCTTAACATATTGAAGACCTATATATAGAAGCACCTTGCCACGTTTTCGGTGAACAAATTTAGGCCAGTCAGCTCAGTTTGCATGAATGATACATATTTGAAGGATAGATGACTTATACTATTTTATCATATGACCATGACCAGTGACATGATAATATAGTTCCGACGTAAGTAGATTTAGTTACAGCTTATCGATGCAATGTATCGACATATTTTAAAACTGTGATTCCTGCCAAAATGCAGTGGGTGCATGGGTAAATGGAAATTTTGCGTGCACCCACTGGTGGGTGGACCCGGTAGGTGGACGGGTCGTGCGTGGTTTCGGTGTTTTGAAAAAAAAAACACAATGTCATCCTATATGTAAATAATGACACTATTACTAACATACTTTTTATCATAATCACTCTATATTATGAATTATGAGTTATGAGCGTCATATCAATTAAGAATTCATTAGCTATTGGAAGTTGTTTTCCATGAAGGTAGATTTATTACCTAAATGTTATTTAATTTACCTGTACCTCATTGAACTAACGAAGTTGAACTGAAGTTGAATCGAACTAAATGTAAAATAATACAAGTAAACGTTTTGCAGAATCCCGGAATCCCGGAAGTAACATAATTAAAGTAATATTTTTTACAAGCCGTCGCCATATTTACTTGAAATTCTCCGGAATTTTGCCAACTTTAGATAAATATCTATAGATCCAAATTTCCAATCCCTGATTATAACAAGATTCTTCTAGTTCCTTTAAATATAAATCAATAAGGACACGGAGTATGCAAAAAAAAAGTCTTAATATCTGGTCATATAATTACAATATACACTTTCTTTTTTAATGTAACGTCAATAACATCAATTAGGGTAAATCGTCAATAACTGGCTACTTGAGAAAATGACATTTAGTTACTAGCCACCAATTTTATATACAGACGCCGCCGTTCGTAAAAGATACTTTGACAGTAATTCGGAAAATAACTCTGTCTCTAGGTATTCTAGTTTAATCGCACAAATATCGGTATATCTTTTGCTTTAGGTACATAATATATTCTTGCAAATTTGTCAGTTAGTGCATGTGGCCAGTAATAGACGATTTACCGTACCACCAATTAATTACATCTACTTACGATTTTATAACATGAATTACATTTTCCTACAACAAGACAATGTACAAAGTCGGACTTAATAAAATAACATGTGTTGGGGGACAGTTACCACTTAACAAAATATAGTGATGCTAATTAAATTGGCACAAAGATCGTCCATATTTATTATTATTACCGATTAGGTTCGTAACAAAAGTGTCCCTAATCGATTAAGTATCAGTTTTACGATCACTTTGTATACCTACTTAATTATAATTATTATATAAAATAAGTGATCATAATCGGCGGATCATTCTATATCAAGTTAGTTTTGTTAGAATCTATGGAAATGTCTAATCCGTTGATTCATTTCATGTTTTATTCAAACATATAGTACAGTCACGAGATTTAATTTGGTACCCACCTTGGGTCCAAAGTCAATCTGACATTCTACAGCAATAAGGTTGAGTTTCCTAAAAGTTACAAACGACTTGTCATCTCTAATGACATTGACGACTTCAAGCATATTTTTCTTGAAATGGGTCCCAAATTAACGCTCGTGACCGTACCTACTATACATTCAAATAAGGTTTCGTTCTTACATTGCGAATAATATTAATAAAAATCTTCGGAACTTATAAAGACTGTACACGATAAAATCCGGCAGCAGCACTTTTTTGTAATAGTCAGTGGTTATGAAACTACACAATAAAAATACAATCATAATAAAATGTTAGAGCGTCTGTGACATTGTAGCAGGAAGCGAGTGAAGATTGTCAAAAAATGCTGTACAGGAGATGAAAGGTATGATAGAATATATTCGGAAAACTCACACATACCCATACATTATGCGAGTTTTTTTTAATTACATTGTATTATAATTATACAAGTTATATAAAAAAACTGCTTGGGAGAAATGCATTCATCGCAAAGATACACGAGAGCATGCATGGCCCGATTTTATCGTGTACAGTCTTTATACCTAAGTAACTAATTGAAATATGTATTTTAGTTTGTTAATCACCCTGCTACATTTAATAGAAACGTACTTTGGAAGTTAGCCACCCGTGCCGAGTGAAGGCAACCAACTATGACATTCGCCAGCAGCGGTTTATTCTTTTTCTGTGCGAAACACAATAAACAAACAGTTTACTAACGGGCATTTGCAGTAAAAATACAAATCTATTTTCATTTCAGTCTTAGGTTTCGTAGGCACAGTAGTGTCAAAATATTTGGAAGTGGCAGTCTTAAATCTAATTTGAAGACAAACTATATTTATCTTTTTCGTGCGTGTCCCTGAGTCTACAAACCTTAAGACAACATAACAGCAATAGGAAGATAGAGGTTGATGTCAAGAGTTGGAGACATTTATCTTCGTATCTTATGCTAGGTTCCAAACAGATGGAGCGGCCGGGGATATTCGCACGCGGCTTTTATTTAGGGACCTAGTTTAATCAGGATGGAGAACATCGGCTGGACCGTTTAAGAAATTATTTAAGTACTTATATTTATTGTTAAAAGTAAATCTATATCTGCTATGTATAATACAAATGTTTTTTTCAAAAATTATGTTTCCTTATATTTTGTACCTGGTTTTAGTATATAATATAACAAATTAGTAGTTCCATGCGTGTCCTTATAATGTGCGTATGCACTAGCATAGGGTACCATTTTCTGCATTGGGACTAACATTTCCGGTATCTACTAGTCTGGAACCACGAATTCTGGCATTTAATAAGGAACTTCTCGGTACTGATTGTTTTGTTTGTTTTATATTTGGAAATTATTTAATGTTTACTCATAATATGATTTATTTTAATATAATACCAAACTTTATTCACGAACTGTATTGACTGAGCCTGTACATTTCACTGAAATATATTTTATTTACACAAAGTAATTGCATAATTTTAATAATATACTTAAATAGGTACTTACTCAAATCGAAAAACATCGAGAGAGAATAATCAAGCACCATTATTTACATTTAGCACAGATTAAAACAGAAATTCGTAATTATTTATCTGTACAAAAGGGGTTCGAATTTGATTAAACTAGACGGTAATGTAAAGCCAGAATCCCGAAGCAGCGCGGGCTACGCACGAACACGTTGGGTATAAATGCGCTTCGTATCAAAATATATGTAAAGTATTGTACAGCCTCAAAAATATGAACACAGACTTTATTACTATGGCAATAAGGTCTATGTGTACATATTTCTTCACCTTTGTGCGGATATTTATTTTTACCATTGACTTTACTTACCCGCGTGACTAACGGTAACCTGTAGCGTGTGCGCGCGTAGCGTAACAACATAAATAATATATAACATAAATATCAAGAAAATATGTTTAAGAACATTAACCCGATCAACCCCTCGTATGCGGGAGGTGAAAAAATAGTTGTTGTCTCTCCAGATGGATAATTATCATAAAACCGTGTAATAAATTATACAAGTTTCTTTAGAACTTGAGCATACGAGTCATACGGGGGGTTAAGACGGAATATTACCTTTTCCAATTGGGTAGGAATGAACTTCGCTACAATGCTTGGATATGTTTTCGTAAATCGAGAGAAAGGGATGGAGCAAACAACTTGTAACTTCGATTTTCGAAGTAGGGCCTAAGGTTGTTTATTTACGACAAGGTAGCTATCAATGGCAAAAGTGTACACTTTTTTCTTTCAATATGTAATGGACTAGGGTTAGTGTCCATCTTATACAAACCCTAAATTTAATAAATTGTCTTATTTTTTTTAAATAATAATTTTAATTAATTTATTAAGGACGCTAATTACCTACCAACGAAACCATACTCAAGCGTTTTGGGCGCAGTTCATCCCTACCCAATTAGCGTAGGTTACAGCGATTATAATCCATACTCATTTCAAACGGTGCCAGCACACTAATCTGTCGCGTAATTAATGCATCCTCCCTGGCCGACCGCGCTCATCCCACAATAACAATATAATATAATGCGCAACATAAAATCGTGTGTTTATACTGTTAATAAGTTATCCATGAGTATTATTTAGCTACGCACATGAGCATGACGTTTTATGACAACATAATTAGTACCGGTAAACTAGGGTTAAGTACTTTGATTTACGGGATAACATTGCCCACCCTTAAAATGATAACTATTTTAGTTGTAATCTTCTTAAATAGGGTATTTGACAAGAGTGAAATTAAATTGGTTTTTCATTAACAACAGATAAACATTATAAAAATACTAGGAAAACATCAATCTAATATTTTAGTTAGCAATTTAAAGATTTTTAAATTCTTAAAATCCAACAATAAGGACGCTGTTTGATTGTGACGTCACAAGATAGTAATACCTATAATTTCCATAGTAACCGAGCGTTTTTGATGTTTCATAAAAAGAAGCTGATTTGACTTTTTGTCAAATACCGTATTGTTAAATAATCGTATAACTGCATAAGTAACTTAGTCCTAATGCAATAATTAAAAGAATAATTAAATATTATAGTTTTCGGGGTGGGCAATATTACCCCGTAAATCAATGTAACTCCAGTAATTGTTATGGAGGCGAGGAAAGTTGACAATAGTTAGACAATTAATGTTAGAAGCTTCACTGTACTCAACTCAACAACAACAACAACAACAACAACAACAACAACTCAAATATTCCGCGTTCCACCGGGTTACATAGTAAGACATTATGTAATTTATTTATAAAATACAACGGGCTTAAATAACATAATTATTCTCAGATGGGAGAAACATTCAAATTCCAGAGGTTTGATTACAAAGAAGGGCATAATTTGCCTCTATAAATATAATCTACTCAGTATGTTTTAAAGTACTAGTGACTATAATAAAATATTCATACTACATTCTACCCTTCAAAATATCTTCTAGCCAGCGTTTGAAATAATTGAATCGTTTTATTGTGGCGGTAGGCCCAGAGTGTTTCTCACCAATCTTTCAGCAATTTTATTAAACTGTTCTCGGTCTTCTCTCCACATTTTAGCCGCATCTACATTGGCGCCGCTCTCGTCATTTGGTTCTGAAATAGGTGAATATAACATAATTAACACTAATCTCTCAAGGAAGCGTTTACCACTTACAAGAACAGGGATAAAGTTACAGTGTCCCTTCATGTTTTAAATTACAGTTAACAGTTACAGTTACAGTTAACTTTTTTATTGTCAATATATTAGCTCAAAACCTACACAAATCATACCTTAGTATTGTTTACGGTATGATTCACACTGTCAACTATAACTGCCATGCCGGCCTAGAGAAGTTGACTTTCGAAAACTGACAAAATGTATGGAATTCACACGACCTCCGAGTCCGAGTGTCTAAATTAAACCATACATTTTTTTCGAAAAAAATTATATATCTCGTCTGTTTCCATGCCATATTCTTTCAAAATCACACATTACTGTGATAATGGGTAGTAAAGGCCATTTCAAGTAAAAAAACCTACATTTGAAAACTTCAATTCCTATGTCTATGGGAGCAGATTTTCAGCCCACTTTGCGGGCGAAGCGATAGTTTGTCAATCCTATGAATTTTGTCAGTTTTCGACAATCGCTTAGGTTAGCGTTAAACATCTTGTCTAGATGTCAGGTAACTGGACCCATGAATTTGATGGGACTCTTGCTTTACCTCTGAGGGCCCAGACAAGATGCACTACGCTAGCTAGCGTTTCTTTCGTTTAACTTTAAACCAATCGCGTCACTGGTAGATGACGAAATACGAAAAGTGACGTGATGTGGAAGTGACGCGATTGGTTTAAAAACTAATGCCCGGTTCCTATATTCAAGAAACGAATCGTTTTCCTTACGTCTCGTTAAAATTTGACATTTGCTACGTACAAAATGTATTAAAATATTAACGAGACGTAAGGAAAACGATTCGTTTCTTGAATATAGGAACCGGGCATAAACGAATAGAAACGATAGTTAGCGTAATGCATCTTGTCTGGGCCCTCTGATATATTCTGCGAACGTTATCGTTATTGAAACAGTAAAGGATTGACGTCAACAGATGATTTAACGCATCGGCCGCACTTCATACACAAGTACACAAGTACACAACCTAACAATACGAGCCTCAACGAAAATGAGTGCGTCTAGCAGAAAAAATATATTAACTTAACAAAGTTCAGGATGACTTAGATATTTAGTAAATGTTGAACGAATTTCAACCTGTTAGTTTTCTGCTCTTGAGTAAGTAACGGTTTCTCTTTAGCAGTGTACAAACCGTAGCCCATTCTCTTCATTACTCTCTTGCACGTATCGACTGAAATGATATTTCAATCGCGTCACGCCATAGTACGTTAAGTTAGGACATTGTGCCGTTTTCGGTGATGCTCGATGATGGTTTGAACCGTAGATCTTGGCAACGTAAGGTCCTTGGATATATTATGCTACGTAGTTTTGCCAAAATTGTTACTGGAAATTATAACTCTTCGCACTTCTTCGGTCACTAGTTTACCTCGTGCCATTTCGATAATATCATTGTTATGAAGTAATGAAAATTTACTATGAATTGGCCTTTTTATGTAATCCTCTGTCATTTTAGACGACAGAAAATACTCTATATTCGATGAAAAGCATTATTTAATACTGTTTAGCATAGTGTACATACTAAATAGACGACCTGTTTTGTCTCAAACACATAAAACCCAATACATAGTACCCGAAACCGACGTGCGTGCATGACTCGATGTATGAATGTGGAAGAAGCGAAATAAATTTGTCAAGATCGTAGCAAGTGGAAAGAAGTGGGGTCTGCCTACCCCTCTGGGAAACAGGCGTGATTTAATGTATGTTTGTATGTACATAATATGTACCAGACGTAATTTTTTGCTTGCCACATTATTCTGTTGACTTTATGATATAATTATATTAATTAATGAACATTATTACACTTTGTACAACCCAAGATTACGAGAAGGTTAGACTTCGTGTAGGATAGCGTATTCCATAATTAATCATCAAAGTAAATCTGGGTGACCATACCAGTCTTTGAAGTAAACATCGTCGTTTGAAGTGCGCCTACACTACACGACCTATTATGCATTGGGGCATATCAGTTTGAATATATGGGAGACACGATCGTTAGTAAAAGAGACTAATTCTGAATAGTGATTATTATGATGTAAAATTTATAGTAGGAAACATTTTCGGACTTCCGAGAATCGGGGTTTTAAAATTATGTGAACTTTGGCCCACCGATAACGTGCAAAGGTATATAATTATTCATAAATATTTGAGGACAGATATTCTAAAGTTATAATTGTTTTTATTCATTCGTTCTATTGTCTAAAATTGCAGTGAAGTGAGCGAACCAGTATGAACAACCGACTCTGTTAGGCCGCTTGTAGACGTCCGTTGTTTTCACCGGACAACGGACCGTTTTTTTTGCCGGACTTGCGGTGGTGTACACCACTTACAATGGATATGTGTAGACGCACCGGATGACGGTCCGGCGACGTATGCACCGCAGGTTCCCCTCGGCACAACGGACACCGGTCCGGCGTAAGAAACAGCGGTCATCCATGCCAGTGTATTGGTGTATGTAAACGCTACCGGACGTATTGCCCGTTTTCTGTAAATTAGCCGCCGTCAACTTCCGCTTTTAATTAAAAATCGGTGTTGACAGCGAATTGTTGATAACATTAGTTGATAAAAGTTGAAAAGTTCATTTCTTCATCCGAAAATAATTGTATAATATTATTTCATCTTGTTCCAACTCCTCAAGAAGAGTATTAAATGCACTATATTTTTCCCTTTAAAATAATATAGGAAGCATCCATAATGATCTTTTACATTTTTTTGGTTTCTATTTGCTTCTTCTTGCACAAATAGTAGGCCAATATAAGTTTCTTCTTCTTATTGATCGACATTATCAATTTATCACACACGTGCAAACTCTATGACGAGCAGTTCAATATTGAAGCATAGAGACGGCACCCGAAGCTAACATCCATCCGGTAAAAACATTACATGCCCACAAGGATATCCGTTTATTGACGCTCCGTTGTCTGGTGAAAACAACGGACGACTACAAGCGGCCTTAAGGTAGGTTTTTATTTATTATTTTAATTGTTATACATCTTTGCAAACGATAGGTACCTACATAAAATGAATGTTAAAGTTTTTCTAATAGAAACGGGTCGATTTTAATGAATGAGTAAATGTTCGTTTCGAATACTACTTAGGAGGTAGAGATAAACTACGATAACATGGCACGCCCCTCCAAAATATAAAACGGTTGAATGTATTTGTGATGAATGTATTTATAAAGTGTCACAAAGATTCACATTACATGTCTGCGTGCTGAGATGGCAGTCAAACAAAAGAAAGTACTCGGATTAGTTGCTTGACTTGTGGTGTCACTAATAAACTCATTGCTAGCAGCATGACGCTGCACTAGCGCACTCTATGAAACTGACACGTGCGTTGTGTCGCGCGGCCGGCTGTATAATGATTAGTTGACCAACAAATCTGGTATAGTCTTTATTATTTCTAGCGAGCCGATCTTCTACACAAAGGCCATTGTTTGTGTACAATACTATTCTCTTTCTTTGTGTCCGTAACCGCAAGCCGATTACATACAAAAAAGTTAGAACTACATTGAATGTCCATAGAATTATCAACCCTATCCTCTTAGTCAGTAGGTTTAAAATGTAAAGTACAACCCTGGCGACAGAAGATGGTAGTATTGTGTAGGGAATAAGACCGGTTAAGATAATAAAGACATATCTGTATCCTGACATTTTACATTTTAAACCTACTGACTAAGACGATAGGGTTGATAATTCTATGGACATTCAATGTAGTTCTAACTTTTTTGTATGTAATCGGCTTGCGGTTACGGACACAAAGAAAGATAATAGTATTGTACACAAACAATGGCCTTTGTGTAGAAGATCGGCTCGCTAGAAATAATAAAGACTATAACAAGTGTCATTTACAGAGTATTGATTGCAAAAAATGTGTTCAAATATTGAAATTGAATTTACTCTAATATTTGCGTGCTTATTTTTTTCAATATAAACTGAAACCTTTATTTTATAGGTATATATTATTTTATTGCTTAGACATCAAAACCATTAATAAAAATACGTAATCACACGTAGGTAATTTTAAGATAAAAAAATGAAATAAAGCTTTATAATCCCGACTACATTTTTTGTTATTTTTATTAAACAGGTTTATTAATTTAATGCTACTATATTCGTATATATTTGAGATGGTCACATTAAGACCTTTCAAATGATACCTATATTGTAATAATTAGAAGACTTTTTTTGTTGTTCACATAAATAACTGACATTTTTGCCTATGTTATTTAAATTTTAACAATTTAGGTAGCCTATGTCACCCGGGATGGTGAAAGAATTCTAACGATACCACACACATTTAAATCGGCTCAGGCGTTTAGAAGTTACAGTGGAATAAACAATCGTAAGATACATACATACATGAACCCTGAAAACATTACACTCCTTTTTTTGGGCAGACGTGTAATTAAATCAGCTCAGGCGTTTAGAAGTTATAGTGAAATAAAGAATCGTTAGATACATACATACATGAACCCTGAAATCATTACACTCCTTTTTTTGGGCAGTGATGCAAAAATTACATAAAGTTCAAATTCTTAATGCTTTGGAATTAGTAATTAGACTTTTCTTCATCGCTGTCATAGGAGCTTGATGTGTCATTTTCAGAATCGGATTTTCCTACGTGAATAATAAATTCTTGTCCATCGTCGTAGTCTTTCCAGTATTTGGATTCCGTCTCCTCTACATGTCTGCAAGTGTTGGTCCACATCGTGCAATCGATCATATCAAGACGCTCATGAAGTAATTTCATAATCGATGTGTAGTTTCGGTCTACATTTTTATTTGCCACATAATTTTTTAACATCCCTTAAATTTTCTCAATCGGGTTCAAATCGGGATGATAGGGAGGGAGCCTTAAAATATCACAGTTATATTGTTTAGCTTCTCCATCAATGGCGTAATTTCTAGAACACTCTTTATTTTTTAAAATTATATCGTAGAGTTCGATGTTTTTCATGTTTTCCTCGAAGGCGATGCTTTTATTTTTTAGCCAATCTTTCATGGCCGCTTTGTTGCTGTTGGAGGTGGGAACTTTTTCCTTAAATGTGTTATGGTAGGAGGCGTTATCCATAACTATTACAGACTTTTGTGGTATGTTAGGCAGTAGTTGTGTTGTGAACCACTTCTTGTAATTATCGTGATTCATATTGTCGTGATAATCGCCTGTCTTTGAACTGGCCTTGTAAATTAGACAAGCATTGGAGGCAAAACCGTTTCCGTTCCACCGGCATGAACAATTATGATACGTTCCCCTTCCGAAATTTTTCATTTTGCTGTTGTACCATCCTTATTTCCCCATGAATTACTTTGTACATGTGTGGTATGAATGTAGCTTTCATCAGTGTAAACAATATTTCTCCCTTCTTCTCGGTATTTTATCAATTGCCTTAAATATTTATAGCGGAGCATTTTAACGTCATGTTTTTCAACAAGCGCTTGACGATTATCTTCGGTAGTTTTCCACTCGTATCCTAAATCATGAAGTATACGCCGTAATGTCTCCAAACATCCATCAAAATTTATTTTTTCAGTGAGCACCCTTTTCAGAGCTTTTAACGTGGGGAATTGTTTACACTCTCTATGAAAGTTAGTGATAGTATGCCTTATTACCCCTTTGTCAAATGCATCGATGTCACGCTTGAAACGTTTGCGAGGATTTTTGATTGTACGCGGTGATCTCATGCCTGTGCCAGTTGCGTTACATTTCGCTTTTTCTTTGAGAATTCTCGATACAGTCCTTTCACTAACTCCCACAGCTTTTGAAGTTCTCCATCTAGCGTCTGTTAATCGCTTAACCCCATAGTCAGCCTCATACTTCATGTGTTGGTATACTGTGGCTATCACTTCTCTTGCCTAAAATATATAGAAAAGAGTTTTACATAAATCAAAATAAAACTCCATCATAACGTTACGTAAATTTATTGTTAATATTTGGCCGTTGGACGAATCTGTGTACTCCTACAGAAAGGTATAAACAGGTCCGGAACCAAAATAAGCATACGATAAATTTGTTTCAAACGAATTCTTCTTGGTAATAAGTGGTCTATTTAACACAATTTTACATTTTAAAATAAAGAACATAAAACTTACCTGGCTCCGCATCACTTTTTTTACTGAATTTTCCATGACCAACTTATTTTGCAATTAGTACTTTCGTGTCACTGAACGGCGTAGTACCAATAACTTGTCTGTCCCAGTCCGCAGCCGGACTGCTACTGACGGCATACATACATTGAATACTACATTGAAAGAGTGATTTAGAGGGGCGTGCCATCTTACCGTAGTTTATCTCTATCGCCTTATGGTGCGTTCTTATATTCAAAACCGTGGATAGAGTAGTTACCTCTCGTTAAAATTTGACACATTTTGTACCTAGCAAATGACATATTTTATCGAAACGTCACAACTCAAGCCACGGTTTTAAATATAGGAACGCACCATAAAATATTCAGTATTTTCTCTCTGTTGACTACTAATAGTAATTTTTATTTATACGGATCATATTTTAAATTTGTTTGTAGTGGACTCGTAAACCACACACAGCTTATTATAAAAAGCTTAATATTACCCACTGGTATAAAACCTTTTCCGGATTACTCGAACTTTAGATAATACCAGCCTAGCAAACCGCGTTCTACTGATGATAGCATGTTGTACTCACCAGCCAACATGCTGACTACAGATAGCAGTATTTTCTCTACGCTTTGGACAGGCGACCATCGCTCTGCACTGCTCTCGTAGCCCATGGGGTCGTCCCCGGGAGCGTGCAAGATGGATATACAGACACGCCCGTCGGCATATACTGGAATACAACAAGGCGCGAATTTTACATTGATAGGTGCAAAGAATACGGCCATTTGATTATTATAATGAATGAAAGTTAAATTACTTAAATATGCCAACGTACCTACTACAATATTGATGATCAAATTAAAATATGAAAATACCGTAAAAGACATCACAAAATCACACAATTATGTATGAAAACGCCGGTCTGAATTAGGAGTTCGTGCTACGGATAGGTTCAGAACACGTTTTCGAAGAGTCAGCCTTATAATGAGCAAGTGACAATAATATTAAACTTACTGTTTGGATGAAACATTTCGCAAATAAATTGCATCTTGGGTGGGCTCAGCGGGTAATCAGGAGGAAATACTAATTTTGCTGGAAATATCCCACCTTCGAAGCATGTTCCTTCTGGTCCCCTGAAAAATAATACATGGTAACTGTCTTGTTACTCGAACTTTAATATTATCAGGGTTTAGCAATTATATCTATGCGACTCGTAAAACATGTTTTTCAATTTCCCAAAACCTTTTCTTATTATGCTAATTTAAGACATGGCAAAAATCTTCAAAATCGTTAAAACTCATTGAAAAACCTGTCCGAAGTTTTCTGAAAGCTCCCCAATACTTGAATGACCCCCTTCAGATGTTGGTGCGTGGTTATTCACTACAACCAAGGGTTAGCTTCTCAAGGGTCATACTAAGTAGTACAGGTCGATTCACAAGAGTTGGCACGAATGGATTGAACGAAAGTAATGTCACCTATCACTGTGTGAGTGCCGTCCTTTGAATCGATGTTCGAATTTCAAACCGAAAACCTGTTAAGTACTATTTTACACACTAGTATACTTTCATTCACTCATTCAATCCATTCGTGCCAACTCTTGTGAATCGACCTGTGCTACTATAAATGTCAAAGTATTTTAGCCTGTCTATTTACGCTTCCACGGCTACACCATTGCTGACACGATTTCATGTGTGTGAACCTAGCATATCAATTTCTGGAATCTCAAAAATTAAACACAGTTCTAGTAGCATCCCCAATAGTTCTACAGTTCTACATATTTATTTTCGATAGTTCAGCTTTTATTTTCAGAAAAACGATTTTTTCAAAATGAGATGCTAACTTCGCGTTCCGCCTATTAGCATCTCAGCAGTTCTCGATGCCTGGGCCTTAAATACGTCAGAAAATGCATAGTTCTGTAGTCTAGAGTCGACCTGGCAATAGTTCTAGCCTTAAAAGGAAAAAAAAATGAGATGTTAACTTCGCATTCCGCCTATTAGCATCTCAGCAGTTCTCGTTGCCTGGGCCTCAAATACGTCAGAAAATGCATAGTTCTGTGATCTGGAAACGATACAGCAAAAGTTCTGGCTAAAAAAACATAAAAATCTATAAATGGGATGAAATGCTAGAACATTTTAGATAGTTCCAGTTAGCTTTGAAAACATAATAATCTAGACTTGCACTGAGATGCTGCAACTTTTAAGAGAGTTCAGCCTAGCATCTCAGCGGTTCTCGATAGCTAGCCCACAAATACGTAAGAAACTGCACAGTTCTATGTTTTAGAGTCAAAACAGCCATAGTTCTGGTCAAAAAACCTAAAAATCTAGACTTACACTGAGATGCTGCAACTTTTTAGAGAGTTCAGCCCAGCATCTCAGCGGTTCTCGATAGCTAGCCCACAAATACGTAAGAAACTGCACAGTTCTATGTTTTAGAGTCAAAACAGCCATAGTTCTGGTCAAAAAACCTAAAAATCTAGACTTGCACTGAGATGCTGCAACTTTTAAGAGAGTTCAGCCTAGCATCTCAGCGGTTCTCGATAGCTAGCCCACAAATACGTAAGAAACTGCACAGTTCTATGTTTTAGAGTCAAAACAGCCATAGTTCTGGTCAAAAAACCTAAAAATCTAGACTTTCACTGAGATGCTGCAACTTTTTAGGGAGTTCTGCATAGCATCTCAGCGGCTCTCAATAGCTAGCCTACCAATACGTATGAAACTGCAGAGTTCTATCGTCTGGAGTCGATACAGCGATAGTTCTAGCTTAAAAATCATTAAAATCTAGACTTTCACTGAGATGCTGCAACTTTTTAGGGAGTTCTGCATAGCATCTCAGTGGTTCTCAATAGCTAGCCTACCAATACGTATGAAACTGCAGAGTTATATGCTCTGTAGTCGAAACAGCAATAGTTCTAGCTTAAAAATCATAAAAATCTAGACTTTCACTGAGATGCTGCAACTTTTTAGGGAGTTCTGCATAGCATCTCAGCGGTTTTCAATAGCAAGCCTACAAACACGTATGAAACTGCAGAGTTCTATGCTCTGTAGTCGATACAGCGATAGTTCTAGCTTAAAAATCATAAAAATCTAGACTTTCACTGAGATGCTGCAACTTTTTAGGGAGTTCTGCATAGCATCTCAGCGGTTTTCAATAGCAAGCCTACAAACACGTATGAAACTGCAGAGTTCTATCGTCTGGAGTCGATACAGCGATAGTTCTAGCTTAAAAATCATTAAAATCTAGACTTTCACTGAGATGCTGCAACTTTTTAGGGAGTTCTGCATAGCAACTCAGCGGTTCTCAATAGCTAGCCTACCAATACGTATGAAACTGCATAGTTATATGCTCTGTAGTCGAAACAGCAATAGTTCTAGCTTAAAAATCATAAAAATCTAGACTTACACTGAGATGCTGCAACTTTTTAGGGAGTTCTGCATAGCATCTCAGCGGTTCTCAATAGCTAGCCTACCAATACGTATGAAACTGCATAGTTATATGCTCTGTAGTCGAAACAGCAATAGTTCTAGCTTAAAAATCATTAAAATCTAGACTTTCACTGAGATGCTGCAACTTTTTAGGGAGTTCTGCATAGCATCTCAGCGGTTCTCAATAGCTAGCCTACCAATACGTATGAAACTGCATAGTTATATGCTCTGTAGTCGAAACAGCAATAGTTCTAGCTTAAAAATCATAAAAATCTAGACTTACACTGAGATGCTGCAACTTTTTAGGGAGTTCTGCATAGCATTTTAGCGGTTTTCAATAGCAAGCCTACAAACACGTATGAAACTGCAGAGTTCTATCGTCTGGAGTCGATACAGCGATAGTTCTAGCTTAAAAATCATTAAAATCTAGACTTTCACTGAGATGCTGCAACTTTTTAGGGAGTTCTGCATAGCATCTCAGCGGTTCTCAATAGCTAGCCTACCAATACGTATGAAACTGCATAGTTATATGCTCTGTAGTCGAAACAGCAATAGTTCTAGCTTAAAAATCATAAAAATCTAGACTTACACTGAGATGCTGCAACTTTTTAGGGAGTTCTGCATAGCATTTTAGCAGTTTTCAATAGCAAGCCTACAAACACGTATGAAACTGCAGAGTTCTATCGTCTGGAGTCGATACAGCGATAGTTCTAGCTTAAAAATCATAAAAATCTAGACTTACACTGAGATGCTGCAACTTTTTAGGGAGTTCTGCATAGCATCTCAGCGGTTCTCAATAGCTAGCCTACCAATACGTATGAAACTGCAGAGTTCTATCGTCTGGAGTCGATACAGCGATAGTTCTAGCTTAAAAATTATTAAAATCTAGACTTTCACTGAGATGCTGCAACTTTTTAGGGAGTTCTGCATAGCATCTCAGCGGTTCTCAATAGCTAGCCTACCAATACGTATGAAACTGCAGAGTTATATGCTCTGTAGTCGAAACAGCAATAGAGTTCTAGCTTAAAAATCATAAAAATCTAGACTTTCACTGAGATGCTGCAACTTTTTAGGGAGTTCTGCATAGCATCTCAGCGGTTTTCAATAGCAAGCCTACAAACACGTATGAAACGGCAGAGTTCTATCGTCTGGAGTCGATACAGCGATAGTTCTAGCTTAAAAATCATTAAAATCTAGACTTTCACTGAGATGCTGCAACTTTTTAGGGAGTTCTGCATAGCATCTCAGCGGTTTTCAATAGCTAGCCTACCAATACGTATGAAACTGCAGAGTTATATGCTCTGTAGTCGATACAGCGATAGTTCTAGCTTAAAAATCATTAAAATCTAGACTTTCACTGAGATGTTGCAACTTTTTAGGGAGTTCTGCATAGCATCTCAGCGGTTCTCAATAGCGAGCCTACCAATACGTATGAAACTGCATAGTTATATGCTCTGTAGTCGAAACAGCAATAGTTCTAGCTTAAAAATCATAAAAATCTAGACTTACACTGAGATGCTGCAACTTTTTAGGGAGTTCTGCATAGCATTTTAGCGGTTTTCAATAGCAAGCCTACAAACACGTATGAAACTGCAGAGTTCTATCGTCTGGAGTCGATACAGCGATAGTTCTAGCTTAAAAATCATAAAAATCTAGACTTACACTGAGATGCTGCAACTTTTTAGGGAGTTCTGCATAGCATCTCAGCGGCTCTCAATAGCTAGCCTACCAATACGTATGAAACTGCAGAGTTCTATCGTCTGGAGTCGATACAGCGATAGTTCTAGCTTAAAAATTATTAAAATCTAGACTTTCACTGAGATGCTGCAACTTTTTAGGGAGTTCTGCATAGCATCTCAGCGGTTCTCAATAGCTAGCCTACCAATACGTATGAAACTGCAGAGTTATATGCTCTGTAGTCGAAACAGCAATAGTTCTAGCTTAAAAATCATAAAAATCTAGACTTTCACTGAGATGCTGCCACTTTTTAGGGAGTTCTGCATAGCATCTCAGCGGTTTTCAATAGCAAGCCTACAAACACGTATGAAACTGCAGAGTTCTATCGTCTGGAGTCGATACAGCGATAGTTCTAGCTTAAAAATCATTAAAATCTAGACTTTCACTGAGATGCTGCAACTTTTTAGGGAGTTCTGCATAGCATCTCAGCGGTTTTCAATAGCTAGCCTACCAATACGTATGAAACTGCAGAGTTATATGCTCTGTAGTCGAAACAGCAATAGTTCTAGCTTAAAAATCATAAAAATCTAGACTTTCACTGAGATGCTGCCACTTTTTAGGGAGTTCTGCATAGCATCTCAGCGGTTTTCAATAGCAAGCCTACAAACACGTATGAAACTGCAGAGTTCTATCGTCTGGAGTCGATACAGCGATAGTTCTAGCTTAAAAATCATTAAAATCTAGACTTTCACTGAGATGCTGCAACTTTTTAGGGAGTTCTGCATAGCATCTCAGCGGTTTTCAATAGCAAGCCTACAAACACGTATGAAACTGCAGAGTTCTATCGTCTGGAGTCGATACAGCGATAGTTCTAGCTTAAAAATCATTAAAATCTAGACTTTCACTGAGATGCTGCAACTTTTTAGGGAGTTCTGCATAGCATCTCAGCGGTTTTCAATAGCAAGCCTACCAATACGTATGAAACTCCGGAGTTCTATCGTCTGGTGTCGATACAGCGAAAGTTCTAGCTTAAAAATCATAAAAATCTAGACTTTCACTGAGATGCTGCAACTTTTTAGGGAGTTCTGCATAGCATCTCAGCGGTTTTCAATAGCAAGCCTACCAATACGTATGAAACTCCGGAGTTCTATCGTCTGGAGTCAATACAGCGATAGTTCTAGCTTAAAAATATATAATACCTTTAAACTGCAACAAAATTAAACTTCTAAGTCAACGCAATCAAAAGAAACAGCAATTTAAGCCGCATATGCCCCCGCAAGGGAATCAAAACCTAAATATTTCCAGACGATCTAGAATCTTTTGGCATAAAGCAATGTTTTATAGCACATATAAAGGAAATGTTCCGAAAACTTTAAATTTTTAGTTACATTACATATGTTAAAATATTATATCTTATTTTTTATGTTTTAAAATAAATGAAATATGTTAATATAAAATAAAGGATTACTGAAACGATAAAGAGACCTTTGTTTTTAATTTATGCCGCTCCAGCTTTATGGATTTAATTTTGCAATAAAAATACCATAAATATGACTCGATTGTCGTGATGAGTGAACTTTTACTTATATACCTACAGGTTTGTTTGAAGCCATCTTAGTTGTAATAGTTTGTCATTGAAATTCGTAATATGCACTTTCATTACACGGTTACATGAGTACACTACTCTAACAAAAATTTGCGCTATAAAACTTATTATATCATAAACGAATTGTTTTTAAAAGACCTATCCAACGACAATCCACACGATGGGGTAGACGAGAAAAAAAATGCATCCCCACGTTACGTGTAAGGAGGTTATTTATTTTTAGGATTTTATTTTACCACTTTGTTTACACATATTCATGCCAAATTACAGCAATCTAGTACCAAGAGCCTCTGAGCTAGGCTACGGAAGGACAGACGGGTGGACTGAAGGACATGTCGAAACTATAAGGGTTCGTAGTTAATATTATAAAGATTATAAAGTGTTATAAACGTTAAAGTGTGTATGCATGGAAATATGGATGTTTGTTTAAATTTGGAAAGTAGATAGTTTATAAATACACTGGATAACATAGGCTACTTTTTACCCGGATTTTTTTTAAGTTCCCGAGGGAATAACGATTATCGAAATCTACGCGGACGAAATGGTGGGCAGAAGTTAGTTAAAAACATTTAGATTGTAATAATCCTTTGAAATCACACTATCTAAAAACCGCATAAAAATCCGTTGCGGAGTTTGAAAGATACAAGCGAAAAGCGATCATACTAAGTGTGTGTGTGTCAGCTCCGAAGCACGACTGCAGTTTACTCTTTAAGTAAGATTGTCTAACATTGTAAATTATCCCGAGGGGCTATCGCTTAACGCACTCGCAATCGCAATTGTTTTCATTTTGAAAATCGAAGGCTTGTCTTGTCTGCTTACAAAATTAAAACAATTGTTCCGCTTTATAGAGAAATTGAGATTGCGAGTGCGTTAGGCAATAGCGACGCAGGTTCACGACGAGTTCTGGTATATATGCTTTTTTGAACCAATACGTTACCTCCAAAAAGTTCTCATATGATTCGTTCGCTTGTATATTTATTTATACCTAAGTCTCAAAAAGCCTCAAATATGGAAACGGATAACATAGGTATATACCTACATATTGGTAGCTAAATAAAAGCGCTTAAACTCAAAAGAACATCTATTGAATGTATTATGTTATATTACAGGTGTCTTAGTTTGAATTAAGCGCTAGCGCCGCGGCGTGTCGCGAAACTCGCGAACTATTCGCACGATCCTACATGTTTGAAAAAAAAAGCACGTCTATCGTGTCAGCCTGTGTCAAAACGTCAAAACTTGGGCGTAACATCGCGTTCGCACGCTAGCTCTACCCACAACAAAATCAAACCGATTTTTAAAAAAAATACTTCGATTTTAAAAAAAACGATATCAAATAACTAAAAAATATTGTTTACATCTATATCTTATTTCAATTCGATTTAAACTTAAAATCATATTTAGTCACTATCACTATCACTACATAGTATAAAACAAAGTCGCTTTCCGCTGTCTGTCCCTATGTATGCTTAGATCTTTAAAAGTTATCAACGGATTTTGATGCGGTTTTTATTAATAGATAGAGTGTTTCAAGAGGAAGGTTTATATGTATAATAAATCCTGTTTCATGTACGGGTGTTACAGAAAACTCACATAAACCGAAGCGAAGCGAGGGCGGGTCGCTAGTTATATAATAATTTCAGTACACGAAATAAATTAAACTTGCCACGTAATCGTAATTTAAATATCAATTTAATTTACTTAACACGAATTATTTAATACCAACAAATATGGAATTTCCTTAATTTGAATCAACTTTTGAAGTCTAATGAAATGAATTACTAACGATAAAACAACAAACTTTAATATTGATTAGTACCTACTTAACCTAATTGTGAAACATAAATATATACTTAGCAAGAAAAAATATGAAACATTAAACGTTTCAAAAAAAGGTTTAAGGTATGGGAGAAATAATATTTTTATATAAGAATTCGAAACAAGTAAAAAAATAATTAATAATCGAATTAAGAAAAGATCCCAAGAAGTAAGTGGATTACGTTACGAAAAAAATAAGAGAAAAAACGAAATAAAACAACATGGAACCATGTCTTACCACGTCCTCGTCGTTGGTTCCGGGTAACGCTAAGAGTAGGAAACTGTTGAAAGGTAATACGTAGGCATTCTCACGTTGGTAAGGTTGGTATTGCTGCGTTGAGTTCAGAAAATTTTGGAAATCTTCATAATCCCGACTTGTCAAAAAATATACTCGTACCTATCTGGCAACGCTGTACCAGCACCGAATTTAAGTCTGTTGTTAAACATGTTATTTTATTTTAAAAACCGTCGGGATCCTACCTGTAAAGTACCTGGATCCGGAGATATGACGATATCAAAATGGCGGCCGCTATATTTTGAAAATTGCTAATAGTTCGGATTCTATGAACCATATCTAATATACATAACGTGTCGGGTATCAAATTAATGGAAATTAAATGTTCTATAACACATAACATTAACTGCGTAGTACAATTATAGAAATATTTTAAATAATATAAAAAATAAATCTATAAAAACTTTCATTTTTCGTTTACAGCCTCGGAAGTATATACTACTTATATACCAAAATGATGTATAGCAGACATAACGAAAGATTAATCAGCGATCTAATAAAAGAAACCGGAACTCGATCGCACGAAAAATGTTTTAGTTGCGCCGTTATTAGTAAGGCGCTCCCTCTAGTCCACACAGGTGTAGGGTGTTAGTTTCAACTAGTTTCAAGCGAGAAAGAACACGGGTGAATCACAAAATAGTTACTTTATAAAACTTACAAATAAGTGCAGTAACGAGAGATCTGCTCAGTTTTATTCGTATTTTTAGCTTTGCTATCGATAAAGGCTGAGATGCTGTGTAGAACTTAAAAAAAATATATACCTAATATTTCAACTAATGTCTAGACTTATATGTTTTTTATTCAGAACTTTTGCTATATCGACTCCAGACCATAGAACTGTTTACTTTTATACGTATATGTAGCGTTGCTATCGATAAAAGCTGAGATGCTATGTAGGACTTGGAAAAAGTTACAGTAGGTATCTCAATTCGTGTCTAGATTTTCATGTTTTTTAACCAGAACTATTGCTGTTTTGACTCCAGACCATAGAACTGTTCACTTTTATACGTATTTGAAGCGTTGCTATCGATAAAGGCTGAGATCCTATGTAGATATTTAAAAAAGTTACAGTATCTCAATTCATGTCTAGATTTTCATGTTTTCAAAGCTAGAACTATTGCTATATTGACTCCAGGCTATGGAACTGTGCAGATTCTTACGTTTTTGTAGGCTTGCTATCGAGAACCGCTAAGATGCTAGGCTGAACTCTCTAAAAAGTTGCAGCATCTCAGTGTAAGTCTAGATTTTTAGGTTTTTTGACCAGAACTATGCCTGTTTTGACTCTAAAACATAGAACTGTGCAGTTTCTAACGTATTTGTAGGCTAGCTATCGAGAACCGCTGATATGCTAGGCTGAACTCCATTAAAAGTTGCAGCATCTCAGTGTAAGTCTAGATTTTTAAGTTTTTTGACCAGAACTATGGCTGTTTTGACTCTAAAACATAGAACTGTGCAGTTTCTAACGTATTTGTAGGCTAGCTATCGAGAACCGCTGAGATGCTAGGCTGAACTCCCTTAAAAGTTGCAGCATCTCAGTGTAAGTCTATATTTTTAGGTTTTTTGACCAGAACTATGGCTGTTTTGACTCTCAAACATAGAACTGTACAGTTTCTAACGTATTTGTAGGCTAGCTATCGAGAACCGCTGAGATGCTAGGCTGAACTCCCTTAAAAGTTGCAGCATCTCAGTGTAAGTCTAGATTTTTAGGTTTTTTGACCAGAACTATGGCTGTTTTGACTCTAAAACATAGAACTGTGCAGTTTCTTACGTATTTGTAGGCTTGCTATCGAGAACCGCTGAGATGCTAGGCTGAACTCTCTAAAAAGTTGCAGTATATCAGTGTAAGTCTAGATTTTTAGGTATTTTGACCAGAACTATGGCTGTTTTGACTCTAAAACATAGAACTGTGCAGTTTCTAACGTATTTGTAGGCTAGCTATCGAGAACCGCTGAGATGCTAGGCTGAACTCCCTTAAAAGTTGCAGCATCTCAGTGTAAGTCTAGATTTTTAGGTTTTTTGACCAGAACTATGGCTGTTTTGACTCTAAAACATAGAACTGTGCAGTTTCTAACGTATTTGTAGGCTAGCTATCGAGAACCGCTGAGATGCTAGGCTGAACTCCCTTAAAAGTTGCAGCATCTCAGTGTAAGTCTAGATTTTTAGGTTTTTTGACCAGAACTATGGCTGTTTTGACTCTAAAACATAGAACTGTGCAGTTTCTAACGTATTTGTAGGCTAGCTATCGAGAACCGCTGAGATGCTGGGCTGAACTCTCTAAAAAGTTGCAGCATCTCAGTGTAAGTCTAGATTTTTAGGTTTTTTGACCAGAACTATGGCTGTTTTGACTCTAAAACATAGAACTGTGCAGTTTCTTACGTATTTGTGGGCTAGCTATCGAGAACCGCTGAGATGCTAGGCTGAACTATCTAAAAAGTTGCAGCATCTCAGTGCAAGTCTAGATTTTTAGGTTTTTTGACCAGAACTATGGCTGTTTTGACTCTAAAACATAGAACTGTGCAGTTTCTTACGTATTTGTGGGCTAGCTATCGAGAACCGCTGAGATGCTAGGCTGAACTCCCTTAAAAGTTGCAGCATCTCAGTGTAAGTCTAGATTTTTAGGTTTTTTGACCAGAACTATGGCTGTTTTGACTCTAAAACATAGAACTGTGCAGTTTCTAACGTATTTGTAGGCTAGCTATCGAGAACCGCTGAGATGCTAGGCTGAACTCCCTTAAAAGTTGCAGCATCTCAGTGTAAGTCTAGATTTTTAGGTTTTTTGACCAGAACTATGGCTGTTTTGACTCTAAAACATAGAACTGTGCAGTTTCTAACGTATTTGTAGGCTAGCTATCGAGAACCGCTGAGATTCTGGGCTGAACTCTCTAAAAAGTTGCAGCATCTCAGTGTAAGTCTAGATTTTTAGGTTTTTTGACCAGAACTATGGCTGTTTTGACTCTAAAACATAGAACTGTGCAGTTTCTTACGTATTTGTGGGCTAGCTATCGAGAACCGCTGAGATGCTAGGCTGAACTATCTAAAAAGTTGCAGCATCTCAGTGCAAGTCTAGATTTTTAGGTTTTTTGACCAGAACTATGGCTGTTTTGACTCTAAAACATAGAACTGTGCAGTTTCTTACGTATTTGTGGGCTAGCTATCGAGAACCGCTGAGATGCTAGGCTGAACTCCCTTAAAAGTTGCAGCATCTCAGTGTAAGTCTAGATTTTTAGGTTTTTTGACCAGAACTATGGCTGTTTTGACTCTAAAACATAGAACTGTGCAGTTTCTAACGTATTTGTAGGCTAGCTATCGAGAACCGCTGAGATGCTAGGCTGAACTCCCTTAAAAGTTGCAGCATCTCAGTGTAAGTCTAGATTTTTAGGTTTTTTGACCAGAACTATGGCTGTTTTGACTCTCAAACATAGAACTGTGCAGTTTCTAACGTATTTGTAGGCTAGCTATCGAGAACCGCTGAGATGCTAGGCTGAACTCCCTTAAAAGTTGCAGCATCTCAGTGTAAGTCTAGATTTTTAGGTTTTTTGACCAGAACTATGGCTGTTTTGACTCTAAAACATAGAACTGTGCAGTTTCTAACGTATTTGTAGGCTAGCTATCGAGAACCGCTGATATGCTAGGCTGAACTCCATTAAAAGTTGCAGCATCTCAGTGTAAGTCTAGATTTTTAAGTTTTTTGACCAGAACTATGGCTGTTTTGACTCTAAAACATAGAACTGTGCAGTTTCTAACGTATTTGTAGGCTAGCTATCGAGAACCGCTGAGATGCTAGGCTGAACTCCCTTAAAAGTTGCAGCATCTCAGTGTAAGTCTAGATTTTTAGGTTTTTTGACCAGAACTATGGCTGTTTTGACTCTCAAACATAGAACTGTGCAGTTTCTAACGTATTTGTAGGCTAGCTATCGAGAACCGCTGAGATGCTAGGCTGAACTCCCTTAAAAGTTGCAGCATCTCAGTGTAAGTCTAGATTTTTAGGTTTTTTGACCAGAACTATGGCTGTTTTGACTCTAAAACATAGAACTGTGCAGTTTCTTACGTATTTGTAGGCTTGCTATCGAGAACCGCTGAGATGCTAGGCTGAACTCTCTAAAAAGTTGCAGTATCTCAGTGTAAGTCTAGATTTTTAGGTATTTTGACCAGAACTATGGCTGTTTTGACTCTAAAACATAGAACTGTGCAGTTTCTAACGTATTTGTAGGCTAGCTATCGAGAACCGCTGAGATGCTAGGCTGAACTCCCTTAAAAGTTGCAGCATCTCAGTGTAAGTCTAGATTTTTAGGTTTTTTGACCAGAACTATGGCTGTTTTGACTCTAAAACATAGAACTGTGCAGTTTCTAACGTATTTGTAGGCTAGCTATCGAGAACCGCTGATATGCTAGGCTGAACTCCATTAAAAGTTGCAGCATCTCAGTGTAAGTCTAGATTTTTAAGTTTTTTGACCAGAACTATGGCTGTTTTGACTCTAAAACATAGAACTGTGCAGTTTCTAACGTATTTGTAGGCTAGCTATCGAGAACCGCTGAGATGCTAGGCTGAACTCCCTTAAAAGTTGCAGCATCTCAGTGTAAGTCTATATTTTTAGGTTTTTTGACCAGAACAATGGCTGTTTTGACTCTCAAACATAGAACTGTACAGTTTCTAACGTATTTGTAGGCTAGCTATCGAGAACCGCTGAGATGCTAGGCTGAACTCCCTTAAAAGTTGCAGCATCTCAGTGTAAGTCTAGATTTTTAGGTTTTTTGACCAGAACTATGGCTGTTTTGACTCTAAAACATAGAACTGTGCAGTTTCTTACGTATTTGTAGGCTTGCTATCGAGAACCGCTGAGATGCTAGGCTGAACTCTCTAAAAAGTTGCAGTATATCAGTGTAAGTCTAGATTTTTAGGTATTTTGACCAGAACTATGGCTGTTTTGACTCTAAAACATAGAACTGTGCAGTTTCTAACGTATTTGTAGGCTAGCTATCGAGAACCGCTGAGATGCTAGGCTGAACTCCCTTAAAAGTTGCAGCATCTCAGTGTAAGTCTAGATTTTTAGGTTTTTTGACCAGAACTATGGCTGTTTTGACTCTAAAACATAGAACTGTGCAGTTTCTAACGTATTTGTAGGCTAGCTATCGAGAACCGCTGAGATGCTAGGCTGAACTCCCTTAAAAGTTGCAGCATCTCAGTGTAAGTCTAGATTTTTAGGTTTTTTGACCAGAACCATGGCTGTTTTGACTCTAAAACATAGAACTGTGCAGTTTCTAACGTATTTGTAGGCTAGCTATCGAGAACCGCTGAGATGCTAGGCTGAACTCCCTTAAAAGTTGCAGCATCTCAGTGTAAGTCTAGATTTTTAGGTTTTTTGACCAGAACTATGGCTGTTTTGACTCTAAAACATAGAACTGTGCAGTTTCTTACGTATTTGTGGGCTAGCTATCGAGAACCGCTGAGATGCTAGGCTGTACTCTCTAAAAAGTGGCAGCATCTCAGTGTAAGTCTAGATTTTTAGGTTTTTTGACCAGAACTATGGCTGTTTTGACTTTAAAACATAGAACTGTGCAGTTTCTTACGTATTTGTAGGCTAGCTATCGAGAACCGCTGAGATGCTAGGCTGAACTCCCTTAAAAGTTGCAGCATCTCAGTGTAAGTCTAGATTTTTAGGTTTTTTGACCAGAACTATGGCTGTTTTGACTCTAAAACATAGAACTGTGCAGTTTCTAACGTATTTGTAGGCTAGCTATCGAGAACCGCTGAGATGCTGGGCTGAACTCTCTAAAAAGTTGCAGCATCTCAGTGTAAGTCTAGATTTTTAGGTTTTTTGACCAGAACTATGGCTGTTTTGACTCTAAAACATAGAACTGTGCAGTTTCTAACGTATTTGTAGGCTAGCTATCGAGAACCGCTGAGATGCTGGGCTGAACTCTCTAAAAAGTTGCAGCATCTCAGTATAAGTCTAGATTTTTAGGTTTTTTGACCAGAACTATGGCTGTTTTGACTCTAAAACATAGAACTGTGCAGTTTCTAACGTATTTGTAGGCTAGCTATCGAGAACCGCTGAGATGCTAGGCTGAACTCCCTTAAAAGTTGCAGCATCTCAGTGTAAGTCTAGATTTTTAGGTTTTTTGACCAGAACTATGGCTGTTTTGACTCTCAAACATAGAACTGTGCAGTTTCTAACGTATTTGTAGGCTAGCTATCGAGAACCGCTGAGATGCTAGGCTGAACTCCCTTAAAAGTTGCAGCATCTCAGTGTAAGTCTAGATTTTTAGGTTTTTTGACCAGAACTATGGCTGTTTTGACTCTAAAACATAGAACTGTGCAGTTTCTTACGTATTTGTAGGCTTGCTATCGAGAACCGCTGAGATGCTAGGCTGAACTCTCTAAAAAGTTGCAGTATCTCAGTGTAAGTCTAGATTTTTAGGTATTTTGACCAGAACTATGGCTGTTTTGACTCTAAAACATAGAACTGTGCAGTTTCTAACGTATTTGTAGGCTAGCTATCGAGAACCGCTGAGATGCTAGGCTGAACTCCCTTAAAAGTTGCAGCATCTCAGTGTAAGTCTAGATTTTTAGGTTTTTTGACCAGAACTATGGCTGTTTTGACTCTAAAACATAGAACTGTGCAGTTTCTTACGTATTTGTAGGCTAGCTATCGAGAACCGCTGAGATGCTGGGCTGAACTCTCTAAAAAGTTGCAGCATCTCAGTGTAAGTCTAGATTTTTAGGTTTTTTGACCAGAACTATGGCTGTTTTGACTCTAAAACATAGAACTGTGCAGTTTCTAACGTATTTGTAGGCTAGCTATCGAGAACCGCTGAGATGCTGGGCTGAACTCTCTAAAAAGTTGCAGCATCTCAGTGTAAGTCTAGATTTTTAGGTTTTTTGACCAGAACTATGGCTGTTTTGACTCTAAAACATAGAACTGTGCAGTTTCTTACGTATTTGTAGGCTAGCTATCGAGAACCGCTGAGATGCTTGGCTGAACTCCCTTAAAAGTTGCAGCATCTCAGTGTAAGTCTAGATTTTTAGGTTTTTTGACCAGAACTATGGCTGTTTTGACTCTAAAACATAGAACTGTGCAGTTTCTTACGTATTTGTGGGCTAGCTATCGAGAACCGCTGAGATGCTAGGCTGAACTCTCTAAAAAGTTGCAGCATGTCAGTGTAAGTCTAGATTTTTAGGTTTTTTGACCAGAACTATGGCTGTTTTGACTCTAAAACATAGAACTGTGCAGTTTCTTACGTATTTGTAGGCTTGCTATCGAGAACCGCTGAGATGCTAGGCTGAACTCTCTAAAAAGTTGCGGTATCTCAGTGTAAGTCTAGATTTTTAGGTATTTTGACCAGAACTATGGCTGTTTTGTCTCTAAAACATAGAACTGTGCAGTTTCTTACGTATTTGTAGGCTAGCTATCGAGAACCGCTGGGATGCTAGGCAGAACTCTCTTAAAAGTTGCAGCATCTCAGTGTAAGTCTAGATTTTTAGATTTTTTGTCCAGAACTATGGCTGTTTTGACTCTAAAACATAGAACTGTGCAGTTTCTAACGTATTTGTAGGCTAGCTATCGAGAACCGCTGAGATGCTAGGCTGAACTCCCTTAAAAGTTGCATCATCTCAGTGTAAGTCTAGATTTTTAGGTTTTTTGACCAGAACTATGGCTGTTTTGACTCTAAAACATAGAACTGTGCAGTTTCTTACGTATTTGTAGGCTTGCTATCGAGAACCGCTGAGATGCTAGGCTGAACTCTCTAAAAAGTTGCAGCATCTCAGTGTAAGTCTAGATTTTTAGGTTTTTTGACCAGAACTATGGCTGTTTTGATTCTAAAACATAGAACTGTGCAGTTTCTTACGTATTTGTGGGCTAGCTATCGAGAACCGCTGAGATGCTAGGCTGAACTATCTAAAAAGTTGCAGCATCTCAGTGCAAGTCTAGATTTTTAGGTTTTTTGACCAGAACTAAGGCTGTTTTGACTCTAAAACATAGAAATGTGCAGTTTCTTACGTATTTATGGGCTAGCTATCGAGAACCGCTGAGATGCTAGGCTGAACTCTCTTAAAAGTTGCAGCATCTCAGTGCAAGTCTAGATTATTATGTTTTCAAAGCTAACTGGAACTATCTAAAATGTTCTAGCATTTCATCCCATTTATAGATTTTTATGTCTTTTTAGCCAGAACTTTTGCTGTATCGTTTCCAGATCACAGAACTATGCATTTTCTGACGTATTTGAGGCCCAGGCAACGAGAACTGCTTAGATGCTAATAGGCGGAATGCGAAGTTAACATCTCATTTTTTTTTTTCCTTTTAAGGCTAGAACTATTGCCAGGTCGACTCTAGACTACAGAACTATGCATTTTCTGACGTATTTAAGGCCCAGGCATCGAGAACTGCTGAGATGCTAATAGGCGGAACGCGAAGTTAGCATCTCATTTTGAAAAAATCGTTTTTCTGAAAATAAAAGCTGAACTATCGAAAATAAATATGTAGAACTGTAGAACTATTGGGGATGCTACTAGAACTGTGTTTAATTTTTGAGATTCCAGAAATTGATATGCTAGGTTCACACACATCACGATTTCCATGAAATTTGGTATCGAGTTTGAACCCTAAGAAAGTACATAGAGACCTTCTCAACGCGAACGGAGTCACGGTTGACAGTTAATGTAGACCACGAATAAAATAAAAGAATATAAAAACTGTTAAATATCGTAACGTACGTGATTAGAGCCTCCCATTCAAAGAAATTTTCTTCATTTATTGGACCGGCGATAATTCCTTCTGGCGGGTTTACCGTAAGCTCTGCAAACAGAAAACGGTTAACTAAATTAAACTGGACCTTAAAAGTTCGTACAGTAATTTGTTCGGAAATATTGGAAAATCTAACTATTTTAATAATAGATAGATATGGAGTGGCACTATTCTAACCCGGCAACCACACATCATATCACATCATCCCGTGGATGTCGTAAGAGACGGCTAAAGGAATAAAGGCGTATAGTATTGTTAGGCGATGGGCTTGCAACCTGTCACTAATACACTGGTAAACATCTTAGCCTAAGTGTGCAAAATGTGGTTACAGAATTATCAACAAGTTTTTAGAGTTGTTGGTAATTCTGTAGCTCTGCCTACCCCACTCTGGGAATAATGGCGTGAGTTTATGTATGTGTATGTATGTTTAATAATAATACCATTATTATGTTATAATTAAAATCTTCGGGAATAATTTATCAATCCCTAGATAAATATTATCTCACAGTATTTTTTTTTTCTAACATACCTACTCGTAATCCATCCATCATTATCAGATCATACAATCTCAACATAATTGGCAATTCTCCACATATTTTTCTAACCCGATTACCTACATATAGAAAGTCCGAAAATATTTGTCTTGAATTTTTAAAAAGTAACAACCACTATTTCTAACTAGTCTCACTTCTTTTGGTAAGTTACTAATAATGATTGTAACTACGAAATATTCAAATTCATAATAGAAGTCAAACTAAATCTCTCTTGTAGTAGTTACTTTATTTCAATTTCTATATTAGAATTTCAATACACGGAACAATAAGAAGTTCAACTTAATAATAATCCGAAATGTCATAAATACGAATTCCCAATTAGGTACTAAAGGACCAATTTTCCAAATTCCGAATATCATTCGTTCACATCCTGTCGCTGCTTTTTAATACAATTTTTAATCCTCGTGCTCCCTTTTACCTTTCTGAGCGATTTAAGTTCATGGCCACCGGCTCCCAAAACCGGTTGCGCTCAAAGGCCAATCTAACCCTCGCATTCCCATCCCACAAATCCAAATCTTATTCTAAATCCTTCTCGGTACATTCGGTCAGATTATGGAATCGGCTACCGACTGGCATTAGGCAATCACAAACGGTAGACTCCCTAAAAGGTATATTAAAGAAGTTCTGGCTTGACTCTATCTCCTAAATATCAATTATCCTCTAGATACGTAAAATGTAGTTTATGTATGTATATTTAACTATTAATATGTATATTTCTATATCTATTTATGTAGGTATTTGAATGTAGTTTTATTTTAAATTTAATTATATAAGTTTTATTGGTCTTCTTCTTGTACACTTGTTTACTCGTTGCACAACCGTTCACTCATCTCAATCTCTCAAGGGTTAGCTGGAAGAGATCCCTTAAAGGGATAAGTTCGCCTTTGTACATATTTCTATATTAATTGTATTGTTATGGTTTTTCTTTTGTACAATAAAGTGTTTACATACATACATACATATCATTACACCTACCAATAATAAATCCGAGTAAATACTCCTAAAAGTGCGAAACATCAGAATTACCAATTCCTATACTGCACTAATAACTCTATACTATAACTGTTACTAAAAGTGTTATTGTCCAGTTCTGAAGCCCGCGGCCTTACCAGGATTTGAACCCATGATCAGCTGCATAATACTTATTCTATATTATATTATTATAAGTACCTATTTACACATTTTATTACCCTTTTTATTCCTCTTGAATTTTAGAATATGGTTGTGTCATACAGTCATATTTTCTTGATATCAAAATATCTAATTATTTGTACATTCATACACTTACATCCTATGCTTGTACTTGAAAACCAAAGTATGAATGTACTCTAGTCTTCGGTTGTTCTTAACCGCTGCCTAACTAGTGCAGTCATTGAAGCGAAAAATACGGTCTTACCTCCGAATTTTTTTACTGTGAACCGATTTGCATGAAATTTTGGAATTAGGCTCATCTTACCCTTAACTTCAAAAGTGAAAATGATCTGAACTCCGCCTATTATTTTTAAGGGGTGTAAACAACCCCTTAATGGAAAAAATTACATTGAGCCATTTTATCGCTAGAAAACATGTCTAATAGTAAGTGGTGAAATTGTAAAGTGTTTTCTAACACAATTACCTCATATTAAAATCATTTTCAATCCCTTGAAAATCTTACAACCCTTGCAAACAACCCCTAAAATGAAAAATCACAAAAAAATACTTTGGTATGACATAAAAAGATGTAAGTATAGAGTAAGTAATATTTTATATTCTCTATAATAATTATCAAATTTTTAACCCCCTTTCAACCCTTGAAAAGTACCCCTTGATAAAAAAATTTTTTTTTTTTTTTTTGATAAAATGAAAAGGATTTAAATATTATTCTACACTCTCGAAAATGATTATCATATTCTTAAGCTTTTCTACCCTTAAAACTACCCCTAAATTAAAACAGTAAATATATATGATTACTGCTACCATTTTACGTATATAAGTTAGTAACATAAGTTTTTGGACCATAACTCCTTCAATTTTCATGCTATCACAATTTATAAAAATCCATTGTAAAGGTAATTAAGAGAGCTACAACATCCTTCATTGCAATACATAGTAAAAAACCTTTTTCTAAAACGGTGAAGGGTTAAAGGGCTTAAGAGAGGCTGTGATTGCGCTGCCACGCGCTCTTTAAACAATCATATCTCCGTCATTTTTTGTTTAACAGAAAAAACAAAAAAACCAAATTGTTTGTCAGAAAAATACCTAAATTTTTTTTGCCTACACTTTTATACGCATCTGTCGTCAATTTTGAGATATTATGAAAAAAAGGTGGGTGTTTTAAGAATTTGAAATTTTTAGATTTTTTTTAATCGTGACTTTTTTGAAAAATATGTGTCCTGAAGCAGCCAAACCTGATACAATCTATCAAACTCTTCATAAGAAAGTTAATTCTAGGCAGAATACGATTAATTTTAATTTTTGTGGAAATGGCACTTATGAAACCCATTGATTTTTAAGGATAAACATTAGATGGGCCATTCTACTTTTCGTTGTACATAAGTTTTTGCCACGCTCTCACTAAACTATTTTTATTTCAACAAACGGTAAAGTGCTGCTTTTTCTAACTTAAAACTAGAAAAGGGACGTCAATAAGCTTATATATAGAATTAACCTAATTCATAAAAAGTTATTTGTAATAACTATAAAGTGAGTAACGCAGTGGACGTTGATGTCTCCGCCTTTTCTATGGAAAATGTGCAATTTACCACTGAGTTACCAAGATTCTTCAGCGATAATTGAGTAATTTAGGATAATTTTTTTAGAAAACCGTTAAACGTAAACATTCTAAGTTCACGTTATTTGTTTATTCGCGGATTCATCATTTGGTATACTTTTTATCGGACGATAGCAAAAATGTACACTGAAAAGTAGAATGGCCCAGATGCTCCTCTTATTTGCAATACAGCTCACTTATTCTACATACAAAAGACTTTTAATAGTGCTCATTTTAAAGCTTATTTCAAGCACTACAAAACCCTTTTTTATTAGAATGCATAAAATGCATCTGCTCGCCGCTAGATGGCATTGACCACATCGATTAAATTTCAGACAATATAAAAATGGCTTTGATCTTTAATATCTAGCTTAATATTGCACTTAGAATACTTTATAAAAAACCAAATTGTTAATTTTTTTACCTGCTACAATTTTGTTTCTTATAAAATTTTCGATAAAACGTATACAGGGTGCCTCTGACCATGGGGCTTTAAATGCAAGGATCAATTATACTCGCAAAACTGAGCATCTTTTGTTCTGCAACTTTTTAAAAACATGTCGTTTTAATTTGTTTTGTTTTTCATACAAACTAAATGTAATTTTCAATGTATGCGATACAATACTAAATTGACAGCACATTAATAAATGTTTATCTTAATGAGATGTCAAATGTCAAATTAATAAAATCACGTCATTCGACTTTTAATTAATTAAATCAGGAACTACTTTCATCACCAAGTACTAAGTACAGTCGCGGAATGAAAAGGTTGACCACCTTAAGATCTGTTTTTGCTTGCTCAGTATAAGTTATCAGTATCTGCTTATCGACTCGTCTGTTACACAGTTTAAAAAGGTAACATGTGCTTGCAACGCGTAAATGAATTTATTTGAAAACTGGTCAACCTTTTCATTCCGCGACTGTACAATAAAGGGCCGAGTTCACCAACCAGTTTAACAGACGGTTAAGTATTAATCAGCTGTTAGTTAATACATTTTACAACCGTCAAACCGCTAACCGTCCGTTTCATTGTTGGAGAACACTGCACTAAGGCGGCAATTATTATGATAACAGTAAAAACAAGTTTCTTTAGTAAAAGATTTAATTTATCCTTTATCACAACAAAAACCAAACATTCAAATCAAACATCTTCTTAATTAACAATTTATTTACAATTTTACACTCACTGTCGATCTCGTATTGAATTTTCAACATGCCTTCCCCCCGTCGCATGCAAGTTTCGTATCTCCTTAAAATTGATCTTTCACGGGGCCAATAATAGTATCGTTAATAATGCCCGCCCGTACGTTCAGGGACCAACGATATTGATGACCAGTTTCCTTATTCCAATGGGGATTGTCTGTTGACCAATAATGGACATTTCTGCGATTCCACATACCATTGCGGCAAAATGTGCTTTCATCTGTCCAGATAACACTTTTTAGAAAATCTGGATTTTGGCGATGTTGTTCCAAAAACCATTCACAATAAGCTTTACGTATTGGGAAATCCCTCGGTAATAACCCGTGTACCTTTTGCGGTTTGAATGCCCACGGCTTCCACCTGCGTATTGCCGGTAATCGGTCGATCATCTCTAATTCGTTGAACTGCATTTACTATTACACGAGAGTTATGTGGATGCCTACGATTCGGAAACCTTTCTCGGTAAAGTCGGAGTGCTTGGGCTCCGTTCCCTTGTGTTTCTCTGTACAACAACACCATATCAGTCAATTCTGCTGAAGTGAACACTTGATTTGGCATTTTTAAATTTATTACCTACTTAATTGTTAAACTGAATAAAATTTCTTTGACAGCAAGATTTTTGATTGACAAATTTTAATTTTTAAACAAATTCTAAGTGAAGAGAAGAGGTTGTTAAATTACGAGGTTGTAAATTAGTTTCATACCAAAAAGGGTGAAAAACAAAGATAAACCTCTTTATGGCACATTTGACAATGAGTTTGTAAGCGGAATAGAAAATTATCTTTTAAAGTCCCCCGTACCAAGAAAATTTTGCCCTCGTACCATGAGATAGCGGTAATACCGCCATGTCCAATACACTGATTTAACGATTAAACTTTGAGGATCAATAAATTATCTAAATTCAAGTTAATTGAAAATGTTACAAAACAAAAGTAGCTCAGTTAAGCGACTAGAATCGAACCTTGCATTTAAAGCCCCATGGTCAGAGGCACCCTGTATATTTGGAGATATTTGCAAAAAACCGATGAAAAACGTGAAAACATTGCGAATTTTCAATTGCCAATAACTTGAAAAGTATTGAATTTTTCGAAAAACTTTATAGATGATTTTTTGCTTAAAATTAGGCCTATCGATTTCCGAGGTTATTTTGAAGAAAAAAAACAAACACCCCCGAGAAGTGGTGGCAACCACCCCCAGGGTGGTTGCGGAGTTCAAATCATTTTCACTTTTGAAGTTAAGGGTAAGATGAACCTAATTCCAAAATTGTATGCAATTCGGTTCACAGTAAAAAAATTCGGACCAATAATGCTTCAATGACTGCACTAAACGTTGTATGTAAGTAGTTTAAAATTGCTACTTCTATAAGTTTATTTAAAAAACGCCCTTTGGTTTCAGAATTTAAAAAAAAACTATTAATGTACATTTTACGTACTTATGTATCATATAATTATTTGCCAAAAAAGGCTTATCACCCCATTTACATAATATATGCCTGACTTGCGTTTGAATAAGAAAAATTGAGTTTATTTCGAATCTAAACCTTATACTAACATGTTTAAAGTACACTTATCATTGTCTTGCTTAATTTTTTTAAGGATTCGAATACGAACATAATAAGCACCCATAGTATGGCTGATATAATTACTAGACGGTCTTACCTTAAACTACAAGGGAAGTCCGTCTACTCGCCAAATCTTAAAAAATACCATTGTTTTGGCTTAATCTGTGATTAAAATGATCTGTCACTATAACTCCTATTATTTATGATTTTTTTCATCTGAAGCAATTACAAGCAGTAACATAGGTGTATAATTACATACATACATACATTAAATCACGCCTGTTTCCCAGAGGGGTATGCAGAGACCACTTCTTTCCATTTGCTATGAACTTGACAAATTTCTTTTGCTTCTTCCACATTCATACATCGAGTCATGCACGCACATCGGTTTCGGGTACTTAAGATTCGGCCCTTTTCCAGTATTTATTTCCTTTTCAAGCAGCTATATCAATCAGAGGTAAAAAAAATAAAGCATGCCGATCTTGCCCACAGTCAAATTGAGGCATTATGCTATTGGCTGTTTTTTGTTCTGTGATCATTGTTTCATTGAATATTGTTGATCTAAGATATATATTGTTTTTATAAAGCCATTAAATATAAGTAAATATAAACAATTAAATATAAGTATCTTTACCCTAATTACAAATATAATTATATTCAACCAAAAAAAAACTTATAAAGACAATCAACTTATATTAAGCTTTCTTTTACTGTATCCAACTGATTTTTTAGATCACTGTTCACTTTGTTTAAATCATTTGCTTTTAGCACTTCAAAAACTTACTTAATTGCTTATTTGCTGCTTAACTGTTGTGTATAAACCCTCGCTGACCACACTACAGTATATTACCATTCTCCCTTGGTTTAATAAGTGGTATATTTGAGTGGTACATTTATCATAAGTATGCCACGTATTTCAACAAGATATAATTTAAGATTTTTCTAGAAATAACCCATTGTGAAATTCGTCGTAAATAGTACATAAGCAATAGGTCATAACTCATAACATAAAAACAATTATACTTACGTTTATATTCAGCCATTAACCGCCTTAGAGCCGACCCAGCCATTATAAGCTTGTTTTTTTTATTTTCGTTTATATTTATAAATTTCCCTCATCAACTATAAATCCTGGTCTAAATTTAATTTCGCGGAAAAATGTAACCCGTACCTACTTTACGAATTAAGACGAAACTAATAAAATTATTCATGTAACGTAACAGTCTAACAGACACCACAGATTATAGGGTATGTCTACAGACACAACAGACTGTCATAATTATCTTGTTCTGAAACACGATCTATTCACAGTAGGTACGTACTTTGAAAACTTTCGTGAAAAAAAAACTAGAAGAAAAGGCGATTTTAATCTTTTTTTGTACATTAGGCACTTTTTTCGGTAAGTACTTTTTTCAATTCTACTTTATGAAGACGTTGTATATTTTTATGAACATCGAGCTCTAGATAAATATTTACAGATTTTAGAACGAGGTAGGTTCTGTCTAGTTGACAGTGTTGACAATTTGTGCTGAGAGTACGTACGCATTAGAGTACGTGTATAAGTAGGTACTTATTATTATATTTTTGCTGGTATCCCACCGAACACCGTCAACGCACCGAACAAGACTATAATATAATATCATAGGTATGCCAACTCGGATAACTCAAGTTGACTCGGCCGCTAACTCGAATCGCAACTCGCGTTGACTCGACTCACATCAACCGGATGGGATCCACTTCGAGTTTTGGTTTCGAGTTGGCGAATCGCTGACTCGCGTGCACTAGCACTCGCATAACTCGCATCACTCGCATTCGTTATCCACACACTTGCCCGGCCTTATCAATTCTAGCTAGAGAGTTAGGTACATGCGAGTTGATTCGAGTTGCGAATGAACTCGATTCGAATCAACTCGTTTAGAATCTGATTCGAGTTATTCGAATCAGATAACTCGACTCGCCCATCGCTGTTGTTGTTGAATCTATGTCCGAGTGTCAAGTTGAAGAGTTACTTTGGAAATTAGCAGTAATGCTTAAAAATTGTTAAAACGATCAAAAGTGGTACGTGCGGCAGTTTGTTTTTACAATGACAAGTAAATGGAAGCAAAAAGAAGAGTTGTTCTTTCAAACAAAAATTGAGTGTTTAGATGCGATGACCGAATTCATAGGTTAGTACGACATGTTAATTTTGATACTTATGAATCTTATTATTTAATTTTATCTTCAATCCAAAGTTTCTTATAAGTATACCTTTTTCCGTCCAAGCTATCCTTTTAAATTGGTATTTAAAAATTAAACGATGATAAGTTGGACGTCTCCGAACAAAACAAACCGTTTTGCAAAATCTTCAGAAGCTGAAAGAGTTGGGTCAAAACGATGTAGGTAGGTACTTATTCAGACAAAGTATTTAGAGGAAATATATTCAATGTTCGGTAAATACTAAAATTAATTAAATCATTGTCTTTCCCCATATATAGGAGTATTGTCTGTACCTGTATCATGTTGAATCTCTTAAGATTCGCAATTTTATTGAATTAAATAGGCAGTTGATTAATATAACTGACGCTCATAGTTTCACTAAAACACTAGGGAGGCGTTTATATACATTTGGTTAAAAGATGTCATAATCAATTAATATTCATTTACTGTATGCAGATCAAACAGCATTTAGTTGTTTGTGAACTAAATGTAACTATGTACACTGCATGAGCTCTTGGAAAAGATGTTCGGGTTATACCTGTCTTCCTAGTTCTTAAAACCTGACTGATGTGATTTGATTTCACCTAAACCCAAGTGTTCTTAGAGCTGTCGGACTGTACAATAAGGCTCTCAATGTATTTATAAATGGTGTTCTGTTCATTTTATTCTTTCTTTCAGATCTCAGTTTTTCGACATTGAAGAGAATAAATAATGATGGAAATGTATACCATGGTTGCTTCAGTACTCGAGGAAAGAAACGACCACACAAGGCCACAGTATCCAAAAAAAGGACATCCGACAGAGTTTCTTACAAGTTTTTCTCTGATCGTCGCGATTTGAACCTGCAGTAAACTTAGGCTAAGTAACTACTTTGACGTTTCAAGAGAGTTTATTATGTAAACCAACTTGATTAAAAAAATATTCTGATTCTGCTTCGGCTTCTGATTCTGACTGAAATAAGTGTGAATTATGTACAAATTTATGAAATTATAACAATCAGTCAGTTAATAAATAAATAAAAAAAAAAATATTTTTCTTCATGAATTTTTATTGTGATTTTATTTAATACAACCGCTCACAAATGAGAAACCATGCTTTTGGTGGTCTGCATTTATTTTCATAGAATAGATGGTGACACCCAAAGTCGCCAAATAGTTCGGTACACGTCTTTAAGACAGTTTGAATAATAATATTGTGTACCAAACAAACTGCTGATGATGCTGATGCTGATGATGATCGGAACCAGTCAAATGCGCAGGATATAATTATTAAGGTGCGCAAGCGTTCGCGCACACGCAGGCGCACGCACTCGTCCTCCCCCTCGATCCAATGGAACGGAGAACCGCTACGACTGTAGGAGAGGTCAGATGATGTGTTTGATGCTGACTATACGTATTAGTAAGCCTCTTGGGCTTCTATTAATACACTGTACTTAAATATGATACCATGGGTTGTCTTAATATGGACAAACGGACTTGTGACAGCGGTATTAGTAGATTTGAGTATAGTTTTTATATGTTGTGAAAAAAAGTTCGCGTTTTCTCCCTTAGTGCCCATCAAAATTAAAAAAATAAGAAAGTATCAAAATCGTTTATTCCAATTTGATCGGTATACTTACCAATTGTTTTTTTTTTAAATATGCCGCTTTTTTCCAGGTTCAGCTTTCATTAGACAGACTTGTTTTTTCTACTTTAAGTTCCGTTGTACATTTGCAGGAACGTTACTTGTCACTCCATTTTGCTCTTATGTTTGACATGTAAATGCCCATTTAGAACCCTTAATAAATAAATAAAACTTAATTAAGTACTTATTGCCACCGTGCGGCGAATCGTAGCCGTGCGGCACGATCTTCATGATGTTTTTTTTATGAAGAACAGAAAAAAGAAATATCTCATAAGTACCTAATTACGAGTATCTCCTTAGAATACGAAATTAATTACGGATTTATGATTGATGCTTCTAACTAAATCTACGCTTACTAGGTACCTACGCTATAGTCTATCAAGAAAGTATTTACTCTCTCAGATTTACTTACCTACTCTTCCAAAATCACTAGTAAACAAAGGTACAACTGACTCAAAATCATAAATTTCAAGGGGATTTCTCATAACAGTCTCGCGTTAAACACTGTACCTACTTTTCACTTTTATTGAATTCGAGGGAAAAGACGTCGTTTTATACAAAATTACAATATTGATTTAACAAAATTCTTACAAAGGACCATGGGCAACTTTTTATGGGCTTGGCCCCAAAACCAAAACAGCTGAGAGTTGGGTCATTAAATAGGTCTTCAAATATTCTTCATTTCGTTTTACAGGCACCAAGTTGAATTCCATTGCAGAACTAAGATATTCATATTTTAGTTAGCGTGAATACGATCTATCAGGAAACGGGTTTCTCTTGGAGATACCGATCATTAATCATTAGATTCATTAGGGTACCGAAGTATGTAAAATAAACATATTTTTGTAGCTAATTTTAGGTTTTATTTATACAATTACTATTCAGCATATTATTATCTCATTATAAATCAATAATTAAGTAATTTAAATGATCTGTTCCTGCGCCTGCGGTATAATTAAATGGCACGAATGTAGTTCACGCCATATTCGGTAGGATTACCTTCGTTAAATATTACTATATTTTGTCTGAACTACCTTCCAGAATGTTAAATACTTATAAAGGTGCAGTGTACAAAGAATTTACGCGGGACACGTGAAATGCATCAATCATACATACATACCTTCACGCCTGTCTCCCAATAGGGTAGGCAGAGATTATGGAACGCCAGGTGCACCGATCTAAACACACAATTTTCGCTTCCTCTACATTCATCAATCTCTTCATGCACGTTTTTTTTTTTAAATTCTCAGTTGTCATTTAGAGGTTATTTCCACGCCCTAAAAATTGACTGTACAATCACTGAAAATGGCAATAATGCTCCATTAACAAACACCGTGATTCGTTGTTTAGGGGTTCACAAAGTAAATTAAAAAAAAACTTCAATCCCTAAGAAACTAAAAAGGAGCTTTATTCCCGATGTGCAGAGACTAAAGCAACATTAGAGCATGAGAAGTAAAAACATTATTTTACGTACCTTTGTTTTACTTGTAGGTATGGTACCAGAAAATACATCTTTTTTAACAATTTATTTTACAACTTTGACGGCGTAGGTAAAATATTCAATGCCAAATTACAGCTTCGTCTGTGAGTTAATCGCGGACAGACGTATGTCATGACATGGCGAAACTAAGTACAAGGGTTTCTTGTCATTATCATACTTTTATATATGGAACTGGTGGAAAATCAAGTATCAAAACCTTCAAATCCTTGTACCCCGGAGTTGCAAGGCCTAAATTTGAATTTCCCTTTATGTCATGTCATGAGATTCTGGTAGAGCTATTACCTATGTACCTAGGTAGATATAGGTACTTTTTTCCTTTATTCTACGGACTATGGATATCGTGTTGTTCCAGCTGAGATTCGATTTTCGACTTCGATTCGATTCGATTACCTATATGCTTGAGTTTCTGTCAAAAAGAAACCTCCATGAAGTTTTGGATGTGTGTAAATGTTCCCGGAATTGTCATTCATGATATTATGATGACGTAATTAACAATGCTGGATATTAAAAAACAAATATTGCCCTTAGTTTGATTATTGATTACTTATGCGTTAAATTTAATTACAAAATGAATAGCTTTAAAATAGAACAACAAGAATTTTCGTCTTCGGTGCAGGATTCGGCCGATGCTAACTGTATTTTGGCTATGCAGGTATACTAAAATGAATTATAAATCGTGTGGAATATTACATTTAAATATCTACCTATATCTTGTTATAAAAATACAATTTTAGAATCAAGTGCAGTGGGAAGAAGAAAACTCCGCACAATTCATGTGCCGTATTTGCAAAAAGACGTTTTACAATGCTACTGCGTTACAAAACCACAGAAACATGCAACATGATGTAGAGAACTCCAGTAGCGACGGAGAGCTCGAGATGGCTACGACACATGTACACAGCGATCAAGCAAGTCGATTTCTTTATCTGTAGATAGGTACTATGTTGAGTGTAGTAAATGCGATTCGAGAGAGTTAAATCTGCAAGTACCTAACTATCATCCTTACCTACTTTGAATTTTTGAGTTCATTTATCCAAGAGACACGACGCTTCTTTACTGAATTGCGAGTAGGTATAGTTACTTGCGTTACATACCTACACAAATATGTAAGTAAATGTTACTACAACGATTGTTAACCTTTTAACCGCCGTTTAGTTTCCCATTGACTGTGGCGGTGTCGCCGGCTTTGTACCTACCTATACAAAGTTACAAAAAACCTGTTTTTAATCGGGTCCTATTGGAACTGCCTATGATAGTATTAGTAACATTGATAACAAGTAGGTACATCTGACCGTAATTGTCTAAAAATAGAAAAGGAAAATAGTGAAGTGTTTTTCCGGTTCGCCACAACCAAAAATCATACCTAATAATACCATATTTCTAAAATGCGCAATGCCAAACCAGATTATTCTCATAATGTCTAACGCTCGAAATGACTTACGCCTACTTCTTAAATACCTTTAGGCAGGGCCGGTTAGATTCGCACTAGGCCTCTTGTGCTTTAGGTCTAAATCTAAATAAGCACAATTCTGGTTAGGTCAGATTTGCCATAAGTCTGTTTCTGAATCAGACAGTTTCGGAAAATACCTTATGAAGTGGAAGTCAGTTTCTTTTAAAGTCAATTTCTGAATAGGTCAGATTTTGAGTGTTGATGTCACGGTCGTGACAGTGTTTCGTCGTATATTAGCAATAAGTTTGTTTCGGTAAATTGCCTTTTCTTTTTATATCAGATTCTAATCGAGTAGTTTTCTAAATAAATCTGAATCTTATATCAACTAATTCTGAGAAGTTTTAAATCTTAGTAGGCCAGATTTTATACAAGCATAATTCTGAAAAGGACAGGTATAATTCGCTAGAAAATAATACCATAGTAAGTTACTATTACTAACTATGGCTTTTTTTATGTGATAGAGGAGGCAAACGAGCACTCAGGCCACCAGGCTCATGAACATTTACAACCACTAGGTTGTAAAATGCGTTTCCAATCCAACTCTGAGGACTAAGACGGAATGCCTCAATGCTATAATCTCATCGGCTTACCCCCTTACGCTTTACGGAAGGTTAACGGGTAAGATGGTGGTAGCGATCCGGACGGACCTTGCACACGATCCTACCACCCGCAAAATGTGTAATAAAACCTATCAAAGATATGGCCACTTATAAATAGAGGACGATAAGCATAATCCTTATGACAATTATGTCATATCTGTTTGAAAGGCGTTGATAAAATGGAGGACGTAAGCTTTAAATTAATAAAAACTGCAAAAGATCAACCCTGCGTGCTACTAAATGGATTTAAATATTGCTTCCAGCTAAAAAATAAATCAGACAGTCAATTTTAGATGTTCCAACCGACATATGTGCAGTGCGTCTTTAACAACGATTTCCGAGATGACCGCTCTTTGTCGGGTAAGTGAGCATACATGTTTGCCAGATTTTGAGCGAAATCCTATTGAATTGGCGATGTTCTCCTGTAAAGAAAAAGCGGTGGAATCTTTCGAACCAATCCAGCCTATTTTTGAAGAGGCTCTACAGGATCTGCCAGAGCTGCACCATTCGATACTATTACCTACATTTTCATCAAGAAAAGACTCTATATATGCGTGGAGGAAAAGAGCGTTAGGCACCGATGCTTTAAAATTTGATTGTACAAAGGACGTGGAATTCTCCAAAATAATAAGTCAAAATTTCTTGATCGCTGAAAATGGCGATAATGATGATACGCTATTTATTTTTTGTAGCGAATCGTCGAGAAATATATTTAAATAACATACAGATTTCTAGGTGACGGAACCTTCAAGTTAGTCCCTAAACCTTTCCATCAGCTCTACACATTGCATGCCATGTTAAACTATGAATCTGACAGTAGCCGCACTATAGTGCCAGTGTTATATGCCCTTTTGCCAGACAAGCAAGAAAAAACATATTACTTAGACTGTTTAAAACATTAAAAACAGTTCTAAATATTCAAATCCAACATTATAATATAAGGCTGATTATGAGTTAGCCGCTTTAAATGCAGTATCCCATGTCTTCCCTGCAGCGAAGAAAACTGGATGTTACCTGCATTTCATCAAAGGAATTTGGAAAAAGTCCAAACAAATGGATATCTGTACCGAAGATGATGGAAAAATATTTACAAGGTTTTTGACATATCTGCCACTGTTACCGGTCGAGGACATCGAGGAAGCATAGCATACCTACTCTTATAACTTTTTTTTATTTTTTTTTATTAGCCTATTTGGGTGTCCCACTGCTGGGCAAAGGCCTACCCTCTTTTCCGCCATTCATCCCGATTGAGTGCATGCTCCCGCCATTTGCTTTGAAACGCGTCTAAGTCGTCCCGCCATCTCCTTTTTGGTCTGCCTCTGCTCCGGTGGCCATCTTGTGGGGTCCATTCGGTGGCAACCTTGGCCCATCGTTCTGGATGCATTCGGTAGACGTGTCCAGCCCAGTCCCACTTAAGCTTAGCGGTCTTGGCACCCACATCCGCAATTCCAGTTTTGGAGCGCAGCTCGGTGTTTTTGATCTTGTCAGTTCTGCGAACACCGAGTATGCTGCGCTCCATTGCTCGCTGGCAAATCTTGAGTCGGGATTTTTGGGCTTCAGTCAGTGACCAAGTTTGGGCACCGTAGGTTAGGATGGGAAGAATACAAACGTCGACGAGTTTGCGCTTAAGTGAAAGTGGAAGGTTGCCCTTCATTAGCGCCTTCATGGACCAGAAGCTCTTCCAGGCGTTTTGGATCCGTCGATCAATTTCCTTAAACTGTCTGTTGTCGAAGGATACTATCTGGCCCAAGTAGATATACTCGTCAACGTATTGTATATCTTGCCCATCTACCGCGACCCTACGTTTCGTGCCATTGGTCTTATAACTTATAACACATTTTTCCAATGTGAAAAACATTGGAAAATTTCAGAAATATTTTGAAAATTATTGGTTGACAATAGTTACGCCGGCTATATTTGGCTGTTCCGACGAAAAGTATAGGACAAAACAAATCATTTGGAGGGGTGGCACAACAGGCTGAACAAAAAATTATGTAAGAAGCCGAACATATTCAAATGTTTATACATTTTGAAAAAAGAAGCTAAGCATTACGATATAAGTATTAGACAAGCGTGTGCTCATCGACCCACAAAAAAATTGATGGTAAAATATGATCAACACTTGAAAAATTTAGTAACCGATATGAAGAACAAATCTATCGAAATCATGGATTTCCTCAAAAAAGCTTCGCACTTAAGTTACGAAAGACATAATAAAAGATCATTTATTTGGCAGCCATAACAATAAACAAAAACCAGCTCCAGTTCTGAAAACAATTCTTCTGGGGATTCTTCCGGTGATTCTTCCGATGATTCTACCGATGATTCTTCTAGTGATTCGGAAATAATTACGACAAAATGATGTAATAGCAGCAATAGACGATCTACAATAAAAAAATAGGATTGATCGAATAAGAGAAAATGTTGAATTTTAGTTAATTTCCAAAATAAGTGTAATTTTATGTTAAGTCTTAGTTTATTTCCAAAATAAGTGTAATTTTATGTTAAGTCTTAGTTTATTTCCAAAATAAGTGTAATTTTATGTTAAGTCTTGGTTTATTTCCAAAATAAGTGTATTTTTATGTTAAGTCTTAGTTTATTTCCAAAGTGTGATTTAATTTTTAAATTAATGTTTTGTTGTAAATATAAACATTTAAAGACCGCGTATTTCATTTTTACAACACGATCTGTACATTCGCTTGATCTACCAAGATATTGACATAAAAATAATCTGACCTACTCAGAATATAGCCTAATTAGATACTAACCAACCTCAAATCTGGCGTACTCAGAAAATGGCGTACGGGGAATATGGAAATATACGTAAAGGACTTTCTCATAATCCGACATTATAAGGATCTGACGTGTTTATGATATGACTTAAAACTAATCGAACTTATTTAGAATCTGACTATCTCAAAAAAATACTAATATAGAGACATACCTATTTCGAAAACGGTTGAAAAAGAAACTGGCGATTAAAGAATCATACTTACTCAGCTTTTGATCTAAACCGCAACCGACTTAAACTGAATCTGTCTCACGTCGCCTAAAGGCTTAAATAACCTTATTCTTGATATGATTATAACTCATATACTTAGACTCTATCGCGTTTCGTTGATACATTTTCATATCTACCGTTTCCCAAAATGTCTAAAATTTTAATTTATCGTGTTTAGAGATTGCAAACCGGACTGATTGTCAATACGGCCGCATGTGGCCGACCAACGACCGGATCCGACCGGATTCGTATCGCGATGTTAATATTAACTGCATTTTCTATTTTCTCAAGTTTCTTTCTTCAAAGGTCATTTTTGAAGTTTCACAAAATCATCGTTTTACTAGGTAACCACAAAATCACAGGTACGCAATCGTAAGTTTCATTGCCCTGGCCCACCATAAAGTAAATTAAAAATAAATTCAAGCGTTTCCTTTAGTGTAAATAAAATATTTCGATTTTTGCTTTTGGATTGGAATGGGCCCTTTTTAGGGATCCATAGTCAAACTAGGAACCCTTAGGTATAGTTTCGCCATGTCCGTCCGTACGTCCGTCCTTCGGTCCGCAGCCTAGCTCAGACTCTTAGTACAAAAAACGGTAGTTTGACATGAATATAATATACATATTTGTCACGCCAACAGCACCAAATAACTTTAAATTGAAAATTAAGTAGTTCATACATGTTGATTTTTGAGTCGTAACGGCTTTGGAACCCTATATACGAGGGCGGGTTGATAAGTTTCCGAAACGGCATAGAAATAATACAATATATATAAATATAATGTTTTATTTTTCAACGTAGGTACCTTCTAAGTCCACGCACTTAGCCCAACGTTTCTCCAAGGCCATTATCCCATTTCGAAAGAATGATTCATCAAGTCCCTCAAAATACCCATTTACAGCTTCTATGACTTCAGTGTTCGAGGAATATTTTTGTCCACCTAGCCACTTTTTAAGATTTGGAAACAGGTGGAAGTCGCAAGGGGCCAAATCCGGCGAATATGGGGGATGGGGTAACAATTCGAAGTGCAACTCCTCGATTTTGGCCATTGCGACTTTAGCCGTGTGAACAGGGGCGTTGTCTTGGTGCAGTAAAATTTTCTTCTTGTGCAAGTGAGGCCTTTTTTCTTTTATTGCGTCACTAAGATTTTGTAGCAGATCAGCATAATATTGGGCATTTATCGTTCTTCCTTTTTGGAGGTAATCTACAAAAATCACTCCTTTGGAATCCCAGAATACGGTCGCCATTACTTTACCGGCTGACAAAATCGTTTTTGCCTTCTTTGGGGCGGGCTCACCCCGATTCGTCCACTGCCTAGATTGTTCTTTTGTCTCCGGCGTGTAGTGGTGGATCCACGTCTCGTTAACTGTTATGTATCGACGTAAAAACTCGTTAAGATTACGCCTGTACTTCTCCAAACATTCCTCCGAAACATCCTTGCGTTGTTGTTTTTGCTCGTCTGTCAACAGACTCGGCACCCAACGAGCACAAAGCTTGTTCATTTCCAAATGTTGGTGCAAAATGTTGAAAACACGTTCTTTTGAAATGTTTACTACTTATCTCTGCTATTTCCACCAACTTCACACGGCGATCATCTATTTAATACATTTTTTTTTATTTTATTGATCATTTCTGGAGTCGATACCTCATTGGGCCGTCCGCTGCGGGGAGCATCTTTACAGCTCTGCCGACCGCGTCTGAAGTCGGTAACCCAAGTGTGAACTGTGCTTAAGATGGTGAAGAAGACCCCAATACGCGGTCAAGTTTGGTTTTTATCTGAGTTGCGGTTTTGCCTTTCAAAACATAAAACTTAATCACAGCACGCACCTCAGATTTTTCAATTTTCACAAAAATGAAAACAGCTTTTCTTTGGATCACTATTATAAATTATTATTTTTATGTTAATTACTTAATATCACCTATGTATTTACGTAAAAGTCAGGAGATTAGAATGACATTCTTACTTTTTAAATTTTTTTTTTTTATCTATCGTTTCGGAAACTTATCAGCCAGCCCTCGTACATACATCCGACATGCTCTTGCCCGGATCCGCTCCGGATCCGATGGTTTTTAGGGTTCCGTAGTCAAACTAGGAACCCTTATAGTTTCGCCATGTCCGTCCGTCCGTCCGCAGTCTAGCTCAGAGACTCATAGTACTAGAAAGCTGTAATTTGGCATGAATATACATATTAGTTACGCCAACAAAGTGGTAAAATAAAATTTTGAAAAATATATTTTTTTAATGCACCTCCCCTACACGTAACGTGGGGATGCTTTTTTTTTCTTGTCTACCCCATAGTGTGGGGTGTCGTTGGATAGGTCTTTCAAAAATATTGCGGGTTTATGAAAACAATTTTTCAATTAAGGGATCCGTTTATGAAATATTAAGCTTTAAAGCGCTATTTTTTGTTAGAGTCAAGCGCCCCCCCCTGCAGCCAAAACTACAAATACTAAAAATCTGAAAAATATCTTCAACGAATGCGCATATAACGAATTTTAAAGGAAAATTATCACGGCTAAGTAGACATGATTAGTTCCTGAGATACAGGCGACTAAAGTGTTTATACCTATCAAAATCGCCTATGATAACTTTGATAGAAAAATTGTTAACGGGGCCTGCACGCGCGGGGGGAGTCGAACTGTCCAAGTAACAAATCGAGCGACAGCCGCGCTCATAAGCGCGAGCGCCTAGATGCTGTTCGGACGTGCCCCGGAATGCTACCTACAAGTTTGCGATTTGCGATCTGAAAGTTTACAAATTTTCGATTAGATTATTGATTTGAGTTGAGTATCGTTTGGAAAACTTAAAATTCTATTTACTGGACCCTGTTTTTTTTTCAATTTCTATTAATTACTATATAAAAGATTAAATTTTTATTGTATAATCTTTTATAGTCGGTTTGAAGCAGTTTAGATACCTAACTACCTACATAGGTATACTGATCTCACACTTAAAAGCTTGGCTCTTGTTTGAGATATTATATAGGAATTTATAAGAAAAAGAATCATTACTAAGTAGACTTAATTAGTTCCTGAGATACAGCTTAGGCGACTAACGGGTTTATACCTACTAAAAATCATCTAAGACAGCGCCAAATAACTTTAAATAGAAAATTGGTTCATACATGTTGATTTTTGAGATAGTTTTTTGTGTTTGTCGTTACGGCTTCGGAACCCTACACTGAGCATGGTCCGACATGCTCTTGCCCGGTTTTTACTGGATACGGTAGCTCCCAAAAATTTACAAGATTTCATATTTTCATGACTTTAATTTTATTCGTTTTATAGATACTGTTTGGAAGGAGGAAGACACTAATACTTAGTTTTAAATTTTCTCTAGAATGAATAATTATTTTATTATTAATTTATTAAGATGTACCTACTTATTCTAAAAGGGCGTAACTTCATTTCTACGACACAATGGACATATTACGTTAGTCCAATCTGTATATAAAAAAGTATCATTAAGGATGTTGACTAATGAATGAACTACACACAAAAAAAGCCTTCGCTGGTTGGTTGCCGACTCAGATCACAGAAACAAGGGAGGTATGTCATGAAGGCCAATTCGTACAAGACCCGGTGCCGCCACTTTTAAACATGTGTGCGTCTTATGCTTATGCTCTATTAACTACTACAAAAACAACCTCCTCATAATTGGTTACAGCTTACGAACTAAAAACGCCGTAACATAGTTTTGATAGTAGCACAAAATTAAGCTCTATTATTAAGTTAATTCAGTCAAGGTTGAAAAATGCTGAAAGATCGTTTTTTTTCCATCGTAGTTCAGTCACTGAACGTAAGGTAGCGCTTACTCTGTCACTTAGCTGCCATCTATGCGACGACTAATTAATTAATTCCTCAGAGCTAGGTGGCGCTAAGATAGTAGTCCCTATGCTTAGCAAATTAACGACTACTGTTACAGCGACATCTAGTAATATTTTTTTCAAGAGGTGTGCGTTTCTCTCCTGTCGTCCACTTAGGGATGCCACAAGAAATGTTTCAAAATATATCGATAAACAATTCAAACTAGTTTGCAACGTTAATGTACGTACTATTCAATTTACAGGCAATAAGTACGATTTTTATTATTTTACTACTAGTTTAATACAATTACATCATTTAAACTTAATATCTGATTGTTAGAATAGAATAATATTTTATTAGCAAGAATACGGTTTGCGGTAAAGTTGTGATACTTCAGTTTTTAAATTGGGTACGATACCTATATTAAATCGTAACAAAAATGGCTGCATTTGTTTGGTTAAATTTTCTGGAGCTGATAAAGATTTTTTTTTTTTTTTAATTTATTTAGAACACATACAGTCATATTTGAATGCAATATAGAAGTACTTTGTACTAAACAATATAAGTACGAAAAGACCTGGAGGTTCATTACTGAATACACATAATAATTAAAAATAAAATGCGCTTGATTAAACTAGAACAATACCAATTTTTGTTTTGATTAGTACATAAAAGTCTAATCTGTAAACTTGGACATTATGATTATGATGTTAATACAAATACACTAATAAAATGGGTTCGGTTGAGTGTCACGTCACGAGATCTCAGTTTGGGACGAACCAGTAGTTTACCGTACTTGATTATGTAAACTTTAATTCACAAATGGTACAAATGACAATACAGAAATATAGACTTAATACTTGGGGCATTCTCTACCAGTCAACCTGTAGCCTTGAACTCTTCTGAGAGTGAGTCGGCGCTACCTGTCAATCAGCGCTGTGTGCAAGCACAGCTTAATACTGAGCCAGCCCTTTGCCTTTGTGGTTGGTGAATTTATTTTTATCTTAATTGTATGATTTGTCTATATTTGAATTGAGTCCTTAGATGATTGAATGACAGATGTTTTAGAGAACGTGTGATGTGATGATGTATGTCAGGGTTCCTAATATTTGGATGTGTGTAATACATTCTTTGTGTAATCTTCTCTCCTCTTGTTTGTGTTACCATGTGATAAGAAGGCATTTTTTTTTGTTATTTAAAAAAAATATGTATTGTATTTTATTTACGTACGTCATTCAGGATATCTTCTCTCAGTGTAGACTTTATATAACGTCGTTCGTTAATATGGTAAAGGCAATTTAATTTTCTATAACGAGAAAATTAGTTAAAAATTTAAGCGAGTGATGGTCGTGATTAATAACTAGAACTATAAACACATTGAATTGTATTGATCGCTGTAGAATAAGCCATTTATCGACAGTCGATAGAAATCACGTCCACATCCTTAAGCTCTGAAATCCATACAAATATTAATATTCATTTAAAAATATAAATACTGCTTAAAAACTAAATTTACAAGTGCTAAGTTATGCCAAGTACAGATACCCAATCTCATAGAGCTAAAGCGTGCCGTCCTAATGTAGGCAATTCTGTAGGTAATGTTAATCCCGTTGTTACACCAGTAGATGCCGTATCTGAGCACCACTGCTATGATGCTGGCCTGGCAGCCTACCTAATAGTTTTAGTTACATATTGAGATATCACTAGTAGATGGCATTGACTTCAAGAAAATTGTTGACTTAAAAATGAGACTTCAAGAAAATTGATGACTTTGAAAAATAATGATGTACTCGTACTCGGCTAATTGCTATAAACCTACCTAACACATTGTGGTAGCGTTTTATTAATTCAGAGGAACATCTGCCCTGATTAATGATTGATTCCATGGCGCCATCTAGAGACAGTACCCAATAAAAAGTAGCAAGCTTGAAAGCGCACAAGAATTGTATGAGATTGATGGAGTAAATATACATTTTATTGCATTTATTAAACTTATAAAATATACTCTTATTTTATGTAGAGAAGGATGTTTTTGATATAATTGAGATACGTTGATTTTATATTAACGTTTGCACTTCGATTTTCGCATACTTTCACGCTACATACAGTCATTTCAGCATTTAAACGGAGCTTGTATACTGACAGCGATCAGTGAGTGACTATGTCAACGCTTGACACGCATCGTGCCGATATGTACATTTTGACCATATCGAGGCACCACGAACCACGCCCCCATACATAACATATCTCCCTTGTTTGTGTGATCTGAGGTTGCCGAGAATATTAACCGACGATCAAAAGAAGAGACAGGTGATATGAGACTTCAATGTCAAATCTTGAATCTCGGGGCGTTGCAATGGCTGCCATCTGTGATTCAGGCTTCGTATTGGTGGAACACCCCCCTTATTCTACAGATCTTGCTCCTGGCGACTTTTTTAAGGAAGATGGCCGAGGAGGCCGAGCCGAGTTTTTTTTAAAAGGAGTTTTGTTTTGAGAAAACAAGGCCTAAGGTTGCATTCAACCACTCTGAAATAAGGTACTGGACCTAGATTAAACGCCGAAATTGTATGGACTAATCTCGGAATAAGTCTTATTCCAAATTTGGTGAAATGCAGCCTTAGTGTATTGACTTGTTAGGAGACTGTAAGTACTGTAGAAAAATAAATTTACTTTTTTACCTCTGGTGGTATATACTTTAATTACTCATTATCATTATTTTTTGGATCACCCCTTGTAAATAAATGTTATAGGTTTGAATTATTATATAATATGAAGATACCATTTGACCGTTATGTAAAATGTTGTTATATCAATAGATCATTACACGTTACGAAAATATATAATTTGTCGTTTTACGTTGCGTTTATTATACCAACTAAGTAAGAACCAAATGAAATTATACAAAGTGGCCTTATATCTTATGAGTTATAGATATTTGGTTCTTATACGTTCTACCACATACCCCCTTGGTTGAACCGTAGGTTACTAATCCGAAGGCACTCCCATCCAGCATATGTCTTCTTGTTTTCCTACAGAACAGAAGGGGGTTTTTGCTTCAGTCGATAATTCATCTCGTGTCGGCGGCTGGGGCTATATGTTAATGGCTTGTTTCCTCTTTGCCGCATTGCGGGCATTGGGGATCCTCTTCCAAACCCATCACCGCTAGGTGTCTGTACAGCGAACAATGTACAATTAGCAGCCTTGTTAGTTTACTTCCTACGGTTATACTTATAGTCTGCGTCAATTGAAATTCGCAAAGTTGTAAACAGAACCAAACGAACCAATTTACAATAATTACGTACTCGATTATCACGTACTTTTAAAGCTTAAGTAAGTCTTTGCAATGATTTATTCACTTGACCATTACATTTATATTAAGTTTTAAATGAAATAACTGATAATGATACTTTATTTTTATTTAAAAACACGCTCGAAGAATAGTTGGGGTTTTGTGTCAAACAGTACTTATTTGTTTACATCTTTGCCAATTTCAATTGAGACGGACTATACCAAGATTTACTTAAGATACCTTGTCCTGTTTATGAAATTAGATTGTTTGCACCCTTCTCCATGCCTCATTTGTCTCAATTTATATTTTCTGGCCATCGCCAGACTCCCTCCGTTACAGTTGCGGATATTGAGAGTATATGTAGGTCAAAATCAAAATCAAAATCAAAAATCAAAATCATTTATTATTAACAAAGTTTTTACAAAAGTTGTCGAATCCTCCTTTTAAGTTTTACACTTGTGTTAGGAGGTATTCGCTCTTTCATTCAAGGTGACTATAATGTTAATAATACAATGTAACTTAATCTAAAGAAAATTGGTGAGAACAGGAGTAAGTAAATCCCTTATTGGGATGAGGTTGTACATACATTTTAGTGTTTAACCTCTTTTTTTTTCCTTAAAATTATATCTTAATTCATTACGTATTAATGTATGTGCATGAACGTGTATGTGAGCGAAAGTTGTGGGTAAAAAATCTGCTACTAAGGTATGTTTTAAATAGGTATGTCAAATGTGGCTACGGTCATTGCAAGAGTAGTTCTGTTTCCTCGTAGTTTTTGCTTTTTAACCACGTTGTGATTTGTTTTTTACACTCCCCATATGTTTTGTTATATATTTTTGTTGTTCTATTAGCTTTATTATATAAGTAAATTGATGCTACACTAAATTGCCTTCTGGCGAAAGAAGTTCTAGTAATATTTGGCTGCTTAATTACCGAGAAAGGGTTGCGTTTATTTATAATGTTAGTATCAGGTTTAGTATTTTTGTGAACCTTTAAGATACAATTCAAGATATATAATTGCCGTACCGTAAGTACGTCTGCTTCTGTATAAACGTCTTTGGTACTGGTACTGTGTCCCGGTACTAACCGGCGAAAGCGTTACATGGGTTTTGTCACCTAGGGTGTTCAGTTCATTTCTGCACTCTTGCACTAGTGAGGATTTGACCTCTGGGTGGTCCAGCGTTTTGGGTGCTGCTTGGCTATGTACGTATATTATAACGTGGCTTCCCGTTATGGTACTTCTTTCCTTCAGGGTCTGATATCACTTCATGATGATAGCATATACTTCTGCCTGGAACACACTGGTCATATTATTGTGGGATTATTCGGCTCTTGGGTGTACACACAGGCTCATGCTGTTTTGGTCGATGACTTCTATGAATCGTTCACGAAGCATGTGGTTTTGGGTTCCAATACATCTTACTCCCAGTTCTCATTTTGTCGACCCCTATTTCAGACTTCAATAAGTGCTTTAACAACTGGTTTGAACGCATGGAAAAGTGCATAAAATATAAAAGAAAATACTTCGAAAAACAATAAAAATACTCTTATTCAATTTAACTGCATATTTTTTTCTATTCCCGAAACTTTCAGTTTGACCCTCGTAGTACGTTTGTAGACCATTCCGCTCCGTGGTAATACCTCTGTTTGTTTGCCAAAAGTTATCGGCGAGTTCCGAAAAAATAACCCATGACGTCATAGTAGTAGTGCACCACGATAATGAGAGCTCTCACACCGCCCGGCATATAATTGCGTTTTTAAAAGAGCATAACGTGAAACTCTGGAACACCCGCCGTACAGGCCAGACTTAAGGCCTAATGACTTCTTTTCCAAAAATCAAGCAATTACTTCGTGGTCCTCGGTACCGGACGCCTGAAGAAGCGGTTGAGGCATACAAAACGGCCATTTTGGAGACCCCAACTTCGGAATGGAAGAGGTCTTTCGAAAACTCGTTCGATCGAATTAAAAAGTGTATTACATATCACGGTGATTACTTTTAAAAACAATAAATACCGTTTAACACTTAAATTGTCTTTAGTTTTTTCCAACGACACAACTTAAAAGGCACCCCTCGTATTATGTGGCTTTACGATAATTCCGTTTAAGCTAAAAAATATTACAAATAAAATGCGGACAAGCAATACGACAGATTAAATATATTATGTTGGATCCATAATATTAGACCACGGCGGTTAAAAGGTTAAATAATAATAAATATCAGAGGGACAATGTCACACTAATTGCCCTAGTCCCAAACTAAGCTCTAGGCTTGTACTATGAGTACTAGACAACGATATAAATACTTATTTTATAGAGAAACATATACTTAAATACATAGAAAACATCCATGACTCAGAAACAAATATCGCGCTCATCACACTAATTTCTGCCCTTACCGGGATTTGAACCCAGGACCGCTAGCTTCGTAGACAGGGTCATTACCAGCTAGGCCAGTGCGTCGTCAATAAGATTTTAATTATTTAACGTTCGCGACAAAGTTATCACAACAAAACTGAATTTAGAATTGTATCATAACTCATACATAACCTGCACGTAATAATCGCATTCAAGCTAAGTAGCTGACTTATGTGAGATTTTAAATAAACATCGTGACTAAGCAAGATTTAATTTTTAATTTTAGGGCATCAATGACATCTGCGGTTTTAAATTTATACCTCTCAGAAAACCATATAATATTAATGAAATAATGATGCAAGATGATGGTATAACCACCCGAGTATTTGCCCAAGATACAAGTTTTTTGATCGTTAAAGTGGAGGGGGGCGATATAGACATCGAAGCCGTTAAAAGACGAAGGCTTGAAGGGGTGGTGAGACGAACTCAGATGAACCCCGTCAAACAAGCTTTAGATTTAAGGTGCGTTTTTCCTGTCCCTCGTAATGTACCCACTAAAAGATTTGATGAATAACTGTATGATTATTAATGTCGCACAAGCGTCGTTTGGTGGGGCAAGCGGTGTGAACCGCTTAATATTATCTTGTCACTTTGACCGTAACGAAGTCATGTTCTGTTAACCCTCGCGCAGGGGCCCATTCACGTGTACGTTCCCCTCGACGCTGCGGCCCGAACTGCAGTGCCGGCAGATCTTCTTGAACTGCTGCGAGTATTCACTGCACTACCACGAGGAACACACCAAGCGGCGCAAGGCGGCGCTGCGTTGCCAGGTGTGCGAGAAGCGGCTGGACCACGAGCCGTACCCGGAGCGCGCGCTGGCTGCGGAGCGGGCAGTGCCGGCGTGTCACAGCTGCGGGCTCACCTTCCGCGACGCCGTCGAGTCCGAGGCGCACGCGCGCACCGCTCACGCTAAAACCAAACCGCACGCGTGCGCCATCTGCGCGAAGCGCTTCACGCAGCAGGGCGGGCTGCAGCAACACATGCGCATGCACACTGGCGTGCGCCCCTTCGCCTGCACTTACTGCCCCAAGGCGTTCACGCAGAAGGCCGGACTTGACCAGCATCTTCGCACGCACACTAAGATAAAGCCATTTAAATGCGTGATTTGTAGCAAGTGCTTTTCGCAGTCGGTGCACCTGCGGCAGCACATGCGGACGCACACGAACATCCAACCGTTCAAGTGCGTGGTGTGCGGGCGGCGGTTCAAGCAGAGCAGCCACCTGAACTTCCACATGCGATCGCACGCGGGCGAGTGCGCGGTGGGCGTGCTGAAGCAGCTGGAGCGGCTGTCGGCGGGTGTGGCGGGCGCGGGGCTGAGCCTGGCACGGCTGGAGCCGGTGCGCGATGGCGACACGCTCTACTACGCCGCCGAGCTGGCCGCGCCGCCGCGCCCCGACCTCTGCTACCCTGCAGATATACCCGACTCCGAAACCTTCTCTCATAAACATATTTACAATCTAAGTAATTAGTGTAATTTCAATGTATTCCTAGGGTATGACATTATTATAGTTCCTTTCTTAAATGTTTTTCTGGTTTTCTTTAAAGTTACAACATCTTACTCCCTTACACCCGTATTTTAGTCAAGTAAAGTAGGTAATTACTTGAGTAAAAGTAATGACTAAAGTAACGATTTTTATATGACTTTTTACACTGCTAATACTCAAGTAATTGGGCCATTCTATACTTTTCGTTGTACATAACTTTTAGCCACGTTCTCAGTAAACTATTTTTATTTAAAAAAACGGTGAAGTGGTGCGTTTTTTAACTTGAAATTCGAAAAGGGACGTAAATAAGCTTATATTTAGAATTAATCTAATTCATAAAAAGTTATTTCGTCGTATTACTGCAAATACCGCTTATCTACAAAAAAGTAATTTTGAGAAAAGTCAATTTTAAAGTTTCAGTGTTGGTTTTAATATGAAATTGTTGAATATTGCGTACTATGTGTATCACATATTAATGTTTATATTCCGTTGTTTAAGGTTCAATAGTGCAAATATTGAAGTTACTTTAAAATTTCGTTATATACATGATAATAATGATAGAGATGTGAAATTTGGGAAACTTAATCGGTTTTACCTGTAGAAATACATTGTTGTATATTTCCACAAATAAAAGGTTTATGGCTGTGTTTCCACTTGATTTAGCTCTAGATTAAATATTTACAACTTACAAGTCACAAAACAATAAATAATTACGATAGCTTTATTTATTTTTTTGGGAAAAACCACTGTTCGTTTAGAACATAAGCGGTTTTACCTGAATGAAATTTTTGATATGTTTTTTTTTAGTTTCTTATGTTATTTTGACATTACTAACAACTGTAATTATTTAAGTAAAACAGTTTTGTATAAGGACATAAATGGTATAATTATTGATTAGTTTGTACCTAAATAAGCAGTTGCTAAAAATTTTTGGAAAACAAGCCTTCTGGCTGGTCACTTTATTACGTTTAATTGGTTAAAAATTGACACAAAGTTATTACAAATGGTAAATTAAAAAGAAATAAAATAAAATGGTGGTATAATAGAACTTTGTTTCTCTGGACGGTAAGAAGGATCATCATCAGAAATGTCTCCACCGAACAGCGACTCTGAGTCTGTCTGAGATTTGCCTTGATGGCATAGTAAGCTGCGATAGCTCTTGAGCAGAGTTGGACTCAGGTATACTACTCGTACGAGTATCATCAAGAAAAACATCGCTAATGATTTGTTCCATTTGCCCAGCAATGCTTTTTTGAGACTCGTCTAGATCTGATGTCTCGCATTCATCAACTTCTAGCCCTCCGTAACCTGAAAAAGTTCAACAATTTATCCGAAAAGGTTTAAAAGACAAATATACGGACGACGACAGTTAGGCGCATTTTATAATTAAATTAGGTATACAGGGTAAGTAATCCAAAAGGGTCGTAGTTATGGGGAATTGGGAAACGAGTTATAAGACTTAGGGCAATCTTCAAGAGCTAATTTACCTAAAGTTCGCGAGAGGGCGACCTAATAGATCTATTCAAAATAACAACAATGTGACAAAAAAAATACCGGGGCCACAATCAAAACATTACGAGTACCTAGTACCCTATCTGAAATCCGATATTCAATAAAAATATAATATTATTATTTTACTCACTTTATATTCCTCCCTCTCGCAAACTTTAGGTAAATTAGCTCTCTATTATCCATTCTGTTAATCATGCTGTAAATATATACGTTTAAAATTATAAAAGGTAGCAACTTGTGTGTTTAAATGACAGTACCTACTTATATTTAAGAAATTTTGTCAAAACCATGTAGTTAAGTAGGTATACTAAGTACTTACTACGTGGACACTAGCTTTCGCCGTGTAGGTAACTTAAATCTACCACTCAACAGTGCATGTCTATAAATCTAAGTCGTATTTTGACGCAGCTCTGTCAACACGATACCTATCAACTTGGAGCCCACTGGTCAAGGTGAGATTTTATTTAAGGCGAACCGAGATGTAAAAAATGAACGACAAAGTTAACAAAACTTTAACAACACTGTAGATAAAAATGTAATAGTTAGGTAGGTATGACGGGTTGACAATAGGGTTGCCAGACATACTATAATATATAGTATTATACTTTATTTTGCCTCTGTATACTTTATTATATACGAAACACATAAAGTATGCTAAAATACTATATTTTAAACTGAAATTCAAAGATCACAAGTTGACGTTAAAATTCGGGTTTACGTAACCATTTCCGAACGTACTCATAAAAAAGTGAGGAAAATATTAAAAATAGCTTATTTTTTCAATGTATACTTTATTTTTAAAGCCTTCAAACCGCCAAATACTATATATCTCCGAAAAAAATCTGCCAACCCTTGACAACAACACCGCGCCGCGCGCGCGCCGGCGGTCGACCTTGACTTTGTACCTACCTACTTACATTAAACCTTCATTATAATACTATCATAATTCGTTTTAAATCATCAGCTAGTAAGTACTTAGATACTTAATGTGACTAATGATGAATACGAGTAACTTCGAACCACTTTTCATTTACGAATTAAAAACTAACCTAACTTCCATTTAAAAAGAGAATAATTTATACTTACTATCTGCACTTGTGTCCTTCACGGCCATTCTAACGAGTCTTCTACTCCTGGCACTCATTTTTATGTGATAATGATCACAAATATAAGCAATAAGTCACTAAATACGCAAGAACAGCAAAAAATTACCCTCAAACTTCGGCGCATGAGTCGCGACTGAGCGGGGTAGCTTCTGCGCGAAGCTGGTACGCGCACTTAGTTGATTCTACCTGCACGGCATTGCATTAATGTTGGTACAAATCTACAGCCAAAACCAATTAAATCACTATATTTTTTTATGGCTGTATGGTATTGTAAATTCGTGAATAAGAAGTGCCTCGGGCAAAAAATTATAAAAGTGTTTAGGATGTTTAACCTGCCGTTAAATACCTGGTCTTAGTATAAACGCTTTCATTCAAATATCAAATAAGTACGTGTATAACTTATTTTTAGAACATAAAATGCTTAGTTATCATAAAATGAGATTGCAAAAAGATACTAAATACTAATATAATTTTCTGCTTGGAGGTATAAACATAAGTTATTGTATTATTATACATATATCAGTTTCTTCCTGTTTATTCGCCTACTTTTTTGGCAATAAGTTACTTTAACCAGTTAAGTATCTTCGGAACGGAGATTCTTATCGAAAAATGGATTTTAACAGGTTGTAGAGCTTAAAGAGTACATTCCAATGGTTTAATAAAATCATTTTCGATAAAATGGCACTTAAGCGGTATTTGCAGTAATACGACGATTTGTAATAACTATAAAGTTAGTAACGCAGTGGACGTTGATGTCCCCGCCTTTTCTATGGAAAAAGTGCAATTTACCACTGAGTTACCAAGATTCTTCAGCGATAATTGAGTAATTTACGAGTTTTTTTTTTTTAAATCGTTAAGCTTAAACATTCTAAGTTCATGTTATTTATTTATTCGCGGATTCATAATTTGGTATACTTTTTATCGGACGATAACAAAAATGTACACTGAAAAGTAGAATGGCCCAATTACTTTTCTTGACTATAAATACGGGTGTTAAACTCTGGTAGTCCGATTTCTGCTTATCGATAACTCATCAAAATCGTTATTAATGAATTTATAAGAAATCCCAGCACCCATAGCTTGAATGCATCGTCGTGGTGGAAGGAGGCGTTTGACGCAGACCTCTTATTAGACTGTATTACCAACTGATGAAATGCGAGAATAACACCTTTGATGCAGTTACAACATTCATCATCATCATCATCATACCGTCACGCCTTCATGCCCGGAGTGGGGTAGGCAGAGCTACAGAATTACCAACAACTTTAAAAACTTGTTGAGGATTCTATTACCACATTATACACTAATAGTAGTTTATGCAATAGTTGTATAAGAGAGGTCAAAAATTATGAGTGGCGTGCTTTATCGAAAAGGAAGACGCCACGAGTGTTTTTTAACTTAGAGTTATACACCGTTGCATACAATACTTTTTCTACGAGTAGGTTTCAAATGGAATGCAAAATTAAGCGAAAAAGCGTACAAACGAACGAACGACACACAGAACAACAAACGACCGGGAAACAAGAAAATGACAAATATGTGTCTGGGTCATACACAGATTTAGGTTCCCGTCTTTCCTGTGGACATACCCGAAGTTAACGTGTTTAAGGCCTAATTTTCTCACTGAACCCACATCCGCATAAACGGCGTCACGTCTACTTTAGTCCTATCAAATAAAAACATAACTTATATGCACACGAGCCCTTAACTATTGACCACAGGAGAGACAACTTTTGTTTTTGTGATTGTGTATGACCCGTCTATGACTATGATATACTTTGTTTTTAAATTGACGGAATGGAAAATATAATTATTTACATTTCAAAAACATTTTAATTTGACCAATCAGAATACTTCACCAAATTAAATCCAACAATCACAATGCACATCGACTGTCAATCGGAACGTTAGGTTCTTTTAGGTACTTACGTGTTAGTCTTTAACTAATTTAATCTTTTAAAAAAAACTTTGTATTTCGTATCAACCAACCAGAATACAGCTATTTTACAATCGACCAATCAGGTAACAGAATTCATTTCTCAAAACATTCTCCTATTCTACAATCGTTAAAATATGATTTAATCGATTATGCAACGCTAAGCTTTGGCAGCTAGGCGTATCGTTTTATCTCAAAAACGCACAAGTGCTGTTTTGGGGCATAGACTAGATAGACTTCTCTGGATTATTCTGCGGACATATAATGTATGTTCTTATATTAGTGTTCGTGACTATATAAATGATAGATAAAAGTACAGGAGTAGGAAAACATGTTTACCAGCTTATTAGTGACAGATTGCAAGCCCATCGCCTAACAATACTACAAGCCTTTATTCCCTTAGTCACCTCTTACCACTTCCACGGGAAGACATGGAGTGGTACTATTCTAAGCCGGCAACCACACGGCAACATTCATCATTTTCATTATCATGGCAGTTTCTTCCAATGTAGAATATTTAAAAGCAGTTCCATACAGGACACGGGACTGGACGATTGTACAGTTACATTCTACGAAGACGCCTTACATCTCAATTTGACGTTGTTTGGTTGCGTCAATAAGGTTTTCGTTTATTTGGTCACTTACAAACTACGTTATAGTTAACATTTTTAGCGTTTATTGTTAGAATACAGGATTATTCGCGGTAGTTGCCTTGGATGTTCTTTCGAACGAACTGTTGCTTTTTTTAGTTAGGTACTTCACAAGAGTTAAAGGACGTATTGCGACTATTCCCCCAATTTTATTACACAAGCTGAGCTGTTTTACTGGTTTTTGTTCCCTTACACGAGCTGAAGGAATTGTTATTCCTTTGCAAAATAAAAAATAATATAACTAAAGGAAGTAATGCGAAAAAAGGTCTTATTCAACTCTTGTAAAGGAACAAAAAAGCCGATGTTCGTAGTTTTTTGAGCACATCCCTGACAGACATTTCCGGTTTTCTTCTACACGCATGAGCGATTTTCCGGTCCAAGTTTCGGTCTGCAGGTACTGATTACGGCCTCTTTTCGGTTCAGTGCATCATACTCGTAAAAGGTAAATTCTTCACCATACTTCCGAATAGCTGTACGTACGGCACCGATGCTGACACCTACCGCTTTTGCCAACTGTTTAAGAGTTATGTTCGGAATTGTACACCATTTGTGCACGATCACATTCGCACGATTTTCTGGAGAAACTTTGGGTACCTAGTTTGCGGAAAGAAACATCAATTATATTATGAAAAAAAAATATAGTAGCACTGCAAATCTGTGCTATACCTACTTCCTGGTACACCCGATACTTGTTGTTTTTAGGGTTCCGTACATAAAATTAAAAACGGATCCCTTATAGGATTACTCGTGCGCCTGTCTGTCTGTCCGTCTGTCTGTCACAGCCAATTTGCTCTGATGTGATCCAAAAACAGATATGCAATGTTTTTTTTTTAAATAAGTTTCCCTCTCGGGGTACAAATTAGGAAATTAAAAAAAAAAGATTGTTAACGTTATTGTGTCATCATAACATAATATATCAAATGAAAGGGCTCGTTATGAAAATCTCACATATATTTTTGTTGTTTTCTCAAATAGACCGGTTTTTTAACATAGGTAGGTACGAGTAATAAGTAAATTTCAAAAGTTGCTTTCTTGGGGTTCGATATCAATTACACATCATTTGAGGTATATTTTATAAATAATGATCAACCATATATCATACCTGGCCCAAATTGGTATGTTTTGAAAATGATTTTTATTTTAATTTAAAACAAGGGACTGAAATATGTATAACTTTCATTAAATACCACACGCGATAGGTTTTTAGATCATTTTTTTTCCATACAAAAACAATATGACGTCGTTACTCCCCTCCTTTTTTTTCGTGCTACGGGTCAAATTGATTCTTATGGCCTAAAGATCAATCGATCTGATTTTCATGCTTTTAACATGATTTGCAGCATTTTACTGAATTTCGGGGTGTACCACTAGTACTAAAATGTGTCGGCCGATCTACAGACATTATTTGGTTTTCGAATTCTAAATTCAAAAATTTAAGATGATACTAGTTTTTGTTTAAATAATCACGGGAAGTTTGCAAATGACGGAACTTAAAAGGCAGCCCTCGTAGTTGGTGACGCCCCGCATACTAAAGTAGAGCGCTAAGTTCTAAGGGACTAGTTAGTAACATACAAAATAACACTGCTATTCGCTTTTGTCAGAAATTTTATAGAAATATTTTTTATTCCTCAAAAGTAGGTAGGTTAGGTTCGTCAGGTATATTTAGATGCCCGAAGGCCAAATCGCCCAGAAATAGGAGCCCTCCGGGTAAGGCTCCAACGAATAGTGTGACAATTATGTAGTGTGACAACCTGGCCCCTATACCACAAAACTTTACAAGCCTACAATTTAACAAATTTGTCAACTTTTTGTATGGAGATCCGTACAAATTTGTCAAATTGTACGCTTGTAAAGTTTTGTGGGATAGGGGCCTGGTGTAACGACGAGTCGGGCCTGAAAACATTCAGCTTTACATCCCGTTTTGCGTTTTATTGCAAGATTAGCTATTTCGTTCAGTAGTTTTTGAGATTATCCCGAACATAGAGAGGGACAGACGCGGCAGGGGAATTTGTTTTATAACATGTAGTGATAGTGATATGATATGATATGATAGGACAGGCCTTACTTGACGACCATAATAGTATATTATGCAACTAGTGAATAAAAGACGGATTTAATGCGAGGGCCATAGATGACTCTCGAGCAAGTGAAGGATACTAACGACTGAATCACGACCGCAGGGAGTGATTCAGGATGATTGAATCACGAGCGTAGCGAGTGATTCAAGTGTTAGAATCCTGAGCGACGCGAGTGATACATGGCCCTCGATATAAATCCGTTTTATTCAAGAGTTGCATACTAAACTTTATACCATGACTACGAGAAAAAGAAAGATTTAAGCGAAAATAGATATTTAATGACGAAAAATGGAAGGTAAAATTAATTAAAATGCACATTAAAATTGGAACAAATGTTTTATTTACTAAGAAACACTAAATTTTATGTTCGTACAACTTTCAGTATTCAAAATGGCGCCAATTTATTTTTCCTTGTATTTTTCACAGAGAGAAAGGCAAAAGACATCGATCCATACAGCCTATGGCGCCAATTTACCTACTAATGACAGCAAATAACACAAAACTTTTTTAATGCTAAACTCTTTGTGGTTAATGACGACCAATCAAATCTCGAGGAGGAGTTTGTATCGCGTATTTTATGTTCTAAATTCAAACACCAAAATAGTGAGTAAAAGTGCTTTTTATTCACTGTTTTGAGTGAATAAAATAAGCCTTTAATAGGGGGAATGGTATAAACGTACTTTTATAGAGAAATAAATAACTAGATACGAATAAAACTTGTAAGAATCATGATATATTTTTGTGCTTATTATAGCCACATTGATCGATACCGGGATTAATTCCCAGGGCCGCTAGTTTCGCAGGCACCGGGCAGGGCGGGGCAGCAGGGCAGGCCACAAGTCACTGGGTTAACCGCGTTATCGTATCAAATGGTAATAGGGCCCTTTCACCAAAAGTGAATCCTAATTGAGGAACTTTTAGCCATACATAACGGCCGTCAATGTATAGTTTATTTTTGTCACAAAACTGACAAAGTTAAAGTTCCTTAATTTTAGTCCTTAATTAGGGTACGTTTTAGTCAAAACGCACAGTATTGATAACGTTATGTAGAGCTTGAGCAACAAATAAAAAATGATCTACTTCGCGAATGTTTTAAAATAATTAACTATTTTGATCGAATGCATAAAATAAACTTGATCTTAAGGGTGAATTCCAAAAATATTGTACGTAGTTTAGGGCTCAATTAACAAATCCTTAACAATATTTAACTTTTTCCTTTGTGTAGCGAAGATTAGTCATACAATCATATGGAAGTAATCACACAAAAGAATAAAACAATGGAAGAAAGTTAACGTTGTCTCAATTATGTACAGTCAGCCAATTTGATTCCTAGGCCACTATGGACTTTGTCAACGTGACGTTGTAAACCAAATCATAGGGAGTCTCTTACGTTTTGGTTGACAACGTCACTTTAACATAGTCCAAAGTGGTCTAGAAATCAAATTGGTTGACTGTACAATGTTTTTGCAATTCACCCTTAAAGCTAAAGAGATATATTTTGGCAACTTTAGAAAACTTACATGAAATATTTTGATCTGAAATTGATGAAAAAAAGAATGTGAATGTTTGGGTCGTAAGGATAAGTCGATGCCGAATAGTTAAATTTTTTGGTCGGGATCAAACTACTACAGACGGGACTACTAGTCGCTAGTCGGAGCCCCTCTACGAGCAATAAACTGGAGTGTAAGATGGGTCTAAGGCCCGGTTTTATAAAGGCCCGTTAGTAAATATGTCAGATCAAATTTTAGTAACTTCATACAAGTTTTGACATTCCTGACCGAAATTTGATCAAACGGATCTTTATAAAACCCAGCCTCAGTACTGCCTGTATGACAGACGTTTGTGCCCTTTTCTTACGATTGACTTCTTGGATGCGCTTCTCTTAATCCTACAGATGCAGTTCCCGAATGGCCCACATAAATCTACATGACTAAGGTAAAATCTGGAAAGTTCCCGAGTAAAATAAATAGGTACGGCTTATTCCATTATGAACTCAAACACAAGTTTTGTATGACTGGGATCATGGGAGTGGGAGCATAATGGAAAAAGCCATAAATATAGTTATTACCGTAATATCAGCAACTTTTTATTTGATCGAATAATTTATTCTTACTTATTGAACAGGGACACATTTTTATCGTTGCAATTTAATCAGCATGAATTGAATGCTAAGTAAGAAATATACGAATGAATTATTAAGTTGTCGGTAGTGAAACGTTGGTGACTCGTCGCGACACGAGCGCCGCAGCGCCGCAGCGTGTGGGCGCCGCGTGGTTACATTTTGGTCTTCTGTATATTTTGATAGAGCCATGTACGGAGCGCTAGTGAAAACAAAGGGATCCGACATCCCGCTTCGCCAACCCTTTTGTTTCGGTTTAACCAACATTTCCACTGAAATGGTCACGTAGGTACCAGAGTTTTACTACGTACGTATTTATTTTTCTTGAATGAGTATCAAACGAGATTTAGCTGTCAGTGTTGTCACTGATTAGTCATACAAGTTCGAGCATCAGTAGCAACGTGTCACAAAAATTTTTGTTATTAGTTTAATTTAAACATCAAATCATTTTTCCTTTTGTTGTATCGCAAAAACGGTAAAACACACAAGCGGCCAATTTGCTATGATTATGGCCTTACATCGTACAAACCCTACAAAAAATACTGACACTGAAAACCGGTCACCGACCAACCGAGTTGGGCTCGCGCACTGAGAGTATTTTTATCGACTACCGTTTCGAATAGAGCGATTGAGTGCGCTGGATGTACCTATTTACATCCTATCCTACATACGAGGGCCGTTCCGAAAGTTTCTAGCTGTGTCGACATTTATTGAAATATATTAATATTGTTGATACATTCATAAAGCAAATTTTATTACGAACAGGTTTTGTCAAAAATATTAGTAAAAAAATAATGTTTTTTTTATATTTAATTTTCACAGAGAAGTCGTTTTCTATGAAATTTGAATTTTTTGTGAAATCATCAGCTTTTTGGTATTCAAAACCTGTGTCAAATCTAAAGGGGTCGTCGATTCTGATGATATTGCCCGTGATGGAATCGTCAGTATTTTTAATATATTTAAGCAGCTTGTTTTACTCTATTCCCAAATATAGTACTGCACAAAATGCTTTCATTGAAAGTCACTGAATTTTCCTGGAGACTAATTTAGACATTTCTTCAAGGCTTGTTTACTCCATATTCTAATATCGAATGTTGAAGGAAACGTATGGCTTAAAATAGGACTGATATACTACGCGTGTTGTTATATTTATATTGGAAAAAATAAAAAGGTTACTATTTTTGAGACCGTATTAATTATAGCAAAAATCTAGCCCAGGAATACGTCGCTTGCATATTTTTCAAAGCGTTAACACGTCTAGTGTTAACAAAATCGTAAACAACAAACGAAGTGATTTACATCTATGATTTTTGGACACAATGTTTATATTGGAATTTGCCTTAAATATCCATCAACAATATAAATATATTTCAATAAATGTCGACACAGTTAGAAACTTTCGGAACGGCCCTCGTATACAACGTGTTACAAAAATACCCGTAAAGCCGAAAGGGGGTTAAATGGTACCTTATAATAAGTCCATTTACAATATTTGAGAACCGTACTATCACCGCATGACTTACCGGCAAAAAAAATAAAACCATTACTTATTGCTTTCATTGGTTTGTTCCTGATTCGTCGTCTTCCTGTTTCGTCGAATTCCTGTTTCGTCGGATTCCTGATTCGTCGTATTCTTGTTTCGTCGGAATTATATACATATAATTAAATACGTCGAGCAGTAAACCACTATTTACTAAATTATGAAGATTTAATGTGACACGTATGACGGCAAATATGTTGCCGTTACCCACTAAAGGGTTATTGGGTAAATACGCAGAGCAATAGACATGCAAAAATATCAGCAAGAAAGATCAACCGTCAAGGACTTAGTTGAAAAATAAATTCAATTTTAGATTGCTTGAATAGGCTCTGTATATTGATTTGATTAGCGTTTGTGTGTATACGTTTGCTGTTAAGTTTTGTTTGAATTTTTCGTTTGTAAATATATTTTCAATTGATATTAAAAACAAAGGTGAAGTCACGGTAATTGCATAGTTTCATTTCATATTGACATTTCGACGAGTCAGGAATCCGACGAAACAGGAATACGACAAAACAAGAATACGACGAATCAGGAATAAACCCTTTCATTGATGTGAAAACCCTATTTCAGTAAAATTAAAGAGTAAACTACGCAGATTGTTTATGTACATTTTTACCTAATTCGTGAAACGATTAAGAGATATACTAACAAAATGTACAGAATTCGATTAGATAGATATTACAAGTCGAGATTTTGAAAGACCTAAACTACTTACGAAGAAACCTAAACTAGCACTTACTTTTTCGTAAAGAACGTCAAAATTACAGGAACGGCTCAAAGTGAGCTCTGCCTTGTTCAATGCACAACCTCGCTCGTCGGGATATGGTTTAAAACCCATTTAAGTTGAAAAATTATTAAATTGGTAGGTAGGCCTCTCTGTTAAAATAATCTATGCTAACCCCGGTTCCCTGACATGACAGCTTACTAGGGTTGACAATATTTTTGGCTTTGATAATTTATTATATTTTTTACGGGGTATTTTGTAACACGTTTATACATATACGAGGGGTGATCCATAAGTTTTGAGAATCAGTATGAACCATCCACATAATGATATTCTTTTAATATGGAATATACCATGCCACTAATAAAAGTTAAATTGGAGACAAAAAAAACTACACTATTCATTTGTTTTTCTGCGATAGCTAAACAAAAAACATCTGTATGAACAATTTTACAAGACGGCAAAAATATGAGTTAGTTTAGTAATAATTTGGAATGGTGTGGAGAAAGTTCTGGTACACTAATAAAAAATATTGTTATTGAAAATGAAACCTTGATTTATCAATATGTTTTAAAGGATAAATAAGTTATCATTGCAGTGGATTTTTTATCTCCAGCTCTGTCATCAAAATTTAGGGTGTTTTTTTTGGCTTTTCCTGGATTATTGAGGCCTACAAACAAATACTGTGACGTTAGTTTTTAGTAATTGAGTTCTAATAATCTAAGAAAAAGAATAGAGTTAGGAAAAGAAAATAGAGATAAGAGGGATAGGAATAGAGTTTTCTTATATGTATAACATTATTTTATCATAGTTTTGGGAAAATATTCAAAACAAGCAAAAAGAAAAAAAAAAACGAATTTGCAGCAGGAATTGCGGTTCAGAGCCTTGTAATTGGCAAGGGTGCCGCTCCACGACCAAAGATCAGGGGTGTGATTCTCTAAAGAAGCAAAGGTGAACGAATGAACGAGTGATGTCCAAGCGGCGAGATTAAGTAGTCTCGTCAGCGCGAACAAAACACATTGTAGCGCGTGCATTTTCAATTAACCAGCCTTATACGTTCGACCCATCGCACTGTGGAACGAAAATGGCCTCTCCATAGAAATAGGGACTTAATTTTCTAAGTGCCTATTTTTTTAATTGAAATCGAATCTACTCCTCATAATTAGGTAAAAAAATGAATATGGGTCAATTTGGCTGGAAAACCGCCGAGTAATAATTTTTTTACTAATATTTTGTATGGAGCGTATATGAAAAAACGGAATATCTCAGAAAGTGCACAATTTCCCGTAATATCCTTCCGCAGGAATTTAGTACCAATTATTTATGATTTTTCGGCGTACTCAAAATTTCCCGGGCAGGTGCACTTTTTTTTTTAAAAATCAAAAACGTTTTATATAGGGAAAACTTGGTTTTTAGGAGGTATTTAAGTTTGCACGACACGTTTAATCGTGGGATAAAATTAAATAATGGCTTTAGATGAGATGGATGTTCAAAAATGAGGTCATTGGAATAATGACATTTCTCACTTTTTGGCCCTTTATCTCCCTGCCCCCTAATGAGCACAATCGGTGCTCATTAAATGTATGATTAAAAGTAAAAATTAACTAAATCACTCTTTATTATTGTTAATTAGTTGGCATTAAGTAAAAGTATAAATTAAATATTATCTTATTATCATTAAGGATGATGACTACCCAGATTTCATTAGTAATGTGCAATAAATAGGTTGCAGTTTAATTTTATTGTTCTGCGTCACCTATTTCGGCATCCAATTCCGAATCATTTTGCGATTCGGAATTGATTCGAAGGTCCAAGGTCTCAATAAATAAGGTTTGTTTGTTCCTTTTATTCAGTGTTGGCCTCGTTGCGGTAAGTTTGGGACCCGATGACAGAAGTAACATATTGAGAATGTCATGATTTGAATCTAAGTTGGTCGTTAAACCCTCCATTGCTTGCAGTTGAAATGTTCCAGAAGGAATAAACAATAAAATTGAACTGCAACCTATTTATTGCATATTACTAATGAGAACCCATTGAAATCTGGGTAATTATCATCCTTAATGATAATAAGATAATATTTAATTTATTTAAAGATATAAGGAGATAAAGGGCCAAAAAGTGAGATATGTCATTATTCCAATGACCTCATTTTTGAACATCCATCTCATCTAAAGCCATTATTTAATTTTATCCCACGATTAAACGTGTCTTGCAAACTTAAATACCTCCTAAAAACCAAGTTTTCCCTATATAAAACGTTTTTGATTTTTTTAAAAAAAAGTGCACCTGCCCGGGAAATTTTGAGAACGCTGAAAAATCATAAATAATTGGTACTAAATTCCTGCGGAAGGATATTACGGGAAATTGTGCACTTTCTGAGATATTCCGTTTTTTCATATACGCTCCATACAAAATTTTATAAAAAAAATTATTACTCGGCGGTTTCCAGCCAAATTGACCCATATTCATTTTTTTACCTAATTATGAGGAGTAGATTCGATTTCAATAAAAAAAATAGGCACTTAGAAAATTAAGTCCCTATTTCTATGGAGAGGCCATTTTCGTTCCACAGTGCATCGGCAGGAACCATGCTGCTTAATTGAAAATGCACGCGCTACAATGTGTTTTGTTCGCGCTGACGAGACTACTTAATCTCGCCGCTTGGACATCACTCGTTCATTCGTTCACCTTTGCTTCTTTAGAGAATCACACCCCAGAACTGATAACCGCTCTCCGCGCTATTTAGCCCAAACTGTGGACTACTACTTGTCATTCACGAATGTTCAAAAACAACTACATAAATCTCATGAGCTGGTGATGACTTAGTAAACGTACAATATTTGCCCATTTCGACCTCCAAAATTAAAACTTTTTTTATAGTGGTAAAATAAAACAATTGAATGACGTTAATATAAGTGTTTGGAAATATAGAAAATTTACATAATTATCTCCCATTTTTAATACCGATTATCAAAACTTTTGGATCACCCCTCGTATACATATATTATCAATGCGAAAGGTTTTGCGTGCGTGAGTTTGTAAATTCTTCCCTAAAAAGGACGGACGAATTTGGTTAAGTATATACAATTTGGAATAGAGTTTGCTTATACACTGGATTAAAACATAGGCTACGAGGGCGGGATGATAAGTAACTGACCTTAGCTATTTAAAAAGGTTGTATTTAAAAATAAACTAGCGTAATTTAAAATGTGTGTCTCTGGCTATCTGTGTTCGAAATTTGAAATTCATGGCTTAAAAAAATATTGATTTTTCTGTCATTTGAAAATTTATTGCGACGATTGTTTTAAAAATGGATAAAATTGAACAAAGAGCGGTGATAAAGTTTCTTTACATGAAGGGTATGAAGGGAAAAGATATTTATGATGAGTTAAATAATGTTTTGGGGGAATGTGCTCTATCATACGCCACGGTAAAAAACTGGGTGGCTGAATTTAAACGAGGCCGTACAAGTGTCCAAGACGAAGCTCGCCCTGGACGTCCAAAAAGCGTCACGACTCCAGAAATGGTCTGCAAAGGCCACGATATGGTTTTGGCTGATCGACGATTGAAGTTATCAGAAATAGCTGAGACTATAGGGATCTCAAAGGAACGGGTACATCATATTCTAGATGAAGAATTAAATATGAAAAAGTTATCCGCTCGTTGGGTGCCGCGATTGCTTACGCCCGATCAAAAAAGAATCCGCGTGCAAAACTCGAAGGAATGTTTGGATCGTTTTCAGAAAAATAAAGCTGATTTTTTGCGTCGTTTTGTAACAACAGATGAAACATGGGTTCACCACTACACGCCAGAATCAAAAATTCAATCAAAGCAGTGGACTGAATCTGGATGTTCGGGCCCCAAAAAAGCTATGGCTGTAAAGTCGGCTGGAAAAGTTATGGCTTCCGTCTTTTGGGATGCTAGTGGAATTTTAATGATCGATTACCTTCCTAAAGGTGAAACCATTAATGGAGAATACTATGCTAACCTTTTAGATAAGCTACTTCAATGTATTCAGCAAAAACGACCAGGCTTAGCAAAATAAAAATCATATTCCATCAAGACAATGCCAGGGTTCACACATGTGTTAAAGCCATGGCGAAAATCGGCGAATTGAAGTACGATTTGCTGCCCCACCCACCTTATTCGCCTGATCTGGCACCATCCGACTTCCATCTGTTCCCGAAGCTTAAAACTTTTTTGGGTGGACAGAAATTTGCCACTAATGATGCCGTCATAGCCGCTGTAGAGGACTATTTTGGAGGCCTCGAAAGGAATCATTTTATGGAAGGCATCACAGCTTTAGAGCGAAGATGGAATAAGTGCATTGACCTAGACGGAGATTATGTCGAAAAATAAAATTAGTTTTAAAACCAAAATTCAATTTTTTTTTACTTAGGCTAGGTACTTATCATCCCACCCTCGTACCTTGAATCACGAAATAAATCATAATTATCTATGGTTATCGGTTATTTATTTATTTATATATCATCATCTCTGTTTACTACTTTTGGTGCACACTTGTTTTTGTCCACCCCCTGCATTATCCTTACTCATCTACTTCAGGGTTAGCTGGCAGAGAGCCCATTTAGGGATATAGGTTCGCCTTTGTACATTAATTTAATAACAACTAGCGACCCGCCCTCGCTTCGCTTCGGTTTATGTGAGTTTTCTGTAACACCCGTACATAAAACAAAGTTTATTATATCGCACCTTCGGTAGGACAAGGGCACAATTGCCCCTGTAATCATATAGTACATTGTGCCCTTGTTCTACTGAAGGTGCGATATATAAAAACCTTCTTCTTGAATCACTCTATCTATTAAAAAAAACCGCATCAAAATCCGTTGCGTAGTTTTAAAGATCTAAGCATACATAGGGACAGACAGCGGGAAGCGACTTTGTTTTATAATATGTAGTGATGTTGTAATATTTATATTTTTTTTGTGCATTAAAGAGTTTACAATACATACATACAAATCAGTGTTCCGGTGGGATGGCAAAATTAATAATTAATAATTAAACGCGGACGAAGTCGCGGGTAGAAGCTAGTAAGTTCATAATACAAGTGTACTGATTATGTTGATCATTAGTCATTCATTATTACACTAGAGGAGTGGTTTCTGTTCGAGCCAAAGATGAGGGCGTAAATTAGCCGCTAGTTTAAAGTCTGTTCCTATTCACAGTGCCAATGAAAATAACAGGTATACCTGACTGTAATTGTCCTTAGACTTTTGTCTGGGGACGGGCAAAATAAATAGTTTATGTAACGGAAGTGCCTACGCAATTTCTCAAGTATTTTTTAAATAAAACTTCATTTCAATACTTTACAAGTACTGAAGCGAAGTTTTATTTAACAAATAAGGCGTTAGGTCTGGAGATCTTGCGGGCCAAGGAATCGGGCCGCTTCTGCCTATCCACCAGTTAGGAAACGAGTTATCTAGGTGCTCTCTAACTTTTCTTTGAAAATGTGGATATTCCCGTTTACTTTTTATCAATGTGTAGCACATCGTTAGAAAGGTAATTAGCTAGAGAAGTTTTTAAAACAAAATAAACCCCAAAATTGTATTTAGGTTTTTAATAATTGAATTTTGAAGTTGGTTTTTTGCCACACAAACAGTAAATATGTGAAATAAAAAACCTCGTAAGTCCCTTTGAGACTATCAATTAGAATAAAGAATATTAGTATTTGAACTAGCATGTATTAACAAGTTTTAAATATAACATATTTTTCTGTAACACGCATTAATAAAAAAGTTACGAACGTTTAAAGGAGGAATTTCGGAAAATTTGAGAAAAGACATTTATGAAATCATATCTCCAAAACCGTGACCCTTATGACCCTAAGTCCAAGGGCGAAAAGACAACAAATAACCCCAACAATATCCCAAAAAAAATTGACGGTCCATGTGCCGAACACCCTGTATATGTCCGAATAATAATTTTGAAGGTGCTACGGTGCTATCCACACTACCCTCAGGATTCAATGTACGCCCTCGCCGTAAATATGACATTTTGCTTCTTTGTAAGTTTGTAACATAATCTACCTTATATTTTTAATATATATATGTAAATAACCAAGATATAATAAGCTATCAAAGATTGAATAGGTATAAATGTAGTTTTGGTATTGCTGGTAACGAAATGGCTGACTCGTGTGCGAAGGAGGTTACTCAGTCTGGCACTCTCGTACACTACAAAAAATATTCTTTTGACTTAGTTTCCTTGGCAAAGCCTACGCTAGCAGTCCTGTAATGACATCTGGACCACTTCCAGTATTCAAAAAGGTCGTCATTATGCTTCTATCCAACCAAATATTCCAATTAAGCCTTGGTTTTTCCGCTATCGTCATGCTGATAGATTTGTGACCACCACCCTTTGTCGCCTTCGCTTTGGTCATGCTTGTACCCCAGTCCACTTAGCTAAGATCAGGATAAAGGATAGTTCTCTTTGTGAGTGCAGTTTGGACGAAAGCTCTCCTGATCATTATTTTATTTTCGTGCCCTAAGTTACCATGCTCTCTTTTCGACTTAATCCCTTTGGAATTTCCTCGTCCTATAAATATGAAAAACTTTTTAATTCTTGTAATTAGTCCTCTCATTAAACATTAAGTAAGTTAGTTTCATTCATAAATATAGAATTAAGTTATAAACATGTAAGTAAATATTTGTTGTAAATAATTATGAAACCGAAACATTCTTTGTAGGTACCTATTTTATTGCCCTATTCAAAATTGTTCTCCGTTAAAACGTGTGCCTTCCTTAAACCTGACATTGGCGAAATCATAGTGGCAACACAAATGACATTATGCCACTAAACAAAGATCTATCTATCAATCTATCAAAGATTGTTTCTAGCAAAACGGAATTAAGTGTGGAGTTTATATGGCTGACCAATTACATGACGTCACGCATATCGGATCTTCAGGCTAAGTGCACATGAACGCGCGTCAACGCGTGATTGGCTCGCCGCGCGGTGAGAGATTATAACAAATCAATGTTGTCGTTTACATAACCGCGCACTACGTTTACTATTTAGTTACAAAAATGGAGGGCGAGATATCTATTGATTTACTAAAACCCACGAGCAAATTGCCTCCTCCACGTCCATTCTCACTGAATGTTCACGCTAGACTGCCGCGCGCAAGCCGCCGTCATCGGAACAGCTGAACCGCGCGGCAACGCGGGTTACCGCTCGTTCATCTGAACTTAGCCTAAACCGTGCGCTGACGCACGACGCTACGCGCGGCCAGGCGTAGCTGAATAGTAAACGGTAATGCGCGGGCATGTAAGCGACAACATTGATTTGTTGCAATCTCACACCGCGCGGCGAGTCAACAGCGCGTTGACGCGCGTTCATGTGAACTTAGCCTAAACGTAGCATCTAATTCGAATCCTCTTGTATAGGTCTACCAGAATCTGATGGCATTTTTAAAAGTAAAAAAACATTGATTTTCATATGGCAACTGTCAACTGGCAGCCGTGTCAAATTGTTTGTTTATCGTTGCATTCATTTTGAAATTCACCTTCAACGATTGTTATCTGGTGAAAATGTCGAGAAAACCGCTTAGATCTCAAGCTAGGAATATTGTATACAATGTGTGTAATACAGTACGCGAAGAAGGAGGTGTAAATCAAACACAATCTTCGATTTTAAAGCGTATCGTGGAGTTGACTGGTAAGTTGAAACGAACTGTTTTGATACTTTTAGGTTTAGGTATATTTTGTCTTACATTAAATGCTACTTATTACAGGGGTTCCCAGCACTACCATACGTCGAATTATAACCGAGGGCACTATGAGGATCGTTGGAGTAAATGTCAACTACTTGAAGCGGTGTAACAAAACCAGTCTACCCTTATATGAAATTAATGAATTATTGAAATCACATGGCCACGAAGTTTTAAGGCTCCCTTATCATTGTTCATTAAATTCCATAGGAATGATTTGGGGTATAATGAAACAAAAAGTTGCATAGAAGAATGTAAACAGACCTGCCAGCGATATTAAATTATTGACAGAAGAAGCTTTCTCAACATTTAGAGAAAATGTTAGAAGAGCGGTTCATTATAAATACTCCTCTCTCTTCATCGCCCTCAGCAGATGAAGAACAAGAAATGACAGTAGAATTTTTGGAATCATTTTCTAGTTCTAGATGAGATTTCAAGTTATTTCTTATACTCATTATAAGTATATCAATTTGACGAGTAAGAATGGTGTGTTTATTATTTTATTTGTGAGCAATAATTATTATCCTATACTGGAAGTTTAATTTAATAGACCTCTAGTGTCATATATTTTATGTTAAAAATCCTAAAAACATAAAAAAATACAAATTCGTCGACTCTTAAACTTCCTCGTTTTTTTAAGCCTATTAAAAATTACACAGTATCAATACCGTTTAGTCCAATTTTCCCAGTATTGCCCTCCACATTTTTTAATTTCCCTATTTGCCATGAGATTCTGGTACACCTATAGCCATTGTAATAACCTTGTATTATTTAAACAGAAAGCCTTTCGAAATAATTACGAACACTAATATTTTTTTTGTTGTCGCTGCTGGGTGCGACAGAGACGAAAACCTCTCATAACTATTTAATCTATCAAACCTTTTAAGTCATCACTACATTTTCTGTCAAATTTTATTAACAAAAAATAAATGTCAAGCACCAGTTTGTGTCATTGTATTGAGGCGAAAATGTTTTTCATCAAAAAATAAACGGTTAAAAGAGATTACTACCTCAAAATTACCATGAAGACAATGATTAAGGTGTATAAATAAATAATGTAAACATGCTCAACTTTCAAAAGTAAATTGATTTGTTTATAAGAGTGACGAAATGAATAGGAAAGGACTTTAATGGGAGTCATTTAATTAATTTAAAATGAAATGATGATTTGTGTTTTTTGTTATTAATTGACACAGTTTCTATATTCGCAAAATGTTAACTATTTTGGGAACATCAAACTCTTATGTAAATACCTGACACTACTGCGATATTGTAAAGTAAAAAGCAAGCGTGTTTTATATGCCTAACCCTGAAACCCCTGCAATAAGGGATACTTTATACCTACTTACCTAACCTACCAAAACCATTTCATGAAAAATAAGGCCAAGTCAAATAACTCACTAATTTTACTGACCCTTTATTTATAACATGTTTGTTACCGTGTTGTACGTTGTTACATAACATTTAAAAATTTATATAACATTATATAACAAGATAACAATGTGTAACTTTTGTTATAATTTGTGGGGTATTTTTAAACAATGTTTTATAATGTTATATAACATTTATAACATTTATATCAGCATCAGGGAAGTGTGGGAGCTCCATAAACTGGAAATTACAATAGGTAACAAAGTGAAAACAGACAAAGGATATCAAAATTACCGTTATGGGACCTCAGTTTTTTTTTTATCCATTAGTAAATTCAACGGTATTATTATATATATATATATATATATATTTTGTATAATTTCTATAAACTAGTAGCTGTGTGATCTCGCAACCGACTTAATTTTGATGTTGGAAAGCTGTTAACTGGTCGCGGTCAATTGTCCAACACCGCAAAAAAGTTTGTAATCGCATCAACCCTCATATCTCCGCCATTTCGAAAAAATCTTGAAACTGAATCACCAAAAAAACCATATAATTATCGAATCTGAACATTTAGTGTAAGTAATGCAAAAACCGGCACGAACGCTTTTGCGTTTCTCGTATAAATCTGAACGAAAAAAAAAAACAAATATAATGCCTTGAAACTCAAAAATGACATATTTAAGTATACGTATTATATCACACGACACTAAAATTATAACAACAATGAAAAAAATGTGTGGGGGGAAGTATTGTTCCCAAGTTCCCGCCGCTCGCATTTATAACCCCACTCCCCCCTGGACATTTTATCCTTACAGAAAACTGAAGCGCGAGGCAGCATGTATTTTTATCAAATAGTCAATTTAACAAAAGGCGGTATAGGTTTTTTGTAAGTGCATAACTACATTATTTATTGTACCTAATGCTTATTCTTGAATTATAGTTTTACAGTGTACGGCCCTAGCTACGGCCGTAATGTGGTTTATCCTTTGATAAAATAAGTAAATACACATAGTTGTTTTTTGGTTCGCGGTATAAAAGGAGATTATAATGAAAAAAATAAACCTGCCAATTGTGAGTCGGACTCGCGCACTGAGGCTTCCGTACAAACCTTTAGGTACCGTAAAACAGGGTGAGTAGGGATTAAGGGGTGAGTAGGGAGACAACCAAAACTGAAGCATAATGTTACTAATTATAAGACTAAAATGGTTACCAATAGACGTAACGTTATTGTCCATTTAATACTTGTTCTTATTTGTTACAAGTTATGACTTATTTTAGGTTGTGTCCCTACTCACCCCTTAAACCCTACTCACCCTGTTTTTCGGTATAAGTAAAAGTTCACCCATCACGACAATCGAGTTAAAATATGTGACTTAACAAAAAAAAAAAGGTTTTCGGATTTTTTTCTTTATAATATGTGCTATAAAACATTGCGTCATGCCAAATTTCGAGATTCTAGATCGACTGGAAGTAGGTATATAGGCTTTAGGTTTTGATTCCCTTGCGAGTAGTTTCGAGTTTAAAAATATTCGGCTTAAATTGCTGTTTCTTTTGCGCTGACATAGAAATTACAGCTTAAAGGTATTATAGACCTGGGTATTTGATATGAATTTCAATTAAATACCTCTACGCGTTCATTAGGAAAGGGATAGTAACTTTAAAATTATTCAAAATATTTTTATTATATGGTGTAAAGGCTTCAAAAACTGACCGCATTTTGAAATGTGAATTAAAGGCATTTTGCTGCTAAAATGCCTTTTACCCTATCACAGAGTTCTTTGGTTTGGTTTACTAGTTGAGTAAATGTGTCGAATAATCTTCGTACCTAATAATCACTACATAGTATAAAACAAAATCGCTTCCCGCTGTCTGTCCCTATGTATGCTTAGATCTTTAAAACTACGCAACGGATTTTGATGCGGTTTTTTTTAGTAGATAGAGTGATTCAAGAGGAAGGTTTTTATGTATAATAAATTTTGTTTTATGTACGTGTGTTATAGAAAACTCAAAAAAACCGAAGCGAAGCGAGGGCGGGTCGCTAGTGACTTAATAACTTAATAATATTATCCACAATTGTAACTTAATCAATTAATCCAATGACATAATGCAATTAAATTTGCAGTGAGAACTAATTTATATGCTATTGAATCTGATATTATTATACTAAATTACTTAATGTAAAACTGACTATGTATGATTATTACAAATAAAGAAATCATATCTTGTCTTATCTTATCTTAACTAAAAAAATAAGGAATTCGCATTTTTTCCTTTATTTGTGCTTGAGACGTTGCTTCGTACCAAATTTCAAGATTCTGAGTTCACGGGAAGTACCCTGTAGGGTAGGTTTTGATTACCTTGCGAGTTTCGAAAATTTGCAGCATAAACGGCTGTATCTTTTGATTTCGTTGGTTTAGAAGTTTGATTTTTTCACAGCTCCAAGGGACAGTAGACTTGAGTATTTAATATACATTTCAGCTTGATACCTCCACGTATTCTTGAGAAAAAGGGTCTTGAGAGACGGATGGACGGACGGACGGAACCCTAAAAATAATATTAGGTAGTACTTTCAGAATATCAACGGTTTCTGGTTTAGTTGAGGTATTCACGTATTTTATATTTTATATCTTTACCCATTGGGCAAGGCGAGATTTAGCGCCGACGCCGAACATGTGGCCTGCGCCGGGGCTTGTTTACATCCGCCGTCCAAGGGTTAAACGGTTACGTAGAATCATGACACGATGCTGATTGTAATACATTGTGACGGTGTCTTAACACCACCAGAGGGCCGTTGGTAGTGTTAACATCTCACAATTATTTAAGCTTAAGACATGTGGTAGGGTTCGATAATCCTCAAACCCCTTGTCGAGTCCTGCTTTGCACAAACAGTTTAAGAGAGAGTTTGATCAATCACACATCATTTAACAAATTGGATAACCTCTTATTGTCAAAGAAGCGCGCTATTTGACTAAACATATAATGTGAAACATTTAGTATTTCACCTCCCGTGCTTAAATAATTCGATTGTTTTAATTTAAAATTGTATAGTTTCATAAAACCCGGATGGCCAGAATGTTAGATATTAAAAAAGTTGTTGATTTGGTAAAAACTGAGAGTTTCCAAGCCCGCCGGTTGACACACATGCGAGCGGCCGCACAGCGCCCGCGCCCGCGCCGCGCCGCTTCCCGTCGGGGAGCTGACGGACGCTGCGCACATGGCCACGTTCGTAAAAACATAATTTACTGCGTGTTCAAGTTACCAGCGCAAACGCCGAGCACACAGATTGCGCTTTGTATGAGTTTTACCTGTCTAAAGAGTGAAATAAACGGCTTCTTAATACCAAAATATTTTCTTCTCTGACGCAAAATCTGCATTCGCATTTTTTCCAAAGAAAAAAATCCAGTCGTATATTTTCCAATCTAAACTTCTCCCACTCACAAATTTTCTCACTTATAACTAGGGCAAAACATGTGAAGGTTAAGTTGGTTTAGCAGCAGCCCGAAGTGCCGGAGCGCCCGGCAGCAGGAGCTCCGCGAAGGAAACATCATTCAGAAAAAAATGCCAATAGAACTTCTGCAACTTGAACGATTTATTAATTATTTTTTTTAACTCCAATCTGGTATGATAATGATATGGTTTAAGTTAAGACAAACCTGGAATAGAAGTAAAGTGGATAATGTCCATCTATTCCAACTACCGCTATGATTTGGGATAGAAATAACTCTTTTTACATTTTATCAACTAATAGCTATCCTTGTTTAGCACCGCCCGGGTGTAATTTTTTTTGTGTGTAATAAAAGCCAAATGGAGTTTTGAGTAACGTTGTTCCTGCAAAACGTACAAAGTAACTGAAAGTCTCAACATTTATTTTGCTTCATTTACTAGTCTATTAAAAACACGACACTAAAACAAATATTGTGTTTGATTTACATCTTCTTGCTGACAATTTTTACAGTAGGTACACACGATTAATGTTATTTTTCGCCTGGGGATTGAAGGGCTTTAAGAGCATTTTCTGATAACTAATGCTATATTTGAGATATAAAAACAACAAACAATAACAAACCCTGACGAGCGGTGAATTTTGAATTGACAGGCTTAAGGTAACATTGCCATAAGAAAATCGATCTATTATTACTTTAAAAGTTCGGATAATGAGATTCTGGTAGACCTATAGGTACCTATACCTAACAATAAGTACCTACCTATTTGTTAGTACATCGTGCGGGTATTTTTATACTTTTAATAATTATCATCACTACATAGATCTTTAAAACAACGCAACGGATTTTGATGCGGGTTTTTTTAATAGATAGAGTGATTCAAGAGGAAGGTTTATATGAATAATAGATTCTGGTTTATGTACGGGTGTTACAGAAAACTCACATAAACCGAAGCGAAGCGAGGGCGGGTCGCTAGTTATATTATAAACCATAGGGAACAGGCAATCTAATATAAGAAGCTTAAAATATAACAAGTACCTAATAAAGGGTGCGGGTGGTAGGACCTTGTGCAGGGTCCGTCCGGATCGCTACCACCATCTTATCCATTAACCTACCGCCAAACAGCAGTGTTCGCATTGTTGTGTTCCGGTTTGGGGATAAGACAGCCGGTGAAATGACTAGCATAGAGGCATTCAATCTTAGCCTCAGGGTTGGCAACGCATTTGCAGTCTTAGGATTGCATTACAGTCTTGTGAATGTGAATGTCTATGGGTCACAGTTTCCACTTACCATCAGGTGGCCTGTGTGCTCGTTTGTCTACTCGATGCAATAAAAAAAAAAAAAAAAAAAAAAAAAAAGGGTGCAGACTCGTGGTCACCCCAGTTGGTCACCCCAGTGCCTTTCGACGGAGCCCTGCCTATGGCAGGGCTCCTATTTCTGAGCGATTTGCCCTTCGGGCATCTTAAGATACCTAACGAACCTAACCTACCTACTTTTGCGGAATAAAAATTATTTCTGACGAATAACCGACTAAAGCGAATAGCACTGGGGTGACAAACTGGTGTGACCACGAGTCATCCGCTCTAATAAAGCAGTATCTTGTGTCCATGGGTCTACGACATGTTTCGTTTAACATATAAGTAAGTACGCTACGCTCCTAAAACTCCTTCCCATCACATAACATGTGAATTACTGGAGGAATACGAGTATATTCCAAACTGTTTTTATCCTCAGTAGTCTGGTTTCAGTCGACTGTGTGCTCTCGGTTAGTCAGAATTTTGTAACGGAATATGGAGATACATATATGTAGGTTGAGTGAATATAGGAATGCAGTATGACGTATAACTGGCCATTAGCGTGAAAGAGAGGTGAACGAGTGTGAAAGAAATTTATTGTGAACGGACTAGATTAAGACTGCGCCGAGCAAACGCCGAGCGTCCAGTGGCGCCCTCATTACTATTATTGGGTTTTCTAATTAACTAAAGAATTTCCTTGGAACCAAACAAAATGTGTTTGTAGCGCAAGTATAAACACAATTTATGGGATACGTAACAAACTTCAATAACAATTACCCTTTGAGTAGTCAGCTTAACGGGAAAAGGTGGCCACTTTTTTTCGTTAAGTTAATAACACGAAGGTGAATTGTTATTAAAGTATATGATATACCCTATAAGTTGTGTTTTCATTTACAAATACATTTCATTCAATTTCTAGAAAATACTTTAGTTTATTAGAAAACACAATAAAAGTAATGAGGGCGCCACTGTACATCCGGCGTACGCTCGGCTTAGTCTTAAGTTTTAAATTTTTGGCGTCAGGCGCTGCTGCGTGTGCTGTAATTTTCAAACTTTTATTCACGTATACAATACAATACAATACAATACAAATACTCTTTATTGAACACCAAAAGAAAACAAAACACGGAACAGTACATTTTAACTATAGGTACCTATACAACAGGCGGTCTTACCGCTAAATAGCGATCTCTTCCAGACAACCTTGGACAGAGAAATAATAAAAACAAAAATACATGGCAGGCGGTGTAAACTAAAATATACAGAACTCAAACTAAACTAAGTACAAGAAACACTTCTGATATTGTAAAAATTACTTACACAAATATAAACTAAGTACATATAAATATACACATAAACAAAGTAAATTAGTTAATAAATACATACTAAATACACGCTAAATACATACTATTATACAAATATAAAATATATATACATAAATTCTAGAAAACAGCCAAACAAAGATAATACACGAGGTCGTAGCATGGTAAAAATAAAAGTAAAGGCAATCATAGAAAAACTACGGAAGCGATAGATAGTATTACTTTAACTTGTTTTTAAAAATAAAAATAGACTGAGCACGCCTTACTTCTGTAGGCAAAGCGTTCCATAGCCTTATTGCCTGGATTGTGTAGGAATTGGAGTAAAACTTAGAGGAAGAAAAGGGGACTGACAAAAGATGGTTTTGGGAAGCTCTAACTGAATTAAAATAATTGAAACGCTCCTTAAGGTAACACGGGGTTGCAGGGTTGAAAAGTATGCTGAAGAGGAGACTTAAAATATGAAAGTTACGACGAGCACGGATTGGGAGCCACTTGAGCTGACTGCGAAAAATGGAGACGTGGTCATACTTGCGTAACCCAAATATGAACCGTATGCACAAATTTTGAATACGCTCAAGCTTATTTAGTTGCTCCTCAGTAAGATCCAAATAGCACACGTCAGCATAATCTAAAATAGGAAGGAGTAAAGTTTGAGCAAGCGCAATTAACACTTAATTACTTGTGTTTTGTTTTATTTAACAGCCGAATAAATGAATCTATCTATCTATCTATCTATCTTAAGTTACACTTTGCCATCCCACATTCATAATATGTAGATAAATTTGATTACGCCTACTTACATCGGATGAGCACTGATTCAACTAGGAATAGGTACCTAAGTGGTACTGGCAACAATAACATGATTTGTTAATACGATTATACGACTGTTTAGACGGCGTTCGAGGAATAACCACAATTAAAGATAACTTGGTGTGATGAATTAATTAAGTAATGTTTGTAGGATGTTGCTATCTCGACAATCGGTGTCGGGTGTTACAAAGTTAAGTTACGGGATCAAAGAAAGCTCTGCGGCCGACACCTGCGGCGCGCCGTAGCACATACCAACAGCAGCACAGTTAACTGCCCATTTGTCAATCTTGTCAAGTTACAATAAGGCTCACTAGTGTTGAGTTCACAGGAATGCTGTTGGTTGGTACTTACTAAGTAGAGCGGGTAGACCTCGATCATGTTTCGCACATCTTTGTTGCTCCGATTTGTTCTTTATCTCTAGTAGGTACTCGCACCTAAACATTGAAAAGTATGGAATTAAGAAGAGTGGTTATCGTAAAACGGGATGAATAGGGATTATGGGGTGAGTAAGGACACAAACTAAAACGAAGCGTATAGTACTAATTATAAGACTGAAATTATTTCCAATAGACGTAACGTTATTGTCCATTTAATAATTGTTCTTATTTGTAACAAGTTGTGACTTATTTTAGGTTGTGTCCCTACTCACCCCTTATTGTCTACTAACCCCGTTTTACGGTACATTGTTTGCGGTTATTTTAACCCGATTTTAGACCTAACGATTATTAATTTTAAAAGTGTGTGTTTGTTTGGTCGTTAATCCTTTTTTCCATTTTAACACTTTTTGCAGAGCCAAAGGTCGCTGAAGGGCAATGAAGATAATGTTATCTTCTACTCGGACTACTTTTAATCTCGGGAATTTCATAGTTTTAGAGGGAACAACAATCAAAGATTTATAAGCCAACGATATCCCTACCAATATGAGTACTTACATAATATACACTGGTTTTCCGGGAACTGTAGCAAACATTTTTTTTTTGTCAAGAAATCAATGTTGATATGTTATTTTGACGTTATGAAAATTATTTTCGATGAAAAGCTAAAGTTAAAACAAAACATCCTGATTGTTCACATCCTGTCGCTGTTTTTTAATACTATTTTAAATCCTTGTTCTACCTTTCTGAGTTATTTACACGGCCACCGGCTGCCAAAACCGGTTGCGCTCAAAGGCCAATCTCACTCTCACTGTCCCGTCACATAAATCCAAATCCTTCTCAGTGCTTTCTGTCAGGTTGTGGAATCGGCTACCAACTGGCATTAGGCAATCACAAACGGTAGATTCCCGAAATGGCAAATTGAAGAAGTTATGGCTTGACTCTTATCTCCTAAACATCAACTAGTATAGTTTTTGTTAATATAGTTTATTTAAATAGGTATATTTAAGTATTAATATATGTCTCTGTATGTATTTATGTAGGTATTTGAATGTTTTATGTCATTTGTATTGGTTAGTTAATGTTTTATGTTCTTCTAAATAAATTCTAGGTAGGTACACTTGTTTACTTGATGCACAACCTTTCATTTTTCTCAATCTCTCGGAGGGCTAGCTAGAAGAAATCCCTTAAAGGGATAAGTTTGGCTTTGTACATATTTTTATATTAATTGTATTGTTCTGGTTATTATTTTGTACAATAAAGTGTTTACATAAATACATAGGTACAACGAGAGTGTGATTTAGTTATCGAAGCATATGGGCTAAAACAAGTTAGAATAAATCTTAAGTTCGACGCCTGCTTCAATTCAAGACAAATCGAAGTAAATCTCAAGTCATAGAAAAAGCGTCTCGAATCTGGCATTTCGTCCAAGATATTAATACGGCCGCTGCTACTCCCGATCCGAAGGTCGTCGCAAACACTAGCAACGGGAAAATATAGTCGGGACTAAATAACTGCAAAACTTTTAACGTATATCAACGACGATATCAAAATCTGCAGTCGGGTTTATGAGCTCGCTTTTCATTTAGTTATTTTAGATAAAATTAATAAACATCAGGGCACAAGTTTACATAAATTGACCTAGTCCCAAACTATACCTATATAGTCTGTCAAGAAAGTCATGAAATGAAACTGATTTTTTTATCTTCCTGTTCGGAAAGTTTGATTTGAATGGCTGGATAGCCGGGTGGAAAATTGCGTTTTCACCCCTAGGGTGGAAATATATTTTTTTTAATAGTTAGTACGATTGGCCACGGATTCTGCTACGAATTGAGCTACGTAATATTATTAAAATAAAAGCTTTTCATATATCCAAACTTGTCTATAGGTACGTTAAACAATGTATTTATTACGATCTGTAGGTTCATATTTAAATAATTTTACGACTGGTCTATTTTTTTCGCAATTACAAAAAATCAACATTCAAATTATTCCTCTATTCAGCTGCCCGCCATAATGTCATGATAGCATAGCATGACACTTTTTTTCACGTTTCGGCATGGCCATCTAGAAAATACAATACTGCCAAAATAAGAAAAGTTTAATCGAGTTGGTCACGACCAAGGAGCTTATTAAACGTGCGTGTAGTAGGTGTTTTACTTTCCTCACAGTCGAAATGAAAATTAGAGTATCTAACTTAGGTGAAATTACTTATTTCCTGTCGAACTATCGGCGTTCTCACTTGGTGGTGAAATGGATTCACTTTCAACCCTTGGTTATCAATCTACTATGCATATAATTGATCCAAAGAGTTAAATTACATAATAATTAACATTTTTATTATGCTATTTAATACTGTAATGTTGGTCTTTGAATCAATAATAAAGTCATTTTCATTTCATGACGTTCTTGAAAGACTATAATTAGGCTTGTATTTTGTTTGTTTGTTGTTAATCTTAACATACTTATACAGATAAATACATTCTTAAATACTTAGAAAACATCCTAATCTCAGGAACAAACCACACTTATCACAGAAATATTTGCCCATAGGTGTACCAGAATCTCATGGCAAATAGGGAAATTAAAAAATGTAGAGGGCAATACTGGGGAAATTGGACTAAACGGTATTGATACTGTGTAATTTTTAATCGGCTTAAAGAAAACGAGGAAGTTTAAGATTCGACGAATTTGTATTTTTTCATGTTATTAGGATTTTTAACATAAAATATATGACACTTGTTTTCTAAGTATTTAAGAATGTATTTATCTGTATAAGTATGTTAAGATTAACAACAAACAAACAAAATACAAGCCTAATTATAGTCTTTCAAGAACGTCATGAAATGAAAATGACTTAATTATTGATTCAAAGACCAACATTACAGTATTAAATAGCATAATAAAAATGTTAATTATTATGTAATTTAACTCTTTGGATCAATTATATGCATAGTAGATTGATAACCAAGGGTTGAAAGTGAACCCATTTCACCACCAAGTGAGAACGCCGATAGTTCGACAGGAAATAAGTAATTTCACCTAAGTTAGATACTCTTCCAGTAAGTATAGGATAATAATTATTGCTCACAAATAAAATAATAAACACACCATTCTTACTCGCCAAATTGATATATTTATAATGAGTATAAGAAATAACTTGAAATCTCATCTAGAACTAGAAAATGATTCCAAAAATTCTACTGTCATTTCTTGTTCTTCATCTGCTGAGGGCGATGAAGAGAGGAGTATTTATAATAAACCGCTCTTCTAACATTTTCTCTACATGTTGAGAAAGCTTCTTCTGTCAATAATTTAATATCGCTGGCAGGTCTGTTTACATTCTTCTCTGCAACTTTTTGTTTCAATAGACCCCAAATCATTTCTATGGAATTTAATGTATATATATATACCTATAGTTCTCCTCATCAATTTCGATGACGGCGACCCTGACTTTTTTAATGAACAATGATAAGGTGGGAGCCTTAAAACTTCGTGGCCATGTGATTTCAATAATTCATTAATTTCATATAAGGGTATACTGGTATTGTTACACGGCTTCAAGTAGTTGACATTTACGCCAACGATCATCATAGTGCCCTCGGTTATAATTCGACGTATGATAGTGCTGAGAACCCCTGTAATAAGTAGCATTTATGTAAGACAAAATATACCTAAACCTAAAAGTATCAAAACAGTTCGTTTCAACTTACCAGTCAACTCCACGATACGCTTTAAAATCGAAGATTGTGTTTGATTTACACCTCCTTCTTCGTGTATTGTATTACACACATTGTACTTATACAATATTCCTAGCTTGAGATCTAAGCGGTTTTCTCGACATTTTCACCAGATAACAATCGTTGAAGGTGAATTTCAAAATGTATGCAAAGGTAAACAAACAATTTGACACGGCTGCCAGTTGACAGTTGCCATATGAAAATCATTGTTTTTTTATTTTAAAAATGCCATCAAATTCTGGTAGACCTATACCTGGAATCGAACCCGGGACCACTAGATAGGTTCGTAGGCAGAGTCTAGTCCATCAACAAGGCTAACCACTTTTATCGATGCTTATTAAAGAAAACCTTATTATATTATAACTTTTATTATAATTGAACCGGGCCGAAGTACCTACAGTGGGCCTATTATGGCCGTGGACAAAACTAGGTCGCTCTTCGTCCAGCGACGGGAGCTTGAGCCACAAGTAACCACCGTGATAAGGCAACTATAATACCATTGATGAATTTACTCCCACCTTTGACAGCAGCCTCTAGTGTATACCTTGGTACGCGCCCCTAACATTAAAATTGGCGCCGCTTTTAATAGCATAATTATAGCAGTCACTAAGCGTGTGGACGTCGACTTTTGCATTAGACATGACTTTCAGTAAAAAACTATTCGGGCGACAAATCTAAATACCACCGATGCATAATTTCGTAATTCCCAGTTTAATCAACTGCACAAAAACCACCTGAGCAATTCAAAATCTTAATTCTGGAATTGAATATCAAGCGACTAGTGCCGGTAACTGCGCCTGCGACGTCGTCATTACCGTGCGCGCCATTTTGTGGGCGGCGCTAGCGTATAATTTCAGAATGGCTCACTATCTTCCTCTCGGCTCTGTTCCATTAGAAATAACAGGTACGAAAGGGACAGCTTATTGGTACTCAATTAATGGAAACTTTTGTATTCTATGGTCATTTACAAAAGTAGGAACGGCAATGATCACATTGAACATGCATTTAATGGTAAGTGATAACCGTTGTTTGTGTGAAGTTCGTAGGGCAACTGCCATTCTACGAGTTCGATGCGACTTTCTACGAAATTGAACTCTGTAGGTAGGTACCTTATAGTGCTTTAAATTCAAAAGCCTCTTTTCAAGCCGTAATTAACCATTTTTTTGATTCAAATATTTAAAATATAATTCGTGGCGAAAATCAAAGTGCTACCTAGGTAGTGCTTGCAGCATAGTTCATATAAAACTAATTCACCTCTCTAGGATGGTTGGTCTCCTAGCTATTTAATTTCTCCCTCGTGGTATTGAACATCTCCCGAATAAACTGTGAAGTGGTTCTGGAACACGGGCCGGTATCACCGAGCACGCAGTGTTTATAACAGAGATCAGCAACCCGCCGCGCCGGCCGCGGCCGTGCGCGCCCGCAGCCCGTCGCTGAATATTTTATGGCTCCGTTTAATCATCCATGTCTTACATTATTTTGTTATCAGTAGACTAAGGGCCTGTTTCACAATCGACAAGTAAATTTATCTGTCACATAAAGTTGTCTCTCTCCTTGTCTATTTTCAAGTGTACGACAAAGAAAGGGCTAAACTTATCCGTCAAATATCCTTTACTTGTCGATTGTGAAACAGGCGGTAAGTGTAACATTTATCGATTTTAAAATCAGTCTAGTACCGTCAAATTCATCGCAACTACAAGATTGTAGGGTAGAGTTCTGTGAGTCCGAATGAAAAACAGATTATTCTGTGTCTGTCGATTTGTCTGTCTGTCTGTCATAGCCAATTTGCTCCGAATACTTATTTACTTATAGGTTACTTACCTACAGGACCGATTGAGTTGAAATTTGTATGAAATTACACTATGAATTTTTATAATGCGAAAACGGATTGAGGGTTTTAAGAATTTCATCAAAGTTTATTAATTTACCTACTTATTTAATGACGCGCTAGTCTAGTTGGTATAGTGACTCTACCTATAAAGCTAGCAGTTCTGGGGTTCGATTTCCGGTATGGGAAAATATTTGTTTCTGAATCTTGGATGTTTCCTACGTATTTAAGTATTTATTTCTCCATATAAGTATTCACATAGTAGACTAGGTTAATTTGTGTGACATTGTCCCCTGATATCTGTTTACTTATTTAAGAAATTGGCTTAACATTTACCAGTCGTTATCCCCTAACCACCCCAACCATCAAAATAATTTAAAAGTAATTGTTTTATAAATAACAAAAAATCCTGCATGGATCGTGCGTGGCGTGCGTTCAGACTGTTCCTACTCGCACGGCGCATGTGGTTATGGGTTTAGGCCTTTTAAACTCTAGCCCGCGAAGAATATATTTTATTTAAATACCTAGTTAAAGTTATATGTGATAATTTAAACCTTCCTCCTTATATACAAAGACTATAATTCCATTATTTAAAGTCATCAATAGCTGTGTAAGTAAGTGATTTCAACTGATACCAAAAACCAGATATTATGTTAACTGGACATAAACACTAACGTGCACGGCCGTGCCCTACCGCGATGCAATAGGAACGTGATTGTAATGCCGCGGCGCAGGCGAGCGAGGTTGAGTAAATAAATCCAGGAACTTTAATGCAAAAGTTTTGGTTTACGCTTTATGGTAAATATTTGGTGCACGTCGTATAACCGTTTTATAGATCTAGTAAAATGTTTGGTTTAATTGTGCTAGGTCAAGAGCGGGCGTTCGACAGGCGTCCTTGCGACGGGTAAATATTATTGTCTAAGCGGGTTTTCCGCTGTTTCGTGTTCGGGCGAGCCGCGGCGTGCGACGACCGCCGGCGCGCGCTCCCTGCCGCCGACACTAGCCTGCACTTGGCGCTTGTGAGGTTTGGTTACAGTGGGTGGCCTATGTCCATGCTAAGTAGTTTATGGAATAAAGTTTTTAATAAGTACCTTTAAAAAATGGTTTTAATATAAAATACGTACCTACTCTTAGAATCCCCGTGCAAAGAAAACCGTACCTACCTACCTACTTATGAATAAAAACATTTTGTAAAATAAAAAAATATACAAACCAAACGAGTTTGTCCCGTGTCATTAACACAAAACAGGCCACAATGGCCAGAAATAGGTAGAAGGTGCTGTGCTTTACAATACAAAGTGCGGAAATTGTAATACAGGAATTAATAGAAATAGAGAAATGGAGAGATTGATAACCACGGTGTTAAATAATGTATGTAACACTCGTTACTATTTCTCTTTTTTAGCAGATTACTCGTGGTGGCATAAACTAGTGTAGGTACTTGATGATTGTTCAGTTAGTCACACGAACGTCATGATGATTTACGTATAACAGCGTCAGCAAGCTTTAAGTTTGCGAATAATGTGTTGAGGGATAAGTGTAGGGCGGGTGTGGGCGGGTTGAGGGGCGCGGCGGTGGGCGGCGGCGCGGGCGCAGTGGGCGGCGCGCACTGTCCCTCTGCGCCTGGCCGCGCGCGCACGCACGCATGAAGACCGAGGAGCAAACCGCCGAGGAGGCGGCGCGCCGCCCGCCGGCCACCCGAAGACAAGAAAAACCACCCTTCTCTTACATCGCCCTCATAGTCATGGCAATCCGGCATTCGCCCAACAAAAGGCTCACGCTCAGCGAAATATACGCTTTCCTTCAGCAGCAATTTCCTTTCTTCCGAAGTTCCTATCAGGGTTGGAAAAATTCTGTGCGGCACAATTTGAGTCTAAACGAGTGTTTTGTGAAGCTCCCGAAAGGGCTAGGGAGGCCGGGGAAGGGCCATTATTGGACTATAGATCCATCTTCAGAGTTCATGTTTGAAGAAGGATCCTTTAGGAGGCGGCCGCGTGGGTTTCGGCGAAAATGCCAGGCTCTGAAGCCACAGTTCGGGAGCGGAGGATATCTGTGTGGCGGCAGCGTGGCCGCGCTGCCGCCGGCACAGCCAGTGGGCTACGAGCTGGCCGGCAGCAGTGGCACCGGTGCCGGCGGCGCTGGCTCTGTTGACTACGGCGCGTGCGCCTACTCGCACGCTGGCTCTTCGGGCCAGCAGCTGCCCTACGGCGGCGAGTATTGCACCTACGGCGGCGTGGGCGAGCGCGAGTGGCCGCTGCCCTACGGTGCCGTCGACTCGGGCTACCGGCCGCCCGCCTCGCCGCCTGCGCACCACGATCTTCCTGATCTCATACCAAACTACCAGTATGCCGTTACCAACGATCACGGTGAGTTGTATTCCTTAATATTGTTAATAACGTTAAATTAGAATAGGATCATTTCTTAACAATGAATTTAAGAAATGTAAAAGATAGACTTAAATTACTTATAATAAGTAAGGTGCCTACTTACCAATTACGTAAACGATTTCAGTCAGATTAGTATTGTTTTATTTAAATTTCTAAATATGGAGGGACGCTAAATAGTACGTATATAGGTACTTCATTTTCTAGTAGCTATTTTTGTATTCATTTCTACAAACTAATCTCTTAGGTACTCTTTTTCTCATCCCGGGCTTTTTTACTTGTGTATTTATTGCAATTATACAAAAGTAAGTACAATCCTGTTAAGGCGTAAGAATCTAGTTAGATGTAACTTAAAGAACTAGGTATATACAGACACACGATAGTGTGTCCAGACAAGTTCGAAGAAAAGCCGTGCGACCTGTGCTTGTGCTTATTTACAGGAGCCCATTCAGGCCCTATTTACCACCCTCATGAGATTTTCCGGTGTTTTTTTGCAGAAGACTTGGATGTCTTCAATAAATAAACCTACTAAACTGTCTCTACGGGTGACAACCTCCGACATAATTGTGACCACACTTTCAGAGCGATATCTCTTAAGCGGCCCAACCAATTGTTAAACAACCTCGTTAAACGACCTCGTTAGAACTGCTTTCAAATAAAAACAACTGTATCCAAATCGGTACACCCGTTTAAGATATACGGTCTCACGGACACACACATAGCTGTCAAAATTATAACACCCCTAATAACATAACTTATAAAGTTATTAATTCGAAAAATGTGGTTAATGAACCAACAAGTTTTTTGGAGTTGTAGCTACGCCTACCCCACTCTGGAAATGAAGGTGTGAGTTTATGTACATATATGTGTACGTTTCCTTAAACGGCGGCGTAGGTATTAGTACAGACTGACTGACTCACTCATCAAAACCTAAAGATTAGGTAAGGTACCTATTTTACGATAACATCAAACCTTGAAAAATTCAAATGGAGTCAGGCACGCACACTCCACAAGTAAAGGGAAAATCAGAAACACAGAAATATTTTAAACCATGTGAAAAGTTATGAAAAATCATTGTTTAACAGAAATATTATAATACCTACTATCTAGTAGGCTTTGCTAGGGTCAAATGTAGACTCATAATAATATTCCATAAGTTCATTATAAGATATAGATGACACATAGGTATGTAGTTATCGGTTCTCAACGAATAATATTTTGGCTAGGCATAGCTTCGTATGCCATATTGTGTCGTATACATTAATTGTATCTAATTTAATTATAATAAAATAAAACTGCAAAAGTTTATACTTACGTAAGTATATAATATAAATAAAAGCAACTTTCATAATAGTTAAACTAAAAAGAGCATTAAACCTCTCTATAAACTATAGGTAGTGATTATCTTCTATCTGCCTCTCTAGCAAGCACTCAGTCCATTAAACTGAACTACTTTTGTTTTACTTACGATTTTCGGCATGTTGGCGTCCATCCATCCTAACCAAGAAAATACTCCCTCTTTTTAGGTTGGCTTGGCTGACTAAAATATACGCAGCTTTTTTCTTGTTATATTGCGATGTGACTGCTGTACGGAAAGAGTTCGTAAATTATTTTTTTGCCACTTTAAAGACGGAAAAATCTGATGTATATTCCCAGCCTTCATGTTATCACATACACTTTCACAGCTAGACCTAGATGTATCCATATTGCACCAGCAGATATTTCTCACCATCAAGAAATTAAACCTTAGAGGTTACAATGGAGAACGGAATACGAACCAAGGTGATGACGTGACACCAACGCCACATTGATGATATTGACAGGTTTACTTCGCAATGCCATTATATAGCAATTTATTCATTTTTATTTTGAAAGTAGGTACTCGATAATTCGAATTGCCAGCCTGTAAGTTGTCGACTGGGATCGATAATTTCTTTACACTCTTAAATTCGATGTGCATTTCGTTCGATTCTACCGTAGACCGATACGAAATTATTAATATACTTATAATATAGATTTAGTACGTTGATATCCTAAGTTAGGGAAAATAAGTTTAAGATATTAAGTACTTGTTTTGGAGGAAAGTGAGACCAATTTTATACACATTTATGTTTACAGGGTTATTGGTAATTCGACGTATTCCCGTTAGGAGGTGATAGGGGTGACCATTTGCGATAATTTTAACCCCCATATGCATTATGCAAAAGTTATCCATTTTTGAGTTATCATGGTTTTTAGCTTTTTTCAAAATAAGTCAAAAATGCAGCATCAAAAATTTATTTAAAAAAAAGTATCAATTTAAATCTATTTTTTTCTTCTGATTTATAAAAACGATACAATTTTGGTTATTTATCAATATTAAAACAACAATTATCGGTCCAAATTTAAAAATGCGAGACTAAAAACGATATTATTTCTAGATTTTTTAGATATCTTTTTCCACTAAAATGCCTTAAAAACAAAAAAAATGTTTTGTAACTAGGCTTGCAGATTAATTTAAAAACATAACCGTTTTCTTAGCTCTCCAAAAATGCATAATAACTAGGAACATACCTATTTCAAATAAACTGAAAAAAAAATGATCACAAAGGAAGCAGGCGGAAATTTGTATCCGAACTAAACTTAAAATCACTGTTTGAATATCTTGCAAATAGTTTTTATGCGTACCTTAGCCAATGCCGGTAGCAAACTGGCAGGTTAAGAAAAAAAATAACAAAGTTTTCAAAGAGTTCTTTTTTCAAAAACTTTTCACACGTGCATTGGTTTTGTTATACAAATTGGGGCCGTGTTTTATGGAGTAAATACACTCACGACTGTAGTTTAATTTTTAATTTGAATTGAAATATGGAAGAGCTTGATCAAAATGAGCAACGGATGTTTCATAATTACACAAATGAAGAATACGCCGATGTAATGTTTTGTTACGGCTTTTGCAACGGTAACAGTGAAGCTGCTCGTCATGATTATTCGCGTCGGTTTCCCAATCGCCGGTTACCCCATGTATCCGTTTTTAATGGAGTGTATAGGCGAATCCGAGAAACTGGTTGTGTTCAGAGAAGACAAATTAATGCCGGAAGACCCCCAGTCCATGTTGTTAATTACGAAGAGGATAATATTCTGCAAGAATTTATCGATGAACCAACAATTTCGACAAACACCGTCGCCACACGACTCTCTGTAACACAATGGAAAGCGTGGTCTACAGTGCATAATGCAGGATTCTATCCTTACCATTATACTCCTGTGCAAGTTATTCACGAAGAGGACCCTGAAAGGAGAGTTGCTTTCTGTAGAGTCATGTTACATGCGGATTTAGAAGACGCGTCTTTTTTGAATAAAATCCTATGGACCGACGAATCCAGATTCGATCAATATGGGTTTACTAACTACCATAATGAACATTATTGGAGTGAGAAAGTGCACAAGAATCCTAATAAAAAGAGGCCAAAAGGGTCGCAACGCCGTTTTTCGGTCAATGTGTGGATGGGAATAGTTGACGACAATTTAATCGGACCACATTTTTTACCGAGCAATCTAAATGCTGCAGCTTACGAACATTTTTTGAGAAATGAAATGTTTGACCTCCTCGAAGACGTGCCTTTGGCTACAAGGCAAAACATGATATACCAGCAAGACGGATGTCCTGCAAATTTTGGTGTCAATGTTAGGCGATGGCTCGATAGCCATTTTCCTAATCGTTGGATAGGGCGAGGAGGACCCATTCCGTAGCCCGCGAGAAGTCCGGATTTAACGCCGGTTGATTTCTATGTCTGGGGTCACATGAAATCCATAGTTTACGACCTCTCGCCTGTGTCATCCGCGGAAGAACTCAAGACGAGAATTATAAATGCAGCAAATGCAATGCGTAATAATTTGACTACTTCGGTAGTTAAGTCACAACTAAGAAAAAGAATGCGACTTTGCGTACGCAATAGGGGAAGTCACTTCGAGCAAGAACTTTAAATTAAAAAGTGTGTTAATTGTTACTATTATTAATTGTTAATTGTTATTACTATTAAACTGTTACTGGTTTTAAATTTTATTTTAAAATTGTTTTTTTGTTTTATTGACATTGGGTATTGTTTTTAATTAATTTTATGGGATTTTTTAAAGAACTACCTTGTGTTTAGTTCGAATCCAAATTTCCGCCTGCTTCTTTTATGATCATTTTTTTTTCAGTTTCTTTGAAATAAGTTCCTAGTTGTTATGCATTTTTGGAGAGCTAAGAAAACGGTTATGTTTTTAAATTAATCTGCAAACCAAGTTTCATAACAATTTTTTTGTTTTTAAGGCATTTTAGTGGCAAAAGATATCTAAAAAATCTAGAAATAATATCGTTTTTAGTCTCGCATTTTTAAATTTGGACCGATAATTGTTGTTTTAATATTGATAAATAACCAAAATTGTATCGTTTTTATAAATCAGAAGAAAAAAATAGATTTAAATTGATACTTTTTTTTAAATAAATTTTTGATGCTGCATTTTTGACTTATTTTGAAAAAAGCTAAAAAACATGATAACTCAAAAAATGGTTCACTTTTGCATAATGCATATAGGGGTAAAATTACCGCAAATAGTCACCCCTATCACCTCCTAACGGGAATACGTCGAATTACCAATAACCCTGTAATATATATACAAATATACGAAAAATACTAAAAAAACTTTATTAACTCTCACAATGGTTATATTGTTACATATGTATGTAGGTAAAGTAAGTGTAACGCCTGGTGTCTGTACTAGAAGATCCTGTATGAGTATGACAGATCAGCAGGGCCCCGCCCCGATGACGCAGGGAAATGGAGACGACAACACAACAAGTAGGTAGGTATGTGCAATAGTGAGAAAATAAAAAATATGTAAATAACTAATATAAAAGAAATACAAAAATTTACATGCTTGATTTAAGCTACAAAATTTCAACGTAATAAGAAGTCGACATTTTAATAAGTCGTCAATTCTAGAAGTCGTCAATTCGAGAAGTCGCCGTTTTAAGAAGTCGACATTTTAAAAAGTCGTCAATTCTAGAAGTCGTCAATTCGAGAAGTCGCCGTTTTAAGAAGTCGACATTTTAAAAAGTCGTCAATTCTAGAAGTCGTCAATTCGAGAAGTCGCCGTTCTAAGAAGTCAAAATTTTAAAAAGTCCTCAATTCAAGAAGTCATCAATTCGACGAGTCGTCATTTTAAGAAGTCGTCAATTTAATAAGTCGTCATTTTAAGAAGTCGTCGTTGACCGCCGAAAGGGAATTTGATGTACAAAATAAAATTAAAGTAGTAGATTTATAACAACATTACAATTACACTAAAAATAATGAATTCTCACCTGTACCTACTGCTCGTAGTTAAGTATGTGCACCCATTCAGTAACCTGTCTTTTACATTAATATTTTGTGAATTGGTAAATATTCAATTTTAAGTCAATTTTATGATTCAAATATATACCTAAGAGGTAAAAAAATCTGCGGAATATTGAGATTTTGTGGAGATTTGGGAACAGAATTTACGTTTACGTCTCCTGCTTACTAGGAAGGTATTATTTCGAAAACAGGAACAAACAGTTGCCTGACAGTAGCGATTTTCAAGGACTAATAGACATCATAAGTGGGATGGAAAATCGGAAGGAACGAGCCAACTTTGAGTACATCTCTCTGCGCCCGCTCAAGTGTGTCAGGATTCTAGAATCGATAAGGTTATATCAGTTATAAGATCAATTAAAACACGCATTGGGACAAGAGCAATTAAACCTGGCTAACACATTACAAGTTTGTGTTTTTATGTGATATGGTAAACTTTAGGTTTTAACTATCTACATTCAGTGTTAATAAATTCCCATTATACCAACATAACACCTTACCAAAATCTAGCTTTACTTCGTGGTAAACCTCTTCCCAAGTATCACCGTTACATTTGATCGATTGAGAAATAAATAAAAATAACGGATGGCCAAACATTGTTATACAAATTAAAAGAAGATAAAACGCAACTTTGTCTGCGGCGAGTCAGATCTTCCGTTAAAAGTACAAATATTGTTCACGGGCCCTAGCTAAGGTGCATCACGCTAACCAGCGTTTCTATTCGTTTCGTTTTTAAACCAATGGCGTCACTGGTAGATAACGTTACTCTTCGTACTTCATCTACCAGTGACATGATCGGTTTAAAAACGAAACGAATTTCCAAAAAAGTCCTGAACATGCTTTTCCAAGGAAGTGGTCTACAATACACAAATTTCAATTCATGGCTCTAAGTCTAAAAATTCTAAAACAAAACAGTCAGTAGGTACCGTTATTTTACGTTAGTTTTAATCGACCCTCGATTTATTTGTTATAATTTATAAGTTAGTGTTAGTGTTTTATATTTCTCTAACTTCAAAACTCTCGTACAAATTTAACTACATATGTTTATTAAACAGTAGCGTAAATACCAATTTTCATATTTCTCACTTTAAAAATGACCAACTTCCCATAAAATGTTTCCGAAATTTACCATTTTTTTTAAATTTATATCCTTTACGAAGATTTCCACGTCTCTGTTTTCAAAAATGATAGGGATAGTTTTACCAAAATATTTTTTATTTACAAGCAGTAGCCTAAACCACGATTTTGACGTTTCTAATTCCGAAAATGACCAAACTCTCTTACAAACTTCATTTCACCTCCTTAGGGATAGTTTATTCCAAATTCTCCAAGCCCATACCTCCACCTTAGGGGTACCTACTTTTTCCAAAATCGCCGAAAGTTGTAGTGTTTTGTTTATAAATAGTAATCTAAATATCAATTTTTACACCCCATTTTACCGCCTTTACTAAATCATCATATTTTATTTTATTATGTATCTACGTTAGCCTCTTCTAATGCCAGTAATGTTTAAAAAAAATACCTTCAAAAATGAACAAAATCTTGTACAATCGTCTACCTACCACTTCGACTTACTTACCACTTTAGGGATCGTTTTTGGAAATCGCCGAAAGTAGAATTTTTTATTTATAAAGAGAAGTCCTCACGTTTTTACAAAAAATAATAACGTTCTCGCTTACCTTCTAACTTCTAGACCCCATTTCACCAGGTCAGGGATGGTGTTTGAAAAATCACAAATAGTTTATTTATTTATTTATAAGCATTTGTTTGGGACATTGGTAAGTTTTTAAATGAAATTTGGTATTAAGGCTTATACCAATGTTAATTTCAAAAATTATCAATACATACTTCTAACCCCACATTTTGACACCTTTGGGGTAGTTTTTCCTCAATTCCCGAAAGTTATATTACAATAACTTTCACCCTCTATTTTACCCCCTTAAGGGTGGAGAATATCCAAAGATCCTTCCTTATTGCCCACATTGTAAAAGGTATCTTTGTGCAAAATGTTAAGTCTCTAGGTCCAGCGGTTGAGGCTGCGCGTTGACATGTCACCAAGCAGTTTAGCATATAGATACATTTCTTTGAAGCCCATGCTTAAAACATTTCTTAGGCTGGGTTTTATAATATAAAGATCCGTTAGATCAAATTTCGGTCAGGAATGTCAAAACTTGTATGAAGTTACTAAAATTTGTACTGACATATTTACTAACGGGCCTTTATAAAACCGGGTGTTAGTGTAATTTTCGTACGCAGTACGTAGATTTAAATAAATCTGAGTGTGAGATTAAAGCAGCGCCTGAAGGTGTATTCCTCCTAATACATAATATCAAACAGTAAACTTTTAAAATATTACCTGCTTGAGTTATGCATTTTATAGGCATACTCTAGAATAACCTGAATCAACATCGAAATTAGATCTGTAGACAAAAAACAGATGCACCAAAGGTGTTCGGCAAATCTCTGAGGAGAGTACATAGATGGCTAATAAATGGCCAGGCGCAGCGCTGGTAATCGCCGGTTTATAGCCGCCCATGTGCGCCTCGGCCCGCTTCTGAGAAGCTCGAACACTCCCTTACGACAGTCGTAAAAGCTGTGGTAACATGTGCCGCGCCGGCGCCCGCGCAGGCCCGCTGCGCTACTGCTGCGATACCAGAGCCTTCAGACAGATTCTAACAATTGATGTGACAAAGAAAATGACAACCCTCAAAGTTTAACTACGACCAAAGAGATTTAATGTTACTACTAAGTACATTTAATGTCTTTGACTACGACAGAGGAAAGCTTACTAAAGATTCACAATTAAACTAATTTCGCTAATTTCGCAATGAACTTATAACGTAAATTATATATGCATTTAACTATGCTACATTGATTTTATTAACAGCTCATTTAAATCACCTGAATAATATTATGTATCGATAAATTAGCGAGAGCGTGGAATTGCATTTGTAGTGGTTGTACGAACGGTTCGCACGAAAAGTAGAATAACGTAAGTATTTCTCTTAATTTAATGAAATTACATACTCTCTCTTATCATATTTCTCTTCTCAAGAAGTAAAACAATGCTCAGTCTTTTTTTGCTTTCATTCGCTATTATTTAATTCTTCATCTGAGCTGTCACAAGTTTTGTTAATAATATTATGATCTGTAATTCGATCCATTTCCCCTTCTTGACATCTATATTTTTTTTCTTCACTTTCGACATGGCGACAAATATTTTCCCAGTCCTCAGCAGTAATTTCTTTCAGTTGCTAAATTCAATACAATAAAAACAGCCTAATAATATTTAGAAATTCATACTGACATTCTTTTTTAATTTTCTTCTTAAATATTATTAATTTATTACAAACCTCTTTTTATGCTGATAGTACGTGAAAAGGGAAATTTCAAATATAGAATGCCTATAAACACACAATACCATTACATATGCAATTCCACGCTCTCGCTAATTCATCTATTAAAACCTTCACGCCTTCATTCTCAGAGCAGGCAGAGCTACAGAATTACCGACAACTCTAGAAACTTGTTGTTAATTCTGTATCTATCCACATTTGGCACAACCAGTCTAAGATGTTTACCGGTGTATACTTATTAGTGACAGGTTGCAAGCCCATCACCTAACAATACTATTATAGCTTGTATTCCCTTGGTCGCCTCTTACGACTTCCAATAATATTATGTAAGCATTGTTCCTCAGCCCGCACAGTGTGCTATTATATTCGACAAATCAGGTTCATTGTTACTTACGAGTATGTTATGACAGGGCCTAGACAACTATTCTAAAACTGTCAATATGTATGGAAAGGAAGTTAAAAACTATACTATATCAGCTGGCCTATTGCCTAACGCACTGGCAATCGCAATCGACTTCAAAGTTGAACACTTGTTTTCATTTTAAAAGCAGACTCGCCGTCGGATTGTCAAAATTAAAACGATTGCGATTGCGAGTGCGTTAGGCAAGCCTGCAGAGGGGTACCTAACGCACTCGCAATCGCAATTGTTTTCATTTTGAAAATCGAATGCTTGTCTGCATACAAAATGAAAACAATTGTTCTGCTTTGAAGCCGATTGCGAGTGCGTTAGGCAATAGGCCAGCAGGTCAAAGTCGATATGGTTTTTACCGCCTGTAATAAAGACGCTGTACCTATCCGTTATTTCAAATCGTTATCGAAACAAAATCTGCGTCCATTTTCTTGTATCCTTAACGCTTTACCAGAACCTGTATTCTACTGCTTTTGTGAAAAGCAATATGTCTTACTCGTAGGTTACTTAGTACAGTCACGAGATTAAATTTGGTACCTACCCACCTAGGTTCAAAGTCAATCTGACATTCCACAACAATAAGGTTGAGTTTCCTAAAAGTTACAAATGACTTGACATCTCTAAATACATTGACGACTTCAAGCGTATTTTTCTTGAAATGGGTCATGGGGGTCCCAAATTAACACTCATGTCTGTACAAATTATCGGCCCTGCCTAGTTCTAAGTTATAAACAATTTCATCGTTGTATTGTAGACGAAGGTATTTATAGCTATTCCTATGTCAACTACAAGTGTTGAAGCAAAAAAAAAACTTGTGTTTCAAAATTCGTGACTGCTCAAACAGGAGAAAGGCCGGCAGGAACGAACAGGAAAGAAAGAAGAAACGACAGTCAGCATTGCAATTGAGATGAAGTATTTAAACACGAACGAAATAAGGATCTTGTTGAATTGATCTAACAAATCATATACTTAGTTTTGAATAATTGAGCTTTTCGATTCAATGTGTATGTTTTAGTGAGAAAGAGCGTGGTGATATGATGAGGCGATGTATTTCAGTGTGTAGGAGTTAGGAGTGAGTAATGGCGTTGCGTTGCGTACGCGCAGGGCGGCGCGGCGCGCAGGAGCGTAGAAGTAGGTATGATCTGTTTACACGAACGCCCGTTTGTTCCAACCGTTTGATCTTTATAAATGCAATAGGTATTTCGAGAATATCGTCGACGCCGAGGAACTGTAACGCACGTTTGCTTTAATAAAAAACTAAGAATGATTTTAAGAAAGACAACCTTGATGTTTTGTTTATTCGTTCATGGGCGCTCCGTTTATGAGCATTTTTGATTAGACGTCTGTTTAAAAATTTACTTTTTTATTCAGATCAAAACTGTTTCAGTATACTTAGACAATGATTGGAGCTTATTAACCCCGCCTAGGCATGTTCAATCCACCTACATAGTCTTTCAGAAACCTATAAAGCACAGTGTTTACCGTTTTAAAAATATTGTGAGTATGCATTTAATAAATAAATAAATATAATAAAAATATTATTTATTTAAGTACTAATCCATGAATAAAATTGATTATTATCAATATTTCTAATTTATATTATAAGCACTTTTTGATGACCGGGCCTCTATTTCTCGGCGGTAAAAAGATTATCGTCTTTGACCGGCGGCGTCGCTATTGCCTAACGCACTCGCAATCTCAATCGGCTTTAAAGCGGAACAATTGTTTTCGTTTTGTATGCGGACAAGCCTTCGATTTTCAACATTAAAACAATTGCGATTGCGAGTGCGTTAAGCAATACCCCTCTGTTATGGTACCTCTTGTAACTCGCCCGCCGTATGTTATGTTACTGCGAGACGATATGACTTATTGACGTAGCACCTAAAGTCTGTTCCTATTCATTTCGTCACTCTTATAACCAAATCAATTTACCATTATAACTCCATATTCGCGTACTTATGCAGTTATGCATGGTTATATTATTTTTCTCAAACATGCAACGAAATGTTGGCGTTATGTTAGTTATGTTTCATCAGTCATCAGTCATCACACTTGCACGTAAACAAGCGGCCTAATATGGCTGCGTTTATCGCGTGATTAATTTTGGATAAGGCATCCGTCACCTTCTGACAGGTAAATAAGTAGGTACACGTGTCAAAAAGTGACGGATGCTTTATCCATAGTTGACACGCGATATATAGACGCAGCCATACTAGGCCCACGGTAATCTAAACAGTAAACATACACATTAACTTGGCCGTAATGCCTAATATAAAACCCTCGAGCTTTTTTTTTGTCTTGTAATCCAAGGGCCGCTAAGCAATTTTTTTTTTAATTTATAGCACAGCACGCACGCAGGGCTTGCAAGTTCAAGCGAGTTTTCACGCAATTGAAAAATTATCTTAAAATGTTATCTAAACAGGAATTTCATTGCAATCTCGCTACTTGTTACTTAAATAATCAAGTAATTAATGTTCTTAATAATCGATTTGGATAGTTTTTTTATATTAAAACATCGTTTTTTTTTTACACTCCGTCATTGCTTTTAACCTTGGCCCTTAACGTTTCTGAACGAATCATTTGTATAAGCAGGCATGGGCAAAAAGCCCGCCATCCGCTTAAAAAAAGTTAACGTATTTCGCAATAGTTGTGCTGACTTGTGTACTAAAGCTATAATTCATAATTATTTCCTCGCAAATGTGATGAAAAACAGGTCCATATTGGGTTCGCTAAAGTTCATCACCCGAAATTGATTTTCCTAACGATTTGTACTCCTAATGATGACTGTTCCTAAAGTTTTCGTTCCTACAATTAATTTTACTATTATAACGTATCTATAACGTAGTCCATAACACTCAGTTTTCCGAAAATTGTAATTAATAACTTCTCTGCTGAAACTTTATGTAAACTACTAATTTTTCGTAACATTCTTAATCACGAACATGAAGGGGTTTTTTATAATAGTATTACTCATATTATTAATAGGTAATGCCGTTTTAATAATCATTCAACGTTATGAAATCTGTATGTGACCGTAGACGATTACATTTATGATTCTTATTTGAGGGCATGCACTACTTACGGTACCGATCTCAGTCAAGATGACTGAGATAGACGCCTTCAAAGATTACAATAGCGACGTTGACGGGGGTCCGCTCCGCGGACCTCCTATTCCGCGTAGTTTTGGCGCTTCACATGGCTTTAACATTTTTGAGAAAAAGTTATAACGTCAAATACTAGGAGTGCATAAACGTTTGGGAGACATCCTCGCTGTGTCTTGTGCGCATACCGCCCGCCCGCTGGTTGCCCGCACCGCCTCCGGTCTAATTGTAAGTTGCGCTATGCATGATATGCCTCCTAATTACCGCTGCGCTCCTAGATTAATTCTTGCCTAGGATGGACATACCTACATTAATTTTCTTTTTTGAGTGATATATTTTTTTATTTCATTGCATATGTTTGAGAAAAGCACTATACGTACCTCGCTATGAAAAGGGGTTGCCAGCCTTGTAACTATCCTTGGCCGGCCACCCCCTACTTCCCGGCCTTTGTAGTAATGTACTATATTTATACACTTAATCATTGTCTTCAAGTTTATTTTGAGGTAATCTCTTTTAAACTTTTAGTTTCCGATGAAAAACATTTTCGCCTCAATACAATGACACTAACTGGTGCTTGATTATACATTTATTTTTTGTTAATAAAATTTGACAGAAAACGTAGTGATGACTTAAAAGGTTTGATAGATTAAATAGTTATGAGCGGTTTTCGTCTGTGTCGCACCCAGCAGTGCGACAACAAAAAAAATATTAATGTTCGTAATTATTTCGAAAGGCTTTCTGTTTAAATAACACATCATGGTTATTACAATGGCTACAAGAGGATTCGAATTAGATGCTACGTTTAGGCTAAGTTCACATGAACGCGCGTCAACGCGCTGTTGACTCGCCGCGCGGTGTGAGATTGCAACAAATCAATGTTGTCGCTTACATGCCCGCGCATTACCGTTTACTATTCAGCTACGCCTGGCCGCGCGTAGCGTCGTGCGTCAGCGCACGGTTTAGGCTAAGTTCAGATGAACGAGCGGTAACCCGCGTTGCCGCGCGGTTCGGCTGTTCCGATGACGGCGGCTTGCGCGCGGCAGTCTAGCGTGAACATTCAGTGAGAATGGACTTGGAGGAGGCAATTTGCTTGTGGGTTTTAGTAAATCAATAGATATCTCGTCCTCCATTTTCGTAGCTAAATAGTAAACGGTAGTGCGCGGTCATGTAAACGACAACATTGATTTGTTATAATCTCTCACCGCGCGGCGAGCCAATGGCGCGTAGACGCGCGTTCAGTTCATGTGCACTTAGCCTGAAGATTCGATATGCGTGACGTCATGTAATTAATTGGTCGGCCATATAAACTCCACGTTTAATTCCGTTTGTTAGAAACAATCTTTGTTGGCTATGGGTTTGGTGGAAATAATAATATCTCGGTTATTTTCATAGCTATTCAAAATAGTAGGTAGATTATGTCACAAAGGAGCAAAATGTCATATTTACGGCGAGAGCGTACATTGAATTCTAAGAGTAGTGAGTCCTTCAAAATTATTATTCGGACATATAATACGATGACGATAAGGAATATATAGCAACCTTTTTAATTAATTAATTAGAGGTAAAATTATTCCCATCGCTATTTCATCCTCTATCAAAAGACAATTGACAAGATTTCATATTTTCAAGACTTTAATTTTATTCGTTTTATAGATACTTTTTGGAAGGAGGAAGACACTAATAGTTTTAAATTTTCTCTAGAATGAATAATTATTTTATTATTAATTTATTAAGATGTACTTATTCTAAAAGGGCGTAACTTCATTTCTACGACACAATGGACATATTACGTTAGTCCAATCTGTATATAAAAAAAAGTATCATGTCAACCGATAATTCTCTAACGGCCACTTGCACGAAAAGTTTAACCCTGGGTTAAGACACAAGAACTCGAGTTAAAATGACAGTTTTCGTATGAATCTAACGTCTACTAACTCGAGTTAGTGCCTTAACCCAGGGTTAAATTCTGCGTGCAAGTGGCCCTAAGTATCTATCCATCTGTCAATAGTGTCAATGTCAAATTTGAAGTATGACAGCTTTTTTTCTCGTGAAAAAGGCAATGGTATTATATCTATTCAGGCATAGTATTGGTAAAACTCGATATTTTTATTAACTTACTTGTAATTTTGTAAATAAAGAAAAATAAATGTAAATAAATATTTTGCCGTGTTCAGGAGGTAAAACCCTTTCGATTTGTATGGTAATTTGCAGGTGTCACCAAAATGAAATGTTGTCAATTACAGTCAGGTATACCTGTTATTTTCATTGGCACTGAATAGGAACAGACTTTGCTCTACTTTAGCCCGTGTGTTTCGGCATATCGTTCATATGTAAAGACAAGTATCCGCAAACCAAAATCATGCCTATAGAATACATTGAAATCAGAGCGTCTCACCCCGGTGCCTTGAGGAGTACTCTCGTAATCGCAAAGTGCCGAGTTCGGTTCCCAATCGGCGACATAAAGCCAATACGGTTCTCTAGCTTTGTTACAATATTATTTACTGAGTGCTTTCTGTAGCAACTGATGCTCTAACGGTGAAGTTTAAAGTAAAACCCGCCGATCCCTCTGGCTGTTCACCAAGGATCCCAAGGGTCAAAGTGTATCCAAGAGTGACAAATTTATAAAGATAATACACTTAGTACAAGATTAAAATAGTAAAGCCACTATCGTCCTTTTGGAACTGCGAATAATAATAAGTATACGACTGTAATTGTCTTTAGACAGAGGGTGAAATTAGTTATCGACATAGTGTAACCTATAATTAATTAATTAAAAAGGTTGAATATCTTGTTTATTTATTTATCATATAGTGTAATTTTCAAGGTCCTTTTCCAACGGAGACGCTAGGAGAGGTTTGGAAAGAATAAATTGAATGGCACACATTTTTTTACGCATCTTTGGTGGAAGTCTGGATTAGTGATGCAATAATCTGTCACAAAATGACACTTTTCAGGCAACATTCGTAGACCTAAAGAGACATCATATATTACAGTATTCCTCTCTAGCTTCTCAATCGCTATCACATCACGCTTGCACTTGCAACTGACAGTATATTTGTCACTCGCGTGTCAAAGAAAAACGAAGATTACCGATAGCTATTACGGAAATTGTGGCACTGTACTGAGACATCAACATGGGCTGACTTATTTCCAGTCTGTGTCTGTGGAACCCCTGAGACACGTTGTCAAAGATATCAGGGAGATGTTTAGACTAAGGTGGATTAGACGACTCGCAATCAAAATTGAAGACGTTAACTGCTACCTTTCTTAAAATTTCAATCAAACAGAATAAAAACCGGGCAGGAGCATGTCTGACCATGCTCTGTGAAGGGTTCCGAAGCCGTTACTACTAAAAACAATTTTCGGAAAAACCACAAGTATTTACTAATTCTCTATTTATTTACATAAAGTTATTTGCTGTCTTAGATGATTTTAGTAGGTATAAACACTTTAGTCGCCTGTATTTCAGAAGCCAATCAAGTTGACTTAGTTGTGATAGAGTTCCTTTAAAATTGGTAAGTAATTTATAAAAAAAAACAACAGATTTTTAGTACCTACCTATTTGTAGTTTTGGATGTTGGGTGGGGACACTTGAGTCTAACAAAAATTAGCACTTTTAGGGCCTGTTTCACAATCGACAAGTAAATTTATATGTCACATAAAGTTGTCTCTCTCCTTGTCTATTTTCAAGTGTACGACAAAGAAAGGGCTAAACTTATCCGTCAAATATCCTTTACTTGTCGATTGTGAAACAGGCGGTTAATCTTAATATTTCACAAACTCTCATTATTTTTGAAAGACCTATGCAACGACACCTCACACTATAGCGTGGACGAGAAGTAAGGGAGGCACCAAATTCTTTTTTACCGCGCTGTCGTCGTGACTTATATGTGTATTCATGCCAAAAAACAGCTTTCTAGAATGTAGGAGTCTCTCAGCTAAACTGCGGACGACTACAAAACTTTGATAGCTTTATCCTCTTCTATCCACAGTCTTGACGTAATCGAAAGAAAGAGAAAGGGCTGACTAGATGAGACTCCAGTCATCGGACAAATCCTTGGACAAAATCTTGACATAATTCTCCAGTAACTTTATATTCCGCGTGGCCGCAATAGTTCTACCTATACATTTTATCTTTTTCTGACCCTGGTGCTGCTTCGGGCACAGCAACTTAATTAGTTTCAAGTATATCGTAAAAAAAAAAGTACTTATACATGTATAATAATAGTAGGGTAAATAGAAATAATAATAATAAGAGAAACGAAAACCTTGTGCATATCTAAAAAAAACTTAAATGGCTCAATTTCCATTAATACTAATAGGTGATAGCGACTCGCCCTACCTCTTTTTACGATGGCATAAATATAGAATCGGTTAAAGTAAACGCAGTAATTGATACTGCGATAGATGCATGCGATGTGTGCGGTCCGCGCGCGCCGCTCCCTCGCGCGCGCCGCTGCAAATGTCTTCACTACAATTATAAAAAGCAACCAAGACATCGCTGGCGTGGCCGAAACAACTAAAAAAAATATCACCCTTTTACAACCCCTGGCCCTTGTTTATGTAACCGCTATTTTTTGTTAAAAACATTATTGACGCAAAAAGCGTTTTTTGTGGTCCAGAATCTTTGCTTTGAATATAATATTTTTTTTATCGATTTAGTTGACAAATATGGTGAGCCAGTTTCCGCGCGCTCTGTCCGCGTCAGGCTATTCGTTTAGGAGCCATCAAGTCTGTTGGGATGTAGAACATCTCTCTGGGCCGTTTGGGCCTTCAACGTTTCCGTGCAAACATTTATCAAAATCGTTTCATTGGTTTAGTCGTGATTCCCGTGAAAGCGTCTGTTTGTAAACAGACAGACAGAGTTAGTAGGAACTATTGATCTATAGTCTTTTCTCCATTTAACAATTTTTACAAAGAGCGACTTAAAGTTTACGTCTAAATTATTTCAACGCCGATTCAAAATAATGTATTTACCTACTCGTATACCTACCTATGTACCTAGCCATTAAAATGTATAAACAAGTATGCAACAAATCTCTTAAGTCGGGTTGATTTTAAAAGAAGATACATACAGAGCTTATTTGAAATACAGTAATAGGGGAGGCTGGATGGCCGGCGCCCAATTAAAGGCACAAAGCGACAAAACCTCTAAAACCACAAAAGATATACATATAGGTATATACCGCTAAAACTACCAACACAAGAAGATTTAGTTAAGTAAAATTTTTCATGTTTCCTTACATGGTACAGGGCTTTATTAAAAAGGAAAGTTTTCCTCGGGAGGCGGCCGCGGGCTGACATGGCTGTGTGTAATAAAACAACCAACGTTTTGAAGTTTTTTAAGTTTTTGCGAGCAAGCGATTTGGTCCAAGATTCCGATGTATGTGGTTCCAGATTAAATAAATAAATAAATCAGGGAACTGACACACCAATTTCCGTAGTCCCAAACTAAGCTCTAGGCTTGTACTATGGGTACTCGACAACGATATAAATACTTATATAAAGAAATATAAGTATACTTAAACACATAGAAAACATCCATGATTCGGGAACAAATATTCGCGCTCATCACACAAATATCTACCTTTACCGGGACTTGAGCCCAGGACCGCTGGCTTCGTAGGCAGGGCCACTATCAACTGGGCCAGCGCGTCGTCAAATTAAATGTGTTTTTTGAATAATATAACTCGATAACAAACACAATTAAGGAACGTCACCAAATATTTGCTCCAGGGAATTTTTAATTTATAAAAAGGGGTTTTTTTATGCGCTACTTGGATTATTTATTATTATTTATGTTTAAACCTTCTAAATGTATTTCCTTTACACAAACAATGAACATGTCATAATAAAGCTAGAAGTCACGTATGAAAATGTTCAAATACCTCTAAGACCTTTAAACGAGCAATTCTTGTATAAATGTATACAGTGTGTTACCGGCATGCGGGCATTTATTAAAACTGCCGATAATATATTGCTTTAGCAATTGTTTGCAAGTATTATCAATTAAAAAATAATTAAAATAACTTCACAATTAATTTTCTTAGATACTGTCAATTTTTAGGGTTCCGTAGTCAAACTAGGAACCCTTATAGTTTCGCCATGTCCGTCCGTCCGTCCGTCCGTCCGTCCCCAGTCTAGCTCAGAGACTCATAGTACTAGAAAGCTGTAATTTGGCATGAATGTACATATTAGTCACGCCAACAAAGTGGTAAAATAAAATTTTGAAAAATATTTTTTTTAATTCACCTCCCCTACACGTAACGTGGGGATGTCTTTTTTTTTTCTTGCCTACCCCATAGTGTGGGGTGTCGTTGGATAGGTCTTTCAAAAATATTGCGGGTTTATGAAAACAATTTTTCGATTAAGGGATCCGTTTATGAAATATTAAGCTTTAAAGCGCTATTTTTTGTTAGAGTCAAGTGTCCCCCCCCCCCCCTACAGCCAAAACTACATACATTAAATCACGCCTGTTTCCCAGAGGGGTAGGCAGAGACCACTTCTTTCCACTTGCTACGATCTTGACAAATTTCTTTCGCTTCTTCCACATTCATACATCGAGTCATGCACGCACGTCGGTTTCGGGTACTTAAGATTCGGCCCTTTTCCAGTATTTCACCGATTTGACTCGAAAAAGTACGCCTAGGGCGGCCCCTTCCGACCCGTCCACTCACTATCGATGTGTATATCTCTTTCGTCAATCTTCTTTCATCCATCCTTTCCAAATGACCGAACCATCGAAGCATGCCCTTTTCAATCTTAGTCAATACATCTTGTTTTATTCCACATTTCTCTCTGACTTTTTCATTCCTTACTCTATCAATCAGTTTCACACCACACATACTACGCAAAGAGCGCATTTCAACGGCATTTACACGACTTTTATGCTGGTCCTGCCACACCCAACATTCACTACCATACATCAGGGTAGGGGCCAGCACTCCATTGTGAACAGCCAGTCGGGCTTTTTGTGAAATGCCCTGTCTGCTCACAAAGGAGTACAGGGCCCCATTGATTTGATTCCCCGCATTCACCCTCCTCTCGATATCCTTCTCACACTTACCATCTCTTGTAAACACACTTCCCAGGTACACAAATTCGCTCACTTGTTCTACTAATTCACCATTTATATTAATCACGCACTCAGTCATCTCCTCGTCCTTCTCTATCACCATGACCTTGGTCTTGGCAACATTTACTCTCATCCCCTTTCGCTTAAATCCCTCATTCATCACTGTCACCATCTCCTGCAACTCAAGTACCGATGAGGCAAGTATAACTTGATCATCGGCATATAAGAGGCATTTGATTAGCAACTCTTGCATACGCAAACCCTTATCATACTCTTTCAGATCTCGCATACAACTGTCCATGAATAAATTGAACAGCCACGGTGAGGCAACACAGCCCTGTCTAACACCTTTAGAGATATTAAACCAGGCCGAGTATGCCCCATTGATCCTGACACAGGCTCTGGAGCCCTCATAAAGGGACCTCAAAGCCTGCACCAGGTTGCTGCTCACTCCATACATAGACAGCACCGTCCACAACTCCTTTCTATCTACCCTATCATAGGCCTTTTCCAGGTCCACAAAAGCACAGAAAACTTTTTGGTTGACAGCCAAGAACTTTTCTGTGATGGACCGTAGTGAAAAGACCTGATCCGTACATCCCATTCCCTTTCGAAATCCCGCTTGTACATCCCAGATTTTGTCATTCGTAACATTCAATACCCTTTCAATTAAAATCTTCGCATATACTTTGCCGACAACACTAAGGAGGCTGATACCGCGGTAGTTTTTGCAGTCTTGCTGTGACCCCTTTCCTTTATACAGAGGGACGATAACGGCTTTGACCCAATCTTCCGGGACTCGGCCGCTACTCCAACATGCATTGAAAAGACAGAAAAAACTACAAGTACTAAAAATCTGAAAAAAATCTTCAACGAAAGTGCATATAACGAATTTTAAAGGAAAACTATCACGGCTAAGTAGACATGATTAGTTCCTGAGATACAGGCGACTAAAGTGTTTATACCTACTAAAAATCATCTAAGACAGCGCCAAATAACTTTAAATAGAAAATTGGTTCATACATGTTGATTTTTGAGATAGTTTTTTGTGTTTGTCGTTACGGCTTCGGAACCCTACACTGAGCATGGTCCGACATGCTCTTGCCCGGTTTTAATGTAATGCATGTGCTGCGTGTTCATCGTTATCAGTATCGATGTTGCTTAGTACAAGGCATGTCGTGGTACGGGGGCAAATCATAATAATCAAAGTATCCGTCGACTGTCATTTACACTTGTCAAATTGCTGCGCTTTACATTGCTGGCAAATAAAATTTTGTTAGAAAGTTAACGAAGCCTGAAAATTTGTTTATTAATTAAATTAATATCATAGTTACGTTACAGATATATGTTATTTTAACCTGCTTTAAAAAAAGCCTGGGTGATGGTAACACACTGTATATACATGTACATAATCTTAGTCTCTGAAACGGCTTCAACGATTTTCATGAAATTTAGTATGTTGGGGGTTTTGGGGTGATAAATCGATCTAGCTAGGTTTAATTTCTCGAAAACTTACCCAAAAAAAAACCGAGCATAGCTTCTATGTATTAATAAGTTACGATCATTTTACTATTTTACGATTATCTGTGTGGAAATATTTGTAGATTTCAGTTTTTGTTCCTATACTTGTGCTGTAAAGCTCTAGATCTTCAAAAACACCCTTATGCCTTATAGGTTAATAAGTGAGTCAGTCGAATACACAATTTTATAAACTAATAACTTTTTATAGGTTAGTCATAGTCACATTTAATTATTGATTTTTGTTGCACGTGAGGTCTGAGGATGATTGGAGAACCTTTACTTTTACTGGGCTTTGAAATCATATTTAGGTTTAAGTTTTGCGCAAACAAATCAGGTTCCTAGTTGCACTTGAACAGTTGCGAGTGGGAGAAATACGAGAAATAGAGAGAAATAATCGTGTAAGCGCACGCACTGCCAGTCAAGCGACACTCAAATTTTTCTTTGAACTTGTCCGGGCACTCTACCGCCGTGTGGTTAGATTTAGTTGAAGTTTCGATAATGACGACACGATAAGGATAACATGACAAAAGTATTAGGGTTTACAGAGTAGAATTAGAACTCTAGCTCAGCCAACGCGGTAGGTATAGTCACCAGCAATAATTATATTATCTAAAAGATCTAACACTTTCTTATGCCACTAATATTTTTTTTACGGTTAGGTATAGCTCCAATGGACTGATTCTCTTCTTTGGTTTTATTATGTGTAGGTATAGACTGCGGTTTACTTTTATTGGTCATTTTTAAGGGAAATTAATGCTTCTAAGGTACCAGTGTTGGTCAATTTCTATCAAACAGACACCAATAATGAACACTTAACTCTTAATAACTATTTTAAAGACGAGTAAGTATCGACATTGGTCGTTGTCTAATTTTGGTGCCATTAGTCTTACCTATTATTTTTCTTGATTTAGGGTGGATCGGAGGCGCAATACCAGATTACCAACAAATAACCATCACGTGTGTGACCTGATAAAAAGGACATCATATGACCTGCAGTACCTTTACCTGTAACAGGTATAAATAAGAAAAATACGAAAAAAAATGCGTGCGAATAACTATATTCAACTTGTTGTCAAAAGAAGCCTTTTTTGTCAAAATGTAACTGGACAGGAGGAATCAGCGAGCTTAGACAAGTTGCTTAACGCTATCGTAAACGATTTTCGAAAACTGACAAAATGTGTGGAATTGACGCAGGCGCTTGACGACACTGCCTGCCAGCTTACGTCATAACTACATATTTCTGATAGATAACAATACCGAACGCCGAATGCATCTTGTCTACGGCCTCTGTTTACTGTTCCGAAACGCTAAGTTTCGTATCTTCCAATGCCTTAAGCTCAAATTAAATAAGAGTTACCTACTCCTAAATACAGGGTGTTCGGCACATGGACCGTCAATTTTTTTTGGGATATTGTTGTGGTTATTTGTTATCTTTTCGCCCTTGGACTTAGGGTCATAAGGGTCACGGTTTGGGAGATATGATTTGTTAAATGTTTTTTCTCTATAATTTTCCGAAATTCCTCCTTTAAACGTTCGTAACTTTTTTATTAATGCGTGTTACAGAAAAATATGTTGTATTTAAAACTTGTTAATACATGCTAGTTCAAATACTAATAGTCTTTATTCTAATTGATAGTCTCAAAGGGACGTACGAGGTTTTTTATTTCACAAATTTACTATTTGTGTGAAAGAAAACCAACTTCAAAATTCAATTATTAAAAACCTAAATACAATTTTGGGGTTCATTTTATTTTAAAAACTTCTCTAACTAATTACCTTTCTAACGAACACATTAATAAAAAGTAAACGAGAATATCCACATTTTCAAAAAAAAATTCGAGAGCACGTAGATAACTCGTTTCCTAACTCGTGGATAGGCAGAAGTGGCCCGATATCTTGGCCCGCAAGATCTCTAGACCTAACGCCCTTAGACTTTTGTCTGGGGACGGGCAAAAGAACTAGTTTATGTAACGGAAGTGCCTACGCAATTTCTCAAGTATTTTTTAAATAAAACTTCATTTCAAACAATATACTTTACAAGTACTGAAGCGAAGTTTTATTTAACAAATAAGGCGCTAGGTCTGGAGATCTTGCGGGCCAAGGAATCGGGCCGCTTCTGTCTATCCACCAGTTAGGTAACGAGTTATCTAGGTGCTCTCTAACTTTTCTTTGAAAATGTGGATATTCCCGTTTACTTTTTATTAATGTGTAGCACATCGTTAGAAAGGTAATTAGCTAGAGAACTTTTTAAAACAAAATAAACCCCAAAATTGTATTTAGGTTTTTAATAATTGAATTTTGAAGTTGGATTTTTTTCACACAAACAGTAAAATTGTGAAATAAAAAACCTCGTACGTCCCTTTGAGACTATCAATTAGAATAAAGACTATTAGTATTTGAACTAGCATGTATTAACAAGTTTTAAATACAACATATTTTTCTGTAACACGCATTAATAAAAAAGTTACGAACGTTTAAAGGAGGAATTTCGGAAAATTTGAGAAAAAACATTTAACAAATCATATCTCCAAATCCGTGACCCTTATGACCCTAAGTCCAAGGGCGAAAAGATAACAAATAACCCCAACAATATCCCAAAGAAAATTGACGGTCCATGTGCCGAACACCCTGTATAATAAGAGCTTATTATTCTCATTCTAGGTAGTTCTCCTATGCCATATTTTGGTACGTCTTGCTTAAAACTAAAAAAAAACTGGGACCTAATATGGGTGCGTTTATCGCGTGACAAAATGTGGATAAAGCATCCATCACTTTCTGACCCGTACTTATATGTATAAGGACAACAGTGATGGATGCTTTATCCACATTTTGTCACACGATAAACCCAACCATGCTAGGCCCGCTAAACCTGATTTTTCTAGGTGTATCAGAGATAGCAAAATATCACGTAAAATTAAGCCTTTTTGTTATTTGATGTAATGGGCATTTTTATCCATAGGTGTACATGGTTGAGTCGTGGAGCTATATTAAAACAAAACTTAATTTAATGAGTTAATTTCACGAAATAAAGACATGAAGTTTCTTGTTTACGTCTCCCTCATTGTATTCGCCTAAGCCAAGAAGTAATGTATGAAAAACTACAAGCAGTAAAAGGCCGTTTGGTTACGGTTTGTATTCAAACTGAATTTAATTTAAGTTTTATTTAAAGACTAGCTTCTGCAGCTTCCGCAACTTCGTCCGCGTAGATTTCGATTATCGTTATTCCCTCGGTAACTTTTAAATTTTCTGGGATACAAAGTAACTTATATGTTAATCCAGCGTATGAGCTATCTCTACTCCAAATTTCATCCAAATCCGTATAGCCGTTGAATCGTGAAGAAGTAACAAACACACACACAAACTTTCGCAATTATAAAATTAAGTAGGTTCCGGGAAAAAAGTAGCATATATGTTAATCCAGCGTATAAGCTAGTCCAAATTTCATCCAAATCCGTCCAGCCGTTGCATCGTGAAGAAGTAACAAACACACACACAAACTTTCGCATGTATAATATTAGTAGGATTTTGTATATTTAACTAACTGTCATAAAAACAAAAGATACAATTAAACAAATTAAAGCAAACATAATAAACAGCTTATTATATAAGCTTTTAAATAGCTTAAAAACAATACACTTAAAAAACAATAGAACAATTTAGGAGACAGTCACCAAATGGACACCTAAGTAACTTAACAGACTAACCGCCTGTTTCACAATCGACAAGTAAAGGATATTTGACGGATAAGTTTAGCCTTTTCTTTGTCGTACACTTGAAAATAGACAAGGAGAGAGACAACTTTATGTGACAGATAAATTTACTTGTCGATTGTGAAACAGGCCCTAAGTAAAGTTGACGACACATCAATTACAGCATTAAACCTATTAAATTCATATAACTTTACTTCTTTCATATGTACATATATCACAATGATAAAATGTATACCTACCATAATACTCAAGGGGTCAAATAGTTACCCCCTTATTCAAAAATGCACAATAAGGCTTGTAAAACGGTAATTATGCATAAAATCAAAATCTAGGTACAATTACAATGTATACATTCAAAATGTATAAAAACATAAAATATAATAGTCAAAAGAAATAAAATTAAAAAAACATATACATAGTACGTTATTCTATTATGAAAAACGACCATTAGGTCGAAATACATACAATCAAAATGACTAAGTTCACAATGTATAGGGGAAGATTGGCACCATTCGTACACGGGGAAGATTCATACAGTCGCTACTACAACTTATCAGATCGAAGTATTTACACGACGTCGCGTGTGTGCGTGGCCGCTGGAGCCAGCCGGTGGTCCACGAAGTTAGGCGACAATGCTGCCACTGCGAGCGACGAGGTAGGCGTGGTTGTGAGTTTTGGCGTGCTTGAAGTAAATACAGTACCTACTGATGTTCTGGCGTGTTTTATGGCTAGGAAAAGTGAAAATTACAAAAGGTTTTTTATTCAACTGTTAGTAACCATGGTCATGATAATGCATACATTTTCGTGCTGTTTGTCAATGTTTCTTGTGTAGATAATGATATTTCATTTTTGGCCTTCGGGGTAGCTTCATACACCTACCTAGGGGCACATTCGTATGCGTAAAAATGGATCCCATTGCCCTAGTGTCACGTTGTACGTGTACGAATGTGTCCCTTATTTCATTTATTTTCCAAAATCATCGTGCGGGATTATAAAAAGGTTTCCTATCTAAGTATTTGTATTGTACGAAGCTACTCCACACCTTCTGAACGTACCCATACCCATGTATGAACGTACCTATACCCCTGTACGAACGTACCGCGCTTATCGGGTGGATTCGTACATTTTCCACTTAACATTAAAACTCACTTTATTAATATATTTTAAGAGTTATAGACTTCAAACTTTTTATTATGTTATAATTTTATACCTGACTGGGGTTTTTTTTTTACCTATAAAAACTAAAAAGTGTACAAATGGTGCCAATCTTCCCTATGTTTGGAGTATAATAAAATTAAAAATATAAAATAAGAAAGTATAATAGTTGAAATAAATAGCAATTAAAATCCATAAAGTACATTTTTCATAACGGTCAAAATAGATACAATCAAAATACTTGTATATTTTCGGGGCACGTATCATAATAAGTACATAAAGTTAAAAAACCGAATGTGTCTTATTATATCGTATGAATAAAATATAATCAAAATAACAATTGCAAATAATAAATAAAACTATCGAATTGACATTGAAAAATGCATATATTTAAATTCTTTGTTTTGGTCGCAGTTGAACCTAACACGCTCTGCTCGTCGTCGCACCTCCCAAATTTTGTAGAATGCTGTTTTCAATGTCAATTCAATTACTTCGTTATTTTCAATCAACATTTTGATTATTTATTTGCACGCAAATTTGATTTTGTCTCTTAGATAATAAAAATAAACATGGTGTAACTACGGCGGATATATTTGCGGTTGCCAAAATTAGATAAAAGTACATCTTCTTTCACTAAACAATTGCATATTGTACATAGGCAAAGTCGGGGGTAAAAGTTAGTTGCACTCAATTTGCATGCGTCTTTACCGTGTCCATTTGGTTAGATTTGCAAGTCGACGGAGCTCCTATTTCTAGGTGGTTTGGCCCTCCGGGCCTGCTGCAAAACTAACATAACCTAAACCTACCCAAGTAGTTCATTTTATTATATTTTGCCTTTTTGTAATATTATGAATCTATAAGAATGCACAGAACTACTGGGATTACAAAATATTAGTATTTAATTGATGATTTGTCCCGCGGAACTATTGGGAAAAAATAGTCTCACTTGTTTCGCCACGGAAATTCTTCCACGGAACTACTGGGAGTAAAGGCTAAAAAATTACAAGTAAGTACACCTATGGATAGAAATACCCTCATACGTGTTTTAATTTGGTTTTCTATATAACCTAGAACAAAATCGGACAGATGAGAATTGTATTAATTATGATAAGACTAGCCAAGTTGCATTCTAACCCTCTTACTTATAAACGTGGAATAAGCTTGGAATAGTTTATGCCATGCTTTGTCCTTATCTGTAATTGTGACATTTGCATCTGACAGAAAGTGACAAAGCATGGCATAAACTATTCCAAGCTTATTCCACGTATATAAGTAAGGGGGTTATATTATAATATAAGAGGTTGTATTAATCAGTCAAAACGTATGAAATGACATAGGCATCGCACGACAGCTTAAGTCAGTATTACTTTTTTCATTAATTTGTGCAGTTTGTAAAATGCAACTTGTCTAGGTAGGTTCAAGCTCGAAATTTGAATTTGGTAGGAGAGCCTCCGACGCTGTAGATAAGAGAAATAGGGAAGAGAAAGTAAATGAAAACAATTTTATTTTACTAGGTACGTATTAATATTATTCCCCATTAGTATTATTTGTATCCCATTTCGAATAAACCAATATTTTCCGACCCGTGGAAGGTAGTTCTGTCTAATAACTTTTGACAGGCTTCTTGTGATAGTCCTTGCCACTGTACACTTCTGGAATATTGCGTCGCCGTGAATCCTTAATCCGACATACTCTAAAGGTCTACAATGTTTTAGTATATTCGTCGTCAAATATATGTTATATGTTATATCTTAGCATCTTATTTCGATCGAACAAGGTAAAAAAAGTAAACATATTCTTGGCGTCGACTGTACCTAAAATAAGAGTGTTATTCCAGGGCATCGTTGTGTTCGCTGCGGCATTCAGGATTCACAGAAATTTGCTGGCGAATTTTTAATGCGATTTGTAACAAAATGCTGTGCAGTCTCTGCGATTATTTAACTGTCGATATTTTAAAATTATTAGTCATGTTTATTGTCGTAGCAAGTTCCCACACCAAGGGCCGGGCTTGCCTCTTAAAAACCTATAAATCTTTAGTTGAGCGGTTAAAGTACGCAGCGCTATTCGGAATAGCGTGCGCCCGCGCCGGCGCGTGTCTCTCGTCGCCGGCGCACTCGAGAGCATTTTACGCTATCGGGCGCGATCTACGAGGCGCGCGATGACAACCCGCGCTCTGAAGAGCTCGTTACTCAACCACCACACCATCGCTTCTTGGCCTCGCTTCAATTCTTCCGCTCATTTAAATTATACATTTTTTGTTGACACGATCCAGCGAAAGCACTCTAGGTACGACACTTTCTACAATATTACGTATGTAATCTACCAACTCGCGCGAATTGAATACGTATGTATAGCCGTGTCCATGTAAATAGCAACGATACCCCAGGAAAGGTACGATTTTTTTGTATTTATATTGTGTCAAAAAAAATATTGGGAAGTTCATAACTATATTCTCCATTAATCCACCTACATTTAGGGCTACAACAGTCAAAATTAATAAAAAATGAACTAGTTTAAATTAATTATAAAAAATCAAAAATGCTACAGGTATGCAATGCAACAAGTATTGTTTACTTTGAAAACATACATTATTTCATTTTCTTTAATATACAAATAAAATCCATTTATTTCTGTAACTGCATCTCAAAAAAAATTAAATTCCAATTAATTACATAATTTTAATTAATGAAATCATATCAGTTTAGTTTTGGAATGCTAATGTTTCTCATACACTCTCCTTATCAATCTTATCATAATAATGAACTGAATCTACCTAAATATATATTTAAGTAATTTTGTTTTAATAATTAAATGAAGAAAAAACAGCCTCTTTTAGGTCTTATTTTTTTGTTTCCACCAATAGTCCAGGCCACGAATGATTGTGGATGGAAAACTTGAAAGCAGAAAGTGTGACTTCGGAACTTTGTTTGGACTAGTCAGGAGATAAACATACTAAAAGTCCCCATTTATTTACACCTCGAAAACGATGCGTATTAATATATGTATATACAGGGTGTCAGAGTACCTAATAAGTAATTAAAACAGTATTGTTTTTAATAAACAGATTCGGTTTTTATTTACAAATATTATTGTTGATGTAGGTTTCAAGTATTCTGTGATTCATTATTTTGCAGTAATTAGACGTTGGTTTTCATAAGAGAAGCGTTTTTTATGATATGACTAACCCAATCAAGTAAAGAGTTACTTATCGATAACTTGGTGTTTTGGTAAAATTCGCTCTTAGTGAATACTAACAGCAATAACTTTATCTGTAAAGACGTAAACACCATGTGTTATACCAGTTTAGAATCAGTATTAGATACACTATTTTTCAAAATATTGGCCACTCTGGTCTTCATACAATTTTTTTTCACCACAAGCAGTCAAAGTTGTTGCAAACTTTAAAGCAAAATGTGATGTTATAAATTAAGATATGTTTAACAAGAAATTAGTGTCGCTACCATAATGCTCTAAGACACAACCGTTAGCATCACTATTAGATAATATTTAACAGCAAACAGAACGACAAAATCTCTTTATTTGTGGCCTTGGCGGTCATTACAGTGAAGCAAGGTGCTAATTATTAAGAAAATAGAAAAGTTCGATTATCTCGAAAACCATGCAACTTTTACTAAACATGTAAGTCCTTTTTAGGGACCAGCCTGAGGTGCCCCATGGATGGGTAGAAGGTTATCCATTATTTACTGGACACCCTGTATATACCGTGTGCTACCAGCACCCTGGCTTTTTTCCAAGTAGGTTATAATATCGTATATCTGTAAAGTAACAATGACATTAATTTAATTAATAAACACATTTTCAGGCTTTAACTTTCTAACAAAATTTTAATTGCCAGCAATGTAAGGCACAGCTATTTGACAAGTGTAAATGACAGTCGACGGATACTTTGATTATTAATATTATTATGATCTGCCCCCGTACCACGACATGCCTTGTACCAAGCAACAGCGATACTGATAACGATGAACACGCAGCACATGCACTATATTAAAAATGGACAGTATCTAAGATAATTAATTGTGAAGGTATTTTAATCATTTTTTAATTGATAATACTTGCAAACAATTGCTAAAGCAACATAATATCGGCAATATTAATAAATGCTCGCATGCCGGTAACACACTGTATATATTCTCAAAGAAAATTGAACTCTTTACAAGCTATGTAAGTGGTTGTTTTTCACAGATGATATCTTTGCAAGTTAGGGAGAAATGTATGACAAAAAACGTGAGGTTAATAACACATTTTTGAAAATCAGCCAATTTCGGAGTTCATATTTAGACAACGATTGAACATTGGTAAAAACTGTATAGAATCAAGTTGAACAAAATGTTATCAGCTTTAACAATGTAAAGCGAGAAAATTTCCTGAGCATTCATTTACCAAGCTACAACTATCTTTTTGGATTTTAATTTCAGTACTTACTTACTAGTAATATTTTGGTGTCAATATTATAAGCATCATTAAAATTAGAGATGCGCCGAATAGTGGTTTCACCGAATACCCGATTACCGAATACTATTCGGTTTAACCTGTAGGTGCCGAACCGGATATTCGGCTGAATTATTTGGTTAACCAATTCATTGTTTTGCCGCGTAAACAGGATCTAGCATGTATGTACGCTACGAATCGCTGTTGGCTAGATGACGAGCAAGCCGTACCTCACCGCCCGGCACTCGCGCACACTGCACTATGTCACTATGCTTCAAAACATCGCACAATTGCTTTATTTTATTAGCTTTATTCATAGGATTTCTTTGACTTATAATATAACATGAATCTTAGACAAGAAGTTATGTCTTTTATTTCTAAATAACCGTGTATTGTAGTCAAGAAAATAGAAATACTCGTACCATATACATATATTCGGCACCAAAACCGAATAATTCGGCCGAATTCAAATAGCGAATAAGATGCCGAATACTCCGAATACCGAATACAAAACGAATATTCGGCGCACCTCTAATTGAAATTGTTGGGTACAGCTAAAAAAAAAACCCCTTTTTAGAATACAACTTTTTACATCGCATTAATGGTCGGACGTACCTATTTCGCTCGCAACATATGACTTTACATTCTGAGAAAATAGAAACTACCAGTTGGGTTTTTAGTCCTGAAAGCGTTGAATTGGGAGCAGTCGTCGGGTTTGTTTAAGTTACGACGATTACACGTGGTGCGCCGCCGACGGACGAGGCGCAGGCGCGGGCGCCGCCGCCCCGCGCCGTGCCGCGGAGGAGCCCCGCCGGCAGTTACACTCTAACACGCGTACATTCATCGGATATGCATGTTTCACAAGTCACTTATCTGTTCCGTGTATCAACGCTGCGCCATTTCATCTCATCTCTGTCCATTGTTGATCGAAAACGGGATGACTAACACTCGCACAGTTAAACTAAAACACCTCTAAATTGCAAACGATTTTTTTAATGGGAGCTACTTACTACTTAATAAAAATGGAAATACCTATTGATTCTGGGTTTACTAAAAGTTATCTATCTGCGACTGCAACAATCTAGCGTAACATATTTTCCTGGGGGTCGATTATGAATCTCATCCGGTGACTAGAGCTCACCAAAATACCAGATTAATACCAATTCTATTTAAAAGTTTGTATTTTCAAATGTTACCGAGAAAAAATCACGCCTATTTACTCGCAATTAATGCGCAAAAAGAGAGGGTAAATCCCAATCGGAAACCAAATCACTGCATGGCTTAGTTTTTATAAAGATGTGTTTATTGCGATTTAAAGCGAATACTTTTTACCCTTTTATATTCCTCCTGCCTGTCAAGTCTGTTCCTATTCAGAACGGCAATGACAATAACAAGTACACCTGGCTGTAATTGTCTCTAGATAGAGGATGAAATAGTGATGAGAATAGTGTTACCTCTAATTAGTTTATTAAAAAGGTTGAATATATACCTACCTATTCCTCATTATCATCGTATGCTGGGTGCGACAGAGACAAAAACCTCTTTTATCAATCAGATGCTGTATCAAATCTATCAAGCATCACTACCTACATTATCATGTCAAATATATTTTGAAAAAATAAATTGTTTACTTATGACAGGATTCAGTCAGTGTCATGCATGGTATTTAGACGGAAAGTGCTTTTTATCAAAAAATACAAGATTAAATCCGTGGCTGGCGTGAAGACGTTGATATCTCGACATGTACGTTTTTTTTTTTATTCCTTTAAACGCTTCGTTATTTTTTTTTCTATATTGGTAATTTTTTTCATATTTTTATCTTAATTACTTTTTGACTTATGGCCATTGTTCATACATTGATAACTATACTTTTGGCAAGTTATTGTGGATAAAAAGACATATTACACATTACATTGTGTGTATATATTTATAAATAATTTTATCAATTTACTCTCGACTACAGTAATAACGCACTTTTTTTAACATAACGACATATCAATCAAACAAATCAAATATATCGAGTTATCAACTAACGCACAGTAACTAAAACGAAGTGCGTAATGTGACATCTCAACTTATATTACTGCCCATCGATTTGTCAATTTATGTACAGTTAATATAAGTCAGTTCTTAACATAATATCTAAACTTATACTCATGTCCATTGAGTTGTCAACTTCCGTACAGTAAATAAATTTAGTACGTAATATGACATCTTAACCTGTTCTATTTTCTACCGAGTTATCAATTTACTTACAGATAAGAAATCTAAGGTTGTTATATGACATCTCAATGTGTACGACTATCCACCGAGTTATCAATTTAGGTACAGGTAATATATCTAAGTGCGTTATATGACATCTCAATTTGTACTACTGGCCACCGAGTTATCAACTTACGTAGAGTAAATCAAACAAGTGCATCATGTGATATCTCAACATGGAAACTTATGTCAAAGAATTATGAACCAACACAGTAATACGATATCTCAACTTATGTTTTAAAAATATTTTAATTCTCCAGAATATCTTGAGATATTAACAGACAAATAATTTAAATCAGTACCTGAAACCTTGACGTGTATAGTTATCAATGTTTTTAATCAAGGGAACAAACCAGTATACTTGTATATTTTCAGATTATAATGTAATATCTGGGAAACAAAGTAAGAATATGTACAGTTGTCAATATTACTAATTCCAATAAAAGTGTTGCCTCTGTTTACTATCATAATATTAAAATAGTTTCACTAATTTATTAACAATTTAATCACTAATTTATCTTAACATTTAAAGGTGCGCTCAGCATTGTGTTGCGACACTAAACTTGTTAGTGCTGCAACGCTGGTATTCTGTGAAAACCAGATTATGTGCGACAGCAACCGATATGTAACGCCTGTTGTTTTCAAGAAACCCCGCACTAAATGACATCATCCGCCGGTCTCCTGCCTCAATAAACGTGCCGGCCCTTTTAGACCCGACCGGCATTTGTAGATATGATGGCAAAATACCTGACAAAATGTCCTTGGTTCCGTGCAGAATATGGGACGGGTGCTAGTGTGAGATGCAACCTGAGTAGACATGCTAGCCCAGTCACATCTCCACCGGACCTCTAATAGGGCTGGTGCGGCAGCTGAACTAGCTGAAAGCTTAAAGGTTGGCCAATGTAGTGGTCTTGGCCAGTTGGTGGACTAGTAGAGAATGCCTTAAATATAAATAAGATATGTTCATTTCATTCGGCGTTGAGAAGGTGGCAGTTTCCTCGTTCAACGCATTAGTTTAACCATCCAGCGAGTAAATGCTGCCAGTATCTTTGAGGCCTTTCCTAGATATAAAAGATTTAAAATAGAATGAAGTTGTTAAAATGTAAGTTATAAATTGTACCTAAATACGTATTTATATTGTCATTAAAATAGATCGGCTTTTTATTAAATTGAATAGTGTTGAAGCTGGACTAAGCTTTCCCATAGGTCCTGTAGGAATTATCGAGCATATATGCAAAACAAGCACGAAGTGGTCTTGAAACTTACATAAATCTAACTTCTCGGTTTTATAGGAGTTCACCTGATTAGTGCTTCTGAGTTAAATAGGTGATTTAACTTCTACTTTAAAGCGATCGTAGCTCGCTTCTAGGATTTTAGAAAGTTTTGGTGTTTAATTAAATGTATATTGATGATGTTGAAACGTACTTGTATTACAAATTACGTATTTGTTACAAATTAACAGAAGAACTAAGAATTTGGGTTACGAGACACTCTTTACGACTTTATTTGTTTTTTGTTTGTTGGTGTATTTATTATTATTTTCAATAAGTTAACCGTAACTGTAACACGCATATTGATAGTGGTTTTCCTATCGCTCGTTTTCTAATACTAAATTATAAAATGTACTGTCCCACCTCAGCAGTAAACCTTTGTTTAGTGCAAAGCTAGATCTAAAGTTCGATTCGAATGTTGTATTTCGCTTTGGGTCGTCTGTATATGTGTGTCTATCCCTACATCCAAGTTTAATAAGAGTAATACCAGGCACTGGATATTATACATAAATGGACGTGTAGTAGGCGGGCACTTAATATTATTTTCATAACACTTGCTCGTAAATAGTGTCCTAACATGCTAGAAAAATCGACCGTAAATCCAAAACAATACCCGGGGGCCTTTTTTTACCATTACGCCCTATTTTTTTAAAAATATTATACGTGGACTAAAACTATCACAATACGTCAGGGTGAATATTTGGCGTTTCAACCGCCGTCATTATTGTTTTCGCATATTATTCAATATAAACTCAATAACTTTCTTGTTTTTTTAAATGGAATGGATACTACCCCCGGGTCCGCTGATTTTGACATCAAAAATTGCCGGTAGTTATCATTATTTTCGTCAATGTATTAAAGAGAATAATGACGGCGGTTGGAACGCCCGAATATTCACCCGTCAGGACCCCAATTCTTGCAATATTTGCAAATGAAAACAGTAAACTGTGCCTCAGCTGACCCGGATATTGACGAGATGAACCCAGATTTGGAGGATGTAGAAGAATAAAATTCCTGGAATGACTCCAAAAATTAAATTATATGATGATTTTAGTTTCTTTAATTAAAAAATTATTAAAAAAACAGCTGTTTTATTTCTAATTTTTTTCTTACTAATACTGTGAATTTGTTGATAACTCGTCGCTCTCGTCGGTGAACCAGTTGATATGTCTATTATTATTAAAACTAGACATAATTCTTTAAATCACTCATTTTCACTTGAAAGATAATAAAAAGTTGTATTTAACAAAACTTTTGTGAAGTATAATAACATGAAATGGATTTTTCACGATTTTTTTTCTTTCTCGAAACGTCAATTTTCCCCTCTTTGTATGGTGAATACGTTGATAACTCGATGAGACGTAAGTTGATAAGTCTAATATTAATCAAACTAAGAGGAATCTCACAAAAATCTTCTAATCATTCAAAAGTATGCAGAAAATTATGGATATATCAAGTTTTACATCAAAGTTACAATCAAACAGCGATTTACCAGAAAATGTCAAACCTTAAAATTGGCGCCCTGTAAAATTGCCGTTTTAGACATATCAACGTATTCACGCCAGGCACGGAAATATAGATTACTACCTCGAAATAAACATGAAGACAATGATTAAGTGTATAAATAAATAATATGACCATGCGCAACCTTCATAAGTACGAGAGTATGGAGTTATAATGGTAAATTGATGTGTTTATATGAGGGACCGAATGAATAGGAACAGACTTTTCTTTTTTAGTACCTACGTTACAAAACCACACAACATTTAGTCGAACACCGTAAGAAATTACGAATAATTTTGGGTGCACTTTATGTAGGTAAGTATTACTTATATGATGACAACAAATTCTAATTCTTATTTTAAGCGAGCATGAAAATCGGAACGATTGATCTTTAGGCCATAAGAATCAATTTGACCCGTAGCACGAGAAAGAAACAAAAAAGGAGAGGAGATACGTCATATTGTTTTTGTAAGGAAAAAAAAAGGTGTTCTGAAACCTCTGAAATATTTTCAAAATTGTTTTTTTGGGTTGGATATCATTCGGTCATTTTAGGTACCTATATTTTACAAATAATAATTCAACCATATCATAATCTGGAGGTGCTCAAACTTCGTATGTTTTGAAAATGATTTTTATTTTAATTTAACCAAGACACTGAAATATTGTGATATGATGTATTTTTAGAATTGGCTTAGTAAGATCTTTCATAAGATACCACACACGATAGGTTTCAGAACAAAAAAACCCGTACAAAAATAATATGACGTCATAACTGTGCTACGGGTCAGTTTGATTCTTATGGCTTATGGCCTAAAGATCAATCGTTCCGGTTTTCATGCTTTTAACACCATATGCAGAACTTTACTGAAATTCGGGTTTACCGCACTTTTGAATAATTTGTACAACCATTACGAGTAAAAGCCCATGAAGACATTCTCGTACGTTTATTTGCCTAAAATCATAAAAGTATCTTGACACGCCCGCGTGTGACGTGAATGACACTCGGATTGCGCCTGAGTCAATTAAGGCCACTGGACCTGATATATGACATCCGTGCCCTGAAGGGTGCTGAAGGTTAGTCACATATCTTCCGCTATTTTACGTTCATCTAAACCCTGTAAGTAAGTATACTTTGCTGTGGGTGTTGCAACCGATTGTGCAACATCACTTTGGAATTTATAGCGTTTCCGTCGTGCCGTAGACGATACTTGAAGGGGTAGATACCTATTATTTTATCGAAACACGTTTCAACGAACGTATCATAACGCAGAATATTAATTTCATCGAAAAATAAACGTAAATTAACGTTTAAGATATCCTAAAAATCTCATGCTTTCAGCAGAAAATAGCGTTCGATGTAATGAAATTCTATGAAATGGTACAATCGATGAAGTGAAATTCGAAAAAATGATGGGTTAGCTAACTACTTTCGGTTAAGATTTCAAGCAAGATGACATATCTGGCTAACAGACGGGAAAATGCATTTCCCATTTTGAAGCTGGCTACCAAACCTGGCTACGAAATGGGACTAAAGGATTAAAATTGAACTTTCGGCATAGTTGTACC